>CM057773.1:14506842-15706842 GCA_030064435.1 Trapa incisa
TACAATCCGACCCCAATTAGAGGTTAATTTCATGAAAATGCCCAAATTTTCCTTAAATTACAATCCGACCCCAAGTAGAGGTTAATTTCATGAAAATACCCCAATTTTCCGTAAATTACAATACGACCCCCAATTTTGCAAAAGTCCCCAAATTGTCCAATTTCTCAAAAATTGCAATTTGGTCCCCAAATCATAATTTCATCCAATTGATCCCTAAAACTCGGTTAATTACCACCATCCATGCTTGGAATCATCCTCCCTATGTTTCCCTCGTCATTTCAAGCTTTGAACTGCTGGTTTCGGCTCGAAAATGAGCTCAAATGGAGGTTCGCCGGAAAATGCAGTCTAAATAGAGAAAGTTTCAATATCTTACCGATTAGGGTTCGGTGACCGAAGCTCTTGCTTTCTCTTAATTGTTCTCCATTCGGGGATCCTCCATAGATCAAACCATGGCTTAATTGGTGGTCTTAGTAGTGTGAATTTCTCAGATGAATTTTTTTTACAGAAATGCAACGTGAATAGTATTTTTCGGCGAAGGGGCAGTGGAAGGGCTTACCGTCCTAGCTTAGGGGAAGGTCGGGGCACCACTAGGAGGAGTTCGGGGCTCTTAGTTTGGCCAGAATTGGCCTAGGGACAGCTCGACTTGAGCTCGAGCAGCTCGGGCTACTGACAACTGAGGAGCGACGACACTGTTTGAGCTTCGCTGCTCTTCTATGAAGGTCCTTGGGCTGAAGGGAAGGTACAGCTAGATAGAGGACTTCCTTCCGATTCTAATAACATTGAATGTACCTTAAGAGGTGGAGAAAAGTCTCAATGTAGGAGCTCTGGTTTGCTGCTCACCGAAAAACTAAGCACTTCACCTTCTTCGCTCGATTGTGGGATGATGAGAATGATTGGAGGGGTGCCCTTTATATAGGGAGCTTAGAAATTGACCAAGCTACCGATCGATGTAAGATTCGGCCTCCGACTCAGCCGCTGGAGGTCATACCAGAGCTCTTCCTAGGTCACCAGAGGAAGCAACCTCTCTCTCTAGTCTTTCTATCAGCAAACTAAGGTTGAAGACAATAATGAGGTAGGCGTGCCACGTGGCACACTGTGATTGGTATATTTTTCTGACTTGGCATTCCAACTCAGTCGATGTGTCAGCCATTGATCGGTTTACCGAACACATGGCCGCCTCCTATTGGTTGCTCATGTCTACGTGGCAAGCTGATTAATCATTTGCTAACCATTGATCAGACACGTGGCAGCATCCTATTGGTTGTTCGTGCTTGCGTGGCTCCTGACTAGACGCCGTTAACCGGTCTGGTTCATTGACCAGTCCGATCCGACCGAGTTTGGTAACCCGAATTCAAAAATCTGCCAGTTTAGGCTCGATTCGACCGTTCTGAAATTTAAAATCTTCTAAATTCTTTTTTTATGTAATGGTAGCCTCAATTCCCCAAATTAACATTTTTAAACCACCTAGAAAAATAAATCATTGAACTAGTTCACTATGGTTCAATCCAGTTCAGTCTGGTTTGGGTCTGGTTTACCTAGAACCGGTATAGTTTTCTCATCCAATTCACTTCATTGTTCTTCCCCATGATTTTTATGAATTTTTGGTCACTTGGGATTTTTCAATTTCCCATATTAACCCTTCTTTATTATTTTTGGTTCCTTTAATGGCTTGGTTTTCCTTCGAAAATTGTCGTTTCTTTCCTTGGTTTACTTGGTATGGGAGGACAGATTTCACAAATTAGGTCAATTACCTCTTCATTGGGATACGTATGTCTCTTCGAGGCTCCCTTTCCTTGGGAGGCTTCTTCCTCTTTTCCCTGGAATTCCCTTTTTTCATTCGTCTTCGAGGGTATTTGACCTTAAATCAGCTTCATGACATCCTTTGGTGCCATGCATTCCTTCTTACCCTTACCTTGGGAATTTTGCTTGCACATTTTTGTACCTTATCTTTATCCCTACTTGTAATCACTACAATTTGTATTTCATTAGGGACGAGTTTCGATCTCTTTTATTTCAAGGTTACTTAACCTTCTTTTGAGAGCTTGCTTAATCCCTCCCGTGGATTGAGTTTTGTCGTTAGTCCATTTTCGGCCATTGAATTTCTTTAAGGATTTCCTTCATCCTTCTTTTCCGATGTTTGCCCCTTTCACTTCTCCCTTCATCACCTGGGTTTAAATCCATGATTCTTACGAGTATCGGTTCGTTAACTGCCTCGTCCCTACTACTCTCCTTGTCCAATTGTCTTTGAGACTGTTGTTTCTTGAGTTTCGCTCATCCTTGATGCCCATCCTATCGCTCTTTGTAGGGTGTAGCCATTACTACTTTTCGGTACTTCTTAGGGCATCGTTTATTCTCCTTGATCATTCTGTTGTTACTAGTTGCTTGGCACCTCTACTTTTCCAAAGCAGGTCAAACTTGCCATCCTGAGATATCCTAGTTGTCATCCAATGTTCGAGGCTTGTCTTCTCTTGTGGAGGTGCTTTCTTCTTTGCTCCTAGATGGCTAGTGCTTTCTTTTTAGGGAAAATTTCCTTCATCTATTATAAACCTCATCCTTTAAAGGTAAGGAAACCATGGAAAGAACTGGTCAACTCGAGTGAGAAAATTGAACCGGTTCACAAACTCCTACCTTTAGAGAAAGGGCAAATTGGGAAATTTACACATCCCGAGTGACCCAAAGAGTCTCAAAAACCATGGAAAGGGGACTTTGGGACAATTTGAAAGAGAAAACCAAACTGGTTCAAGTGAACTGGGTCTGAACCAGATTGAACCAGTTTGGACCGGTTTGAACCATCATTGAACAGGATACTAAATTTATTTTTCTAGGTGACTTAAAATATTCAAATTGGGGAATTGAAGCCACCATTGGATAGAGAATGAATTTAGAAATTTTTAATTTTGAAAAACTTGGTCAAATCGGTCCTGAACCGGCCGGTTTAAGCATTGAACCTGGTTGGGACTGGTTCGGTTCAGTTTAGAGCAGTGACGTCTTCTTCCTCTAAGTGACAGCACTGTTCACTCGTCGGAAAAATGAATAGCACCGATGAAGCTGAAACATCTCCGTTCAGGGCATTTCAGGCCATGAATGATCACAATGAAGGCATCAATCGGATGACCAAGGAGTCCCCGAGCTCCCTATATAAAGTGCTCCTCATTCATCCTCCTCACACCTAAAAACTCATCTCTCTCTCTTTGTCTACTGGTCCAATTTTTGGTAAAGCTCGAACTAGAGCTCCGACTTGGGAATTTTTCTAAGCCAAAGAAGGCGAGGTCAGGTTTCTTAGACTTGGGGAGAAGTCAGCTACCCGATAGTGGTCACCATTCGATCAGAGGGTCGCTAGAGAAGCACTGGCCTAATAAAATAGTGAAGCAGCTTCGGCGGACCAAAGCTACCCTATTTTGGCCGAGCTAAAAATGGCCAAATTGAGCCCTTCTCAAGCCAAACCAAGTTCTCCCAACATTTCCACAGCCCTCATACAACCGAATTAGAACTGAAAGATAAGCCAATTCGGCTCCCCTCTACAATTTCTTATTAGTGTTAGAGAGAGAACCGACGAATCTTCACTAACCAAATCCTCCCTCAATTTGACATGAATTATTGTAATTCTTGATCCTAGGAGAAACCTCAGGACAAGAGCTATCTGCCACGATTCAAAGCTCAGACCGTTGCACCTCCAACGGTAAGCTTTCGAAACTTTCTATCTTTAAGTTCAATTTTCCCGCAAAGCTCAATTTGACCTCATTTTAGCCCAAATTCATGTGATTAAAAGCTCAAATAAATTGTATGAATGTGTAGGAACTCAATTTTACATTCAATTTCAACAATTAAACCCGATTGAATGGTCAATTTGATTAAATCAAATTTGACTAGTTTGAAAGGGGGAAATTGGGGATTTCATAAAATTGAAGGACTAAAGTACAATTTCCCAAAATTTAGGGTCAATTGGCCATGAAAAAGATGTTAGGGAAACAATTTGTCAATTTTTGGATTTTATTAGGGTCAAATTACCATTTTTGTAAAGTAGGGGTAAAATGATAATTTTTCAAAAGTTAGGGACCAAATTGGAAATTTGGGAAACTTGAAAATTGAGTAAATTGGGGAAAAAGTTAGAATTAGGGACCTAAAGTCAAGGAAAAAATATTAGGGACATAAATGCAATTAATTGAAAATTTTGGGCTTAGTCGTTCATACGTGAGGAACGAAGGGTGTTATGTAAAATATTAATAGATAACAATGTACAAATCGTGTAGGAACATGTGGGATCGGAATGCCAGCAATAGAAGCTCACGTCGACTTGGAAAACCAACCGAGGACGAACATGTCATGGTTAACGGGTTAGTGGGAATTTTCACATCATACTTGATTGGGATGATGAGTACCTCGAAATCTAAAAACCACTACTAAGTGGCATTTTAACATCACACCTGGATGGGGTGATGTAAGAAAACAAACAAAAAAATTACTTACTGGTTGTAAGTAGATCATACCCGGTCAGTATGATGAACTTCCTAGAAGGAGTAGAAAATCCACTTATTAGTTATGAGTGGAGATGTCTTCATACTCGGTCGGTATGATGGACAGCTAAAAAATTATTTTTTTCAAAAGTGCTCTCCCGTGACTGTGTGCACTGCTTAAACATTTTGGGAGATCTTATTGATGGGAGCTCAAATAGTTTAGATAGGTCGGAGGCCTCAGTTTTAGAACTTGGGGGCTAAAATGTCCGATTATTTTGAAAATCTCGTATAGTGGGTTCAAGGTCAATTGGCATAAGTAGGAGCTCGTAAACAAACATGAGATTAAGCCATGAAAACTTTAATGAATGATGTGTTTGGCCATGGTACAAAGACAAGACCTACATAGTCGATGGACTTGCAACAGTGTGATAAGATAGGTCAACGAACTCGTTGAGACAAACAGCTGCAGGTCGAGTTGAGGGTCAGGACCATTGAACCAGTGGCACCAAAGATTAAATGGCTTATGAGGAAAACTATTTTTTTTCTACATGCACTAAGGTTCGGGACCATCAAGATGCCTAAGAGGGGTAGTGATGTGTCCGAGGGCTACTAGACGACATGGTGGAGATAAAGGTAGATTGTAGTGACAGCAGTCAGGGAAGCTCGACGTAGCTTCATGCGCATGAGACCGAGGTGGGGCCGGGATGAGGTCTATGTCCTCATACGGACATGAAGTTTCTTTTTGGGTTTGAGAATCGGATGTTGTGTACATCAACTCATTCCAAGGGTCGAAGTGGACGTGCTTCTATCTAAGTGGTCAGTAAAGTTACTCTAATGCCACAAGTGGATGCAGTGGACGGGTTGCCCTACGAATGTGTGATCCCTTCATGATGAAGGGCGTGTGTTGATTATTAAACACATCAATTGTGGTTAATGAGGAATAATGGTTTGAAAATTGAGAAATTAAGGAAGAAATGGATTTAAAGAAAATAAGGAGTCTAGCACACTCTAACTCAAACTATTTTTTTGAAACTCATGTTTCAAACACCCATTCACTAAGTTGTCAAACTCACTCCCCTCTATTTACTCCTTTTCAGGAAACCGAGGAAAAACCTACCTACAAACATTCCACTAGCTAAACTTGCAAGACAAGTATGTAAGTTTAAATTATTCAGTTTTGATTAATGTTATTCCAAGAAAGGTACAAGTATAAAGGACGCCTTTCTCCTCATAGTTTAAAGAAGGGGAAAACCCTTTATAAACCGAGAGAGTGACAGGTTGCTCATAGGGATCCGACCAAACCGGGTCAGGGTGTGACACTCCTCATAGTTTAGAGAAGGGGAAAACTATTATTAAACCGAGAGAGTGGCAGGTTGTTAATGGGGATTCGACCAAACCGGGTTGGGGCGTGACAACTTGAGTGGTATCAAAGCCTGTTTACCTGAATAAATTATCAAGACTATATAACATAGTAACTAATAGGAATAAATTTTAAAATTTTAGATGGCTCCCAAGAGAGGAACCAAGAGAACAATAGTCGTAGTTCCTAACACTGCCCAACAACCCCTTCTTGTAGAAACTCCTCGAGAAACCCAAACAGTTTCACCTGTACTAAGCTCGGAACACTAGAGATTGTACAAGAAATTCACTAGAGTGTTTGTACGGCCTAAACAGAACACCAACTCTCGAGTTGAGTCCGAGGAAGTACAATCTCATTCCTCTCCTGTTAACATTCCTCCTCCAGTTGACATCCCCAAATACCTCAAAACTCTTTGACAACTAGGATGTAAGTTATTCTTAGGAGAGATGGATGCTGGAGCTGCTATGGACTGGCTAGCCAGCATCAAGAAACTCATAGGGATAGTTAGGATTTCATGAGAAGATATGGTAATACTGGCAGTGTTTTCTTCGAAAGTTAGTGTAAAGAGGTGGTGGGATAATGTCAAAAGCTTGCATGCCACTACACCCACATCGGAGCAATTCATGTAGAGGCATTCAGAGGAATACTTAGCTCTACATCCGATCAACGAGAAGAAATAAGAATTCTCCTGACTCCAACAAGGATCCCACACCATCTTGGAGTATGAGACTAGATTTAATGAGCTAAGACCTTTTACTCCAGATTTAGCCGGACCGGTAGATATCTGCCAACGGTTCGTGGACGGTCTCAACATGGACATACGAAACCGGATGGGAGTATGGACACCCCACGGATTTGGCTGCCATCATTAGCATGGCCCATGAGTGTGAGCGTCTAGTACATACAAGACGCCACCGAATAGAGCAAGCCAACCGGAAGGAAGAGGGGGGACAAAATAGCCAGAGAAGTCAAAGGGAATCGAGTGGGCAAAGAGGGGGGGACAAGAATGGGGCTTTTTAAGAGAAATGATGGTTATCATGCCCAAAGGGAGGCAAGTATAACCCTACATAGGAGAAACCCCTATTTTCCTAGGTGCCGGAAAAATCATGAAGGGTCATGTCAAGCATGCTTTGAATGCGGACATGTCGAACACTTTGCAAAGAGTTGTCCAATCCTTCAAGGTAATACACGACGAAGTATCCACCAACCACTTCAAGGGAACCTAAGGGCACTAGGCAAAGAACAAGACATGGCCACTACGTCGAGGGTACCAACCAGAGTATACAACCTCACCTAGGAGGAAGCGCAAAATGATTCTAGTACCATAGCTCCCCTAGACAAATATAGCCAAAACCATGTAATTTGCTATCATTAACATAAATAAAAGTTCCATTTCCTACAATAATAAACTTGTGATGAGATACAAGTAAAAAAAATTCTAAGGATATATCCACCCAACCTCCAAAGAAAGGGAAACAAGAAGGATGGCATCTAAAGATGTTAGGAAAGTAAATTTAAGGTTAGATGCCCTCAAGGGCGAATAAAAAGGAATTTTGGGAAAGAAGGGGAAGAATTCTACCAAGGAAGGAAATCTTGGGGATGCATACATGTCCCGACTAAGAAGTAATGGACCAAGTGATGAAGGATAAGGAACATGCCAAGGTGAAAGAACTAAGGGAAGCACACTAGGAGGACCCAAGGAGTAAGTTAAAACCCAAGGAACAAGTAAGTAGGAAGATAGCAACAGAGGACATAGTGACAAGTAGGAAAGGGACAAACTACCCATAACAAAGGAATAGAAGAAAGAACACATGAGAAACATTGGAATGGTAAGCCCTCCACTTTAGAAGTGAATAAAAGAAACTACCATCGACATCAAGACTGGTCGTGGTCCATGATCGCCTAATGGAGCCCAAAAGAATAGATGGCTGAGCATAGTTTAGAATACAAGAAATAAGACCAATGGTAGGAAGTTCTTAGATAGGGAATAAGAAATGAAATGGAGATTTTAACACAATAGAGGATTGAAAGCAAGTAGATGCCCCAATATAAAAGGTGTAGAGAGATGAAGAAAAAGGGAACTTGCAAGAAATGTTGAGACGGTTGAACGTATAGCTCTCATGATGAAAGTCTCTACTTTGAGGCACATAGTAGAGAACGGAATCGTAAGAAGGGAACTTCCTAAATAGAGTAATCAACACGTAGACCGGAAGGGATCAACTCGGAATAAATAATTGAGAAATGGTCATGAGCAAGTAAGAATGGATTTAGGGAAAGGGGAAGTCCTTGAGGAAAGGATGCTAGTGGGAATGAGGAAGGACCTAAGAAGGGAAGAATCTCAGCGTGTCGGTAAATCATCTGGAAACCCAATAACTGGAACCGGAAAGACCCAATAAGGAAGTTGGGAAAGGATGATTGGGTAAGAAAAACTGACACGATTATGTAAGTTGATTGGATAACGGTAAGGGTAGTCGAGGAATACTACCAAACGAAAAGAGGGATGAAGTTATACGATCCCGATGAAAAAAGTGACTCAAGTAAGGAAGACTCAGTTGGTAAGCATGACGAGGTCAAACATAATTTTGACCGAAGTTATAATAAATGATAGATGAAGGAAAGGTTGAAATAGGATGAAGGGGTAATAACACTAAAACCTATGAAAACAAGTACGAAATACTCGGAAGAACACCGAGCTAAGGGTTTCAATGATAAAGAGAATAACTAGACGCAGGAACGATTGGGCATCTTGGAACTCCCAATCCTGAAATCCTGAGTAAAGAACCTCAAGGGAAAGAATTTTGCTTTAAGCAAATAAATATGTGAATCTAAGGATATACCCTTGAACTCTCAAGTAAGGTATGCTTAGTTAGGATAAGCTCCATGGAATGAGTAAGCAATGGAAAGGAAAAGAAAATTTTAAAGTGCGTGTTATAAAGGGGCTAAGTGAAAATAACCGAAATGGTTGTATGATAATAAACTTCAAATTTACTTCGAGGGAAATTATTTCATGTGCAAAGTATGTGGATTAAGTTTTGGGGACAAAACTCCTAAAAGGAGGAGAGAGTTGTAAACCCCGTCCTTTAAAGGTAAGAAAATCGGGGAAAGAACCGATCAACTTGAGTGAGAAAACCGAACCAGTTCACAAACCCCAACCGTTAGAGAAAGGGCAAATTGGAAATTTACACATTTTGAGTAACCTAAAGAGTCTTAAAAACCATGGAAAGTGAACTTTGGGGCAATTTGGAAGAGAAAACAAGACCAGTTTAGGTGAATCGGATCTTAACCGGATTGAATCGGTTTGAACCATCATTGAACCGGATACTAAATTTATTTTTCTAGGTGGCTTAAAATATTCAAATTGAGGAATTGAAGCCACCATTGGATAGAGAATAAATTTAGAAATTTTTAATTTTGAAAAACTCGGTCAAATTAGGCGTGAACCACCAGTTTAAGCATTGAACCGGGTTCAAACCGGTCCGATCTGGTTCGGAACAATGTCGTCTTCTTCCTTCATATGACATCACTATTCACTCGTTGAAAAAAAGAATAGCACCAACGAAGCTGAAAAGTCTCTATTCAGGGAATTTCAGGCCATAAATGATCGCCATAAAGGCACCAATCGGATGACCAAGGAGTCCCCGAGCTCCCTATATAAAGAGCTCCTCCTCATTCATCCTCCTCACACTTGAAAACTCTTGTCTCTCTAGTGCTCCAATTTTCGGAAAATCTATAACCAGAGCATCGACTTGGGCATTTTTCTAAGCCAAAGAATGTGAGGTTGGGTTCCTTAGACTCAGGGAGAAGTTAGCTACTCGACGGTTGTCACCATTCGATCCGAGGGTCGCCGGAGAAGCACTGCGTAATCAAATAATGAAGCAGCTCCGACGGATTGAAGCTACCCTGTTTTAGTTGAGCTGAAAATGGCCAAATTAAGCCCTCCTCAAGCCAAACCAAGCTCTCCCAACACTTCCACAACCCTCACATGACCCAATTAGAACTGAAAGGTAAACCAATTCGGCTCCCCTTTGTAATTTTAGATCAGCATTTGAGAGAGAAATGACGAAACTTCATTGACCAAATTCTTACTCAATTCAACATGAATTATTGCAATTCTTGATCTTAGGGAAAACCTCAAAGCGAGAGTTATCTGCCTTAATCGAAAGCTCTGATCGTCGTACCTCTGACGGTAAGCTTTCAAAGCTTTCTCTCTCTACGCACAATTTTCCAGCAAAGCTCTATTTGACCTCGTTTCAGCCTCAATTCATGCGATTCAAAGCTCAAATGAATCATATAGATGTGTAGGAATCAATTATAACTTCAATTTCAATAATTAACCTTTATTGAATGGTCAATTTGATGAAATCAAATTTGGCCAGTTTGAAAGGGTGAAATTGGGAAAAAGTTTTGGGGGAAATTGGGGATTTTGTAAAATTGAGGGACCAAAGTGTTATTTCCCAAAATTGAGGGCCAATTGACCATGAAAAGGATGTTGGAGGACCAATTGCTCTATTTTTGAAAATAATTGGGGTTAAATTGCAATTTTTGTAAATTAGGGGCAAAATGGTAATTTTTGAAAAGTTGGGGACCAAATTGGAAATTTGGGAAACTTAAACCCCTTAAGTGATTTTGAGTAAATTGAGGACCCAAAGTGAATTTTGCAAGTTTCGAGACACAATTTAGGGAAAAGGTTAGCATTAGGGACCTAAAGTCAAATAAAAAGAACTGTAGGGACCTAAATGCAATTAATTGAAAATTTTGGGCTTAGTCATTGATACGTGAGAAACAAAGGTTGTTATGCCAAATATTAATAAATAAGAATGTCCAAATCGTGTAGGAGCTCGAGGGAATGGAATGCCACCAAGAGAAGCTCGCGTCGACTTGGAAAACCAAACGAGGACGAGCACGTCACGGTTAACGGGTGAGTGGGAATTTTCACATCATACCCGGTTGAGATGATCAGCACCTCAAAATCTAAAAACCACTACTAAGTGGCATTTTAACATTACACTTGGATGGGGTGATGTGAGAAAATACGCAGAATAACTACTTAACGGTTGTAAGTAGATCATACCCAGTTTTATGATGAACATCTTGGAAGGAAGTAGAAAACCCGCATATCGGTTATGAGCAAAGATGTCCTCACACCCGACTGGTGTGATGGACAGCTGGAAAATTATTTTTTTCAGAAGTGCTCTCCCCAGACTATGTGCCACTACTTAAACATTTTGGGAGACCTTTTTTATGGGAGCTTGTATAGCTCAGATAGGCCAGAGGCCTCGATTTTAGAACTTAGGGGCTAAAATGCCCGATTTTTTGAAAACCTCATATAGTGGGCCCAATGCCAGTTAGCATGAGCAGGAGCTCATAAACAAAAATAAGATTAAGCCATGAAAACTTTAATGAATGATGTGTTTGGCCATAGTACCCAGATAAGACTGACATACTCGATGGACTAGCGGCGGTGCGACAAGATAGGTCAATGAACCAGTTGAGACAAACAGCTGCAGGTCGAGTTGAGGGTCAGGATCGTTGGACCAGTGGCACCAAAGATAAAATGCTTATGACGAAAACTATTATTTTGTGCATGCACTGAGGTATGGGACCATCAAGTTGCCAAAGAGGGGTAGTGATGCATCCTAGGGGCTACTGGACGACATGTTGGAGATAAGGGCAGATTGTTGTGCTAGCAGTCAAGGAAGTTTGACATAGCTTCATGCGCATGAGACCGAGGTGGGGTTAGGATGAGGTCTTTGTCCTCATATGGACACAGAGTTTCTTTTCATGTTTGATAGTTGGATGTCACGTACATCCATTCATTCCTAGGGTAGAAGTGGGTGGGCTTCTATCTAGGTGGCCGATAAAGTTGCTCCGACACCACAAGTGGGTGTTGTGGATGGTCTGCCCTACAAATGTGTGATCCCTTCATGATGAAGGGTGTGTGTTGATTGTTAAACACACCGACTGTGGTTAATGAGGAATAATGGTTTGAAAACTGAGAAATTGAGAAAGAAATGTTTTTAAAGAAAATAAGGAGTCTGGCACACTCCAACTCAAACTATTTTTCTAAAACTCATGTTTCAAACACCCATTCACTAAGTTGTCAAACTTACCCCCTCCATTTACCCCTTTTTAGAAAACCGAGGAAAAACATACCTACAAACATTTCACTAGCTCAACCTGTAAGACAGGTATGTAAGTTTAAATTATTCAGTTTTGATTAATGTTATTAAAAGAAAGGTACATGTATAAAGGACCCCTTACTCCTCACGGTTTAAAGAATGGGAAAACCCATAATATATTGGGAGAGTGGTGGGTTGCTTATGGGGATCCGACCAAATTGGGTCAGGGCGTGACACTCCTCATGGGTTAGAAAATGGGAAAACCCTTAATAAATTGGGAGAGTAGTGGGCTATTCATACGGATTCGACCAAACCAGGTCGGGGTGTGACATATATACTCTACTTTGTTTGTGGTTTCTCAAGGTCCTACCATCGGTCCTTCTTGCCTTCCGTGACCCATCCTCATATAGTTGAGGTAGATGATCACATTATTCGAGAGTCAAAGTTTTAAGAAATTGGAGTTTTTATTAATTACTAAGGAATACAATACATTTGGAGCGTTATCCTTATTACAATAGCTAGTTACGTAGTATGTTGGGAAGCTATTATACTAAGTTCTTGATAAGCATCTTCCTTGGTAGGGTTTTAAACCCTTGTTGGTGTTTCTAGCATCAAGTTGGCTTCCTTCATACTCGAGGCTCTATCCTCAATAGGTCATGGTACCACACTCCTTGATGGTATTGTACACTTCCCTATATAATGTCTCCACCATCTACACCCAAAACAATTGCTTCCCTGCATGGTCCTTTGTGGCTTCTACCATACCTCAAGCATTGGAGAGCTTTTAGTGTCATCTTCCTATGGGAACAGGATTTTGGGTAGTGTCGATGGCGTCAGTCCTAGTTTTCTTGGTTCTTCTCTTGAGAGCTATTTGAAAATTTTGATAGATTTTCTCTTAGTCTTTATGTTATGTAGTCTTGATGATGTATTTGTGGAAACATGCTCTGATATCACTCAAGTTGTCATGCCCCGACCCGGTTTGGTCGGAACCCTGTGAGCAACCCACCACTCCCTTTGGTCTAAGAAGGATTTCTCTTCCTTCTAAATCACGAGGAGTCAAGTGTCCTTTTCATCTAGTTTCTTGGAATAACATTATACAAAACTTGAATAATTTTAAAACATACCTGACTTATGGTTCAGCTTCAGGAAATCCTCTAAGGGTTTTTTCTCCTTTCTTGAAAGAGGGTAAAGGGAGGAGGTGAGCTTCTACAACTTAGTGAGTGGGTGTTGAGAGTGAGTTTTAAAAACAACGATTTATCAAAACATTCTATCATGACTGTGGGTTTTTCTTTATCTTAGAAAAGTATTCCATCATTTTTAAAATTCCTTCACCATTATGAGGGTTTAACTCTTTTGACACTTCCCCTAGCTCGGGAAATGTTTCACGTAGTACAACCATACGTGCCCCATTATCCAAAACGGTTTAAACATATTTTTCCAATAACTATTTTATCATAAAAACACCTTTCTTTTCATAGCCTTTTTATCATTGTCACTTATTATGTTGTTTAGCTCTTTTAGCACATCCCCTTTCCTTGAGAGGCATTTATCAAACATACAAATGCCCTTTATCATAAAGGGTACAAACGTTAGCCGATGCAACACACCCACTTGTGGATCAGAGTGTCTTTACTGTCCACCATGATAGAAGTGCCTGACTTCTACCTTGAGTCTGAGTGATGCCTCAGGCACCAGGCCCTTAGACTCAAAATCTCTTATGTCCATATGAGGATGGAGACCCCAGTATCATGGACAAGAAGCCCAAACACAGTAGCTTTTCATGCCCTTATCACGACCATGTCATCCAGTAGTCCTTGAAACCTATCACTATCTCTTTTGGGCATCTTGATGGTTTCATATCAGAGTGCATGCACAAACAATAGTTTTCACATATAACCTTTATCTTTGGTGCTGACAGTCCAATGTCCCCGACACTCGACACGGCCTGTAGTTGTTTGCCTGACCGGTCCGTCGACCTAGTCCGGGTACACTACCACTAGCCCATTGAGCCTTGTCGGCCCTGACTTGGTACCATGGAAAATCACACAAACATTTCCATTTTATGAGAGTTTTCATGGCTCTTCTTATTCATATTTGTTTATGGGCTCTAACCCATGCCCACTGGCCTTAGGCTCACTTCATGAATTTTTCAAAACTGGGCCTTGAGCCCTATGAGTTTAAATTCGAGGCCCTGGACCTGTTAGAGTTGTTCTAGCTCTCGTCAGGAAAGTCTCTAAAATAGTTTAAGCAATGACACACGGTTAGGAGAGAACATTTCTGAAAAAAATCTCTTTTAGCGTAAAGTACTCATTGCACCAACCGGGTGTGATGATAGATGTAGGTCCACTTACAACCGGTAAGTGGGTTTTTCCTTTCTTAACTAGGTGTCCATTATCCCAATTGGTATGATGTATAAAGTTCCCAATCACAACTGGTAAGTATGCTTTTAATTTAATAAGGATGTGCTTATCACCCCAACTAGGTATGAAGTGTAAATAAGCCCACTCACAACTGGTAAGTAGGTTTTTAACTTTAAACTTGCTCATCACCCCAACCAGGTATGACATTTAAAATATCTCATTCACCCGATAACTGTGACGTGTTCGTCTCTAGTAGGCTTTCCAAGTCCAAGTTGTGCTCCCTTTTGTTCACTTCCTGGTCCAATGAGTCCCTACATGGTTTGAACATCCTTATAAGGAAGGGTTCGGCGTGAAAGCATTTTTGTTCTCATGTATTGGCAACTAGGCCCAAATCTTGGTTTTATTGCACTTAGGTTCCTAATGTTCATATTTCTTGACTTTAGGTCCCTAGTGTTCAATTTTTCCCAATCAAGTCCCAAGGATTTTCAATATCCTCCTTGTGCCCTTGATTTTCTTAAAATTGTATATGGGGCTCAAATTCTCCAAATTTCCAAATCGGTCCCCAACTTTTTTAAAATTATTGTTTTACCCCTAAGTTCCAAAAATGGTCAATTGGTCCTAATTCTTTCAAAAATTGACCAGTTGGTCCTCCAACATCTTTCTCATTACCAATTGACCTTCCATTTTGAGAAATAGCATTTAGGTCCCTCAATTTTTTGAAATCTCCAATTTCACCCCTTTCTACTAGCCGAATTTGATTTCTTCAAATTGGCCATTCAAATAGGGTTAATTTCTCCGATTGGTGACATTAATCGATTTCTACACTTCCATACAATCCAATTGAGCTTTGAATTGCAGAATTTGGGTCTGAAACGAGCTCAAATGGAGCTTCGTCGAAAAACTAGATGTAGATAGAGAAAGCTTCGAAAGCTTACCATTGAGGGCATGACGATCCAAGTTCTTGATATGGAAAGTTAGCTCTTATGCTCAGGGTACTTCTAGGATCAAGAATCACTACAATTTGTGTCTTGAGCAGCGGGAATTTGGTTTGTGAAATTTAACACTTTCTCTCTCTAAAATTGAACTACTCCGATGAAGGGGAGTCAAATTGGTTTGCCATTTTCCTTGGGGAGGTCGAATTGAGCTGTAGAGTCTAGGGGAAGGCTTGGTTTGTCCATAGGAGGTCTGAATTGGCCGAATTTTGATCGGCAAAAATAGGGCAGCTTCGGGACCGACGGAGCTGCATCATTGTTTGGACCTGTCGGCACTTCCCTGGTGGTTCTCAGGAGGAATGGAAGGTGCTGTTAGCTAGCTGACTTCCTTTGGAGTCTATAGGACCCAAATTCTTCTTCTAAGGTTGAGAGAAGTGTCCAAGTCGGAGCTTTGGTTTGAACTTTACCGAAAAATGGAGCACCTCTCCTTCTTCAATAGTTTGAGGTGTGTGAAGGATTAATGGAGGGGAGCTCTTTATATAGGGAGCTCAAGGACCCTCTGCTTTACCAGTTTTTATATTGGTTGAGCTTATACTATTTGAAAAATATCATAATTGGAGGGAAAATCCCCTCATCAGAAAAGGAAAGTTTTTTTGCCATATGTACAGTCCTATCATCCAATGATACTGTTCTAGACCAAACCAGTACGATCCGACCGCGTTCGATGATAAAAATCGCTCGGTTTAGGTAAGATTCAATTAGTTTTCTCAAAATTATAATTTTCTAAATTAATCTAAATTCATTTTCTATCTAGTGGTAGCTTCAATTCTCCAAATTGATATTTTTAAGCCAGCTATAAAAATTAATTATCCAATTTAGTTCATTATGGTTCAACTCGGTTCAATCTAGTTCAAGTCTGGTTCACCTTGAACCTGTTCGGTTTTCTCATCCAATTTCCTTCATGATCCTTCCACATGGTTTTTGTGACATCTTGGTCACTTGGAATTTTCCAATTTCCCATTTCAACCCTTCTTTATCATTCTCGGCTCATTAAGTGGTTCAGATTTCTCATTAAATTAATTGGTTCTTTCCCGGTTTCCTTGATCCGAGGTGACGGGTTTCACAAGGGCGATTTCTCCAATGACCTGGGAAGAGCTCTACTATGACTGCCGGCAGCCGAGTTGGAAGCTGAGTCCTATGTCGGCCGATAGTCTGGTCAGTTCTCGAGCTCCCTATAAAAAGAGCTCCCCTACATTCATCTTCCTCATCCCACAAACGAGTGAAGAAGGTGAAGTACTCCATTTTCTGGCGAGCAGCAAACCAGAGCTACGATAGTGCAGTTTTCTTCAACCTCTTAAGTTGCATTTGGTGTCCTTAGAACCAGGAGGAAGTCCTCTATCCACCTACACCCTCCCTTCAACCCAAGAACTATCGAAGAAGAGCGAGGAAGCTCTCACAATACTGTCACTCCACGACGGTCTACAACCCGAGCTACTTGAGCTCCATTCGAGCCATCCTCAGACCAATTTTGACCAAATCAAACTCCCTAGACCACACCTAGAGGTGCCCTGACCTTCCTTGAGCTAAGTTGGTAAGTCCCCTCAACCGCCCCTCGTCGAAAAATACTATTCAAAGTGCATTTATACTATGATTTAAATTGGGAAATTCGCACTGCTCATGCCACCAATTGAGGCGTGGTTTGATCCAGGAAGGATCCCCAAGAGGAGAGAAATTTAGAGAAAGCAAGAGCTCCGGTTGTTGAATTCTCACCGGTAAGATGTCAAAGCTTTCTCTCTATAGATTAAGTTTTTTGATTAAGCTTCGTTTGAGCTCATTTCTAAGCTAAATGAAGCGTTTCAAAGCTTGAAATGATGAGGGAGACATAGGAAAGATGATTTAAATCACGAATGGGGACAATTAACCGAGTTTTGGGGATCAATTGAATGAAATGATGATTTGGGGACCAAATTGTAATTTTTGAAATATTGTGCAATTTGGGGATTTTTGTAAAATTGGGGGGTTGAATTGTAATTTAAGGAAAATTAGGGCATTTTTATGAAATTAACTCCTAATTGAGGCCCAATTGGGCAATTAGATGAAATGGAAGGGCCAATTGGTAATTTTGGAAATTTAAGGACTAATTGACAATTTTTGGAAACTTAAGGACTAATTGGCAATTTTGGAAAAATTGAGGGCTAATTGGTGATTTTGGAAAAACTAAGGACCCATGAGGGATAATTGGAAGTCCTAGGGACTTAATTGAGATTAAATGAAGATTAGGGACCTAAATATAAAGTTATAAATTTTAAGGAACCCAAATACAATTAAGACATAATGTGAGGACCTATGTGCAAATACACTAAAGTATGAGGTCCCTTATGTCAACTCTCATGATGTGGATACTCGAACCATGTAGGAGCTAGTTATTCGAGTACTGGTGCAAAAGAGCGCACCACGAGTCGAGATCTCATCGAGATGACCATGTCAATGTTACCAGGTGAGTGGGATTTTCAGCGTCATATCCTGTTAGGGGTGATGAGAACCGTTTTAAAATTGAAAATTATTTTCCAGGAATGATCTCCCCTTACTGTGTGAAACTGCTTAAACATTTTGGGAGATGTTCCTGATAGGAGCTAGAATTGCTCTAATAAGCTCGAGGCCTCAGATTTAAAAATGATAGGGCTTGAGGCCCAGTTTTGAAAAACTTGTGAAGTGGGCTCAATGACATTGGGCACGGGTTAGAACCCATAGACAAACATTATTATAAGAACCATGAAAATTCTCATAAAACTAGCAAATTTTGTGTGACTTGCTATGGGACCAAGACATGACTGACAAGACTCAATGGGCTAGTGGCAGTGCACCAGGACTAGGTCAACGAACCAGTCAAGCAAAAACTACAGGCCAAGTCGAGTGTTAGGGTTGTTGGACCATTGGCACCAAAGATTATGGTTAATGATTCAAAAACTATTGTTATGCAAGCATGAGGATCTGGGAGCATCTAAACGCCCGAGAGGGGCAGTCGATGGGTCCCAAGGGTTGTTGGATTACCTGGATGTAATAAAGGCAGGTTTGTCATGCCACTTAGTCATAAAGCTTGGAGTAGCTTCCTGTGCACTGAGATCGAGGTAGCAGAGGAAATAAGGTCTCGTCCCACAAAGCAGAACGAAGAATGATTAGGGTTTGAGGGTCGTACGTATGATTTCCACTTAAACTTTGGGTAGGGGCTATTAACCTCTACTCGGGTGGACGGTAAAAACGCTTTGGTCCACAAGTGGAATAGTCGGGGACTATTCTACAAACGTTTGATAATCAAGAAAGTGAAAGTGAGTGCATGATAAACCTTTGGTGAGTAAATCAATTATTTGAGCATCAATGCCAATAAAACGAATATTAAGAAGATCATAACTGACTTGTTCATGAACAAAGTGATAGTCGATCTCGATATGTTTGATGCGAGAATGAAAATTAGGATTTGTCGTGAGCTAGATAGTTGATAGGTTGTCACACCAGAATGTGGGAGATGTGGAAAGTGGTAGATCAGGTTCTTGGAGGAGAGATCAAATCCAAATAAGTTCAGTTGTATTACTGATACTCTTATATTCAACTTTTATACTAGAACGTATCAGTGCGTTACTTCTAAGAACTCTAGTGAATAAGATTGCGACCGAGAAAAAATAGCATATCCATTGATATAACGACGATCATTAGGATTCCCGACCCAATCGATATCAAAGAAGCAATGGAGAGTTGTATGGGAGTGGCGCCAAATGGTAAGGCCAAGATGAATAGTTATTCGAAGGTAGCAAATTGTGCGTTTGATAGCAATCCAATGAATATCATTGGGTTGATGATGCATAAATTAACATACCTAATGCACGACATAAGAAAGATTGGGACGAGTGATAGTGAGATACTGAAGGGAACCCACAATCTCATGATACAGAGTGGGATCTGAAAGAGGTGTTCCATCCTTGAGGGAGAGTCGTGATCTAGGAGCAATAGACATAGATATAGACTTACAAGTATCCATGGCAGCTTTAAATAATAAATCTCCAATATACTTGGATTGAGTGAGATAAATATCGTGAGAATAATTATAGACTTTAATGCCAAGGAAATGATGGAGAGACCTTATATCTTTGATGGAGAATTCACGTTATAGAGCATGTAGAGTGAGAAGAATTGGGAGATCCCATAATAATGATATCAATGGCATAGATGAGTAAAAATATAATGAATGTGGATGTATGATAGATGAAAAGAGTGTCATCCACAATAAAACCATGAAAAAGTGTCATCCACAATAAACCAAGCACGCGACGCCTGCTTGAGACCATAAAGTGATTTACGAAGTTGACGGACATAATTTGGAAAAAGAGAGTCGACGAAACCTAGTGGTTGTTGCATGTAGACTTCTTCAATAAGATGACCATGAATAAAAAGCATTATTGACATCCAACTGGCGAATAGGCCAATGAAGTGAAACAATAATGGAAATAACAACTCGAATTGTAACTTTCTTAATAACAGGACTGAATGTCTCATCATAATCAAGTCCATATTCCTGGGAGAATCCTTTGGCAAAGAGATGAGCCTTGTATTGAGAAATAGAACCATCAGAATTTTCTTTAATTTTATATACCCACTTGCAACCAACAATGGGTTGAGGCGATGTAGACATCAAATCCTATGTGTAATTTTGATTAATGGCAGAGTATTCTTCTTGCATAGGATGCATCCAAGGGGCATGACGACAAGCTTGTGCATAAGTGTCAGGTTCTTGTGGAGTGACAAAAAATAGAAAAGGGCCAATAATAAAATATTGCGGGGGTAGAAAGTCATCTTGCGAGTGAATGTCGATAGGAGAGACAGTTAGAGAATAATGGTCAACATGTGTAGTGGGAGAAGAGGAAGGTGACATACTTGAGTCTGAATTTGAAGTTGGGACAAGAGGGGGGGGGGGGGGGGGGGGGGGGGTGGGGGTGGGTGACATCACAGCGCTCCACAGAAGTGGAGGGAGGCGTACTATCTGCTGAGAACGAAAATACTGTTTCATTAAACATAACAGTGCCTCAATACGTGGATCCAAAACATGGTACCCGAAATAATTAGAAGGATAGCCAAGATGATTAAGTTTGTGAGATAGGTAGGGATGAAGGTAGAGAAAACATAGATACTCAAACACACTCATAGATTTATAATTAAGAGGGGTATGATGAAGTACCTCATAAGGAGAACGAAACCCCAGGGACCGAGTAGGATGGCAGTTAATTAGATAGACAGGTGTATAAAAGGCAAAATCTCAAAATTTTGATAGAGTATAAGAATGAATTATGAGAATGAGTCACATGTCCACAATATGTCGATGTTTACGCTCAGCTGATCCATTTTATTGGAGCGTGTATGGGCATTATAGGCGATGACTAATGACGGCAAACTGAAATTCACGAAAGGCTCGAAAAATATATAGAATATTTGAACCCTTTTTCATTACAAATAACCATAAGAACTTACTATATTTATCAAGGAAATGAATATATTAAAGATGACATGTGTGGGATGTATATGGTATGAATTAGCTCGAAAGAACGAGTACTAACATGATGTATTAAAGGAAAATAATGCTGAGAGATTTTACTATAAGAACCTAAATCGCATAATGATAAAGGCAAGATAGCTTTCATTGATAAATGTTTAAAATAGTAAAAATTATCTTTAGTAAATTGGGATCCTTAGAGTAAATTAAGGGAAATTTGAGAAACATATTAGATATTGTTGAGATAAAAGTAAAAAGTAGAAGATTTAAGAGAAGTAGATTTAGAGTATAAAATGGGTAAACTTGTCTTGTCTTTAATTAGCAGATGCTTAGTAAGTGTTTCATTCTCTTAAATATACATGTGAAATAAATTATTAGTGATATGAATGATGTCTCATGATTCAGACTATCTTCATTATCATAAGCATAGAGAACTTGAGTAGTAGAATAGAGAACCTTGAATTCATAGGAGGGATAATAATGAGCGGAATGTCCATGTTTGCCACAAAGTTGATATGGCTAGAAAGGCTGAGAAGTGGGATGAGTGGTTTGTTGTCTCGTGATGCTAAAAGAAGTGAGCTTATTAAAAGTCGTATTACATGAATTAAAGTATTGATGCGATCTCGATCCATAATATCTTGTGGTAGATCTAAATTGATAATGAAAGCGAGGCCCAAACCCATTTGAAGTCATCTGCCTCCATGCATGTGAATTATCATTTGCATCAATTCTCCGATTAAGGTTGAGAGAAATTGTAGAGCGAGATAAGTAAGAATGATCAAAGTATCAAGGGTGTGCCGTGACCGGAGTGAATAGAAGGCCAAAGAGAGGGACGGTAGTTTTTTAGTCATATTTTTTAACACGATAACTGCTTATTTAATTTGTAGGTGGTGCCCAACAATATTCAATAAATACTTAAAAAAATAGAGATTATAAGTCACTTATCATAGATTTAGTATCATCCGCATAAACAGAGTAGATATGATGTAATAACTCTAATACTATATATAAATCTAAAATAATGGAGTAAAAAAATATTAAAAGATATGCTTGATAGAAAATAAGTATAAAACACGAGAATAACTGTTTATTAATGAACGACTCAATAAATTATATTTAAATATTTATTTATAAGCTCGCGAAGATATAAATATATAAATAAATAATACGATAATATATATTATATAATCTTGAGTAATTAAAATTATATTATAACTAATTAAAATAATATAATAATAATATATTATAATATTTTAAGATTTATTCTCAATATTAATATAACTATTATTCATGCTTTACCACCATTATAGCTTCCTACACTTGCAAAATTATCTAAAAATGTACATTGGGAAAGTTAAAATGAAAAACGGTAGCTGGGAAATGTCTGTAAGGATTCTATGGAGAGAATGAGCTTATTGTGCTACTGAATCCATCGGATTAACAATGTGTTATTCCCATTTGAATTACTCAGTCAGCTTCTTATTACTCTCTCTTTGCATTCATTGTTTTTTATGATCTTGTGCTAATGCCAGCTTTTTTATACGCTAAATTCCTCAAGTAATTTTTTATCCTTTCTAATTTATTTCATTTAGTGTTTCCCTTAATTGAAATGACCATTTAAATTAAATCCCATTGATTTTCAGAATAAAACTGATAATTAATTATCAATAGCCAAGTCTCATAGGAAACTCATTATGCTACACGGATTTTGATAACGATGATAGTCCAACAAAATGTTGCCCAGTAAATTATTTTAGTGGTTGGGTTTTATTAATGTTAGTTTAAAGAAAGCCCCTCAGTATTAATAGAGTCCGAGTTTGGACTGCTTATGTTCCATAGGATTGGGTTGTTTTTATTTTGTTGTGTCAAGAGGTATCTCAAGTTTCCAATTTACTTCGGCTCGTTAGTAAGTTTGTCTTTAAATTGAATTGATTGAAAGACATGATCTAATAGAAATGAAATAGTGTCAGCCTTACTCGTTTAATGAGGCACGGGTGACCTTCAATTTGCCTTTCACCATTCCCACTCCCATTCCCATCACCATGACATGTAAGTCGTCCTCTGTTCTTGGATTATTCGAGTTTTCTCAATCTCATTTTCAAGGGTATGACTATCGGTGAGCTTATAAGCTTTCAGATCCTTCTCCCCGTTGATATCATTTGGCTCATCATAAGTAGTCAAAACAGCTCTGCTGTCTCCAAGATTGAGAGTATACAAGTCATTTCCATGAAGAATCACAACCAAAACACTAGAACGTACTGAAACTAGATCGGGTCGATCACCCATCTCCTCTCCTGCTCAACCATGAACAGAAAATCATTTTCAGCCTGATTCAAAGCTCCTTCAAGAGAATCGAGGACTCTTGTTGAAACTGTTTTGTGCTTTCAGGCTTATTATCCAACTGTGACTGATTGAGATCGTCACAGTCACAGTTTTTATCCAAAGAGCACAAGAGTGATGCTCCAGCATTTAAGTTATATGCAATTGAGTAGCAGCAAGAAAATTCGCAGCATCCCTTCTATTAAACCCACATAGATTACACAGAACAGCCACCCGTCCTCGTCCTCCTTGGAGCAGACAGCTTGTGCCCTGTCTCCACCAGCTGCCCCAACTGCCACTTGCAACTCCATTGTTCCAAGAAACCCTTCACTCCTTGAAGGAGCACTCATGGGCTTAAATAACAAAGAATCATTCTCAAACAAATCACTGTGATAAGATGGGCTGCAGCTCAAGTTATAGGTTCAAAATATTTCAAAATTTCTTTTTTATTTGAGTAATTTAACAATTTAATACTCAAATATTTAATTTATTACTCCTATTTAATTTTTATATTATAATTTGTTCTCTCAGATTTTATTTTAAACAATTAAATTCTATAATTTCACTTTAATTAGCACTTTAGTCACTTTATTTGATTGTACAATTTAAATAGAGGACTAAAGTGTTAAGTAGAATTGAGTGGATGGACTTAAATTTTAAGTCGAAAATAAAATTAGAGAATTAAATTGTTAAACAATGAAATAAAGGGATACAGTTTTAATAAATAATAAATTGAAGGACTAAACCTGTAAATAATAAACGAAAAACCCACCAAAACCCTAGAGAGGAAGAGGGCAACGACAGAGAAGAGGATTGTCGAGAGAGAGAGATAGAGAGCTTATCCGGAATCAACACCATGCGGACCCTAGACGAGAATGAGACGACGCAGGTATTCGAGAAGATCTTCAAGTTCACTGGAAACAACCTCAAGAACATCGTCGAGAGCCCGTCCCACGAGGGCCCGGACCCCGAGCCCGGCCGCTACTGCTTCCGCCTGAACAAGAACCGTGTCTACTACGTCGGCGAGTCCCTCGTCCGACGGGCCACCAACGTCGGCCGTCAGAATCTCGTTTCTCTAGGAACCTGCATCGGCAAGTTCACCAAGGGCGGTAGCTTCCACCTCACCATCCAGTCGCTTGGCATCCTGGCGGCGAACGCCAAACATAAGGTCTGGCTCAAGCCCACCTCCGAGATGTCATTTCTGTACGGAAATCATGTCCTCAAGGGTGGTCTCGGGAGAATCACAGATAGCATTAATCCAGGTGAATATAATATTCTTTTTGTTGAAATTATTAAAAAAAACGAGGGTTTTCTGGTTGATTTGAGTGATTTTTCGCAGAGTTGATTTAATATACTTTCTATTGGCGTTTATGATTGTTCTTTTGATCATTTTGATGGTTCTGTAGGAAGTTGAATCCATTGTGATTTTCAACTGAATTTTCTCATATTGAGATTCGTTATGTTTAGTGATCCCGAGATTGCTTATTTGTGGGCATGAGGTGATGTTTGGTACACCAATGTTGTATAGGTTTCCAGGGCTGTAATTCCCCCAAACTAGATCATCACTTCCCTTGAAACTTTTATGTGATGCGAGAGAGCCAATAATGTAGTAATATTTTACCACTTCAAAATCATATAGCTACCCTGGAGGGCCGATGAGGAGATTTCTATTTTTCTGTATGCATTGTTAATGATATCAAGTTATTGGTACTTTTCAGGCTTAATGATATCAAATTTCTATGCTTGTTAAATTTTCACGTTCTTTTAAGTAGTTTGTAAATTGATGGGGTGAATGATATATGGTGTGGCAGGAGATGGAGTTGTGGTCTTCTCAATGTCTGATGTGCCATTGGGATTTGGAATCGCTACAAAGTCTACGCAGGATTGCAGGAAGCTTGACCCAAATGGTATTGTAGTGTTGCACCAAGCAGACATCGGAGAGTACTTGAGAATGGAGGATGATCTTTAAGTTTTCCTGAAGCTGGATGCTGAACTAGTTTCCTTTGGCCTTTGATTACTGTGGTTCAGTTATATATAAGTGGATCTTTCCTCGTTTAGCTGAGAATTCTTGAGATATATGAATATGGTTCTAATTCAATTCATATTGATCATGCCTTTACAATTTTGTCAAATTCTCTTGTTTCTGGAATAGAGTGGTAATATTATATCGATTTATTCTATGTTGTGGAGCTTTCATGGTTTCGTGGATGTGCTGATGCTAAAAAGAATCATGCGATTAAATCATGCCTTTCAATCAATTTTGGTTCTTTCTTCTCAGGTTCTGTGGTAAAGTGGAATGAGTAGAGGTAATTGATGCAAGGTTAATGGACTCCATATATACCTCATGTTTTATAGTGCACTCTATGGTTTGGGACGTCGTTGATCTTTTGGCCTTGTTAACTCTTATTTTCATTGGCTTGATTGCCTCTTTCAGCATATAGTATGATGGTGCTGTTTTGATGCTTCCTAACATCAACGGTTACTTTAGAATTAGTGTTAGTTTTATTGGATAATTAACCCAAATGAGATAATTACTTACATTAGCAGCGGTCAGCACTTTCATAAGTTGACCGTTTGATCAGGTGTGCTTTGTTACGGTGGTTACCTGGCCGTCGGTCAAAAGATCGGTTAGGTTTAGTGAACTTAAATTGAAAATTAGTTGGTTTCGGTTTAGAACGGGTTTAGTGAACTTAAATTGAAAATTAGTTGGTTTCGGTTTAGGTTTAATTTCGCTGATTAATTCAATTTTTTAATTTAATATTTTTAATTAAACTAAAAAAAATAAAAATTTTAACTTATTTTTCTTAGTTTATCTCGGTTCTCATCTCCCATTTGTTTAATAATTTCTTTTCATTATTTTTTTATCTTTATTGTAAACTTTAGATTTTTAAATTTCTAAATTTGTATTCTATTTTCTAATTTCGGATCATTTTAAAATTCGATTTTTTTCAAAATTTTTAAATTTTTATTTTTAACTTTTTTATTATTGAATTTAAGAAATTTTATCCCAAAATTTAGCAATTGGGTTAGAATACCATCTCCATTAAAATCTTTTTATTAGTAAAATTTTATTCTTGTCAATTCATGATTTGAACACTCTTTGATATGATAAATTATTATTCCCATTTTATTTTTCGACTTTAGCTCTCTATTAAATTACTATTTTAAATCTTGAAAATCTTTTTTATACTCAAAATTACTTCACCATAGGATTCTTTTCCTAGAACTTATCATACACTCTCCTCTTATGGTAACGTGACCTTTTTTAAAATTTGAGACAAGTGTTTTTTCGTATAAGTTGTCAATTGTACATCTAATTGGAGTTGCATACTCTTATTTTACATTTTTATTTTAATAATATGTTTGGAGATCCTCCCCTTTAGTTCTTCACTTTAGTTCTTCACTTATCTAGAGTGAGTGATATCTTATTAAATCCTGAATGACACATCTTATTCAAGTTTACGTTCTTAGTTATTGAAATCCTCCTTATTTGAGGGTTATTCCTTTAGTGACTTTTAACTCCTTCCCATTGTCCATTTTAGCTTTTTAACTCGAGGCAACTTCTCTCACTTAGAATTATTTAAATGTTTTCAAACTCAATTGACATTATCATATTTTGATACCCTTCCTCCAAGGAGTCATAGGTTATTTCTGCATAAATTATTTCAGAAATATTTTCTTTTCAAGTGTTAAATTTTCATTTCATAGGGAACTATGGAACTCTGTCCATCTTTAATACCTTAATCATCATGAACATCTACCATACTTTCATTAATTTCCTTACTCATTAGTCTTTTCTGACCAACTTTAAATCTCCACCTCATTTCTTCCGTTTTTCTTAGTACCAAATTCTCACTATTCTATTTCTTTAAATAGTATTTCTGCAGAGCTTATCTAAGACTTCATGTTTACACTCCCTAGCTCTTTTCCTCACTCAATTACTTTATTACTCTAAGTATCACTTCGTGATGACATACTCCATACTTTGGTCTTATAAATTTGGCCCCTTTTCTAGGGGCACCTTATACAATTCATCCAAGATTTTCACTTCATATTACGGTTTTATTCCAAGTAGTGGTTTCTCCCACTTATTAAGGTGTCCCTTATTACTCCAATCATTATGCATACTCATGCACCCATTTGATTTGAGACATCGTATCTCATCCATCTAAATCCCACTTTGTATGTAAAACTCATTCCCTAGTCCAAGTAAAATAGGGAAAGAATCTGCGATTTTGAGAAATCCGAGCCAAAAAAGGAAAAAATAATAATGAATGGTTAATATTGGAAATTGGAAAATCCAAAATGACAAAAAATTTATAAAAATCATGTGAAATAACCATGAAGTGAATTGGATGGGAGAATCGGCCGATGTCATCGTCTTCATAGTGCGCCACGTGCACATCTGCCATGTCATTATCTTCAACCTCTAGCCGTTGATAGAGAGAACAGAAAGAGGAGAGAGAGAGAGAGCGCGAAGGAATGGGAAGTCTCCAGTGACTCGAAAAATGCTTTGGTTCGATTGCAGGCAGCCGAGTCGGAGGTCGAGTCCTATGCCCCGGTAGCTCAGTTAATTGCCGAGCTCCCTATATAAAGAGCACCCCTCCATTCGTTCTTAGCATCCCACAATTGACCGAAGAAGGTGAAGTGCTCAGTTTTCCGGCGAGCAGCAAACCAAATCTCCGACATCGGGGCTTTTCTCCACTTCTGAAGCTATATTCGATATCATTAGAACTGGGAGGAAGTCCTCTACCTAGCTGCACCCTCCCTTCAGCCCAAAGGCCATTGTAGAAGAGCGAGGAAGCTAAAAAAGTAACGCCACTCCTCGGATGTCAGTAGCCCGAGCTGCTCGAGCTCAAATCAAGCTGTCCTTAGGCCAATTCTGGCCAAACCAAGCCCCCCAAACTCCACCTAGAGGTGCCTCGACCTTCCTCCGAGCTAATACGATAAGAACCTCAGCCGCCCCTTTGTCGGAAAACACTGTTGATAGCACATTTCTATAAAAATTTAAACTAATAAATTCACAGTGCTCTAGCTATCAATTGAAGTGCGGTTTGATCCAAGGAGGATCCCCTGGTGGAGAGCAATTCAGAGAAAGCAAGAGCTCTAGTCATCGGACCCTCACCAGTAAGATATCAAAGCTTTCTCTCTCTAGACTGAATTTTCCGGCGAATCTCCGTTTGTGCTCATTTTCGAGACAAATCGAGCGGTTCAAAGCTTGAAATGATGAGAAACATATAGAGAAGATGATTCAAATCAAGAATGGGGGCACTTAATCAAGTTTTGGGGATTAATTGAATGAAATTGTGATTCGGGAACCAAATTGCAATTTTTGAGAAATTTGGCAATTTGGGGATTTTTGGAAAATTGGGGGCTGAATTGCAATTTAAGAAAAATTGGAGCGTTTTCATGAAATTAACTTCCAATTGGGGCATAATTGAGCAATTGGATGAAATGGAGGGCTGATTGGCAATTTTTGGGAAACTTAGGATGAATTGGCAATTTTAGAAAAATTGAGTACCAATTGGTAATTTTGGAAATGGTAAGGACCCATAGGGAATAATTGGAAGTACTAGGGACTAAATTGAGATTAAATGAAGATTAGGGATCCAAATGTAAGGTTATAAACATTGAGGGACCTAAATGCAATTAAGACATAGTGTGAGGGCCTATGCGCAAATACCTGAAACCATGAGTACCCTTATGTCAATTCTCCTAATGTGGATACTCAAACCATGTATGAGCTGGTTGTTCAAAGTACCAGTGTAAGGGAACGCACCACAAATCAAGATCTCACCAAGAGAACTATGTCACTATTACCGGGTGAGTAGGATTTTCAGCATTATACTCGGTTGGGGGTGATAAGAACCGTTTTTAAGTTTGAAAAATTATTTTTCCAAGAATGGTCTCCCCTAATTGCGTGAAACTGCTTAAACATTTTGGGGTACATTTCTGATGGGAGTTAGAATTGCTCCAATAGGCATGAGGCATCAGATTTGAAAATGACAGGGTCGAAGGCCTAGTTTTGGAAAACTCAATAAGTGGGCCCAAGGCCAATGTGCATGGGTTGGAACCCGTAGACAAACAGGATCATAAGAACCATGAAAAATCATATAAAACTAGAATTATAGTGTGACTTGTCACGGGCCAAGATGAGACTGACAAGGCTCGATGGGCTAGTGGTAGTGCGTCCATACTAGGTTGATGGGCTGGTCAAGGTAAATAACTGTAGGCCAAGTCGAGTGTCAGGGCTATGGGACCGTTGGCACCAAATATTATGGTTAATGATTCAAAATTGTTGTATTCATGCATGAGGATTCCGAAAGCATTTAAACGCATGATAGGGGGTAATCGATGGGTCCCAATGCCTGCTGGATGACCCATGGTACATAAGGGCGATTTGGCGTCCAGTATGTCGAGAAGTTCTGATAGCTTCCTACACATTAAGATTGAGGTCGGAGGGGAAATGAGGTCTTGTCCTACAAAGCATACATGATAAGAGTTTAAGGGTCAGACTATTGATGTCCACTCAAACTCAATGGGTTTGAGGGTTAGACTATTGATGTCCACTTAAACTCAGATAAACGGTAAAGGCGCTCCAGTTCACAAGCGAAATAGTCGGGGACTATTCTGCGAACGTGTAATCCCTTTCTATTAGAAATGGCATATGAATGTTTGCTCAAATGCCTCCCGATCAAGGGGAAGGGCTCAAGAAGAGATGAATTCCTATTACAGCAAACTAAAAGTATAAAACATTTTGATCAACTAATTATTTTGAAAACTCACTTTTCAAACCCCGTTCACTGAGTTGTAGAAACTCATCCTCTCCCATTAAACCTTTTTCAGGAGAACCACCTTGTCACGACGAGCAGAGGTTAGAGGAGAAAACCAAAGATACTTTAAGCAAGTAACTTTTATTTAGTTGATTTGTAAACTTTGTTATGGAAAATAGGTGTACTTCGACGCCTTTATCTTCCTTGAACTATTTGGTAGAAATACTAAATTAGTACGAGGAAGGGTGGTAGGTTAATCACATGACTCTGACCAGACCGGGTCGGGGCATGACAACTTAAGTGGTATTAGAGCCAGGTTTTGCAAACAAAGTTTCAAAACTAAAAGCCCTAGAACCTTAACCCATAGTAAACTCCTATCAAACAAATATGACCACTCTTAGAGAAACCGAACAGACCCATATTGTCACAACCACCCCAAGACCTGGAAGAAATCATGCCTCGTGTGAGGGAATTAGCTTGGGAGCTCAAGAGTCTGTGAGGACCCAACCCACGAGACCAAGGATATCTCTTGAGCCAAGAAGACATTATAGAGAATTCATCAAGGTATTCAGGGAACCTTGCTTCGCACTTATGAAGGGGGATTGTTTTGTAGGAAGTACGCACCCAAGGATGGTGAAACGTAGAGGCCCCTAGCAACCAACAAGAAAAACTTCTCGAAACCCGAGACGGAGAAAAAGCTATAACGGTCCACACAAGGAAGTAACCTACTACAATTGTGGACAAAAGGGACACTACGCATGAAAATGCCCAAAACCACTCAGGAATATGGCACCCACTCCTAGGAGCACTACCACCACAAGCGGAGAAGGACATGAAGAAATGAAGAGAAAGGAGAAGAGAGTAGAGGAAGTCTCTCCACCACATAAATACCGAAGGACCCATGTAGGAGTCGGTGTCAGGATAACATGTTATAGGTGTGGAGGAATAGGACACATGGTGTGAAGATGTCCCATGCCACAAGGATTGATGGCAATACCTCCCAAGAGAAATACCTCCTCGACTACCAGAGTCTAAGGGGATGGAAGACAGGAGGCCGCCCTAGGAGCCACAACTCCAAATGAGGATTTCAAACCCACCCCGCAGAGAGTTCCTTGAAATTCTAACATAAAGCTTCCCGACCTTTCTTTTAACCATCTCCCTTAGAGGGAAGAGGTCCCCAAATGTACTGTATTCTATTCCCAATAAATAAGATTTCAGATTCCCATAAAAGTCTGTTGTCCCAAATCATAATGTGCCCAATCAAAATCTTGCTCCCCAGGACAAATAAGGAACAAGAAGGACAAACCTAATAAGGACAAATAACGCCTTTGAATCCCCCAGGAAAAAAGGTCAAGGTACTTTGACCTCTTTGAAAGAGGCAAGCCTATGTAAGAGGGAAGGTAGGACCATGTATAGAGCTAAACCCAAAGAACGGGTGAACGAGGAGACAACAACAAAGGAGACAATAACCCAATTAAGATAGGTAAGGTAACCATACCAGGAAACAAAGGAAAGACTTTCCAAGTAGAGAGGAATCTTGGAAGAGTACGCCCACTAACTAAGAAACGATGAACATCAAGACTAGTTTCTAACCCCACCTACTTAAGGAAACCAAGGATTAAACGACGAGGCGAAATCGAGAGTGCACAAGACGAGGATGAGAACCAAAAGTTCCTTAGGTAGAAACATGAAGTTAGGAATGGCAAAGTGTAACTTGCTTTGGAAAAGTAGAGGAGTCAAGTAGGGCTACAAACCCACCTAGTGAAAGTAGGTAGCTAGTAACCATGGGATAACCAAAGGAGACTAAACGATGCCCTAAGAAGGATTGAAAAGGTGGTGATAACCACACCCTAAAGAAGGTGATGGGATGGACATTAAGGACAAGTGAATTTGAGAGACAACTATCTCAAGACAATTGGACAAAGAGAGCAATAGGAACAAGGTGGTTGAACGAACCAACCCTCGTGAGAATCACAGATTTAAATCCTGACGGAGAACAGAGAAGTGTAAAGGTAAAAAATTAGAAAAAGAAGGGTGAAGGAAACCCTTAGAGAAATCAAGGGACAAAAGAGATTGACAACCACCCTCGAGTCACAAGAAGGAGTAAGCGTGCTCCCGTAAGGCGATCATGAGACCTTGACACAAGGAGGATTTGAACTTCCTTGAATCAAGTATACTTGTAAAAATTTCAAGTAGGAAAAAGGAAAGGGTACAAAGGAAGGGTAAGTAGAAAAGGACAAGCATCAAAGGATGCCATGAAATTGATTAAAGGCCTGATACCCTCAATAACGAATGCAAAGGGAAGTGTACCCACAACTCGAGGAGCAAAGCTAAGCCCAAGGAAAGGGTAGTAGGAGGATAACCTCAGATGATGTTGTAACAAGTGGGAATGGGTGGGATTCCCATAATTAGGAAATATAGGGAAGGATATCCAAGAAACCTTGGAGAGTGTGCCCTTCAACTAAGAAGTGATTAAGGAAAACTTTGAAGAAAGGATGAGAATGATGAACACACACTCAAAGGATAGAAAGAAATCTTGACTTCAAGGTACGAGAGTAGGAGATAAAACCAATGAAGGGAACTCCTTCGAGTGAAATCAAGGAATGGACAAGTAAGCCATAATAGATTATTGCGGAATAAAAGAACTGTGAAATGGTCACGAGAAAGTAAGGATGGATCTGAGAAAAAGAAGTCCTTGAGTAAAGACATTGTTGGACGTGAGGGAGGGCTGAAAGAAAGAAACCCACCCGTATGTCGATAAGTCGAGGAGTGGATGGGAAACAAAGAAACCAAACATGGAAGTGATATAAGAATGAAATAAAGGGCCAACATAGGACAAGAAGGGGATAACATTGAGACCTAGGAATGCTAGTATGAAATGCTCGAACAAACACCAAGATAAGGGTTTCAATAATCAAGGAAACAAATAGACTCGGGGACGATCAGACATTCTAAAACTCCCAATTCCGGACAAAACCCTCAAGAGGAATGGTTTGACCCAAAATGGCGGGAAGCATTGAACCTAAGAAATTACTTGGACATGGGGGTAAGGCAAGTCAAAGGAACTAAGTTCAAGGGAGTAAATGAATGAGCAAAAAGGAGTAACCAGAGTAATAAGATGTCAAATCAAACCCCAAGTCGACCGCAAGAGAATTCATTACTGGTGTAAAGGATGGACGACTAAGTTTTGAGGACAAAACTCCTAAAAAAAAGGGAGAGTTGTGAAACCCATCCTTCGGACCAAGTAAACCAGGGAAAGAACAAGCAGTTTTGAGAAAACCGAGCTGAAAAAGGAACCAAAAAAAATAATAAAGAAGGGTTAATATGGAAAATGGGAAAATCCCAAGTCACTAAAAATTCACAAAAATCATGGGGAAGAACCATGAAGTGAATTGGATGGGAGAACCGGACTAGTTCGGGGTGAACCATACCAAACCGGACCGAATTGGATTGAACCATAGTGAATCGATTCAATGATTCATTTTTCTAGGTGACTTAAAAATGTCAATTTGAGAAATTGAGGCCACCATTAGATAGAAAATAAATTTAGACGAATTTAGAAAATTGGTCGAATCGGGCCTGTACCGACCGATTTTTGAATTTACGTCATCGAACCCGGTCGGACCGGACCGGTCAACGGTCCAATCGATCAATGAACTAGACTGGTCAACTATCCAAACCGCTCAACAAACCAGACTAGTCAACAATCAACAGAGCCCAGTGAGCAGCCATGCAAGCACGGCCAGCCAATGGGAGGCTACCACATGTTTTGTCAACGGTCAACGAATGACCGATCAGCCTGCCACGCAGACACGGATAGCCAATGGGAGGCTGCCACATGTTCGGTGAACCGATTAACGGCTGATGCGGCAGCTGAGTTGGAACGCCACATCATAAAAGCTGACCAATCACAGCGCTCCATATGGCACACCCACCACATCATTGTCTTCAACCTCCAGCCATTGACAAAGAGAATAGAGAGAACAAAGAGGAGAGAGAGAGCGAAGGAAGGGGAAGTCTTCAACGACTCAGAAAATGCTCCGGTATGGTCTCCAATGGCCGATTCAGAGGCTGAGTCCTACGCCGGTCGGTAGCCCAGTCAGTTGGCAAGCTCCCTATATAAAGAGCACCCTCTCTATTCGTTCTTAGCATCCCACAATCGACCAAAGAAGGTGAAGTGCTCAGTTTTTCGGCGAGCAACAAAACATAGCTCCAACATCAGGGCTTTTCTCCACCATTGAAGCTGCATTAAGTGTCATTAGAATCGGGAAGAAGTCCTCTACCCAGCTACACCCTCCCTTCAGCCTGAGGGCCATAGTAGAAGAGTGAGAAAGCTCAAACAGTAACACTGCTCGTCAGCTGTTAACCGCCCTAGCTATTCGAGCTCAAATCGAGCCACCCCAAGCTAATTCTAGTCAAACCAAGCCCCTTCAAACTCCACCTAGAGGTGCCCTGACCTTCCCCTGAGCTAATATGGTAAGCCCTACTACCGCCCCTTCGCTGGAAAACACTATTCACGATGCATTTCTGTAAAAATTTCAACTAAGAAATTCACACTGCTCAGACCACCAATTGAGGTGCAGTTTGATCCAAGGAGGATCCACTGGAGGAGAGCAATTTAAAGAAAGTAAGAGCTCTGATCGTTGGACCCTCACCAATAAGATATTGAAGCTTTCTCTCTCTAGACTAAATTTTTCGGCGAACTCTGTTTGAGCTCATTTCCAAGCCAAATCGAGCGGTTAAAAGCTTGAAATGATGAGAAAAAATAGAGAAGATAATTCAAATCAAGAATGGGGGCAATTAATCAAGTTTTGTGAGTTAATTGAACAATATTGTGATTTGGGGACCAAATTGCAATTTTTGAGAAATTGGGCAATTTCGGGATTTTTGGAAAATTGGGGGCCAAATTGCAATTTAAGGAAAATTGGGGCATTTTCATGAAAGTAACTTCCAATTGGGGCCTAATTGAGCAATTGGATGAAATGGAGGGTCAATTGGCAATTTTTGGAAAATTCAAGGACCAATTGGCATTTTTTGGGAAATTAAGGCCAATTGGCAATTTTGGCAAAATTGAGGACCAATTGGTAATTTTGGAAAATTTAAGGACACATGAGGAATAATTGGAAGTAGTAGGGACTTAATTGAGATTAAATAAAAATTAGGGACCCAAATGTAAAGTTATAAACATTGAGGGATCTAAATGCAATTAAGGCATAGTGTGGGTGGGATTTTCAGCATTATACTTGGTTAGGGGTGATGAGAATCGTTTTTAAGTTTGAAAAATTATTTTTCTAGGAATGGTCTCCGCTGATTACATGAAACTGCTTAAACATTTTGGGTGACGTTTCTAATGGGAGCTACAATTGCTCCAACAGGCATGAGGCCTCATATTTGAAAATGATCGGGCCGATGGCCCGGTTTTGGAAAACTCGTGAAGTGGGCCCAAGGCCAGTGTGCACGGGTTGGAACTCGTAGACAAACAGGATCATAAGAATCATGAAAAATCTCATAAAATTGGAATTATTGTGTGACTTGCCGCGAAGCCAAGACAGGACTGACAAGGCTCGATGAGCTAGTGGTAGTGCGCCTAAACTAGGTTAATGGGTCAGTCAAGGCAAACAGCTGCACACCAGGTCGAGTGTCGAGGTTGTTAGACCGTTGGCACCAAAGATCATGGTTAATGATTCAAAACTGTCATATGCTTTCATGAGGATTCCAGGAGCATTTAGATGCCCGAGAGGGGGTAGTCGATGGGTTCAAAGGGCTGTTAGACGACCCAGGATGCATAAGGGTAGTTTGGCATCCAGTATGTTGAGAAGCTATGATAGCTTCCTACTCACTGAGATCGAGGCCGGTGGGGAAATTCGATCTCATTCCACAAAGCAAACATGATTAGGGTTTGAGGGTCAGACTATTGATGTCCACTCAAACTCAAGTGGATGGTAAAGGCGCTCCAGTCCACAAGCGAAATAGTCACGGACTTTTCTGTGAACGTGTGATCCCTTTTTATGATAGAAAGGGTGTCTAAATGTTTGTTGAAACACCTCCTGAGCAAGGGGAAGGGCTCAAGAAGAGATGAATTCCTATTACAATAAACTAAAAGTATAAATCGTTTTGATCAACTAATTGTTTTGAAAACTCACTTTCCAACTCCTGCTCACTGAGTTGTAGAAACTCACCCCTCCCATTAAACCTTTTTTAGGAGAACCACCTTGCCACAACGAGTAGATGTTAGAGGAGAAAGCCAAAGGTACTGCAAGTAGGTAACATTTAGGAGAACCACTTTCCAACTCCTGCTCACTGAGTTGTAGAAACTCACCCCTCCCATTAAACCTTTTTTAGGAGAACCACCTTGCCACAACGAGTAGATGTTAGAGGAGAAAGCCAAAGGTACTGCAAGTAGGTAACTTTTATTTTGTTGATTTATAAACTTTTTTATGGAAAACAGGTGCACTTCGACGCCTTTACCTTCCTTGAATTATTTGGTAGAAATACTAAATTAGTTTGAGGAAGGGTGGCGGGTTGATCACAGGACTCCGACCAGACCACGTTGGGGCGTGACATTGTAGATAAAACTCCATGTCTGAAATAATCGCTTCTCTTCTTTCCTCGAGGAAGCGATTGCTTTTTTCGGTTCACCTCAAGTCATTTCTTCTAAATGGGGAGACCTCATGCCTTTATCCTTTGGATATCCTCTCTTTGATTGAATTGTTTCCCATTTCCTTTATTGGGTGACTCAGATTGTTGGAATCGTGTATATATAAATGTCCTGAGCATTAGCCTAACGTCTGTTAAGCACTTACTTCATACTTAGTCACTATCATTTTCTTGATAATCCTCCTATGGTCTTCTCAGTACTCCCTATAAGACATTCATTCTATGTCTTATTAGATTCTCCCATTATTTATTTTTGAACCTTTCAGCTCCTCATCTCAAATGTTCCATCACCGTCTTCCTTTTGTCAGGCTTTATTTACGGAAGTCATCAATTTTCATCTTATTTTGTAAGGATTCATTACAAGGTTCATTAATGATGCAATCCACTTATTCCACATGGATAAAGTCCTTTCAGTAATTTTCTTGTCATTTCCTAGCACTTCCTCCTTGTCATATTGTTACACTGCTTTAGGTCCTAAGTGACTGACAAGGGCTATTATACAATCATTATGGATGGTAATGTCTTATGCTTTGTATATCTTAGTGGCTTTTTTTCGTCGTACCTTGAATCCTGTTAATTTGTTATGAAACATGATCTTCTATGACTTCTCCTTCAAGTTCTATCACGTTTAGCTTTTCAATTAGGTATTCATATGTTATTTATTTTACTCATTTCACTCTAGGGTGGTTCATGCAACCTAATCACATGTTTTTTATAGTTAAAATCCTTCCACTTGTATCCCACACAGGCTGTGAGCTTTTATGGTCCTGTTTTAGGTCCATGCTGCAGTAAATCCTCATTGTGATTACATACAAACTCCTCATATTGGGATGTTGGCCATCTTACGACTAACCTTTTAAATTTCTGGCTTTTCCCCATGTTGGTCAAAGATTTGGTTTGATATCCTTCCAATCGATGGAGTTTGACAATCCAAGGGCAATGTTGGTCTCTCATCTTTTGCAAAATTCAGATGTGGATTATTATGTTTGCTAAAAATATATAATTATTCAATATGATTCAAAGAATAAGCTAGGTTTTTGTTAATGGTGAGATTCACAATCTTGGCTAACAAATGATGTTTCAAAAGAAATAGCTGCAAGTCCTTATTCATTTAACACTGCATTTGAGACATGAAAGGAGCTTAAACATAGATTCCTACAAAGTAATGGGATGAGGATATTTTGGCTTAAGCAACACTTGAGCTTTTTATCCCAACAAATCTAATCATTATAGATTTTTTACCTAAATGAAAACCTTATGGAATGAGTTTAAGATTTACAAACATAGATTTGATTATAAAGAGTATGTGCCAATATGATTTTCTTGATGGGCTTGAATGTGTCATATTCATTGGTTCAAACATAAATCTTATTGATGAATCCATTAACTAACCTTTCAATTATGTTCAATTTAGTAGCACAAGCTAAAGAAGAAAGGTTAGAGGTAAATAAGATTGTTCCACCAAATTCTATAACTTTAGGATAAGAAAAATGCATAGGTCATTCTTTGATCAATTAAAGATGGGTTGTGGCAGAGGTAATTGCTCTTTCTACACACATTGTGGTCTTTCAGGACATAGGATCTCATAATGGTATAACTCCACACAATTCCACTGGATTTTAAAGGCAAGAACTGAGAGAGTTTTATAAATTGATACTCGAGTGACAAAAGACAAGCTTAAAAATAGGACACTGTTCAACTTGAAGAATGATTAAATATTTTCATATTCAAGAATGCATATTTATAAGGTAAATACTTTATAACTTCAACATTAGGGAATGTTTCTATAGATCAAACACATAATATAATTGCATTATTAGCAAAACAAGTATAAGAGCATTTGATAGCTAGCAAAACAAGCAACAAAACATGTTCTATCAATTGTCAACATGTTGAGTTTTTTTGGACCACAAAAAAAGTTTGATGATTCAAAGAATTCGGGTTCTTTTCTTAATCTCAAACTTACTAATAATTGGATAATTGACATTGAATATTCTTACCATGTTTATTATAATTAGATATATTTTATAGAGTTTAAGGATGAGTATTGTGCAACTTCCTAATTTACAAGTTGTGGTGAATAAAATATGGATTATTAGATTAACTTATTTTCTTTTGCTTACAGATGTATTATGTGTTCAATTTTTAAGTTTAATCTTATAAGTATTGGTAGATTAGTAGAAGCATTAAAATGTATAGAGGTATTTGATGATGATCTATATTATATACATGATCAAGATGTGAGTGTGATGATTGAGATTGCTAAAATGATCAATGGGTTATTGTATCTTTATCATGCTTTGACGAATGATGATCTACAAGTTCTTTGTGATTTAATATTTTCTTATTTTTAAATGTGGTACAAAAGGTTGGATCATCCTTCTAAGAGACCCTTATTACTTTAAATAATGATATAAATTTATCTTTAAATACTTTTAATGATCTCTCTCATTGCAAGACTTATTACAAGACTAAGCAAACTACATTGTCTTTTACTCATGGTGTTCACTTTGTTCGACAATATTTTGACATTGTACGTTTAGATATTTAGGGCCTTTTTTCAATTGATAGTAGAGAAGGGTATCATTTTTTTCCTTACTATAGTAGATGATTTCTCTATAATGATATTGAAATGTCTTTTTAAAATATAAGTATGATCATCTATATTTTTCTTATTTTTATACATATGTTGAAGCACAATTTGGTCTTAAAATCATGGGAGTAAAATCAAATAATACTCCTAGTAAAATTTTGAAATTATTTTTCAAGAAAAGTGAATACATTCTTGCATATAAACATATGAACAAAACTTTGTTGTAGAAAGAAAACATATGCATTTATTAAATTTGTGCATGCACTTCCATTTCAATCATGCATATCTATTAAAATTTTGGAGTGATTATATGTAACACCCGAAAAATCCAAAGTCAATAACCAAACTGAGTGGAACCAGTAAATGGGATTGAACTGAGAAGTGAAACCTAAACCTAGAAATGGAATCGAACCGGAATGAGAGAAGTGATCAATGAAGAGGCCAAGAGGGGTGAAAAAGGTCATGAATAACTCTTCAGAGTGTCTTGGGATATGAAGTCAAGGATTGGGAGAAACCTATGAACCGACATGAATTGGGTTCAGGCAGATGGGAGTCACAAAACCCCTGAATTTTAAAGCATGCTAAACAAATTGGAATTAGGCAATTCTTAAGTCCATTCAATAGAAAATTGAATGTAGAATTTTTAGGTATATTTATTTTCCCATGAACCGGTCAGAAAATGGGTGAAAGGGGCAAAACACTGCTAAATTGATTGAGAAATTCGCCGAAAACCGGTTCACTACAGTGTAGACCAATCGACGTGTAGCATCGGGCACATGCACACGCGTCGTCCTCCTAGCCTGAGTTTTGACCCGAAATCCTTAAAATAACTCGATAAACACCAGTAGACATCCCGACTCCACCACTTGAGAAAATTAATTTATTCACAGAGCCACATGTTATGGAATGAGGAAAGAATGCTATGGATAGATATTCACGCAAGTCTAGAACACATCCAAATAAAGCTTGTATGTCCCCTTGTCAGAAATTGCTCTGAATTCTCTCTAAAAGTTAATTGCTCCTAACTCCAGTGACTTGACTACTAAAGACCATAATTCCTCTATCATACCACCTTTGACGATAATATTGGTACCTTTGGAAAGCTTTGGACGTTAGCTTTCCATTGTCACATCTCTCGACCCTCAACTCTACTTCTATAGTTTTCGACGAGATCACACAGTGCATGATCATTAACAATAGAAAATAGGGCACCCTTGCAAGCTGAGAAATATTCGACAAGTCCCTCATAACACTAGCTTTCCATATCATCGGTCTTATCCGATTTGAGTAAGTTTCGAAGGTGAATTAAATCTTTTAAGTCTCAAATCGCGGGTTGAGTGGTTGAGCTTACTAAAATAGACATTGAAGGAGGTACATACCACCAATCAAGGTGATTCAAGTGGCCACATACTCCTTAAGGAGTCCGCTTTTAAATTGCACTAGCCTCAATGACCGAAGTGTCATTTTTAGTGAGTTCCCGACTTTGACCCGACTGTTACTCGTTTTCTTTCAAATTTTCAATCAAGCTTGATCAGAGCAATTCCTGCCGATTCCAGCCAAACTAAGTTTACAATGCCTCATGGGGAGGCTAGGGGGTCTTGACACTTAGTTTAGTAACTTTTAGAGATACTTCTGTCATGTATCAAATGTTGGGACTAAAATACAAATAATTGAAAGTTAGGGGACCCAATTATAAATGAGCTTTCTCTAGGGTCTTCCTAAAAGACTAAATAAAGTTTTAGAATTGATTGGAAAATTTGGTGAGGTTCAGGGACTAGGGTTTCCCACTTTGGAATGTTTATGGACCTATTTGCAATAAATGTTTATGGACTAGGGTTTCCCACAAGGGTTCCCCTTGGGATTAGTGCAAATAAGAGTATTTGTGCAGCCAAAATACAACTTTTTGGCAGTACAAGGACCTAAACTTAATTAAAGGAAGTTTAGAGAGCTAAAGGAGAAAATTGAGGGACAAAGGAATCTCAGAACCTAAGTTATAAAGAAAAGTGGTAAATTAGTAATTTTGTCTAAACTTAGGGACCATTAAGCAATTAGTAAGAAATAGAGATTGGAATTATTCCAAAGCCTATATGGGATCATAATAGAACCCAATGAAACTTGAGAACCCAATTGAAAGACTTGGAAAAGTCTAAGATCCAAAAAATGTAAGTTTTAAAATATAAGGGCAAAATGGTAATTTTATCTAAGTTGAGGACTAAATGGTAATTTTGGGAAAGTTGGACCATTAGGTGGTAAATAAAGGAATTATGGGCACTTCAATAAGTGCTAAGTGAAAAGAGAATGACATTAATCCCAAGGGATTAACCTTAGAGAATGTTAGGATATGGGTTGGTTTACCGACTAGTGAGTCGGGTAGCCCAAACCCATGAGTGCTAAACCGTAAGGAAAGTATGGTAGATTAAATTTAAGAAGGGTCAAAAGTGGAATTGACTACATTGTTGCTAAATATTGTAGAGGACACAAAGGACCACTCAAGCGGAACCGAGAGCAAGATTTATGAAACCTCGTGGAACGAACAAGTTCTGTGATTTGAGGTGAGTGGCTGTATTGACGAGAGCGCATAGATGATGCTTGAATGATTGTGTGAAAAGTATAGAATGCTGAAATTAAAACTCATATAAGAAGTGAAAAATGAACAAGTGTATGCCACTAAAGCAAATATAATTTTAAACACTAAAGTAAGGAACGGTCATGAGACCGAGATATGTTGTGTAACTACTGTTTGTAGCGACGGGATTTGTTGGGTCATGGGCCACATTGCTAATTGAGGAGGTGGTCGAGTGATAAGTTGGACTCCTAAGAAATATTATTATCATGTTATGTGATGATTTAATGATAAGGATTACACCGTGAGATCCGAGTATGGGGGATGTGCCCAACCATGTGATGTGTAGGGGGCGGTCAAGTGACGGGTCGGACTCCCGAGATTTTTATGTTCTGTGGGGAGTCAATCGAATGACAAGTTGGACTCCCGAGAGTTATATGATTTGAGGAGAGACGGTCAAACAACGGACCGGGCTCCCGAGTATTCTATGTTATGTGCATGCTTGAATTGCAATGCTCAACTATGTGTGATTGGGGAGCTGGGAGTGTGCCGTACCGAACTTCCGTTAATGAGATGTTGTGTGCACCATTATAGAATTTAGGCAATGAGTGCTATGATTTTGAATGTATGTCATGTGATTTCATTATGATACTGGTATAGGAGAGAGTGTGTCGGAAGGACGCCTAGTGAGGTTGTACCGTCGCCCAAGAGAAAATGGAAAGAAGTTCGAGGAGATGTTGTAAAATATTTTTAATTCTCCTGGGACACCCAATTGATGGACGGGTACCATCCCAGTGTATCGCTGCGATGAAAAAAGGCGAAATTGAGTCAAATGTGTAAGGGGTGGTATATGCTGGAGAGTGGGGATAGTGTATCCATGACCCTGAGTTCTGATACACCCAGTTATGAGAAGACACTCGAGAAGTGTTGATTATAATAGAGTGGCACATGATTCTCACACTTCAATTTTTACAGTATTTGTGTGGGTCTAAGTAACCTAAAATGTGGCACAGATTGTGAGTAGCCCAAAAGGTATACATGTGTGTGGGACTTGAGTTTCCGAGTGTATGCATTATTTTGTGATATATATATATATATATATATATATATATATATCGATGTGGGAACAATGGGGGAGACCGAGAGTAACTCGACCTTAGGATAGACTATGTGTCGGAGTGGCACAAAATAGATGTCTTGAAGGGTAAGATAAACCATGAGACGCAATATCATAAGTCCAACTAAAAAGAAATAGAGAATTGTCTTAGGTGGTTTACCGGGAATGTCTTAGCCATAAAGTATATAGTGGCCAAACATTAATAACTCATTCACTGAGTTGTGAGCTCACTTCACTCCCCTAAACAAATTACAGGTTTAAGCGACAAGGCAATAATCACCTAAGGTAGACTCTTAACCTGCTCATAAAGTTGTTTTAAGTTTGTTATCATTTTGCTATTTTTCTCAAAATATTTCGATAAATTATTTTGGTGGGTTCTAAAAATTTAAATAAAAGTTTCAAATTTACGTCGTATTTTTAACTTGTTTTATCGAAAATCTGGTTATTCTAATTTTCACTATTATTAAGTTACTCTCCATGGTGGCATCGATGGAAACATATGTGATTAACGAGTATACGGATGATAGAATCGGATCAGTGCACATTATATTTTTTAGGGTTTTTTAAACTTTCGAATAAGAAGAAATATAAAATCGTGTGAGTATTATTTATCAATTATTTTACATAAATATCCTACTCTACCATTATATTTCTTATGAAATGTTTTTTATAGATGTCAGTTATATTATGAACTTATATTTACATTTTTAAAGAGTGAATTAAGTTTGATACCAAAATTTACATTGTTTTTCAACCAAACAAAAATATTTGGTCGTATAAAATGCTTGTAAATATTTATATTGATATTAATAATCAAGTTGAAAAACAATAAAATATGAAATATAGAACTTGATTGTCATTTTATTAAAAAATAAATAATTACATGTGTTATAAAATTGATACCTGTGCGATAGCATGTCTAATTTATTGAGGAAATCTCTATGTTGAGGGCGGCTCTAGAATTCAATATATATAAATAGGGAATTTATGATTTAAGTAAGATATTTCATTTTTTTATAAAATAATAAAAAAAATATTTTTATTTTTTTTTAATCAGCGAGGGTTCATGAAAAGTTTTCTCTTCCGGAGATACAAAATAAATCCTCTCAATATTCGAAATCCTTTGACAATGCGCATCAAGATCCAAGACTTACAGCAAAGAGCTTAATAAATTTCATTCTCCGACTGGAACCTAGACACTGATTCAGATTTATGTAAAAATCTGGCTTGGCCCCCTTCTAATCCAGAAACCAAACCGTGAAAGATGCTGCTGATCACTCCATTGATCCCATGTTTGGCCTTTTCGTGTTGGGGCAGTTCTTCTAATCTCTCTGGAATCTCACAGTGGGTGAAATGATAATGATTATCAATTTCGGTGATGACACTAACAGGAATTTCAAGAACTGAGAATGACCCTGCAGAAGCAACAGGAGGATGTCTGTCACCCATAGCCTTCGAAATCTGGAGGTAGACTATAATGCAGTCGGAGGAAAACTCTGAATAATTGGAATGCCTGCATTGAGGAGCTTTATCCCACCAATATCCCAAAAGATGAATCATTTTGTCCCTGAAATGTGTAGTTGCAGGATGATTCGTGCAATGCAGTCGAAGGATAAAACTGCCAGTAATTTAGGGCTCAAAAACTCCTTCGGTTCATGCACTTGATAACTTGGCAGCAAATTCGATTCTTACTGAAGATGGGTTACGAATCCTTGCTTTTTATAAGCTTTATCTTGTGCATCATATGAAGATGTATACCAACTTTGAAGAATTATCTTGACACATACCATTCCATGCCTAGCTGCTTCCAAATGGGCAATCAATCCATAGGCCTTATGCCTCCCAAGTAGAAACTTGGTGACTTCTCCCAAGCATTATATGTCCAAGTGGGAAGTAAAATTGGCGGGAAATGTTTCAATAATATGTATGTTATAAAGAAGTATCAAAATCCCTTCTGAGTAGATAAGAATCATAAGATATTCCTCACTCAGGTTATTATCGTACACATAAGTAACTTCTTGCTGATGGAGGAACCTCAAACATATGCTTATGTACACTTCCAAGATCCAATTGTCCAATTCAAGGAAGAATAGGAATAGCAAGCATGCGGTCGATCGAATGCCAGCACCAGGAAGTCTGCAACTTCCAACTTTGCCAAATCAAACCCTAGTCGATGCCTTCACAGCCCGTTGATTCGTTCCAAGAATGATCACCATAACGGTTACATCATCGTGATACTTCCTCCTACGCCCAGCTGGTACACTTTTAAGCTCTTCTGTACTAAAACCTGAAATAACAAGAAGGGATGTCTTAATAAGATAAGTTGAAATGGCTAAAACCTTCTTGAGATCCGAACTTGCACCATATAATGAAAGTCAACAATTGGCCAATGGGTCCAAATGAGAACTCAAAATATTCCCAGTGTCTAACCAGCATCAGTTGCCCAATAAATATATTACCAGTTACAGAGTAATCTACCACTCTGACCTTGACACATACCATATACATGCTTCATGCTGTTTTTGCAAGCTTGCTGCCAGACATGCTAGTGCAGAAAATGGAACCAGAAACGCAGCATAAATATTTACCAGCAGTTTTGGCTGCCCTTGAAACAAGTTGATCCAGCAGGAATTTTGCAGGATCAGTAGAAGTACCATCAGTGATACAGGATTGCACGAGCATCACAACCTCTTCATTGCTGAAGAAATCGAAAAGACCATCACTTGCAATCACCACAAAGTGGTCATTTCTGGATATTCTATGAAAGTTAAGTGATGGCTGAGTGGAGATGTAAGGAGGGCTCCTTAGGTCTCGTACTCGGAGGATGCCCATGAGAGCATCGTTCAAATTTGCCTGGAGTCACATCAAACATATAAACTCCATTAAGGAAAGACGAGGAAAACATTTTGCAACATTTTTTTGTAGTAACATTAAAAATAGAGCAAACCATTTTTTTAGATCCAACAGTATATGATATATACTATGAAGCAAAGCCAGTTTTTCCAAGGTCAAATTGTGACAGATATCTGGCCCACAAAGATGTTGCTGTTTGGTAATCCCCTATTCATCAATAATACAGAGAGGAAAACAAGTGGCAGATACAATTTGTAAAGTGTCTCTTTTTCTAGGAGAATGTAATCTTCCCTTTGTCTTTTCTCTTTACCTTATAGTAAACTGAATAGATCACATTTTTGGCACAAGAAAACAGAGTGGTGAGTAATTGGATATAGCCAAATAGCAGAATATAGGAATGCAGGGAGAAATGAAAATGCCCATGCCCCCCAAAAGAAGAAGTTTTCAAATTTTCTGGCTTTATTATGCTTCCCTAGTATTATGAAATTCAAATAATGTCATTGTGCATTTAATAACTTTCTTAAAGAATATCCTCCCTATGCATGCAATAAAAGAACATTTATCACAAAATGAATGATAACAAAGTACCTTTTTCAAGTATCCAACTCCAAAGGCGCGGGTGACCTTCAATTTGCCTTTCACCCTTCCCATCAAGATGGCATTTGGGTCATCCTGGTGTTCTTGGATTATTCGAGCTTTCTCAATCTCATTTTCAAGGGTATGACTATCAGTGAGCTGAGAAGCTTTCAGATCCTTCTCCCAGTTGATATCATTTGACCCATCATACGTTGCCAAAACAGCTCTGCTGTCTCCAAGATTGAGTGTATACAAGTCATTTCCATGAAGAAGCACAACCAAAACACAAGAACCTACTGAAACTAGATCGGGTCGATCATCCATCTCCTGCTCAACCATGCACAGAAAATCATTTTCAGCCTGATTCAAAGCTCCTTCAAGAGAATCGAGGACTCTCTGTTGAAATTGTTTTGTGCTTTCAGGCTTATTATCCAACTGTGACTGATTGAGATCATCACAGTTTTTATCCAAAGAGCACAGGAGTGGTGCTCCAGCATTTAAGTTATAGGCAATTGTATCATAGAAAGTTCCAGCAAGAAAATCCGCAGCATCCCTTCCATTAAACCCATCATAGATTGCACAGAACAGCCACCCGTCCTCCTCAGAGCAGACAGCTTGCACCCTGTCTTCACCAGCTGCCCCACCTGCCACTTGCAACTCCATTGTTCCAAGAAACCCCTCACTCCTTGAAGGAGCACTCATGGGCTTAAATAACAAAGAATCATTCTCAAACAAATCACTGTGATAAGATGGGCTGCAGCTCAAGTTTGAGATGGTGCTCTGGAGGGAAGATGATAGCATGTCTAACTTTGACAGGGTTGGAGAAGAAGGGACCCTGCGGAATGAGTTTGGGGAATCCCATTCTGGAAGTATTTCTTCCCCAATTAGCCCATTTAAGATGTTTGTGTTTGCTAAGGTTGCATTAGCGCTTAGGGCAGCCCCGGAGAGGCAGGTGAAACTGCTAGTCTTCGGTATCTTCTTGTTTTGGTGAGGGATGTTGACTCCTTTAGAGACCCCTGAGAGGCCCATGTTGTTGTTCTTGTCATTGCACTGGTACCCAAAACTCACTTGCAAGTCAGCTTCTGTGTTGGTCATTGCTCCTCCTCTCAGTACCATTGTTTATGCCTGTAATAATACAAACAAATGCCTTAGCTACCTTAATATTAAAAACATGATGAAGAGGAAATTGACAGACATTAAGGTGATCAGATATTCTAGTCACTCAACAGTGCCTACAAAGCCCCCATACTGTTTATAAGGATGGGAAAATGAATGGACAACCATAAGAATATAGAACTGTCCAAATTCATTCGGCAATTCTGCCATGCAATTCAATTCTGGTACCACAAGAGCACAGTTCCTTTCCTAACAATTCCCAGGATGTTTTATCAATTAGGAAAGGATTTGTCACAAGATCAAATGATATTCCTTTTCAAGAATAGATCTGAATGTCACCTCTAGAGCAATATCTCCGCAAAATCTTCTGCAACAGGACTAAAAATTACAACATATGCCTCTCATTCTAACCTGTGACAGAAAGCCTACGTTGCAATATACTGATTTCATATGAACGAAAAGCCAATCAATCAACAAGAAAACTATGTCCCCAAATGACCGATGATCAAAAAGCCAAAAACTTTTATGTGCCATTTGATTAGATAAACCTAGAAGCTGTCCGCCCGTTGTAAATATATACACACTCTAATATCTTTTAATTTGGAAAACACGAACAACAAAACAAATCTTCTAGATTTTGATTTCTTCCCATTCAGTGGGAGGGTCACCACGGGGTTAACCAAATCCCTTGAAACGTTACAATTACTCCTAAAAAAGGTATTCTCGTAGAAGGCAAGTAACGACATGGCTTTCACGCAGTTCCTGTCTTCCTCGAGAAATAAAAACAAAACTTCTTCTGCGGCCGCGCAGCGCCGCCGCTCTCCAATCAATACGATCGATGCATTAACGAAGAGCAAACTGGTAAAGGGAAACACGCGAAATTAATAGCAAGAAAATCGAAGAAGAACCTTACCCCCAACTTATTGGGCTTTGCCAGGTTCAAGAAGAGCTCGAACTTGATGCGGTAACCATGAACGAGGCCGCCGGTGAAGGAGATTTATACCGAGGAAAGCGAAACTACGGGAACAGGTGTCGAGATCATTTTTTTTTAAATAAATCTACGGGAGAAAACTACAAGTGGGAGAATCTGCCTTTGGAGTTTAATGCAATTGAGCGGTGGCCATAGAAAGGAATCGTGGAGGGTCCACTGGAGACAGATGTGACGGAAATGAGAAAATTATGTTAACAGTTGGAGAATTTATTTATTTTTCAATTGGTATAGGACTTGGTCAAATTTTACGATTAAAAGTTTGCGGTTGCTGATGACCGGTAAGGCACGTGGCAAGCACGTGTGCGATCGGATAGGACTATTATGGTTAATAACAATTCTTTTTGGTTTTTTCTTTAAATTTATCCTTTTTTTAATGAAAATAAAATTTATATATACACATTATTTATTAATTATCAAATTTATCGTAATATCTTTTTTTTTTGTTAAAATTGTATAATAATATAACTTTAATAATACAATAACAATACCGAAGATCTTCTGATCGCCACAAGATCGAATTTTCATTAGCTAGCCAGCTGCGAGCCACTCGGATATTCTAATGGAGGCGCCGAGCCATCCTCGTCGTCTTCGTCTTCGTCTTCATTCGACACTGTGTATCTGGCTGTTTGCAGGTCTTATCAGAAGCAATTACGGCTTCAAATTCAAAACCTTCAGTAAGTTGCTGTCGGGACACTGTCTACCTCGGACGTTCTCGTCCCCGGAGAGAAAAAGATCACTGACGGATACGATATGAGTTTGATGAGTTGGATCTTTCATAGCCACCAGAATAAAACCCCATTCAAATTCTAGGAAGATTCTTCTTGATCTTCATAAAAAAAAGCAGAGACAGAGACCCTTTCCTACTGTTCAATGTGAAAAGATTATGTAAATATATATTTTTTAATCTAAAAAATCTAGCACGATATTAGAATAAACTTATACATTAATTTTATATCATCAAGCGATATATATATATATATATATGATCCAATACAGTATAAACTCTGGTTTTACTCTAATTAAGTTGAATTACTTATCTAGGGGCAATGAACCGTTGTCATCTAATCTTCATTAATACGCGCATATATCTATATTTTTCATTTTCATGTATAAAATATATATTCATCTATATCAACGAACCCAAAAGAATTATTTTCATGTATATTAATAACATAATTAAAGTTGTAATCTCTCTTGCATCCAAGTTCTCCAATAAAGGACACATTCATGTCCCTATACAATTATATTGACATGTAATCCTTTGGGTATGTATCTATATATATATATATAGTATAGCTACTCAAGGATGTGAGGTGTGAGAGAAGTTATCAATACATATTTTGATTACCTCGTGGTCTCTCTCCCATTCTTTTATTTCCTTCGTGATATTAGATTTAGGGTAGTTCTTTTTCTTTATAAACTTGCATTATTTAATAAACTACATTTATACTCACAAATCATCACATAAATAATATTGCTCAAGTACTACTCATGAATACACGGAGTCTTATTTTACCATCAATTTATACAATCGTTGTTTCCTCTTGAATCACAACATCAAATTTTATTTTTGTTCTAGCATCAGTATTAATTCTCTACACATCATCATTAATTTTTAATATCAATCATCTCATGCCTTCCAGTGTCTTAATTCACAACAAATTAACAAGTGTCAAGAACAATCCTATTTTCAACATGACCAATTCTTTATACTACCTTCATTACCTATTTAAATTAAATTGAATAATAATAACTTCAGCCTACAAAAAAATAACATGGTACCATTTTTGGAAGCTTACCTTTTGTTAGGTATATATTGATGGATCAATTTCATCACCCCTCAATTTCTCATACATTAATAATATTGAGCAACAAGTAGTCAATCCATATTATACAACATAAAAAATGCTTAATCGGTTCACCCTCATGACTTCCTTAATTCACAAACATTAACTTATAAGTGATATGACACATATATTAGCTAAGACATTGATGAACCTATAAAATTTTTTTGGATCCTAAATTCGAGTTCAACAAGATCTTTTAGAGCAAAAATAGAGATATTCAAAATGAGTTGTAATATTATTAACTATAAAAATATAATATTACTTTTTAACTTTGTCCATTTATGACTTTTAAGCTCATATACATCTTATCTTGCTTATAATAATTCAAGTCTTCCCAAAACTTTTGTTTGTCATAATCATGCTTCAATAAATTGTTTGGGCTTGCATGTCCTCATAATAGGGTGCTTTTGCATGATATTCATTTAGAAACTTTTTCCTATAAAACGTTAAATTTCTAATTTGTGATGTATTACGAGACTACATCCATCCTTAACATTTGGTAAAATACCTCTATTATTGTTAACATTACTCAAATGTTCAATAATTAATTCTCAATTAGTCATTTCTGACTTGTTTATAATCTCCATCTCATTTTTTCATTTTTTCCTTAGTACTAAATTCCCACCCTTTCATCAATTACATGGTACTTTTACAGAGTTTTGTCTAAGGTCTCATGTTTTCCCTCCCTAGCTCTTTTCATCAATCAATTACACATTTTCATCACTCATTTTTCATCAAGCATTAATTATGGAGGTATTATTTCATTCCTTCTAGTTACGTTTGCACCCCACTCATCCTCCCACAAGGTGGTTATTTATGTTCAATTAAATGTTCCTTTAATACTTTTCTCCTTACCTCCTTACCTCCTTACTTTCATTACCTAACCATGCATCCTAAGTAGTTATCAATGGTTTCCTTATAACCATTTTGGTGGAGGAGGTTAATTTCTTCATACCATTTTTAATTAGTACCATACCACCAAACTTCATATTTCAAGTCTCTTATAAGAGAGTATAACATATACTACTTTCCTTTTTGGACTTTCAATCATTCTTCCTCCCATCTTAGAGTGTCCTTTATCCATCAAATATTTTTACTCCCATTTTTAATGGTATGCTCAGGCATTTAAACTCAAGGTGGTGATTGCTATGGATTTGGCCTTCCATTTCTTTTCCCTTTGAGCATTCTTTCGCTCATCTTCTTGTCTTAGTGATATGTCACTCTAGGCACTCTTTTATTTCGTCCTTTAATGATTTCCTCAAGAGGTTCTACCTTCTTTGCGAGCATCGACTCGTTTTGTGGAACTTGTCTCTTCTTATTTCGGCATAATTTATTTCGCCCTTCAATTTTATGCCAATCCTAAAGTCTAACATAAAATCTTCCTTCTTTATTTACGGTTTTGATCTTTCCATAGATCATTTCAAATTCCCAAGTCTATTATCTCTCTTCAAAATGGTTATCTTTACTTAATCTAATAACTTGGATTTTTTCGCCATTCCTTTTTGTTATAATATCATTCCCTTCATGACGGTTAGTGGCTTCCAAGGTTTCTTTGATCGTTATGAATTTCCATCTCACAAGTCGTTGGTTCCTTCCAGCAGGTTTCAACAGTTCATTTCTTTAGGAGCTTCATTTGATTCTCTCTCATCCAACAAGAGTTTTCAATTACGTGTCAAGGTTTTTCTTCAAGCAATTTAAGTATTGCTTGTTTTTACTTATCATTTACTAACTTCCTTATTGGTTGATTTTTGTTCTAACTATCGGTTTCCCGATTATTTCTTGACTTGCTTAGTGGTATACTCCTGGTTATACTCCTTCTAATTCACACCATACATCTCCATTTGGTTGGGGATATCTTTCCTTTGGGGTTTCCATTGTCATACCCTACTTGTACTTACTTATGACCATTTCACAATTATCCTCTCTTGACTTATGATTTGTCCCTTATGGTAAATATTTTCATCCTTGTGGCTTTTCTTTAAGTGTTCACCTTGCTTGCCTCATTCTATTCTCTCTTCATTCGAAGTAAAGACCTATATCCTTGGAGTTTTATGTTCAACCTTCTTGTCACTCCTGGAGGATTTCCTCCCCTCACATACTTACAACTTATTATTTTGGTATATTGGTTCATAGCCATTACGTTGCCTCATTTGGATTTATCTAATGTACTTAATTCCTTATAAAAAAAAATCATGTTATTGGAGTCATATTTTGTATACTCAACCCTATGCCCCATCGTCCAAATTGAGTTCCTTAAGGTAAAGGTAGAACTTTACCAATCCTCCCTATTGTCCACAGGTCCTCATCTCCATCGTTCCTTTAATTGGATTGGATGATTTCTTTATTAGGGTACATACTTCTCCATGATTCTATTCCTTGGTACGTCTCATTCCGCATCTTCGGAAGTCTATTAATTTGATCCATCTTTATAGGTATCTGTCCCATCGAAAGTTTTATAACATCTTTTGATGTCCCCTTTCAGATTACCCATTCTTTAGGGTTAGTTTCCTTGTTTTTTTGGAATCTCATAAATACACCATTATACTAATCTTCGTCTTCACTTATATTCCATTTACAAGTCTATCCTTTAAGATGAAGGTTTTGAGTATTCTTTCCAATGTCTTCATTTCTCGACTTACTTGTTAAGAATATTAAAAGGGTTTTGTCACACCGTATTTTTAGTAAACCGAAATTTCAGTCGGAAATTTTTCTGGAATTGTATTATAAATTTAAAATTCAATTGATATAATTGGAATAGATTTGAATTAAAATAAAATAAAAAGTGTTGTTTTGACCGAAATAAATAACTCGATGAAATCGATTTAAGTCCGTTGAATTTAAGCGGAAATTGAATATTATATATATAATTGTTAATTATGTGTATATATATATATGTTGAATAGATGTTTACATATAAGGGCATATATATACCTATACAAAATTAATTTTTAAACAAATATAAAGGAGAAAGGGATTTGAGAGTAGAGGTTGTACCATTATTAAATAAATACCTACATTCAATTATTGGAATTAATACCCATCAATTTCCTAATTTAATAAGAATAATGGACAATATTAATACCCATAATGTAATCCTCCCCATTTAACAAACAATTTTACAACTATATAAAGAGCTACTCTCTATTCATCCCCCTTACACTTGAAAACTCCATTCTCTCTCAACTGCTCTAATTTTCGGTGAATCTCGAACTAGAGCTCCGACTTGGGCATTTTTCTCAATCTCAAAAGGCGAGGTCGGGTCCTTTAGACTCCGGGGGAAGTCAGCTATCTGATAGCAACTTTCATGCGATCTAAGGACCATTGGAGAAGCATTGGCGTAATCAAACAATGAAACGGCTCTGACGGACCGAAGCTGCCCTGTTTCGGCCAAGCTGAAATCGGCTGAATTTAGCCCTCCTCAGGCCAAACCAAGCTCTTCCAACATCCTTATAGCCCTTAGACGACCACAACCGAGCTAAAAGGTCAACCAATTCGGCCCTCCTTAATCATTGTAGGTCGGAGTTAGAGAGAGAAACTATAGAATTTCACTGACAAAATTCTCCCTCGATTCGGGATCAATTGTAGGAATTCTTGATCCTAAAAGATACCTCAGAAAGAGAGCCATCTCCCCCAATAGAGAGATCGAACCGTTGCTCCTCTAATGGCAAGCTTTTGAAGCTTTCTCTCTCTACGCTCAATTTTTCAGCGAAGCTCCGTTAAAGTTCAATTCAGATCCAAATGACACGGCTCAAGGCTCAATTGAATCATATGGAAGTGTAGAAATTGATCCATACCTTCAATTAAAGCAATTAACCCTGATTATATGGTTAATTTGATGAAATCAAATTCGACTAGTTTGAAAGGGGGAAATTGGTGAAAATTTTGGGGATTTCGTAACATTGAGGGACTAAATTACAATTTCCCAAAATTGAGGGCCAATTGACCATGTAAAAGATGTTGGAGGACCAATTGGTCAATTTTTGGAATATTTGGAGTCAAATTGCCATTTTTGGAAAGTAAGGGCAAAATGGTAATTTTTTAAAAGTTAGGGACCAAATTGGAAATTTGGAAAACTTGAGCCCCTTAAACAATTTCGAGTAAATTGAGGACTCAAAGTGAATTTTTGGAAGTTTCGGGACTCAATTTGTGGAAATTTTGGCATTAGGGACCTAAAAGTCAAGAAAAATGAACTTTAGATACCTAGGTGCAATTAATTGGAAATTTTGAGCTTAGTCGTTCATATGTGAGTAACGAAGGCTATTATGTCAAATATTAATATATAAGGATGTCCAAATCATGTAGGAACATGAGGAACCAGAACGCTAGCAAGGACAAGCTAGTCTGGACATGGAAACTGACTAAAGAAGAGTACACTTTAGTTATTGGGTGAGTGAGTTTATTCACATCATACCTAGATGGGATGATGAACACTTCATAAATGAAAAACCACTTCTATGTGGGATTTTAATATCACACCCGGTTGGAGTGATTTGAGATTAAGTGGAAAAACTACTTACTGGTTGTAAGTAGAGAGATCATACCCGATTGGTATGATAGACTTCTTGAAAGGGAGGAGAAAACCCGCTTGCCAGTATAAGCGGAGATGTCATCACACCCGGTTGGTGTGATGAGTTTAAAGGTTATTTTGTCAGAAGTGTTCTCCTGTGACTGTGTGCCAATGCTTAAAAGTTTTGGGAGACCTTCTTGACGAGAGCTAGAACAACTCAAATAAGCTAAAGGCCTCGGTTTTGGAACTTGTGGGCTAAAATGTCGATTTTGGAAAATCACGTATAGTGGGCCCAAGGCCAATTGGCACGAACAGGAGCTCGTAAACAAACATGATATGTTAAAGCTGTGAAAATTCTTAATGAATGAATTATGTGATTTCACCATGGTACCAAGTCAGGACTGACATACTCGATGGACTAGCGACAGTGCATTAGGGCCAGGTCGACGGACCGGCCTAGATAAATAGCTACAGTTCGAGTTGAGGGTCGGGGTCGTTGGACCAGTGGCACCAAAGATAAATGGCTTTGTGGAAAACTATTGTTTGTGCATGTACTTGAGGTTCAGGACCATCAAGATGCCCAAGAGGGATAGTGATGCATCCTAGGGGCTACTCGATGACATGGTGGAGATAAGGGCAGTTTGTCGTGCTAGCAGTTAGGGAAGCTCGACGTAGCTTCATGCGCATGAGACCGAGGTGGGGTCAGGATGAGGTCTCTATTCTCATACAGACATGGAGTTGATTTCCGGTTTGAGGGTCGAATGTCGAGAATATCCACTCAGACCTAGGGTAGAAGTGGACGTGCTTTTATCTAGGTGGCCGATAAAGTCGCTCCGATGCCACAAGTGGGTGCTGTGGACGGGCTGCCCTGCGAATGTATGATTCCCTTCCTGATGAAAGGCGTGTGTTGTTTGCTAAACATACCTAATGGGAAAATGAGAAAAAGGTTAAGAAAACCTTGGAAAGGATTTGAGAATCCTTGGAAAATAATGGTAAAAACCTTGGAATAAGGTTTGGAAAAGAAATTAAAATCCTTTTGAAAGGAAATGACATCATTGGTAGGGTAAATGTTTTGAAAACCAAACTTTGAGGAAAAACCTTCTTATTAAAGAAATGATAACTTTGGTGTGGCCATGAAAACTTTAAATGAATGATTTTTTTGGCCATGGTACTAAGACAGGGCCGATATAATCAATGGACTAGCGATAGTGTGACATAATAGGTCGACGGACCGGTTGAGACAAATAGATGCAGGTCGAGTTGAGGGTCGGTGCCGTTGGACCAGTGGCACCACAGCTTAAATGGCTTATGAGGAAAACTGTTGTTTTGTGTATGCACTGAGGTACGAGACCTTCAAAATGCCCAAGAGGGGTAGTGATGCATCTTAGGGTCTACTAGATGACCTGGTAGAGATAAGGGTAGTTTTTCGTGCGAGCTGTAAACCCCGTCCTTTAGTAATGAGAAAAACTGGGAAAGAACCAGTCAATATGATCTTTAAACCGAATTGGTCTGCAAGCCCAATTATTAGGGGATGAGCAAATTCGAAAATTTCTAACTTCCATGTGACTCAAAAATATTCATAAACTTGGGAAATGAACTCTAGGATGATACAAGGAAGAAAGACCAAAGCAGTTCAAGATAACTAGGTCCAAACTGGATAGAACCGGTTTATGAACCAAGTTGGTTCATAAACCAGAACCAATAGAGAATGGGAAAATAAGAGAAATTCAACTCCCTTGTGCCCCCAAAGAATTTATAAAACCTTGGGAAGGAACCTTAGAACAAAGTGGGAGAGAAAAACCAGATCGGTTCGGGTGAACCGGACCCGAACCAGATTGAACTGGCTTAAGGACCAAACCAGTTTATGAATCAAAATTGATAAAGAGATGGTAAACCAGGAATCTTATGAACCCTAAGTGACCCAAGGAATCATAAAAGACATGGAAATGGACTTGTGAAGGAATTGGGGATGAAAACCAAACCGGTTCAGATGAACCGGATCCGAACCGGTTTGGACTGGTTTGAATCACTATTAAATTGAATCCTAAATTTATTTTTCTAAGTGGCTTAAATAATTCAAATTGGAGATTTGAGGCCACCATTGGATAGTGAATGAATTTAGATAAATTTAGAAATTTTTATATTTGAAAAACTCGGTCGAATAAGGGTTGAACCGACTAGTTTAAGCTTTGAACCCGGTTCAAACCGGTCCGGTCCGGTTCGAAACATTGTCATCTTCTTCCTTAGGATGACAACACCGTTCACTCATTGGGAAACTGAAGAAACACCGGCGAAGAAGAAATGCCTCCATTGGGTACGTTTCAGGTCATCAATTCCTATCATAACAATGCCAAATGGACGACCAATGGGTCCCCGAGCTCTCTATATAAAGAGCCCCTCTCCATTCGTCCTCTCCACAGCTGAAAAGCTCACTCTCTCTCAGTTGCTTAGTTTTTTGACGAAGCTCAAACTAGTGCCTTGATATAGGGTCAATTCTAAGCCAAAGAAGGTGAGGTCAGGTTCATTAGAATCAGGGAGAAGTCAACTATACGGTGGTAGCATCCGTTCATCCCGAGAGTTGTCGAAGAAGCGCCGGTGTGATCAAATAGTGAAGCAGCTCCGACGGACCGAAGTTGCCCTATTTCGATCGAGTTGAAATTAGCCAATTTGAGCCCTCCTCAGGCCTAACCAAGCTCTCCTGACACCACCTCAGCCCTTCCATGGCCGAATTAGGACCGAGAGGTAAGCCAATTCGGCTCCCCTTTACAATTTTAGATCGTTGTTAGAGAGAGAGTCAGCCAAATTTCGATGAAGAAATTCTAATCCAATTCGACATCAATTGATGTTATTCTTAATCCTAGGAAGAACCTCTGGAGGAGAGCTACCTGCCAGATAGAGAGCTCCGACCGTCGTGCCCTCACCGGTGAGAAATCAAAGCTTTCTCTCTCTATAGTCTGTTTTCCGACGAAGCTCCATTTGAGCTCGTTCCAGCATTAAAATATGTGATTCAAAGTCCCTTAAAATTGTATGAACATGTAGGAACTCAATTTCAAATATTAGAGGTGTTTGATCGGTCAATTTGATGAAATCAAATTCGGTAGTGTTGAAGAGTTGAAATTGGGGAAATTTGAGATTTTTGAAAATTCGAAGGACCAAAATGTAATTTTCTAAAATTGAGGGTTAATTGGTCATGATAAGAATATTAGAGGGCTAATTGAGAAATTTTATAATTTTTGGGGCAAAATTTACCTTTTTTCTAAAGAAGGGGCAAAATGGTAAATTTGGAAAAATTGAAGGACCAAATTGGAAATTTGGGAAATTAAACCCCTTTGTGTGAAATCAAATGACTTGAGGTCCTAAGATAAATTTTAAAACTTTCGGGACTCGAATTTAGGAAAAACCTGGCAATAGGGACTTAAAGAAAAAAACTTTAGGGACCTAATTGCAAATATATGTAAAGTTGAGTTTTTTCATTCATTTGGAACGAATGAGGGCTATTAGGCCAAAGAATAATGAACAATTATGTTCATTTCGTGTAGGAGAACGAGACATCGGGAATGCCAGTCAAGGTTTGGCTTGCTATGGACGGAACCCGACTAAGTGGAATTTCACAGCACTGTCGGGTGAGTGGGATTATGTATCATACCCGGTTGGGGATGATAAGTACCTCAATATAAAAACCCACTGCTTAGTAGTATTTTTAATCATCACTACTTAGAGAAACTGATGTGAAATTTATGTAGAAAAACTACTTACGGGTTGTAAGTAGATCATACCTGGTTGGTATGATGAGACTTCCTCGAAGGAAGTTGAAAACTCGTTCATCGGTTATGAACGAAGATGTCCTTATACCGGTCGGTATGATAGACAGTAAAAACCTATTTTTGTCGGAAGTGCTCTCCCCTAACTGTGTGCCAATTCTTAAACAATTTGGGAGACCTTCTCGACGGGAGCTCGAATAGCTCTAATAGGTCGGGGGCCTCGGTTTTGCAACTTGGGGGCTAAATGCCCGATTTTGAAAATCTCATACAGTGGGCCCAAGGCCAGTTGGCACAAGTAGGAGCTCATAAATGATCATGATATATGTGCCATAAAACTTAATAAGTGAATTGTTTGGCCAAGGTACCAAGATAGGACCGACATGCTTAGTCAACTAACGGCAGTGCGACATGATAGGTCGATGGACTAGTCAAGACAAACAGTTGCAGGTTGAGTTGAGAGTCGAGGCCGTTGGACTAGTGGCACCACAGATTACATGGCAATATAAGAAAACATTGTTTGTGCATATATTGTGAGTACGGGATCATCAAGACGCCCATAAGGGGTAGTGATGCGTCCTAAGGGCACTGGACAACCTGGTAGCTATAAGGGCAGTTCGTCGTTCCAGGTGTTTGTGCGAAATCTGGAGTAGCACGAAGCGCATGAGATCGGGGTGGGGATAGGGATGAGGTCTCTGTCCTCATACGAACACGAAGAAGTGATTTCGGGATTGTAGGTCAAATGTCACGTACATCCACTCATTCCCAGGGTAGAAGTGGTTGTACTTCTATCTGGGTGGCAGGAAAAGTCGCTCCAAAGCCACTAGTGGGTTTAGTAGTGATACTGACTTGCGAATGTGTGTAACCTTCATGATGAAGGATGTGTGTTGGGTGATGACACACCGGTAACTAAGAAATAAGGGAAAACCCAAATTTTTAAATGAAGGGAATTTTTTTAAAAGAAAGGAGTGTGGCGCACTCCATATAAATATTTTTCTTAAAAGTTAAAAGTAGACCTTTGAAAACACATTCACTGAGTAGTCATACTCACCCCCTCCCTTATATCCCTTTCAAGAAATCCCGGAAAGCCTACCTTGAAAGACCATCAACTAAGATACCTGTAAGACAGGTATTTAAAGTTTAAATTTTCATACAGTTTTGATTATGCTATTCTAGGAAATGGTGCAGGTTTAAATGACGCCTTACTCTTTACGAATTATAATAAGGGGAAACCCTTTAATAAACCATGAGAGTGGCAGGTTATTCACGGGGATCCGACCAAACCGGGTCAAGGCATGAAAATTGGATAGAAAATAAATTTAGAAATTTTTAGATTTGAAAAATTCGGTCTAATGGAGGATGAACCAGTCAGTTTAAGCTTTGAACCTGATTTAGACCGGTCCGGTTCGGAATAGTGTCATCTTCTTCCTTCAGATGACAGCACTGTTCACTCGCTGGAAAATCGTGCAGTGCCGGCAAAGCTGAAAAGTCTCCTGCCAAGGAGTTTCAGACAATGAATTATCACCATTAAGGCACCAATCGGGCAACCAAGAAGTCCCCGAGCTTCCTATATAAAGACCCCCTCCCCATTCATCCTCTCCACACCTGAAAACTTCATTCTCTCTCAACTGCTCCATTTTTCGGTGAAGCTCAAACCAGAGCACCGACTTGGGTACTTTTCTAAGTCAAACAAGGCGAGGTCGGGTTATTTAGAACTGGGGAGAAGTCAACTACATGCCTACTATCTTCGTTTGCTCCGAGGGTCGTCAGAGAAGCACCGGCGTGATGGAATAGTGAAGCAGCTCCGACGGACCCAAGCAGTCTTATTTTGGTCGAGCTGAAATCAGCCAATTCGAGCCCTACTCAGGCCAAACCAAGCCCTCCCAACACTTCCTCAGCCCTTCCATGACCAAATTAGGATTGAAAAGTAAGCCAATTCGGCTCCCCTCTGCAATTTCTGACCGGTGCTACAGAGAACCCATAGAATTTTGATAATGAAATTCTAACTCAATTCAACATCAATTTATGCAATTCTTGATTCAAGGATGAACCTTAGGATGAGAGCTATCAGCCTAGATTGAAAGCTCAAACCGTCGTGCCCCCAACGGTGAGTAATTAAAGCTTTCTCTATCTACAGTCTATTTTCCAGCGAAACTCCGTTTGAGCTCGTTCTGGCAACAAAATTTGTGATTCAAAGTGCTATTGAATCGTATGAAGATGTAGGAACTCAATTTTAACTTAATTTTAACAATAAGAAGTGTTTAATCAGTTAATTTGATGAAATCAAATTCGGCTGTTTTAGGAAGTTGAAATTGGGGATTTTCAAAAATTCAAAGGACCAAGATTTAATTTTATAAAATTGAGGGTAAATTGGGCATGATAAGAATGTTATAGGGCCAATTGAGGAATTTTAGAATTTTTGGGGTGAAATTTACCATTTTTGTAAAGGAATGGCAAAATGGTAATTTTGGAAAAGTTGGGGGACCAAATTGGAAATTTGGGAAATTAAACCCCTTTTTATGCAATTTGAGGTCTAAGATGAATTTTAAAAGTTTTGGGACTCAATTTGATGAAAAACCGACATTAGGGACTTAAAGTTAAAGAAAAATAACTTTAGGGACCTAATTGCAAATAAATAGAAAGTTTGGTTTTCTCATTCATTTGGAATGAATGAAGGCTATTGGTTGAGGGATAATGAACAAGGATGTTCATATCGTGTAGGAATACGAAGTACCGGGAATGCCAGTAAGGACAAGCTCGTGTGAATACAAAGAATCGGTCGAGTGGAATTCACTACATTAACGGGTGAGTGGGATTTTTATATCATACCCGGTTGGGTTGATAAGCACCTCGGAAATGAAAACCCACTACTAAGTGGTATTTTAAACATCACACCTAAGAGGTGTGATGTGGAAATTACGCGGAAAAACTACTTAACGGTTGTAAGTAGATTATATCCGATTGGTATGATAAACTTCCTAAAAGGAAGGAGAAAACCCTTCTATCGATTATAAGCGGAGATGACCTCACACCCGATTGGTATGATGGACAGATTAAAAGAATATTTTGTGGGAAGTGCTCTCCCTTGACTGTGTGCCACTGCTTAAACTTTTTAGGAGACCTTTTTGATGGGAGATCGAAATGCTCAAATAGGTCGTAGGCCTCAATTTTGGAACTTGGGGGTTAATATGCCCAATTTTGAAAATCTCGTACAGTGGGCCCTAGGCTAGTTGGCACGAGCAGGAGCTCGTAAACAAACATGAGTTATATGCCATAAAACTTTAAATAAATGAATTGTTTGGCCATGTACCAAGACAGGACCAACTTACTCGGTCAACTAGCGGCAATCCGACATGACAAATCAATGGACCCATCAAGACAAACAACTGCAGATTGAGTTGAGGGTCGAGGCTGTTGGACCAGTGGCACCACATATTATATGGCAATATGTGAAAATATTGATTGTGCATGCACTGTGATTACGAGACCTTCAAGACGCCCAATAGGGGTAGTGATGTGTCCTAGGGCCCTGGACGACCTGGTAGGTATAAGGGCAGATCGTTGGACCAGGTGACCTTGCGAAGCTCGACGTAGCTTCAAGTGCATGAGACTGGGGTGGGCTCGGGATGAGATCTTTGTCCTTATACGGACACGGAGAATTGATTTTGGGATTGAGGGTCGGATGTCGCGTACATCTACTCATTCTCAGGGTAGAAGTGGACGGGCTTCTATCTAGGTAGCTAGTAAAGTCGCTCTGACGCCACAAGTATGTTCAGTGGATGGGCTGGCCTGCGATTGTGTGATTGACCTTCATAATAAAGGATGTGTGTTGGGTGATGACACATTGTGATTAATAAGAAATAGTGATAAAAATAAATATATGAAATGAAAAGATTTTTGATAGAAAGGAGTCTTGCACACTCCAAATAGATCTTTTTAAAATTTAAAATTTTGAAAACCCATTCACTGATTAGTTGTACTCACCCCTTCCTTATATCCCTTTCAGGAAATCCTAGAAAGCCTACCCTCAAGGGCCACTAATTATTAGCCTGTTAGACAAGTATGATAAATTTAAAATTTTATTCAGTTTTGATTTATATTATTCCAGGAAAGGTGCAAGTTTAAAAGATGCCTTACTCTTTATAGTTTATAACAAGGGAAACCCTTAAATAAACCAAGAGAGTGACGGGTTGTTCACGGGGATCCAACCAAACCGTGTCGGGGTGTGACAACTTGAGTGGTATCATAGCCTATTTCCTCGAATACATAATTAAGGTTAGAAAATATAGTAACTAATAGGATTGATGTAAAACCCACACTTTTGAGTTAAGGAAAACCGGGAAAAGAACCGGTCAAACCGAGTAAGAAAACCGAGCCACTTTATAAACCCGATCATTTAGGAACAAGCAATTTGGAAATTTACAACTTTCGGATGATCCAAAGGGTTCATTAAACCTTGGAAAAGAAACTTAAGACAAATTAAAATAGAAAAACCAAATTGGTTTAGGTGAACGAGATTCCATAAGAACTTTGAAGTTAAGCGTGTTTGCTTGAGAGTAGTGTGAGGATGGGTGACCTCGTACGCCTTATTATAAATAGGCATAAATTAATATATATATATATATATATTAAATTATTGTAATTAATACCAATAATTTAGTATCTAAATTAAATTATTGAAATTAATACCAATAATTTATGGCAATATTAATACTAGTAATAAATCTGTCCCATTTAATACACGATTTTACACCTATATAAATAGGTCATCCCCATTCATTCTCCTCACACCTGAACACTTCTCTCTCTCTCTCTACTACTCCGTTTCCCGGTGAAGCTTGAACCAGAGCTTCGACTTGAAGATTTTCTTAACCTCAGAAGGAGAGGTCGGGCTCTTTAGAATCGGGGAGAAGACAACTATCTAATACCAAACTCCAGTAAATCCGAGAATCACTGGAGAAGCGTTGGCATGATCGAACAGTGAAGCAGCTCCGGCGGACTGAAGTTGTCCTATTTCGGCTAAGCTGAAATCGGCCATTTCGAGCCTTCCTGAAACCAAACCAAGCCCTCCCAACATCTCTTTAGTCCTTCCTCAAATTTCAACAATTTGAGGTGTTTGATTGGTCAATTTGATGAAATCAAATTTGGCAGTGTTGAAAAGTTGAAATTGGGAAAAAAAGTTAGGCAAATTGGGGATTTTTGGAAATTTGAAGGACGAAAATGTAATTTTCTAAAATTGAGGGTCAATTGGACATGATAAGAATATTAGAGGGCAAATTGATAAATTTTAGAATTTTGGGGGCAAAAATTTACCATTTTTCTAAAGAATGGACAAAATGGTAATTTTGGGAAAATTGAAGGATGTGAAACCAAATAATTTGAGGTTCTAAGATAAATTTTAAAGGTTTCGGGACTCAAATTTAGGAAAAACCTGGCAATAAGAACTTAAAGTTAAAGAAAATTAACTTTAGGGACCTAATTGCAAATATATGTAAAGTTGAGTTTTCTCATTCATTTGGAATGAATGAGGGCTATTAGGCCAAAGAATAATGAACAATTATGTTCATCTCGTGAAGGAGAACGAGACATCGGGAATTCCAGTCGAGGTCCAGCATGCCAAGGACAAAACCCGACTAAGTAGAATTTCACTACACTATCGGGTGAATGGGATTATATATCATACCCGGTTGGGGATGATAAGTGCCTTGGTATAAAAAACTCACTGTTTAGTGGTATTTTAATCATCACCACTTAGAGAAAGTGATGTGAAAATTTTATGAAAAAAACTATTTACCGGTTGTAAGTAGATCATATCCGGTTGGTGTGATGAGACTTCCTCGAAGGAAGTTGAAAACCCGTTCATCGGTTATGAACGGAGATGTACTTATACTGATTGGTATAATGGACAGTGAAAACCTATTTTGTCGGAAGTGTTCTCCCCTGACTGTGTGCAAATGCTTAAACTATTTGGGAGACCTTCTTGATGGGAGCTCGAATAGCTCTTATAGGCAGGGGGCCTCGGTTTTGGAACTTAAGGGCTAAAATGCCCTGTTTTTGAAAAATTCAAACAGTGGGCCATAGGCCAATGGACTCGGGCAGGAGCTCGTAAAAAAACATGATATGTATATATGTGCCATTAAAACTTAGTAAGTGAATTGTTTGGTCATAGTACCAAGGCAGGTCCGACATACTCAGTCAACTAGTAGCAGTGCGACATGACCGGTCTTCGGACCAGTCAAGACAAACAGCTACAGGTTGAGTTGAAGGTCGGGACCGTTGGGACAAATGGCACCACATATTACATGGTAATTTAAGAAAACTTTGTTTGTGCATGCACCATGAGTACATGATCATCAAGATGCTCATGAGGGGTAGTGATGTGTCCTAAGGGCCCTAGACGACCCGGTGAGTATAAGGGCAGATTGTCGTTCTAGGTGTCTGTGCGAAATTTGGAGTAGCACAAAGCGAATGAGACTGGGGTGAGGACATGATGAGGTCTCTGTCCTCATATGGACACGAAGAAGCAAATTTCGGGATTGTGGGTTTAATGTTGCGTACATCCACTCATTCCCAAGGTAGAAGTGGTCGTACTTCTATCCAGGTGGCAGGAAAAGTCACTCCAAAGCCACTAGCGAGTTCAGTAGTGATACTAACTTGCGAATGTGTGTAACCTTCATGATGAAGGATGTGTGTTGGGTGATGACACACCGATAACTAAGAAATAATGGAAAAACCCAAATTTTTAAATGAAGGGATTTTCGAAAAGAAAAGAGTCTGGTACACTTCATATAAATGTTTTTCTTGAAAGTCAAAAGATTTGAATCTCATTCACTGAGTAGTTGTACTCACCCCCTCCCTTATACCCCTTTCAAGTCCCGGAAAGTCGAACCTTAAAGGACTTGCGCAATTAAACGCCTGCAAGATAGGTACAATTAATTTAAATTACTATGTAGTTTTGATTTATGATATTCCTAGAAAAAGGTGCAAGTCTAAAGAATGCCTTACTCTTTACGATTTATAATATAAGGGGAAACCCTTTAGTAAATCGGGAGAGTGGCGGGTTGATCACGGGGATCCGAACAAACCAGGTCGGGGTGTGACAATTGATCTTAAAATTTTCAAATGGCTCCTAGGAGAGAAACCAAGAAAACTAGGAATTTCTCTATTCAACACCTTGTCCTCATAGGAAGACAACCCTAGAAGCTTCGTAATGCCCGAGACATAGTAGAAGCCCAAAGGACCAAATGGGGAAGTATCCAGTACCACCAAGGAGTACGGTACCAGGACATGTTAGGATCCTGATTCTTTGTACAAAGGGAGCCAAGCCTAAGGCCAGGAATGTCGATACGGACGTATAACCTTACCTACGATGATGCTTATCAAGAATCCCGTAGCTCCCTTTTTTATTTTGTGACCATTTTCTATAAATGGGGCTAAAAACCCCAACATATTGTACTCCTCTATTGATAAAGTACTCGAAATTCCTAAAATCCTATCTCTCGATGAAGTGATCTTGCTAGTAAGATGGTCCCAAGAATAGTAAACAAACAAACCCACTTCACCATAAAAAAAATTAGGGAGAATCCCATCTCAGATAAGGAAGCTGAATCAAGGAATTAAGAAATATAGGATGACTCCTAGAGTGACCATTTGACAAATAAGACTTAACAAGAAAACTCTCAAGGTGTTCACACTCAAGGACGACGAGGCACCAAACTACCAGTAAACCCTAGAAAGGCCCCACAACACTCAAAGGAAAGGAGGAACTACATGGTCCACACAAGGGAATAACCTATTATAAGTGTGAACAATGGGGACACTACATGAAGAAGTACCCAACCCTACTAAGGACAAGTATTAAACTGACATACAAAAATGGTAAGTTTCACCCCAAAAATTCTAAAATTCCTCAATTGGCCCTCTAACATTCTTATCATGCCCAATTGACCCTCAATTTTATAAAATTGCATCTTGGTCCTTCGAATTTTTGAAAATCCCTAATTTTCCCCCAATTTCAACTTCCTAACATAGCCAAATTTGATTTCATCAAATTGATCAATTAAACACTTTTAATTGTTGAAATTAAAGTTAAAATTGAGCTCCTACATATTCATACGATTCAATAGAACTTTGAATCACAAGTTTTGATGCTAGAACGAGCTCAAGCGGAGCTTCGTCAGAAAATAGACTATAGAGAGAAAAAGCTTCAATTGGTCACTGTCGATGGTACAACGGTCCAAGCTTTCAATCTGGGCAAATAGCTCTCGTCCTGAGGTTTATCCTAGAATCAAGAATTGCATCAATTGATGCCGAATTAGATGAGAATTTTATCATCAAACTTCTATCGGTTCTCTCTCTAGCACCGGTCGAAAATTGAAGAGGGGAGTCGAATTAACTTACCTTTCCGTGCTAATTCAGCTGTAGGAAGGCTGTGGAGGTGTTGGGAAGACTTGGTTTGGCCTGAGGAGGGCTCGAAATGGTCGATTCAGCTCGATCAAAATAGGCAGCTCCGGTCTGCCAGAGCTGCTTCACTGTTCCATCATGCCGACGCTTCTCCGGCAACCCTCGGAGCAAACGAAGACTACATGCATGTAGTTGACTTCTCCCTAGTTCTAAAGAACCTAACCTCGCCTTGTTTGGCTCAAAAAAGTGCCCAAGTCAGAGCTCTGGTTCGAGCTTCACCGAAAATGGAGCAATTGAGAGAGAATGGAGTTTTCAGGTGTGGAGAGTATGAATGGAGAGGGGGTCTTTATATAGAAAGCTCGGGGACCTCTTGGCCATTCGATTGGTGTCTTAATGGCAGTCATTCATTGCTTGAAATCCCTGGCCGAAGACTTTTCAGCTTAGTCGGCGCTGCGCAATTTTTCGGCGAGTGAACAGTGTTGTCATCTGAAGGAAGAAGACGACACTGTTCCGAACTAGACCGGACCGGTCCGAACCGGGTTCAAAGCTTAAACCAGCCAGTTCACCTCCAATTCGACCAGATTTTTCAAATCTAAAAATTTCTAAATTCATTTTTTATCCTATGGTGGCCTCAAATCTCAAATTTGAATTTTTTAAGCCACCTAGAAAAATGAATTTAGAATTTGGTTTAATAGTGGTTCAAACCGGTCCAAACAGGTTCAATCCGGTTCGGATCCGGTTAACCTGAACCAATTTGGTTTTCATCTCCAATTCATTTTCCAGTCCATTTCTATGACTTTTGGGATTATTTGGGTCACTGAGATTCATAAATTTCTTGGTTTGCCCTTTCTCTATCAGTTCCGGTTCATGAACTGACTTGGTTCATAAATTGGTTCAATCTAGTTGGATCTGGTTCATCTAAACCGGTCTGATTTTTCTCTTCCAATTTGTCCTAAGGTTCTTTTCCAAGGTTTTATGAACCCTTTGGATCGCTCGAGAGTTGTAAATTTCCAAATTGCCCATTTCTTGTTAATCGGGTTTGTGAACCAGTTCGGTTTTCTCACTCGGTTTGACCGGTTCTTTTCCCGATTTTCCTTAACTCAAAAGGGTGGGGTTTATACTCGTTGTTTACTCGATAGCATTTACTAGGCATGACACATTTCACACAATATCAACATCTTTTAGTATTTTAACATGTTCAAGATACCATCCAGGATATTTATGGGGCAATGCCTATTTCCATTAGCATTGGGCGCACGTCTCACGTTTTCAAAAATACAGCTTTGGGCGTACTTTTTTTGAAAATGCTAGCATTAGGCCAACTTTCACTAATCTAGATCTAACATACTCTTTTTGACCATGGGCTCCACCCATATCCTATCAATAGTTGGAATTAGATTATTCCCTTAAAGTGTGTTCGCACACCTTTCAAGGAAAATCATGTAACCAGGATTCATACTTGCGAAAAAAATAAATCATGACAAATAGTTTTAATCAGATTCCCATAGTCACAACATTATATTTTTTGAAAAGGGGTTTTAAATTCATTTTGCAAGTAATAACTCATAATCAGTCCAATCGGACTAGATGCCAGAAATTTTACTCACCCATTATTCGAGACTTGTTCGACTAAGGATTTTTTTATCCTTATGTGCGTTTCTTTTGCATGAACAAGCAGGTGATTAGTCCCTACAATATATTGGGCAATTGAGTCCCAAATCATACGATAATTACACTTAAAACCCTAAATTTTCGTTAATTACAATTGGGTTATTAAGTTATACCTTATTCCTAAATCTTTTCTTTGGGTCCCTAATTTCTCCTTATTTCCAATTGGGTACTCGTATTATCACTTTTTACAGTATAGTCCCTAACTTTTTAAAAATTATAATTTAGTCCTTAAACTTTCAAAAAATTTGCAAATTAGTCCTCCAACTTTGTTTAGCATAAAATCAAGTCTAGACATTCCAAATTGAGCCCTAATATGATCCTAATCGTCTTTCCTATGACCCCATGATCATTTAAAGTTTTGAATCATCGATTTTGACTTAGAATTGAGCTTAAACGAAGCTTTACTAGAAAATACTTCTAGAGAGAAAAAGTTTCAATTACTCATCAGTGATGGATCGATGGCAATAACTTTTGATACATGAAGTTAGTTCAAGTGATGGCCTAAGCTGTGCGAATTTTATTAGGTAAGTTTTTGGTAAAAGCGCATTGTGAATAGTAAATTTTGACGAACAGTGACGGTGGAAGCTTACAATAGTGGTGCAGGAAAGATGTAGGCAGTTTGGGAGGTTTGGTTTGGTCGTGGGTGGTCCCAGTGTAGCTAGAATTGAGCTCAAACTATTATGGGTATAGTCGGCCAATGGAGTCGTGGTACTGTGCGAGCTAGCCAACACTTATCTAGTGATTCTCGAGCTGAATGGGGTATGCAGTTAGGTAGAGTACTTCTTCAAAAATTCAGGGAAGCCAAATTTATATTAAGAGCTGGAGAAAACTGCTAAAGTCGAAGCTCTAGTTTATAGGTGATCGTAAAATGGAGTTGTTTGGGTTCTCTAAGCTTTCGAGGTGTGGAGATTACGATTGGAGATGAGCTATTTATATAGGGAGCTCGGAGACTGATGGTTCTATCCATTCACCATCGGTTAACCATTAACTCTCTAATTTATGGCACTGTCAGAACAATTTACTGCTCATCAGAGTAAAGGCAACCCTCCCCCTACTCATTCATTTAGAAATCTAAAGGTAGAAGACAACAATGTGCACGCGTGTGCAAGGTTCACACATGCGACTGCCATGTGGTGCATGGTGATTGGTTGACATTGACGTTATGACATCCTACTCAACATTCACTTCATTTGTTGACCTATTGACTGAACACGTGATGACCTCCTATTGGTGGATCCATTCTATATGATAGTTAACCGAATTTGATCGTCAAACGAAAGTGAATGATTTTGACACGTGACATCATCTTATTAGTTGGTTTAAATAAATTAGATTTCTCACCTGACGCACTATCCCATTGCCATGTGTCCTCTCTGGATTGGTTGAGGTCATTCGACATAGCTTTGCCACATGTTGATCACTGATTGGTCAGTCCTCATTCATCATCTCAGCTGACTATTGACCTGGCACACCTTCCACATGTCACCCTCTAATTGGTCAGCCTAGCTGATGGGGATTTCCTTTAATTAATCGCTGACTAAGTACACATGTCATGCTCCCATTGGTTAATTTCTGATAACGTGAATTTTCTTCAGTTTACCATTGACGAGGGACACATGTTACGCTCTAATTGGTTAATGTTTTCATATGTTGACCTAGCGGTTGACAAGGTGCGTTTCTCCACACATCGCACATTGATTGGCCGCATGCGTTGAGTGGGTGCTGACCTCGCGAGTAATCCGTTAACCCAGCTCAACCGTTGACTAGTTCAATTGAATTGAGTTCGGTTACCCGAAATTGAAAATTGATAAATTAAGGCCTAATTCGACTAGTTTTCTAAAAATTAAAAAAATAAATTAATTTTGTAAATGGTAGTGATTTCAATTTTCCAATTTAACATTTTTAAACCACCCAAAAAATACATTTTTGAACCGATTATTGTCAATTCAATTTGGTTTAGTCCGATTCGATTCTAGTTCACTCTGAACAAATTCAGTTCTCACTTCCAATTTGAAATTCGATTATTTTTCTTAAATTTTGGAAACGTAATTATTACGTGGGTTCACTTTAAACCCCGTTTGGATTTCTTGTAAAAATTTTGATTCAATTTGAGTCTCAATTTTCTATTTAAAATTTTTCAATTCTCCATGTCAAATTTTATTTGAAAACAACCGTATGATTTAGACTATTATAATATCAAGATAATGTGATAGGTTTTTATTGGTATATAATCCTAAAAATTAGATCGAAACATAACATGTTTACTGAATATGTTACACTTTCGTTGTAGCTATTGGCATTCCCTTCAATAGACATTTCTTTATTTCTTTCTATCATGTTTCTCAATATGTTACACTTCCTTGTGGCTATTGGCATTCCCTTCAATTGACATTTCTTTATTTCTTTCTCTAATACCATTCAATATACACCTTTCTTGTACTATAGTTTATATGTTACTTATTTATCTCATTAGCGTCTCATCTCAACCTAAGTTGGTATTTCTTTTAGTGGTTTTATGTCTTCGACTTTTTCTCACCCCTTATATATAGGCTTTCCCCTTAAATCGAACATTTTTACGATTTTCATAACTTGAGTCTTTTTGTACTTATTTTAAATATCTTACTGCACATTTTCTTACACAGTACATTTCACTAATATGATTTACATTAGTATACGGTAGATTTCATCCGAACCTACGTACTAGAGCTCGAGTACATAAATGATGGTATTTTCCTTTATCTGCTTATCAGTGCCTCTCACGCACTAGATATTCACATTCGCAAGTTAAATCCATATATATGTTCATCTTCATCCGGTGGAGATGTTTCAAACTGCTCATTTTCTTCTAAGGGTATCTCAAGGACCAAGTCTAGCTACTGAAAATGTGCAACTTGCGCTAGTAGAGGCACTTATTGCTAAGGCATAAGAGAAACAAGTAGAAACAACATGGTCTAGACGCTTTATAGGTACGAGTAAGATAAATTCTAATGGATTCTTTGACCTCATTTCTTGTGTGGCGGGATAAAGTATTTTGGATGAGAACAATCACATGCTAGCCGGTAGCAACTCCAGGTTCATATGTGGATTTCCAATAGAAGCAAAAGTTAAGGTGTGTTTCATGGCTTTCAACTAGCAATAGAATTTAAATTTGATAGAGTGATATTAGAGAAAATTCCAAAATTTTGGTAGAAGTCATTTCCAGCAGGCTCTAGAATAGGAACGCTATATGTTCATGACATTCGTTTATTTGTTAAACATTTTTATTAATTTCGAAAAGTTTAGGAAAGGCTCTAGTTCCTTTGCATATACAATAATTTGCAACTAAATAAAGGATCATTTATGAACTATTATAGCCATAATTTCTTTGATTTAATAGAGGCATACAAAATTAAATCATCTAGGGATGTGATGAAACGCATACCTATTATTTGGTGAATTTTTATTAATGAAACATTACTCATTGTGCAATAAAAGTCCAAGCAATACTCATTTACATTTTACCTTTAACTTCGAAAATGAACAGTCTTGTAGGTAGTACCTATTATTTTGGTCAAACACATGTTAACACCATTAGGGCATTGATAATATGGATAAATATGGACCGTAATCTATCTAATTTTTTTAAAGGAAGCTCCTCATTGTCATTAATTTTAAATGGATATTGAATAGAGGCAACTTACTTGATTAAATTACCCGTTAAAACTGGTACAATGAAAAACCATTTGTTAATTTTGATTACACCTCTTAAAATTTGGACAATGAAAAATTATGTGTTAATTTTATTCGGTTATTTTCTGATTATTGTTAAAACCGGTAAATTATATACATTTTTTATATATAATTTTTAACACCCAATTTTAATAATTATCTATAAATCGAGTATTTTTCTTTGATATCAAATAAATAAGAAATAATTAATTTGAGTTAAGTATTTTTTATATTCAAGCATATTATTAGTAAAGTTTCCCATCTAAATTAAAGTAAATGTGCGTTAACACCCACTTGATAACATGCGGTAGAAGGTGCTAATATATTAAATTTATATTTACTTAAAAATAATCATTTTTAAATATTATAAAATTTCTAATATTATAAATTAATAATAATTATCTAATTTATTTTATCAAATATAACATTAAGGACCATGGGATAGAATGAACGAGAACACTGCCCATCACATGACATCAGTCCCACGGATTAATAGGCACGATGAAAGAATATGAAAGATTTTCCCATGTAAATAAACCAAAAATTGGGTAACTATTTATGAAATAATAATGCTACTATGTTCATGTATAACTAAATATATTTCTGAAAATATATAATTTTTTGTCTATCTAATAATATTAATACAAAATATTTATAATTATTTTTAAAATATATATCTTTGAAATTTTATATTATATATAATTTTATTTTAATAATTTATAATTCAAAATAATTTTATATTATACAATATATAAATATTTAATGTAAATCTAAAAATTTGGAGCCCTGCACCAGAGTTTTTCCTTCTCTCTTTAAGTCCCACTTTATTTCTTCTGTTTTCAGCTTTCCATAAAGTTGACAGAAGAGGATATCCACTGCACTTCCTTGGAAGCCCTCCCTGCGCACGCTATCACTTCCTTACTAGAAACCCTCAATCTGGCGGACACAGTAGCTCCGGCTGATCACATTAAGTGCATGGCCACCTCCTCGTCAGCCGAGGAATCTCCCCGCAACTGGCTGGAGCTGCCACGACACATCACGGCAGCGATCCTGCAGAGACTGGGACGATCGAGACCCTGAAAAATGCTCAGCGGGTCTGCTCCAAGTGGAGGAGAATCTGAAAGGAGCCCGTGTTTTGGACAACAATCGACATGCGCGATGGATGTGATCGGATTACGAATGAGAAACTTATGCTTCTGTGCATGTATGCCGTGAATCGCAGCTGTGGTGGCTTGGTTGACATTAGCATCAAATACTTCGGCAATGATAGACTGCTTAGCCTTATCACTACTAGGTTATCTATCTCTTTCTCACCTTTTATTATTTCTCACTGTTGAATCTTTATTTGTTGTTATGATTTTCGGTAGCTCATTCTTTTTGCTTAACATAGATTTTGATCTCCATAGGGGCGGAATTGATTCGAAAAATACAATCATCTTGATGTCCGTGAGGCTAGGTGGTGTAGCTGATACTGTGCATTTTTCCATCGTAGATTATCAGTAGCCATAGCAGGAACCGCCATCGGCTTTTCAATAGAAGGAATAGTGAATGATTTTAGTGCTCAACAATTCGCAGTAAAATGTGCCGTCTTTCCATTCTGACATACATTAATTTCTCTCTCCACTTGTAATAGTTGGTACATCAATTAGCTTCTTTAATAAACAACTATTTTTTAACGGGCAAGGATATTTTCAATGGATGACCATTCGTTTGGATTTCACGTTAATTACAATGACAGCAATGTAATTTTCGCATGGTATTGTGCCTATGTAATGTAGATATAGGAAATAACCACACGAAGACGAGAGCTTTTCTCCGTGTGCTAGATATTTTTGCTATTACAACAACTAGTAACTTCTCATTCTCACAAGTTTGCTCCTCTCAGTCAGAAACAGAAATTTCCTGCAATGGTCTTAGGCTGTACCTATTGTTGTGGGTCCTATGCAATTTGATAGATGTTCATTATAAGGAGCTTCATACTTCCAGTTGGAAGCGTGTATGCTAAGGAATCTGTTGATGGTTTAGAATGTTATTCTACTTGATTATGAACCAGTAAGAATGTATCTTTGTAGTCTCCCACCATGATTTATAGTTGCACTCATATTGGTACAATCTGTTGATCACTAAATCACTACAATAACTAACTATTGTTTGTTGTCCATTTCGTTTCTGAACATGTTTTTATCTTTCTCTTCAGCTGCATTGGAATTAAACGCCTTTGTCTGGTGTCTTGCAATAATGTTTCGGATGAAGGATTGTGTGAAACTGCTGCCAAGCTTGGGTTGTTGGAGCAGCTCGAGCTCTCTCACTGTCAGTTCTCTGGAAAGACCCTCAAATATGTGGGAAGCCATTGTCCTCACCTTATCTCTCTGAAGCTTAACTCTCAATGTTTTCCATCATACCCCCTTATAGAGGACGATGAGGAAGAACTGGCTATTGCAAAGACTATGCCTGAGCTTCGCCACCTCCAGTTGTTCAGGAACAGGTTGACTAATGTTGGACTGGAGTTGATTCTCAATGGATGTGCCCACCTGGAATTTCTTGATCTTTGCCAGTGTTATAGTGTCAACCTTACTGGCAATTTGGGGGAGAGATGTGCCGAGAAGATCAAGGATTTAAGGAGGCCCTCTGACCCCACTGATGACTATGAGTTCAATGCATATATTATGGAGCAGGAAATGGATGAATCTTATTTGAACTCTGCCCTTGACATTGAAACTTTTGACACAGATTATGATTAGAAATCTCCAGGGCGAAGCAATGGCACTGCATTGTCTTGGTTGTCTCACTTTCCGAATGTGTTGGGACTGTCAAGGTACCTGAGTTTTATTTTTGATGTTAACTAAATCATGTGTTTGGGCTTTCAGAGTTGTGGCTTGCATGTGTTCTTCAAAAAAGAGACTGTTGTGCTTTGGCTTGTTCTCCAAACCATCTGCTCTGGTTATTTGCTTGCTTCTTCCAAAGTGGTTATGCTCTTTCTGTGGGTACATGCTGAAATTGATTGTTGTTACTATACAGCCTGCATAGGTTCCATAATTTCCCATTCTTCTTAATCAATGATTCTTATGAGGGAAAATGGGGAGCATAGGCCAAATAATAATTTCATGTTATTATGAAAAGAGTCGGATCAAATACAAGATGTCCCCACTCACACATGCTCAATGACTTCTTGTTTACCACAGCAATAGCAGTCTCCATTTACACATAGCTCTTCTCTTCAGATTCTCATTAACTGCAACTTCATTAAAAACAACTCTCCTCAAGAAATTTCAAACCATCAGTAAACAATTAATCTTCCAAATAATATTTCACACCTTCTTAGATGTCTGTATGGAGGATGAAGGCTCGAAGGAAATAGTATGAGAGCATATGTCTAATAATGCCATTAGTTGACTCGACAAAAAGCTCTTCATTTTTTACTTTCTTCCAAATCATCTCGTCTCCTAAATAAACAGAGGGACACATAAAATAACCATATTTTTCTCATAAATCATTCAGTAATAATATCCAAATTCTAGATTTTAGCCCTCTGATCAATTAAATTAAATCTCACACTCTTTGATCCTATAAATGAACAGGTTGATGTTGCAGTTTGTTCTCTATGCCATTGAAACACAATGTGAAGATTACCTAAAATTGATTACTATTACTAAGACCGATGAGAGACACATGACTAAAGATCTCCTAGGGTAAGCAACGTTGATTTCATGTCAAGTTAGATCTTGATATTGAATGAAAAATAGATTTGGAATGTCGAGCAAAAGGTTGGATGCAAGTGCGTAAGATTGTAAGCAAGTCATCATATTCTCCGTACCAAAAGTGAAGGTGGTCATTAAGCAATAGACACTAGTGGTCGAGCGACAGGCTCCAATTCTCACCCGGGCGAAGAGAAATGAGGGACCTTGTTACATCTGGATGACTATGGTTTAATTATTCACGCTCATGACTATTGTTTATTATTCGTTGAACGGGTAAATTTTGGGTAACAATATAGCAAGTTACTATATAGATTCATCGAACAATATTTAAAAAAGATAATTTGCTCATAATAAAGTCATGTTGAAAGTGACATGGCAAATGTATAAGATAAGTTTGAATTATAACTCTTGAAAGGACAACTTCCAACTATGATATGGGCACTTTGGGGCTGTTAGAAATGTTGAAATTAGACTATAAAAGTAAGGGTTTTACATATAAATTATATGCATTTTCGATCGGTTCCTATTACAGTCTCTGTTAGTCCATACATCGCACTGTTTCGCCCGTTTAGTTGGAGCTCATGGCACCATGGAAGGTCTGCCCTACACCCTATATATACCTCATCCTAGTATACCCCCAACCCAATCCTGCTCATTTTTTTTTTTGAATTAAAAGCCCTAGCTCTAAGTACTCCAATGGAACTGATTCATTAAGAACTTTATAAGTAGTAGGTCAATGTTCGCTACTGGCATCATTACCATCCCCCAAGGGAGTCCATCCACAAGGCTGTGCAACGCACGTTGCCCAGATCTTCTCATCCACCCATCTCTAGCTCTACAACATGTTCCTTCATCGTCAGTTGCCGGATTCTATAACTGGCAATCTGGGATCGAGCCCCACGTAGACTGGCTGCAACCACTTGTAACACCGTAGTGCAAGGGTTTGAGTAAGTTGTAATCCTTCATCTCTAAATTAACCCATACCCTGGTGTATAGGATCGTCTAGATTCAAGAAATTGTTTTATATTGTTAACTAATTTTATGTTTTTATAGATTGAAATTACTATTTCAGTGGAATGTATAACAATTGCAACCATGGTGACTCCTCCAAGAATCTCGAAGGGGCGTAAAAAAATAAATCATGTAATCCATCTGATTCACCCTAGTGTCCAATGTGGTTAACAAGTTGATTGAGAATGTTCTAAGTGATTAGAAAGTTAATTAGAGTACGGTTTTTGAAGTTCTAAAATGATCATTAACATAGTTTGGTATTCTAAAGGTGGCCTATTAGGTGATGATTGCTTTTCAATTGTATTACATGGTCTAAAAATGGTAAAGAAAGTTCTTATGATAGTCATGGTCTATTGAAGGTAGTATCATATTTTTGGCACCATAGAATTACTCATTAGTATGGAGCAATTGAATCTTACATATATGTCAATTTGGATGTAAATTTATCCACTAGCTAAAAATAATATGAATGTGAAAAATGGAAGGCAAATAGGGGAGAGTGATGGAAAATTAGTTGAAATGGAAAATTCTGACCGACCCAACAATGCAAGATTGTATATGTAAGTTAATCCACGATGTAATGCTACTGTTGAAGAAAGTTGGTTTAAGTATGAAAGATTTTCTTCATTTTTTTATATGTATGTTTGGTGGCCTAACTCATTTCATAAAACACTTTCCTATTTAGAGTAGACATTATATGGTACATATATTAAAGTCATATATTAAAAACTCTACTTACTATGGACACACTCTTTTAATTAATGGTAGGGATACTGGAAATTCAGAATTTTCTAAATCCAGTAGTGCTAATTAAGTTAGAACTAATAATACACAAATTGGTGTTATTCATTATATGTATTGTGTACCGATTAACAAAGTTTTACCAGAATATCACAATATACAATAGTTTTAGTTACAAAATAATTTTACCAAAGGTATATATAATATATTTATGGATGGAATAGTTCGATGCATGCCTCTCAAACTATGGTAATTGATAAAATATCTACATGTCTATAATATATTGTTGAACTTCGAGAATAATTTTTCTAAAGACATATTATAGGTGATATGGTTTCATAATAAGTTACCAATCTATTTTAATGAGCAAGAAATATTATAGGTGATATGGTTTCATAATAAGTTACCAATCTATTTTAAGGAGCAAAGTGAGCACAACTTGTTATTCATAACATGATCCTTAGCAGTGAAAATGCTATAAATTGGCACATAATAAGTCAATGCAAGTTGGAAAGCCAATTGAGAAATATTATAGGTGATATGGTTCCATACTAACTTACTAATCTATTTCAAGGGGCAAAGTGAGCACAACTTGTTATTTATAACATGATCCTTAGCAGCGAAAATGCTATAAATTAGCACATAATGAGCCAATGCAAGTTGGAAAGCCAATTGCAAGGGATGGTAAAAATTCCTCCCAAGTCTTAAAAGGGCCACCAACTTATACTAAGAAGGCAAAGGTATCAGTGTCAACTATCTTTGAAATACTACATTCAGTATCAACATAGATTAATCAACAACTATGCAAATTAAGACAATAATGATTGACCTTTAATAACCATAAAAGGTCCATGAAGCTACTTGTGTGGAACTGACAAGGGATTAGGTACCTTTTTACAGTTCAGCATCTTAAGGACCTAATAAAAAATAAAAACCAAATGTGGTATTTCTCATGTAAACAAAAAACAAACAGATTAAAATAAATAGGAGACAATGTCATTTTCAGTATGTAGAGTACGTGGAACATGTTGGATTATTGAGTGGTTTAGTTTTGTGGTTAAATTTTATATCAGTAATTTTTTATTTGATACACGTATTTGGTGTAATACAAATCGAAAGTGGGTGTAACACTATGGGTATTGTGATTTATGGGAAAGGCAAAAGTAATGAGACTTCAAACACTTATATAGTCTAGTGGGTGATTTCAATTCTATTCTAAATTTTAATGAAAAGAAAGGTGAATGAGGTAAGGATAAAAAAATATGAGAGAGTTTAGCAGTTTTATTGGAACCGGAATGTATTATATACCCTCCTCCCAGACAAGAGGAATCGGTATCACCTCCTTAGAGTCCAACCCCTCCTCCTCTAGTCCTACAACAACTGAAGGGGAATCCAACTAAGAAGTAGGTCTAAGATAATTACTGGGATGTATATGCCACCTTCATGAAGGTCCACCAAGTACTTCCACCTACTTAACCTAACCTCAATCCCTCCCAATAGGTGAAGTGGACCTATGAGTGTGAGGTTGAGGTACTAATGCAGTACGAATTGGAGGTCATACATAAAATTTATCCTATTAGGGAATACGAATGGACCCCAACAAATTCTTTAGAGCCTTCTGATCAAGAGTCTCACAACCGTTTTAGGGTTAATTCTAGTCCTATGTCCCCAAGGAATTATGGGGTAAAATATTCCTGTAATAAGCCAAGTATAGTAAGAAAATATTTCTTTAATGAAAGAAAGTGAAATTTTTGTTAAAACTTATGAGTTCCTTGATAAATTCAAAAAAAAATAAAAGAGTATGATAATAAAAATGTAGGAAATCACCTAAGGAAGAAAAGACGGGTATTTATAGTTAATCTCAACCCTTAAGACTTATCCTTGGAAATACAATAAGGAAGAATCCATCTAAGGGAGATCTTAAGAAAAGAAGTTAGAACAACGGGAAGCAATCATCAACGAGTACAAATTCATGGAGAGTTCAAGGAGTTAAAGATAATCTCAAAGAAAGAAGAGTAAGAAAAAACAAGGAGGAGTAGAACATTCCAAAGGGAACCACAAGAATGGAAGTTGATCAAGAAGAAAAAGAAATAAGTATGGAGAAACACCAATGATGTCAAGACCACCAAGGAAAGATGGGAAAAAAGTAAGATAATAGGAAGGTCCAGGTGTAACAACTACTTGTAAAGAACTAAGATATAGTCCCTTAGGAACTCCATAAGATATGGAAACTTGTAGAAAGTAGAGGTATGGACCAAAAGAGGAAGAAAAGCAGGAGTGGATGAATCATACAAGATCCTTAAGTTTAGGTGAAGATTTAAAAGAGAGAAATTTCTAAAGAATGGTAGGTTGATCAACCAAAAGAATCCCATAATGGAAGATACTAGAAGGAGGATGAAAATAGAAAGTTGGATCGAAAGAGAAAGCTCCAGGTCCAAAAAATCAATTGAGAAAATTCCGTAAAACTGGAGCCGGAATAAGGACATCAGTAAGAAGTACGAGTGGCTAAATGAGTATTTTAGGAGGTTAAGTATGATCTATTTGCAAGAAGACATGGAAATCCAAATAGAAATTTTAGATGGATCCGATTGAAGGAAATAACTCCTATTGACCAAATCATTCGGAGGAGTAAATGAAGCTCTAATAAGAGCTAGGGAGTAATAAAGAATACAACCTAATCAAGGAAAATGGAGAAATACCAAGGACATGAAGATACAAAAGATTTTGACACAATAGGGATGAGAGCTCCACCTCAAATGAATAAATAAATGCTGGAGCAAGTGGGAATGAAGCAAGATAAACGAAAAAAAAACTCATAGATCCGAAAAGTAAATGTAAGCCAGTGAAGAAAATGACAAAAGACATTTCAGAATTTAATAATTGCAATGGTAAAACTAGAAGGAAATTCTGGGAGAGAGAGGGAATGTGAAGCTCACCAAAGAAAGAATCTTGGGAAAACACAGGTGTATCAATGAGAAGGAAATGACACAACGGAATAGGAAAGAGAATAATCCCCTCAAGAACAAGATGCCGGAGATAAAAGGATAAAGTACAAGGGGAAAGAAATCGTAAATATCCAAATGATAAGTCAAACCCAAGTAACGTGTAAGTAGGAGGACGACATCAAAAGATGTCATACGAGTAAGAAAGGAACTAACTTGGAATAAAGGATAGTGGAAGGATCATGATGAGAGTAAGAATGGATTTGGAAAGATAAGAGATCTTAAAGAGGAAGGACGCCATGGGAATGAGGAATGAAGTAAGAAATCAAAAGTTTTAACATGTCAGTGAGTATCAGGAAGTTTAAGGATTTGAAGGTTGAATAACCGAATAAGGAAGTTTGGAAAAGACGAGTAAGTATGGAAACCAATCCGATTATAGGGACGTGAAGTAAAAGACATCACGAAGAATGTCATGCGGTAAGGGGCATGTAAACCCAACTGACTCATGGAAATATGACTTAGGCAAGAAAAAGTCTATTAGTAAGGCATAACGAAGTCAAGCATAAAGGTGATAACCAAGAATGAGGAAGGGACCCATGCATGATGAAAAGGTGATAAACGCCAAAACCTATGGAAGAATCATAGTTTTGGAATCTTATGTAGAAGAAGCTTGGAATGGGAAATGATGCATTGGGAAGGAAGGATGTAACTAAAGAAAATGAACCTAGATCTTTCGGGAGGATATTCTAGGCTAAAGTAAGTTCCATGTAATGAAAAAAGGATGAGAATTTTAGGTATGTGATGAAAGGGATGAACAAAAATAAATGAAAAGGTTGTAAGACAATAAACTAGAAAATTTACATATCAATGAAAAGTTTAATCTAGTACGCAAAAAGTGTGGAATAAGTTTTGGGGACAAAACTCCTTAAAGAAGGGGAGAGTTGTAAATCTCGCTCTATGGAGTTAAGGAAAATCGGGAAAGAACTGGTCAAATCGAATGAGAAAAACCAAATCGGTTCACAAACCCAATTATTGGGGAATGAGAAAATTGGAGAAATTATAATTCTCAAGTGACCCAAAAAGGTTCACAAACCTTGAAAAAGAACTTTAGGACAAATTGGGAGAGAAAAACCAGTCCAGTTTGGGTGAACCGAATTTGAACCGGATTGAACCGGTTTATCAACCAAGCTAGTTTATGAACCTGAACTGATTGAGAGAGGGAAAACCAAGAAATTTATGGATCCCAAGAGACCTAAAGAGTCACATAATTCATGAAAAAGGACTTTAGGATGATCGGGGGATGAAAACCAAACCGGTTCAAGTGAACCGGATCCGAACATATTTGGATCGGTTTGAACCACTATTGAACCAGATGCTAAATTTATTTTTCTAGGTGGCTTAGGAAATTCCAAATTGAGAACTGAGGCCACCATTTGATAGATAATAAATTTAGAAAATTTTAATTTTAAAAAACTCGGGCAAATTGGGCCTGAACCGGCCGGTTTAAGCTTGGAACCCGGTTCGGAATAGTGTCATCTTCTTCCTTTAGAAGACAACACTGTTCACTCGCCAGAAAATGGAAGCAACGCTGACGAAGAGGAAACATTTTCGTTCATTACATTTAAGGCCATCAATGACTGTCATAAAGGTGCAAAACGGATGACGATAAGTTCTTGAGCTCCCTATATAAAGAGCCACTCTCTATTCATCCTCTCCACACCTGAAAACCTCACTCTCTCTCATCTACTCAGTTTTCCGACAAAGCTCGAACCAAAGCTCTGATATAAGGTCTTTTCTGAGCCAAAGAAGACGTGGTTGGGTTTCTTAGAACCGGGAAGAAGTCAGCTACGTGGTGGTAGTCATCATTCACTTCAAGGGTGGTCGAAGAAGCGCCGACGTGATTGAACAGTGAAAGAGCTCAGACGGACTTAAGCTGCCCTATTTCAGCCGAGCTAAAATTGGCCAATTCGAGCCCACCTCAAGCTAAACCAAACTCTCCTAACAACCTCTCAACTCTCCTATGACCGAATTAGAATTGAAAGGTAAGCCAATTCAGCTCCACTCTGTAATTTTCGATCGAATCTAGTTAAATAAAATAGTTTGTGTGCAAAAAAATTAGATTATATGCAAAAACTAAGGAATAAAAGTATAAGTATTTTAGGGCTTACCGCATTTTACAGTAATATTTGTTTGATTCATATCTTTCACTCCTATTACACTATACCATCTAAGCTACGAGCATCTTAATTATGTGTGACACACCTCGATTCGAGTCATTAGTCGAAATTGTATACAACTCGTCACATTCTTCAACACTATGATAATTGGAACCTCACTATCATAATATCATAAAAATGTAATACTCAAAATACAAAAAAAAATATGATTATTTTCAAAATAATTAACAATTTCAAATTATGACTAAAAAGATGCATATTAAATTAATAATCTATTACTAATATGTAGGGTTTATACCTTAAAATGTATATAAATATTATTTCTCTCAACTATTTGAACACTTTACTTATTATTTGAATACTTTACTTGTTCTTTGGGTAAACTGAGTGAGTTGAAGAGAATGAATTTACACTTATTGAGGAAGATACTAACATCGAACAATTTATGTACTTAACTTAGTTTTTACTTAAAATATTATAAAAAAATTATTATTTCTTAAATGTTTTCTTAAAATATTATTATTCATAAATTTTAGATCAAAAAATATATTTTCATATTGAGAAAAATCACAATTTTTTTTATAAATTTAATATTTTATTATTGTCATTATTAAGTTACAAAAATTACTTTACCATACAAACAATTAAAGGTTGTGTTAACTAGATTTAGTTGTTATTTTACTAATATGAACTATTTACCAAAACTCACATAATTTGGGTTATTAAAAGTTGGATCAATTGCTATCCCTACCTTAAGTATACTATAATAAAAATAGATTCAACTTATTTACTCCACAATTCTAAAAATCACTTTGTAATCAAACTAATTTTAACTATTATTGTGAATCACGTAGATATATTTCAAATCGAAATTATATTAATTTAATTTATATTTATATATACTTTTTTAGAGTGATTCATTTTAATTCACTTTTTAGTTTATTTATAACAATTTAAAATAACCCAAGATTAATTTGCTAAAATATTTGAATATTTAGTTTTATAAAAACCATTATAATTAACAAAACTTGGGCTTTATTAGATTTATTCAAGATATATCTCACCTTAAAATTGTGGACCCAATTTTGATTGAAAATATTATAATATAAATTTTAATGATTAAATTGAATTCAATAAAAAGTTTTATAATTTTAAATAAATAAGAATAAGTATTTTTGGTCTAATTAGAAGTAATTTCATAAAACATTTTTACCTTAATTTAAGATTTCCTTATATCCGTTAGTTTGGTCAAATATTATAACATATATTAATTTAAAACCTACAATTATTCTCATTCATATATAAATTCTTTTAAATGTCGGGCAAGCCCTATTTATTTTACATGTGCTCCCTCTTGTCTCGATTTATTTATATATTATTTTTAATAAAATATTATACATTTTCTTAACTATATTCCATAGTACTTTCATTTTTATCATAATAATAATTAAAATTTTTATTTTTCTTTTTTTTATCTTTAAACTCTTAAACTTTCATTATTCTCGTTTATTCCTAATCTTTTCATCATTCACATTTGAACGCCTAAATTTTTTTAACTATATCTTTCTATCATCTATTTAATTCTATTTAATTTCTAAATATTTATTAATTATAATTATTTTTTAAATATTTTGTTATTATTTTCTTAAACTTCCATTAACTACCATTAAGTACATAATTTAAGATTAAATATCTCCATAGCCTTTTTATATATAATTATTTATTCAATATGATTAAAATTTTATTAATTACTCTTAAATACCTCATTTCTAATTTAATCACAATTAATTTCTAATTTTTATTACTAAGTACCTAATTAATCACAATTAAACCTTTAAATCTCTCTAAATTATCAAAATCCATTAAATATTTTCTAAATTCTTCTTTTTGATCCTTAAGTTTTCTCTAATCACATTTAAGGCTCTCTATTTCTATTAAGCACAATTTGGTCCCCTTATATTAATGAAATTTACACTTTAGTTCCTAAAATTTTATTTACTTCAATTTCTAATAAAAAAACTTCTTATTTAATATGAATATGAGTCTAATCAACTCCTCTATGTTCCTACAATTATTTTAAGCCCAAATTCGTATATTATGGCTATAATTTCATTTAATATGAAGTTTTATCGAAAAATAAGGATAGAGAGAGAAAATGTTAAAAAATTAACTTATTATAGCGTGTTGGCCAGAGCTATTGTTGTGAAAAGGTGGTTAGGTAATTCAAGATTCTTGCGGGTTCAATGACATGTAAATAATTAGCCGCTAAAACTGCTTTAAATGGTGATCGATTGGATCTCGGTAAAAAATTAGTTCATCAAAAATTATAGGATGTTGGGAGTGAAAATTAGCTTACATAAATCATATAAATGTTGAGAGTAAATTTTTGACGGATCCCTAACTTGTGGGAGTTTATCCAACTACCATTGGTCGTTAAAGATGATTAAATTTGACATGAGAAGTATTTTTTAAATATCTGGTTTCTTGACCGTGATCAATATTTGATCACGATGCTCTTATCCGATCTTTTCACGATAAGATAGGGACTCTTCCCGAGTCTAATAGAGGAAAAATGAGAAAATTTGGTTGACAAAAAGTGATAAATGGAAGCTAAAGGGAGTTGACTTACTAAAGAATATGACAATGTGATTTTAAAAGTAAATTGCGGTTGTTGAGAATGAGATGATTGATAACCTTTTATAGAAGCTCTAGAAAGTATATGATCTTTCATTCTAACTATTAATTGGTTATAATTAAATCCCATTTACTTGTAAAATAATTTTTATTTGGTTCGACTCATTTTTTAAATTATTTTATTTTTTAAAATTATTTACTTATATTTTTTAACCTAAAACTAACATTTTCCCTTTTTTGATCTTTTTTAAAATTTAATTTCTTATCCTGTCTGAATGAGTTCATTCTAATTAACTTTAGTTTTTCATTTCATTCTCAATTGATTTATTTTGAATGACTTGTCCAAAGGCTCAAGCCCATAATAACAGGTTGGTCACAAGCCATAGATGCGAGTGGATATCACCCGTTCTAATGTATGTTAGGGGAGATCTTAACAAATTCACCTTCATGTAATCCATTCGCACCTTTATTCACATGTTTATGTATAATAAATATAATTATTTTATATAATTAATGACTTTATTTTTATATTATTATATAAATATTATGATATTATTTAAACTATTATATAAATGTTATACCTTATTTGAAGTGAAAAAAATATATTTTACTTAAAATATCTTATAAATATCGGGGTTTGATTTTATAATGAATTATTTGTTTTTTAAGTATTTGTTTTTCATATTTTTAAGAGAAAATAGTTGGTGTTGAATTGTTTTTAATGGAAATGAAGGATTTTCATTAGAACTTATAACTATATTATAATGAACAATTATAAAAAATAATAAAAATTAAAAGTTAGTAAACGTTGTGATTGAATTAAAAAAATAAACTTAGAAAAGGGAGAATTTAAAGTTTATATTACAAAAAAGGTGAATATTATATATTTGTATATCAACTTCTATTATGAGGCTTCAATAGGAAGAGAAAATTTTATATTTGCCTCTTTTTTGAAGTCTTATTTTAAATATTAATAATTTATAAAATTAATTTAAGAGAGTTTTTATGTTAGGCTATTGGCATGTGGACCCACAAGTTCTCGTCTAAAATTCTAAATGCACCATTTAAAATGTACCCAAAATTATAAAAAAATTATAAGCTTTTCTTAAAAAAACAATAGTAATATCTGAGTGGAGAAAAAAATGTCACATGGGAGTTTCTTTATTTGATTAATTTATCCATTATTTTTTCCATATTGTTTTTTTCTTGCAAGTTAAGAAATTTGGATTGGGTTAATTTATTTGGGTAGATGTGCATAATTATTAGTATAAGGATTTAAATTGATAAATAAATTGACCAATTTAAAATATATATAGATACGTTAACTTAATGTGCAAGTGTATGTACAAGAATCTCTCTAGTGATCAATAATATGTAAATGCAAGCCTAGGCTTCGATAATTTTGCGCACATACCCGTCGAGTGTGAGATGGACTAGGCTGACACGCGGCCGTAGCCCACGTCACCAAAGTCAAAAGTAGTCGAACGTCCTACACAACGGCCTTGCCGCCTGCTGCTGCTGCTGCAGCCTCCGGGTCCCGGGCATCTTCGGTGGAGTCATCGACCGTATCAGGGCCAAGTTCAGGCCCTTGAAGAATGGGTGCTTCTTCACCTCCGCGGACCCCCTCTTCGACCCTAGCCTCTTGGCGGGATCCTTGCACAGGAGCCCCGAGATGAGGTTCCGCGCGTGCATCTCCGACGTGCTGGCCGGCACGTCGCCGGGGAACCCCAGCGGCATCTTTACGATGTTCTGCAGGGTGGCCTTGTTGGACGCGCCGACAAAGGGTGTCCGGCCGTAGATCATCTCGTAGATGAAGACCCCGAAGGCCCACCAGTCGACGGCGCTGCCGTGGGAGCCGCCGGAGGCCACCTCCGGCGCAAGGTACTCGTGGGTCCCGACGAAGGAGCAGGAGCGAGCGGCGACGGGCTCCGCCACGAATAGCTGGTTGGGGGTGAGGCTACCGATCTTGCCAGACAGGAAAAGCCGGCCAAAGGGAAGGCAGGAGAAAGAGCGGCGGTGGGGCGGCTGGGAGGTGGACGGAGAGGGTAACGGGGAGGCGGAAAGCGGGGACTCGACGGCCGGGACGGCATCGGAGCAGATGGAGAGGTCGAAGTCGGAGAGCATGATGTGGCCGTCCGATCTGATAAACACGTTCTCCGGCTTCAGGTCCCTGTAGATGATTCCTAGCATGTGCAAGTACTCTAATGCCACCAACACCTCGGCTGCATAAAATCTGCTCAATAAAAGTTGCAAAGTATTATCAATAAAAAAATCATCAAATAACAAAAAAAGTGTGAAAATTTTGTGTATTTCATGCAGAAAATGGAAATGGAAAAAAAAACACTTGATAAATGGAGCTGAAGAAAATTGGAGTGGGGAGGGAATTATTGTCATCCAGTGAGGTCCACCAGACGAAAGAGAAAAGAGCAGACAGAGCTCTGAGTCCTCAGTAAAAGCAGCCATAAGCTTTATGCAAACCCCACTGATATACTCAGCAAAGCCCGTCATTAATAATATTAATCAGTAATGCCATTAATTAATTAGCAGTAATACTACCGAGCGGAGGAGAGAGGGAAGCGGTTGAAGGGCTGTTTGTGGCGGAGGGAGTGGAGGTCGCCGCCGGAGCAGAACTCCATCACAATGCAGGAGAAGTGGGAGGACTCGAACTCAGCATAGAGAGTCGGAAGGAAAGGGTGGTCCACCATCTTCAGTATCCGCCGCTCCATCTCCGCCCTCCCCCTCTTATGCTTCTTCTCCACCGCCTCCTTGTCCACCACCTTCATCGCGTAGTACTTGGCCACCCCCTCGTCGTCGGCTCCGTCTTCCTCTGAGCTGACGCCGACGGCCCTGCTGCTGCTCTTCCCGTTGAGGCTGCAGAGGAACACGGTGCCGATGTCCCCCGTGCCGATGCGGCGGTGGAGGCGGAAGTCCTGGGGCTGGAGCCTGGTGCTGCCGCGGAGCATGGCGGAGTAGGCGGAGTCGGAAGAAGAGCAGTGGGGCTTCAGGGAAACGACAGCGGCGTCCAGATGGAGTGGAGGGGCGGCGACCGAAAGGCAGTCGGAGGAGAGGCGGCTGAAGCTGCTGCTGCTCATAGACGAACGGCTGAGACGGCCGAGGCTGTCGATGGTGCTACTTATGCTGATGAGTTCACCGTCCGAATCCGTCCGGCGAGTCTCTATCATCTTCAAAGAGACAGAGTCAGCCCGGTCGTAGCCGTGTTTTTATCGCTTTATTATTATAGAAATAGAGGAAGATGGTGCTTCTGTTTAGTTTTTCATCTCCAAGCAGGGAAAGTCATCAAAATGAATAAAAAAGATAGGAATCTCTCTTTGTTATTTCCTCTACTGAAAAATCACTTCAGATGAGACAGATCAATATATCAAAGTTTCAAACCCGAGACCAATGGACTTATCTTGCCTTTTTCCGGCTCCTGCTCGAATCTGATGCCGATTAGTCAACTCCTAAGGAGTTGAAAAATGGCGGTAAGGAAGAATACCATACGTGATCTGACCCAACCCACCTGCCCAACGTACTATAATCAGGAGAAGAGCTTGTGAGAAGGGAGAATGGGGAAATGAGGTTCGAATAGTGGCATCAAAGATCGAATCATTCAATGCCGTTAAGCTGCACCTGGACCGTGGAGAGCAGAAAGAGAGTCGTCCCAGAGAGACAGAGACAGAGACAGAGACAGAGAGAGGGGGGGAGGTTTTGGTCCCTCTCTCTGGTTTTCTTTGTTTTTTACAGACCCAAGAGGTTAAAAAAGGGAGAGGGAAAGAGTTATACATAGTGCAGAGGTGAGGTTGCTTCTTCTAATCTTAACTGCATCTGTGCCCTTTGGCATACATAGTGCAGTGCCGGTGGAGCTATCTCTAACAGGCTACTATACTAGCTGCAGCATACGAAGCCTGAGCCTCTATTTACTACTTTTTATAAACGTGTAACATTGATATTTTTAAGGTACTTTTTTATTAGTGACACCAGTCAACTTTCCTTATTGAATGGATGAAGAGATATTGAATGAAATGATCACTCATGTATTATAAGACTTTTTATTAAAATGGAGACCACATAGGAGGAAAGTTGCCAAGAATGAATGCTTGGCAAGAGACCACATAGGAGGCCGGTCGATCTTACTGTCGGAGAGGTAATGGCAACTAAATCCCATGACACCAAAAAAGATAATAATGGATGGTGCAGCATAGTTTAGATTTAAAGTACGCACTTAGGGTTTTTCTATGGGCTCGAGGAATTGGTGCCCGTCAATTATCAAGGCCGACTATTAGCATCAATTATTGGAAGTTAATCACTTTTGAATTCCCAGATGCAATAGAGTCGATTGGAGAACACAGAGAAGATATTTGTTGTTTTTATGATTAATCAACCTGATTAGTCACCTAATGCATACTTTAGTCAATGAGCACTAAGTTGGGTGGTTCTTTGAATACTCGCATTTTCAAAGTCAGAGTTTATTGCCAGCAGCTACACACGATATATTATTACTATTATCTCTAGAGAATCGCACCTACTTGTCTCACAAAATTTAACCAACATTTAATTCAAAAGCTTTAGTCACTCAAAATCACTTCCACACATTTACCACCACGACGACGTTAGCAACCCATCCGTCAAATCACTACTAAATATAAGTAAATTGTATTAAATATTATACTAAAGTTGCACACTGATATATGTATGTATATATATTATATATGTGCATGGAGCACACTTCGAGTGGATATTAATTACTATTGGTACCTCATTAGCCATCGTACCCATGTCCACCACCATCCCACATGTCAGGGCATGCACATCTTTTCCTAAAGGGCTGTATAATACGTACATTCACTCACAATAATCAATAGGTGCGCTCATTTATTATCTGTACATATGGCCTTCTTGATCTTGATTGTTCCCATCAGCTACGGTGGTGAGGCCACTTGAAAGTAAGGTCAGGCCCTTGTGCCCGTCCCGTAGGTGGGATCAGGTTCCGGCCGAGTGTCCACATTGATCAGAATCATCGCCCCCTCATGAGGACAGACCCCTGTGATGGTGGTGACAGGTGGAGCTTTAACATCAATTGACTTCTCCTATGTTTTCCAAGGGCTCAACAACTTGGTAGGACAACTTATTAAATTGATGATAGGATATGGTTGTTATATGGTCAAGTTGTCACATTTTCGAAATATGCCGGTGGGAAGGACAATGACTATCCGTGATTTATATTTCACAGAAAAAAAATAAAAGAGGCAAAATGACAAATCCATGTCATGGAGTGGACGGTTTTGTCTTATAATTCAAATAGAGAGTTTTGTACTAGTGTGAGCATATAAATTTAAATTGGTGTACCAACTTGATGCACATTTTCTCTGTATTTAGCATATAATTCCTCCAAAACATAAATTACATACAAATATAATTGCACATTTATATTTATGATTGATTCCATAACTCATACATTACAAAATATGATTAATACCATAACTAATACATTACAATATCAGTGATGTAGATGATATGATATAGATATTTATGTCTCCACTAACCATAATGGTTAGATATTACAATACTCTACAACTAAAACATAAAATTATTAGAATACGATGGATTTATTTTAAACTTCTAATGGTTTTTTAAGCGTTTGAAATTATTTATGTTGAAAGTAATTTAAGCCTATAAAACAAACACATACAACATATAATATATTAGTTGAGATTTTACGAATAAAAGTTATACATGACTTTTTGATGAGGTGATTTTTTTGATGTTTTCTATTTGCTCCACATTCTTCCTTTTGCGTGAGATATTTCTTTACTGAACTACGTAAGAAAAATGAAAATGTGATAATGGCTCATGAGAAGGAAGAAAATGTATAATTTCTTGATTTTGGAAGTAGTAATTATATGTGGTAATAGAACGCCATAGAAGTAGGTTCATTAAACTTGATAAAATTTATAGATATATTGTATATTTAGGAAACATGCTATGTTGCACGTTAGGAGAAAAAGTAACAATTAAAATAAATATTTATCATTTAGTTCAAGTAATAAAAGTGTACTATATTCCAAATTTGTAAAATAATCTTGTGAGTATAGGGAAACTAGTAGAATCATGTTTACATGTTGAATTTCATACTAAAATGTGTGATAAATATCCACAAAGGGGTATTATTAGGGAGACTCACATGAATTCTAATTAAATGTTTCCTATAGCTACTCAAATGATAAACTCTACTAATTTACTATTCTATCTGCTATCTAGTATGGAAGAGAAAGACAATTTTATCATATCAAAGATACATACATTTAGGTGTTAAAATTCTTGGGCAACTATACAAAGAAAACATGGTAAAAGTATTGTCCGAACCAAGTAGTTCTAAGACTGTGTAAATTTTGTTTGATTGGAAAATAATCTAGAAAAAAAATATGTCAAAGAAAAGTGATTGGAGTGCTTAAAAAAGCTTCAACTAGTACATGTTGATATAGATCCACTACTCCAATTTTAAATAAAAAAGAAACATATTAACTTTCATTTATGATTTTATAAGAAAAGTGTGGTTATATTTTTTGACTTCAAAGGCTAAATATGTTATGCCCCGGCCTGTTCCATGGCCGACGATCCGTACAACCTATTACATCCTTTTGATACTACAATGGTGGGTACTTACACCAAGGTAATATCGGATTTACTAAAACTTATAATAAAAATGCATATATTAAGCAAAAAAATTGAATTTTTCTTTCAAAAATAGTGTGACCAAAACTTTATAAAATAGCACAAGAATACAACAATGGATAAGCATATACATTAGAGAACCTTTGTACGTGAACTTTGAGATCCGCACGTTAAAATTGTCAATCATTCTCATTGGTTACACGTACGTTTCTCACAATCAAGTATTCAAAATCATCTTCTGGATTCTACTTCATCTTTCAAATATGTTATGATACTTAAGTACCTTAATTTGTAACTTCATAGTTACAGTGGTATGTTCTTCCTCACCTAAGGGCAATATTCCTTTTATTTCCTCAATTCTCAAATCTCAAGGCTTGATACGTCTTTCATGTATTGTCGATTACATTATCCATAGGTTTTTAATACCAAGAAATACACATACCTCTTGGTACTCCTCGTTAGGAGATGCTTTCCAATACACCCATCATTCGGTGATATTCACCTTCCATAAACATAATTTAAATTCAAGTAACACTTCCAAGATGATACTTACCATTTTTTTTTAGATCTGAATTATGATCCATCTTGGTTACCATAGTTCTATCTTGTTCATTATAGGTTTTACAAAACACTTGTCCCTTCTTAGGCGTATATCCCATTATCATGACTTGATCGTCTATGATACACGTGTTTAATTTCTTCCTAATTATACTTTGTACTTTTGGACCCTCAAGGTCCCAGACCTCCATTTCTCGAATTTCTTTACTCCATTCCCCCAGTCTTAATCATTCTCCATTTATCCAAATGAGTTGGTGATGTGAACCTCGCCAATATGTTGACGACACCCTATACCAAATATGGTAAATACCTCAAGATTTTCACGACACAAGTATGAAAAGATGAAAATATACCTTGTTTATGTGAGAAACAAGGTATGAGATATGTAGATACCACACCCAAATCCTCTAATAAGAACTCTTAGAAAACCCTGGCGATAAGTCTGATTGCTTGAATGCCACAGGTAAAAACTTGATAAGTTCAAAAGTTATTTCCAGAGAGAAATAAGATAAAACCTCACTAAATTTAATTCACAAAGTGTCTCCTCCGATGTTGTGTAGTGTGCCTTTTATAAGCACAAATAACAAACGAATAGCTTAAAAACAAGGAAAATAATATCTTATGGTTACATGTCAACTATATCACTTCTCATCTAATCTAAACATATATGATATTTTAATAACTACTTTAAAAATCTGAATTTGACTAATTAAACATCTAATATTATTATTTAATATTCTAAAAGATTTATTATATTAATAAATATCTCCTTATTAATTAAATCTGGACCTTCTCTTAGGCTTTTATTGGGCTCTTCTTGTCACGCCCCGACCTGGCTTGATCGGATCCCTGTGAGCAGCCCCACCACTCTCCTGGTTTACTAAGGGTTTTCCCCTCTATTAGCTCGGGATTAGTAAGGCGTCCTTTAAACCTGTAACTTTCCTGGAATACATAAATTAAAACTGCATAAACTTTTTAACTTGCATACCTGTCTTGCACGTGTGATTAATAGGAGGTCTTTGGGTAGGTTGCCCTTGGTTACCTGAAAAGGGATATAAGGGAGTGAATTAGTTCAACGACTCAGTGAATGAGTGTTTAAAGATTAACTTTTAGGGAAAATATTTGAATTGGGGTGTGCCAGACTTCTTATTTTCTTTTAAAATAATTCATCCTCAAATCTCAGTTTCATAGCCATTACTCAATCCTCAACCATAACCGGTGTGTTTATCAACCAACACACGCCCTTCATCATAAAGGAAACACACATGAATAAAACTTGGTGTACCTATGAGGATAGAGACCATATCTCGATCTCGTGCTCATGAAACTCAAACACCGAAACTTTAGGAAGTCCTCAACACAGTAGCTTCATGGAGTCCAATCATAGAAACTCTATGGAGTACAAACATAGAACTCCGTGGGCTACAAACACAGAACTCCATGGATTACAAACACAAAACTCCATGTCTAACTGGTATGACGAGAAACACAAACCCATTAGCTTCTCTTTTCCCTTATCGCCACCATGTCATCTAGCAGTACTTAGAACGCATCACTACCCCTCTTGGGCGTCTTCATGGTCTTGAACCTCAAGTGCATGCACAAACAAAGTTTTCCTCAAAAGCCATTTAATCTTTGGTGCCACTAGTCCAACGGCCCCAACCCTCAACTCGACCTGCAGTTGTGTGTCTTGACTAGTTCGTCGACTTGTCATGTCGCACTGCTGCCAGTCTATCGAGTATGTCGGTTCTATCTCAGTACCATGGCCAAATAGTTCATTTACTTAAGTTTTCATGGCTTAAAATCATGTTTGTTTATGAGCTCCTGCTCGTGCCAATTGGCATAGGTCCCACTGTTCGAGATTTTCAAAATCGGGCATATTAGCCCCTAAGTTCCCAAAATCGAGGCCTTCGACCTAACAGAGCTATTCGAGCTCCCGTCAAGAAGGTCTCCCAAAATGTTTAAGTAGTGGCACACAGTCAGGAGAGAGCACTTTTGACAAAATATACTTTTCAGCCATTCATCATATCAACCGAGTATGAGGACATCTCCTCTCATAACCGATGAACCGGTTTTCCACTTCCTTCAAGAAAGTTTCATTATACCAATTGAGTATGATCTACTTACAACTAATAAGTAGTTTTTCAGCGTGATTTCCACATCACTTCCCTCAAGCGTGATGATTAAAATACCACTTAATAGTGAATTTTCAGTTCTAAGGTGCTTATCATCCCAACTGGGTATGATATTAAATATCCCACTCACCCATTAATATAGTGAATTCCTCTCGACTGATTCTTTATATTCACGCGAACTTGTCATTGCTGGCATTCCTTGTACTTCATGTTCCTACATGATATGAACATCCTTGTTCATTATCCTTCGACCTAATAGCTTTCATTCATTCTAAATGAATGAGAAAACCAAACTTTTCATTTATTTGCAATTAGGTACCTGAAGTTATTTTTCTTTAAGTCCCTAATGGCAGTTTTTCCTCAAATTGAGTCCAACTTTTAAAATACACCTTTGTGACCTCAATTTATTCAATTTCACAAAATGGGTTAAATTTTCCAAATTTCCAATATGGTCTCCTAACTTTTCCAAAATTACCATTTTGCCCCTACTTTACAAAAATGTTAAGTTTTGCCCAAAATTTTCCAATTGATCCTCCAACATCTTTATCATGCCTAATTGGCCCTCAATTTTATGAAATTGCACTTTAGTCCCTCTAATTTTTTAAATTCCCAATTTTCCCCAATTTTACCCCTATTTCAATCTTCTAACTCTGTTGAATTTGATTTTATCAAATTGAACCAATCAAATGGGTTTAATTGTTGAAATTGAAGTTAAATTGGAGTTTCTACACCTCATACGGTTCAATTGCACTTTGAATCGTACGATTTGGTGCCAAAATGAGCTCAAAAGGAGCTTCGCCAAAAAACTAAACTTATAGAGATAAAGCTTTGAAAGCTTACTGTCGGGGGCATGATGGTTCGAGCTTTCGATCTGGGCAGATAGCTCATGTACTGAGGTTCCTACTAAGATCAAGAATTGCATCAATTGTATCACGTCATGTAAACCCCACACTTTTGAGTTAAGGAAAACCAGGAAAAGAATCGGTCAAACCGAATAAGAAAACCGAGCCGGTTTACATTTGGGAACAAACAATATGGAAATTTACAACTTTCGGGTGATCCAAAGGGTTCATTAAACCTTGGAAAAGAAACTTAAGACAAATTAGAAAACAAAAACCAAATTGGTTCAGGTGAACTAGGAAGTATGAATTTTTTTTGTAACCCGAAATTTCGGTCAAAAATTTTTATACGAATGTACGACTTATCATAAATAGCCATAAATTAATATATATTTAATTATTATAATTAATACCAATAATTTAATACCCAAATTAAATTATCAAAATTAATAAAAATAATTTAATAACAAAATTAAATTATTGGAATTAATAACAATAATTTATGGCAATATTAATACTAGTAATAAATCTCTCTCTCTCTACTGCTCCATTTCCCGGTAAAGCTTGAACTATAGCTTCGACTTGATCAACGGTCGGGCTCTTTAGAACCGGGGAGAAGACAGCTATCTGGTAGCAAACTATAAACCCTGCACATTTGAGTTAAGGAAAATCGGGAAAAGAACCGGTAAAACTGAATAAGAAAACCAAACCGGTTTACATTTGGGAATAAGCAATATGGAAATTTACAACTTTTGGGTGATACAAAGGGTTCATTAAACCTTGGAAAAGAAACTTAAGACAAATTAGAAAATAAAAACCAAATTAGTTCAGGTGAACTGGGAAGTATGAATTTTTTTTGTAACCCGAAATTTCGGTCAAAATTTTTTATGCGAACGTACGGCTTATCATAAATAGCCATAAATTAATATATATTTAATTATTGTAATTAATACTAATAATTTAATACCTAAATTAAATTATTGGAATTAATACAAATAATTTAATACCGAAATTAAATTATTGGAATTAATACCAAAATTAAATTATTGAAATTAATACCAATAATTTATGGCAATATTAATACTAGTAATAAATCTCGCCCATTTAATACACGGGTAAATTATTGTTCAAGAGGTCATTCCCATTTTATTCTCCTCACACCTTAACACTTCTCTCTCTCTACTGCTCCATTTCCTGGTAAAGCTCGAACCAAAGCTTCGACTTGAACAAAGGTCGGGCTCTTTAGAACCGGGGAGAAGATAGCTATCTAATAGCAAACTTCAGTCAATCCGAAAATCGTTGGAGAAACGCCGACATAATGGAATAGTGAAGCAACTCCGGCGGACTAAAGCTGCCCTATTTTGGCCAAGGTGAAATCGACCATTTCAAGCTCTTCTTAGGCCAAAGCAAGCTCTCCCAACACTTCCTTAGCCTTTCCACGGCCGAATTAAGACCGAAAGGTAAGCCAATTCGGCTCCCCTTTACAATTTTCGATCAGTGCTAAAGAGAGAGTTGACCGAATTTCAATGACGAAATTCTAATCCAATTCTGCTTCAATTGATGCAATTCTTGATTTTAGGATGAACCTCAGGACGAGAGCTATCTGTCCAGATCGAAAGCTCGAACCGTCCTGCCTTCACCGGTGAGTAATCAAAGCTTTCTCTCTCTATAGTTCATTTTCCGGCGAAGCTCCGTTTGAGCTTGTCCCGGCATTAAAACTTGCGATTCACATTTCTGAAGAATCGTATGAACATGTAGAAACTCAATTTCAACAATTAGAAACGTTTGATGGGTCAATTTGATGAAATAAAATTCGGCTCTGTTAAGAAGTTGGAATTGGGGGAAAATTGGGGATTTTCGAAATTCAAAGGACCAAAATGAAATTTTATGAAATTGAGGGCAATTGGGCATGAAAATCATGTTAGAGGACCAATTGAGGAATTTTGAAATTTTTGGGGCAAAATTTACCATTTTTGTAAAGGAAGGGCAAAATGGTAATTTTGGAAAAGTTGGAGGACCAAATTAGAAATTTGGGAAATTAAACCCCTTTTTGTGAAATGGAATAAATTGAGATCCTATGATAAATTTTAGAAGTTTCGGGACTCAATTTGAGGAAAAACCGGTATTTGGGACTTAAAGTTAAAGAGAAATAACTTTAGGGACCTAATTACAAATAAATGAAAGTTTGACTTTCTCATTCATTTGGAATGAATGAAGGCAATTAGGCCAAAGGATAATGAACCGAGATGTTCATATCGTATAGGAACACGAAGTACCGGGAACGCCAACAACGACAAGCTCGCGTGAATACCAAGAACCGGTCTAGTGGAATTCACGGCATTAACGGGTGAGTGGGTTTACTAACATCATACCCGGTTGGGATGATGAGCACACCTTATAATTTAAAAACCACTTACCGGTTGTGAGTGGGTTTACTAACATCATACCCAGTTGGGATGATGAGCACACCTTATAATTTAAAAATCACTTACCGGTTGTGAGTGGGTTTACTAACATAATACCTGGTTGGGGATGATAAGCGCCTCAATATACAAACCCATTGTTTAGTGGTATTTTAATCATCACTACTTAGAGAAAGTGATGTGAAAGTTATGCGGAAAAACTACTTACGGGTTGTAAGTAGATCATACCCGGTTGGTATGATAAGACTTCCTCAAAGGAAGTTGAAAACCCGTTCATCGGTTATGAACGGAGATGTCCTTATACCGGTCGGTATGATGGACAGTTAAAACCTATTTTTGTCGGAAGTGCTCTCCCCTAACTGTGTACCAATGCTTAAACAAATTGGGAGACCTTCTCGACAGGAGCTCGAATAGCTCTGATAGGCCAGGGGCCTCGGTTTTGGAACTTGGGGGCTAAATGCCCGATTTTGAAAATCTCGTACAGTGGGCCCAAGACCAGTTGGCATTAGCAGGAGCTCGTAAACAAACATGATATATGTGCCATAAAACTTAATAAGTGAATTGTTTGTCCATGGTACCAAGATAGGACCGACATGCTCAGTCAACTAGCGGCAGTGCGACATGACAAGTCGACGGACTAGTCAAGACAAACAGCTGCGGGTTGAGTTGAGAGTTGGAGCCGTTGGACTAGTGGCACCACAGATTACATGGCAATATAAGAAAATATTGTTTGTGCATGCACTATGATTACGGGATCATCAAGATGCCCATGAGGGGTAGTGATGTGTCCTAAGGGCCCTAGACGACCTGGTGAGTATAAGGGCAGATTGTCGTTCTAGGTGTCTATGCGAAATCTAGAGTAACACCAAGTGCATGAGACTGGGGTGGGGACAGGATGAGGTCTCTATCCTCATACGGATACGAAGAAGTGATTTCGGGATTGTGGGTCGGATGTCGTGTACATCCACTCATTCCCAGGGTAGAAGTGGTCGTGCTTCTATCCGGGTGGCAGGAAAAGTTGCTCCGAAGCCACTAGCGGGTTCAATAGTGATACTGAATTGCGAATGTGTGTAACCTTCATGATGAAGGATGTGTTTTGGGTGATGACACACCATTGTAACTAAGAAATAATGGAAAAACCCAAATTTTGAAATGAAGGGATTTTTGAAAAGAAAGGAGTCTGGCATACTCCATATAAATGTTTTTTTAGTCAAAAGATTTGAATCCCATTCACTGAGTAGTCGTACTCACCCCCTCCCTTATATCCCTTTTAGGAAATCTCGAAAAGCCTACCCTTAAAGACCGTCAACTAAGATGCCTGTAAGACAGGTATATAAAGTTTTAAATTTCATGCAGTTTTGATTATGCTATTACAGGAAAAGGTGCAGGTTAAAGGACGCCTTACTCTTTACGGTTTACAATAAGGGGAAACCCTTTAATAAACTGGGAGAGTGGCGGGTTGATCACGGGGATCCGACCAAACCGGGTCGGGGCATGACACAAACTCCAGTCAATTCGAGAATTGTGGGAGAAGTGCCGGCATGATGGAATAGTGAAACAGCTCCAGCGGATCGAAGCTGCCCTATTTCGGCCAAGCTGAAATCGGCCATTTCAAGCCCTCCTCAGGCCAAACCAAGCCTTTCCAACACTTCCTCAGCCCTCCCACGGCCGAATTACGACTAAAAGGTAAACCAATTCGGCTCCCTTCTGCAATTTCCATCCGGTGTTAGAGAGAGAGCCGGGAAAAGTTCAATGATGAAATTCTAACTCAATTCGGCATCAATTGATGTGATTCTTGATTCTAGGATTATCCTCAAGATGAGAGCTATTTGCCCAGATCAAAAGCTCGAACTGTCGTGCTCTCACCGGTGAGAAATCGAAGCTTTCTCTCTTTACAATCTGTTTTCCGGCGAAGCTCCGTTTGAGCTCATTCTGACATTAAAATCTACAATTCAAAGTTCCTTATAATTGTATGAACATGTAAGAACTCAATTTCAACTCCAATTTCAACAATTAGAGGTGTTTGATCGGTCAATTTGATGAAATCAAATTCAGCAGTGTTGAAGAGTTGAAATTGGGGGAAAATTTGGGGATTTTTGAAATTCGAAGGGCCAAAATGAAATTTTATGAAATTGAGGGCCAATTGGGCATGAAAATAATGTTGGAGGACCAATTGAGAAATTTTAGAATTTTGGGGGCAAAACTTACCATTTTTGTAAAGGAAGGACAAAATGGTAATTTTGGAAAAGTTGGAGGACCAAATTGGAAATTTGAGAAATTAATCCCCGTTTAGTGAAATGGAATAAATTGTGGTCCTTGATAAATTTTAGAAGTTTTGGGACTCAATTTGAGGAAAAACCGGCATTAGGGACTTAAAGTTAAATAGAAATAACTTTAGGGACCTAATTGCAAATAAATGAAAGTTTAACTTTCTCGTTCATTTGGAATGAATGAAGGCGATTAGGCTGAAGTATAATGAACTGAGATGTTCATATCTTGCAGGAACATGAAGTACCAAGAACGCCAGCAAGGACAAGCTCTCGTGAAAACAAAGAACCAGTCTATTGGAATTCACGACATTAACGGGTGAGTGGGTTTACTAACATCATACCCGATTGGGATAATGAGCACAACTTAAAATTAAAAATCACTTACCGGTTGTGAGTGGAAATTTTATATCATACCGATTAGGAATGATAAGTACCTCGGTATGAAAACCCACTATTAAGTGGTATTTTAAACATCGCTACTTAGAGGAAGTGATGTGAAAATCATGTGAAAAAACTACTTACTGATTGTAAGTAGATCATACCCGATTGGTATGATGAGACTTCCTCGAAAGAAGTTGAAAACTCGTTCATCGGTTATGAACGGAGGTGTCCTTATACTCGAGTGGTATAATGGATAGAGAAAACATATGTTTTATCGGAAGTGCTCTACGCTGACTGTGTGCCAATGCTTAAACAATTTTGGAGACCTTCTCGACGGGAGCTCGAATAGCTCTGATAGGCCGGGGTCTCAGTTTTGGAACTTGGGGGCTAAATGCCCAATTTTGAAAATCTCGTACAGTGGGCCCAAGGCTAGTTGGCACGAGCAGGAGCTCGTAAACGAACATGATTTATGTGCCATAAAACTTAATAAGTGAATTGTTTGGCCATGGTACCAAGATAGGACCGACATGCTCAGTTAACTAGCGGTAGTGCGACATGATAGGTCGATGGACCAATCAAGACAAACAATTGCGGGTTGAGTTGAGAGTCGGGGCCGTTGGACCAGTGGCACCACAGATTACATGGCAATATAAGAAAACATTGTTTGTGCATGCACTGTGAGTATAGAATCATCAAGACGCCCATGAGGGGTAGTGATGCGTCCTAAGGGCACTGGACGACTTGGTGGCTATAAGGGCAATTCGTCATTCCAGGTGTCTGTGCGAAATTTAGAGTAGCACCAAGCGCATGAGACCAGGTTGGGGATAGGATGAGGTCTTTGTCCTCGTACGGACATGAAGAAGTGATTTCGGGATTGTGGGTCGGATGTCACATACATCCACTCATTCCCAGGGTAGAAGTGGTCATACTTCTATCCGGGTGGCAGGAAAAGTCACTCCGAAGCCACTAGCGGGTTCAGTAGTGATACTGACTTGCGAATGTGTGTAACCTTCATGATGAAGGATGTGTGTTGGGTGATGACACACTGTGGTAAATAAGAAATGGTGGAACAACCCGAATTTTTAAATGAAGGGATTTTTTAAAACAAAGGAGTCTGGCACACTCCATATAAATGTTTTTCTTAAAAGTCAAAAACTTTTAAAAACCCATTCACCGAGTAGTTGTACTCACCCCCTCCCTTATACCCCTTTCAGGAAATCCCGAAATGCCTCCCCTTAAAGACTGTCAACTAAGATGCCTGTAAGACATGTATGTAAAGTTTTAAATTTTATGCAATTTTGATTATGCTATTACAGGAAAAGGTGCAGGTTAAAGGACGCCTTACTCTTTACGGTTTACAATAAGGGGGAATCCTTTAATAAACCAGGAGAGTGGCAGGTTGATCATGGGGATCTGACCAAACCAGGTTGGGGCGTGACACGTCAGTTCTCTCTTTAGCACTGATCAGAAATTATAGAAGGGAGCCAAATTGGCTTACCTTTCATCTCTAATACAGCTATAGGAGGGCTATGGAGGTGTTGGGATGGCTTGGTTTAGCCTGAGAAGGGCTCAAATTGGCCGATTTCAGCTCGACCGAAACAGGGCAGCTTCGGTCCGCTGGAGTTGTTTCACTATTCGATCACGCCGACGCTTCTTCGACGACCCTCAGAGCAAATGGAGCAAATTGGCCGATTTTAGCTGACTTCTCCCCGGTTCTAAAGAACCTGACCTTGCTTTGTTTGGATAAGAAAAGTGTACAAGTCGGAGCTCTGGTTCAAGCTTCACTGAGAAATGAAGCAGTTGAGAGAGAATGGAGTTTTCAGGTGTGGAGAGGATGAATGAGGAGGGGTTCTTTATATAGGAAGCTCGGGGACTTCTTGGCTGTCCAATTGGCACATTAATGGCGGTCATTCATTGCCTGAAACTCCTTGGGCAGAGACTAATTAGCTTCATTAGCGCTGCACGATTTTCCGGTGAGTGAATAGTGCTGTCATCTGAATGAAGAAGATGACACTGTTCTGAACCGAACCGGACTGGTCCAAACTGGGTTCAAAGTTTAAACAGGTCGGTTCACCACTGATTCGACCGAATTTTTCAAATCTAAAATTTTTTAAATTCATTTGAATTTATTTTTTATCCAATGGTGGCCTCAAATCTCAAATTTGAATTTTCTAAGCCACCTAAAAAAATGAATTTAGCATCCGGTTTAATAGTGGTTCAAACTAGTCCAAACCAGTTTAATCTGGTTCGGATCCGGTTCACCTGAACCGATGTTAGTCGGGATCCATAAATTTCTCGATTTGCCCTTTCTCTATCGATTCCGGTTCATGAACCGACTCGGTTCATAAACTGGTTCATTTAAACCTGTCTAGTTTTTCTCTTCCAATTTGTCCTAAGGTTCTTTTCCAAGATTTTATGAACCCTTTGGGTCACTTGGGAGTTGTAAATTTCCCAAATTACCCATTCTCCCATGATCGAGTTTCTAAATCGGTTCAGTTTTTCTCACTCGGATTGATCGATTCTTTTCCCGATTTTTCCTTAACTCAAAAGGGCGGGGTTTACAACTCTCCCCTCATTTTAGGAGTTTTGTCCCCAAAACTTAATTAACCTCCTTTTGCATCAAAAATATTTTCCCTTAATGTTAACTCGGGATTTGCTTGACATGCCAACACTTTGGTTGTTCTTTCACTAAGCCCTTTTGAATCACGCACTTAAGGAATATCTTTTCCTTTCTGTTGTTTACTCACTTCTTGGAGTTTATCATAACTAGGCATGTCTTACCCATAAGTCCAAAGGAATATCCTTAGGTTCACTTCTTCCTCTACTTAGGGCAGAATTCTTCCTCTTGAGGGTTCTTACTCAAAATTTCAAGATTTAGAGTTCTAAGCTATCCAATCATTCCCTTGGGTTTAACTTACTTCCTTGGATCATCCTAGCATGCCTTCTTTAATTCTTTCACCTCAGCGTGCACTTCATATGCAAACTCATCTCCTTATCCCTCGTCACTTGGTTCCATTACCTCTTAGGATATGTATGATTACCTAGGGTTTCCTTCCTTGGTAGTATTCTTCTCCCTTTTCTTCTGAAATTCTAAGTGTCCTTAATATCCTCAACGTGACATACTTAGATGCCATCCTTTCCTGTTTCCTCCTTGAAATTTTGTGGGTACGTCTTTTGTATTTTCTCCTACTTTTATCACAATCTTATTTTTGTAGAAAATATAAATTTCATTATGATAATAACGAATTACAATTTTTTTACTATATTTATTCAAGAGAATTTTTGTAAATACTAACTACAGTACTAGGGTCTTCCCGTGTCTCTTCTTTGGTGAGGTTGTATACTCTGGTTGGTACCCTCGATGTAGTGGTGATGTCTTGCCCTCTATCTAGTGCCCTTGGGTTTCCTTAAAGTGGTAGGTGGGTATTTTGTTGTGTATTACCCTAAAGGGCTGGGCAGTTCTTCGCAAAGTGGCCAGGCTGTCTACATTCGTAGCATATTCAACATGGTCCTTCATGGTTTTTCTGGCACTTGGAACAATAGGGGCTTCTTCTTGGTGGGGCTGTATTTGTCTCCCTTTGTGTATGATAGCCTTCCATTGTCCGAGGGAACCCCATTTTGTTTTCCATTTTTGTCCACCTAGCTCCTTTTGTCTTCCTCGGCTGTCATGGCCTCCTTCCTCTTTCCTACTAGTCTGTTTCACCCGACGGTATCTCGTTTGTACCAGGCGCTCACATTCATGGGCCATGCTGATGACAGTAGCTAAATCTGTGGGGCGTCCTAGTACTCCCATTCAGTCCCGTATGTCCATATTAAGACCAACCACAAATTGTTGGCAAACGTCCGCAGGTCCGGCTAGGTCGGGAGCAAAGAGTCTTAACTCGTTAAACTTAGTTTCATATTCTGAGATAGAGTTAAGCCCTTGTCGGAGTCGGAGGAAGTCTTGTTTCTTCTCATTGATTAGATATGGAGCTAGGTATTCCTCTATATATCTTACCACGAATTACTCCCATGTGGGGGTGGTGGCACGCAAGTTTCTGACATTATCCCACCACCTCTTCACACTAACTTCTCGGAAAAACTCTGCCAGTATCACCATATCCTCTGGTAAAATTTTGACTATCCCCATGAGTTTCTTGATGTTAGCTAGCTAGTTGATAGCAGCCCCCACATCCTTTTCTACTAGGAATGGTTTACATCCTAAATGTCGGAGGGTTTTAAGGTATTTGGGAATGTCCACTGAAGGGAGGATGTTAGCAGGAGGGGGATGGGATTGTACTTCCTCAGGCTCAGTTCGAGGGTTGGTGTCCACCTTAGGAGTGAGGTTAGGCAGTCCAAACACTCAGGTGAACTCCTCGTACAACCTCTGATGTTTCGAGCTTAATCCATGTGGGATTGTCTAGGCTCCTCGGGGAGTTTCCATAGGAAGGGTTGGTTGGGCAGTGTCAGAGATTGCGTCTCTAGTACTCTTGGTTCCTCTCTTGGGAGCCATCTGAAAATTTTAAAATTATTCTTATTAGTTACTATATTTTCTAGTCTTGATAATGTATTCGAGGAAATAGGCTCTGATACCACTCAAGTTATCACGCCCCGACCCGATTTGATCGGATCCCCATGAGCAACCCGTCACTCTCCCAGTTTACTAAGGTTTTCCCCCCTCTTTTAGCCCGGGAGGAGTAATACATCCTTTAAACCTGTACCTTACCTAGAATACATAAATCAAAACTACATAAACTTTTTAACTTTCATACCTGTCTTGTAGGTATGATTAAAAGGAGGTCTTTGGGTAAGTTGCCCTTAATTACCTGAAAAGGGATATAATGGAGGGGGTGAGTTCAATAACTCAGTGAATGGGTGTTTAAAGATTGACTTTTAGGGAAAATATTTGAATTGGAGTGTGCTAGACTCCTTATTTTCTTTTAAAATAATTCACCCTCAAATCTAGGTTTCATAGCCATTACTCAATCCTCAACCACAACCGGTGTGTTTATCAACCAACACACACCCTTCATCATGAAGGGAACACACATAAATAAAACTTCGTGTCCGTATGAGGACAGAGACCATATCTTGGTCTGATTCTCATGGAACTTAAACATAGAAGCTTTAGGAAGTCCCAAATAGAGTAGCTTCGTGGAGTCCAAACACAGAAACTTCGTGGAGTATAAACACAAAACTCCATGGAGTATAAACATAGAACTCCATGACTAACTGGTATGACGAGAAACACAAACCCAGTCACTTCTCTTTTCCCTTATCGCCACCATGTCATCCAACAGCCCTTAGGATGCATCACTACCCCTCTTGGGCGTCTTAATGGTCAAGAACCTCAAGTGCATGCACAAACAAGGTTTTCCTCAAAAGCCATTTAATCTTTGGTGCCACTAGTCCAACAGCCCCGACCCTCAACTCGACTTGCAGCTGTTTGTCTCGATTAGTTCGTCGACCTGGCATGTCGCACTACCGCCAGTCTATCGAGTATGTCGGTCCTGTCTTGGTACCATGGCCAAACAATTCATTTACTTAAGTTTTCATGGCTTAGAATCATATTTGTTTATGAGCTCTTGCTCGTGCCAACTGTTTGAGATTTTCTAAATCAGACATATCAGCCCCCAAGTTTCCAAAACCGAGGCATCCGGCCTAACAGAGCTATTCGTGCTCCCGTCAATAAGGTCTTCCAAAATGTTTAAGTAGTGGCACACAGACAGGGGAGAGCACTTCCGATAAAATATAACTTTTAGGTGTCCATCATACCAACCGAGTATGAGGACATCTCCACTCATAATTGATGAACGGGTTTTCCACTTCCTTTAAGGAAGTTTCTTCATACCAATTGGGTATAATCTACTTACAACTAGTAAGTAGTTTTTCTGCATAATTTTCATATCACTCCTCTCATGCGTGATGATTAAAATACCACTTATTAGTGGGTTTTCATTTCTAAGGTGCTTATCATCCCAACTAGGTATGATATTAAATATCCCACTCACCTGTTAATACAACGAATTCCTCTTGATCGATTCTTTGTATACACATGAGCTTGTCCTTGATGGCGTTCCTGGTGCTTCGTGTTCCTACATGATATGAACATTATTGTTAATTATCATTCGACCTAATAGCCTTATTCATTCCAAATGAATGAAAAAAAACCAAACTTTTCATTTATTTGCAATTAGGTAGCTAAAGTTATTTTTTTTAACTTTAAGTCCCTAATGTCGGGTTTTCCTCAAATTGAGTACTGAAACTTTTAAAATTCACATTGGGACCTCAGTTTATTCAATTTCACAAAAAGGGGTTATATTTCCCAAATTTAAAATTTGGCCCCCCCAACTTTTCCAAAATTACTCTAATAATCCTCCAACATCTTTATCATGCCCAATTGGTCCCCAAATTTTCCCTAAATTTTTCCCCAATTTCAACCTTTTAACTCTGCTAAATTTGATTTCATCAAATTGACCAATCAAATGAGTTTAATTGTTTAAATTGGAGTTCCTACACCTTCACACGATTCAATTGCACTTTGAATAGCACGATTTGGTGCCGGAATGAGCTCAAATAGAGCTTCGCCAAAAAATTGGACTTAGAGAGAGAAAGCTTACCGTCGGGAAGGCGGCGGTCCGAGCTTTCAATTTGTACAGATAGCTCGTGTCCCGAGGTTCCTCCTAGTATCAAGAATTGCATTAATTGATGTCGAATTGAGTGAGAATTTCATCATTGAAGTTCTATGGGTTCTCTCTCTAGCACTAGTCGAAAATTATAGAAGGGAGCCAAATTGGCTTATCTTTCAACTCTAATTCAATTGTAGGATGGCTATGAAGGTGTTGGGAGGGCTTGGTTTGGCCTGAGAAGGGCTCAAATTGGCTGATTTCAACTCGACCAAAACAGGGCAGCTTCGGTCCGTCGGAGCTGCTTCACTGTTCGATCATGCTAGCGCTTCTCCGGCAACCCTCAAAGCAAATAGAGACTACAAGCATGTAGCTGACTTCTCTCCAGTTCTAAAGAACCCAACCTCACCTTTTTTGGCTCAGAAATGTGCCCAAGTGGGAGATCTGGTTCCAGCTTCACTGGAAAATGGAGCAATTGAGAAAGAATGGAGTTTTCAGGTGTGGAGAGGATGAATGAGGAGGGGTTCATTAGATAGGAAGCTCGGGGACTTCCTGGCCATCCGATTGGTGCTTTAATGGTGGTCATTCATTGCCTAAAACTCCCTAGCCGGAGACTTTTTAACTTCGCCATCGCTACGGTTTGTCAGCTTGGCTTTAGCCCCACCACACGTACTGGCCCAACATGTTCAATGACCTGACTTCGATAAAGCAGCAGTTCGGCTCAACAAAATTGACAACTCATCTTGGTTCAATGGGTATCACGCAAGTTCCCATTATTGAGGTCTTTTAGCCTCATGTATCACATCTCTATTTTGGACGGGTCCATGCCCGTATCCACTAGGCTTGGGCCCACTAGTATCTCGAGTTTAAGCCCGGAATTAGCACCCAAATGTTTTAAGCAGAGTCACCCAGTCAGGGGATGCTAATTATGAGAAAACAGTTTTCAAAGCTAAGCCATCATTCCAACCGAAATGGACGTCATAGTGGTTCCCACTCACTCGGTGATTTTGGCAAGGTTGTGCCGATGGAGTATGACCTCGCGGTCTTTCTTCCGAAAGCAGGCACTCAAATAGTCAGTCCCTACATGACATGGATGTCGTCATTAGGGTATTGAACTAAGGAATCACACTTCTTGTCATATTTGCGTATAGGCCTTCATATTTGGCCTTAATTGCACTTTAGTCCCCAATGTTAGTATGTTTATCTTTACGTTCTCAATTGCCCATTTTTTCTTTAATTCGGTCCCTAGATTTTCTAATTATCCCTTCTGGTCCATAATTTTATCAATACTGCCCTTGGATTCCTCTATTTTTCGAAACTGCCATTTAGCCCTAAACTTTCCCAAAATTGTAATTTGATCCCATCTTTTCAAAATTTACGAATTGGTCCTCCATTTGATCCAATTTGTCTAATGGACCCTCAATTGGAAGGGAATTGCATAAAATGTCCCTCAAATTTGTCAATTTGCCATTTGGTCCCCAATTTTCGAAAAATCCCTAATTTTCCCAAACTTTTCAAAAATTGCATTTTGGTTCCAAATCACAATTTCATTCAATTGACCCTCGAAACTTGGTTAATTGTCCTCATTCTTGATTTAAATCATCTTCTCTATATTTTTCTCATCATTTCAAGCTTTGAATTGCTCGATTTGGCTCGAAAATGAGCTTAAACGGAGCTTCGTTGGAAAATGCAGTCTATAGAGATAAAGCTTCGATATCTTACTTGTGAGGGTTCGGTGGTCGAAGCTTGGGTTACCACTATGTTGCTCTCGTCACGGGATCCTTCCTAGATCGAACCACACTTCAATTGATGACCTGAGCAGGGCAAATTTTAGTGTTAAAGTTTTGTAGAATTCAACCATGCATAGTATTTTCCGGCGAAGGTTGGTGGAGGGAGCTTACCTTCTTAGCTCGAGGGGAGGTCGGGGCACCTCCAGGTGGGGCGTAGGGTGTCTAGCTTGGCCGCAATTGGCTGAGGGAAGGCTCGGAGTGGGCGGTAGGGGGTTGGCTAGTTTTTGGTCGAGGAGTGATAGCACTATTCAGGCTTCTTTGCTTCTCCTTAGTGGCTCTCAAGCTGAATGGAAGGTGTGGGTCGGTAGAGGAGTTCCTCCTTATTCCAAAGACACCCAATGTGGCTTCAAAGGTTGAGAAAAGTCTTGTCGATAGAGCTCTAGTTTGTAGCTCATCGAAAAACTCACTCTTCTTCTTCTTCGCTATATTTTGGAATGCTGAGAACGAATGAGGGCGTGCTCTTTATATAGGTATCTTGGCAACTGTTGAGGCTACCTGCCGGCATAAGACTCGGCCTTTGACTCGGTCATCGGAGACCTGACTAGATCATTTTTTGAGTCATTGGAGACTCCAGCTTTTTTGGCAACTCCCTCCCTCTCTCTCTCTCTCTCTTTCTTTCTCTCTCTCTCTCTCTCTCTCTCTCTCTCTCTCTTCTTGTCAACGTCTGAAGGTTGAAGATGATGAAATTGTAGTCATGCTATGTGGCGCGCTATGATTGGTCAGTTTTTTTGTCATGGAACGCCAGCTCGGCCGCCGCTTCAACCATTGACCGGACACATGGCAACCTCTCATTGGCTACTTGTGTTTGCATGGCATGCTAACATGGCGACAACTCTCCATTGACTAGACACGTGGTAGCCTCCCATTAGCTGATCGTGTCTAGGTGGCATTGACGTGGCACCAGCTGGCCATTGATCGTTGACCAGTTCGATCCAACCGGGTCGCGGTCCAAAATTCCAAAATCAGCTGGTTTGGACCCGGTTCGACCGATTTTCTCAAATTTAAAATTTTTTAAAATTAATCTAAATTCATTTTCTATCTAATGGTGATCTCAATTTTCCAACTTGACATTTTTAAGCCACTCAGAAAAATGAATTGTTTAATCGGTTCACTATAGTTCATGCTAGTTCGAGTCTAGTTTTCACCCCAAACCGGTTCGGTTCTCTCTTCAATTCCACTTTCTGGTTCTTCCTTGAAGTTTTTGTGAAATTTTAGTCACTTGGGATTTTCAAATTTCCCATGTTGGCCATTTTTCATTATTTAAACGGTCGGTTCTTCATGTATAAACCTATACCGGTTCTTTTTTCGGTTTCCTTTGGTCCAATTATATGGGTTTTATAAGTTTCCCCTCCTTTTAGGAGTTTTTCCCTCAAAACGGTTACCCATCAAACAATTGTGGATATTTGTCCCTTATTATTGACTCGACCTCCCATGTCTCTTTCACTACTTAGCCATTTTGCCAAAGTATCCTCACCATAGGAATATTCTTGTTCTAGAGGTTCTTCTCACGCCAGTCAAGGATCCGAACAGTTTCTACTTTATAGGTCAAGTCTTTCTCGATTTTCGGTGGTGGCTCATCTAGTGTGTGGTTGGGATCGGGTTCGTACTTTCGTAGTAGGGACACATGGAAGACGTCATGGATCCTCTGTAGGTCTGGAGGCAACTCCAAGTAGGCTACAAGTCCGACCCTATGAATGATGGTGTATAGGCCAATGTACATGGGTTTCAACTTTTCTCTTTGTTGAAACTTGGGTATCCCTTTCCAAGGTACCACCTTTAGGAATACTCTGTCCCCAACCTCAAATTCTAGGTCCTTTCTCCGATTGTCGGCATAACTTTTCTACCTATCTTGGGATGCCTTGAGTCAACTCCTTATGATCTAGATCTTTTTCGATGCATCTTCAATCAACTCTACCCTTTCGAGTTTTCTTTCTCCTACTTCCTTCCAAAACAAGGGCGTGCGACAAGGTCGTTCATAGAGGGCTTCGTAGGGTTCCATCTGGATGCTGGCCTAGTAGTTGTTGTTATACGTGAATTCCATGAGGCATAAATGGTCCTCCCAATTCCACTTCATAGTCAGAACGCATGCCCATAGCATGTCTTCCAGAGTCTAGATATTCCATTTAGACTGCCCATCCGTCTGGGGGTGAAAAGTTGTGCTCATGTGGAGTCTGGTTCCTAGTGCTACCTGGAGGCTAGGCCAGAATTGAGAGGTGAACCTCGAGTCTCAGTCCAATACTATGCTTACCGGCACGCCGTGGAGTTGTACTATCTCCCCTACGTATAGGGTGGTGAGCTTTCCTAGCGGGTCTGTCACACAGATGGGTAGGAAATGTGAGGGTTTGGTTAATCGATCTACAATCACCCATATGGCATCCCAACCCGTTCTTGTTATTGGCAGTTTGGTCATGAAATCCATGGTGATGTGCTCCCATATCCATTCTAGGATCGGGAGAGGCTGCAGTAGCCTAGAGGGTTTCCGATGTTTGGCCTTAATTTGTAGACATGATAGGCATCTGGCTATGTACCCTGTAATGTCCCTCTTCATTCCCTTTCACCAATATCCCTATTTTAGGGTGCGATACATTTTCTTACTGCCCGGATGCATATACATCGAGTTGTGGGCTTCTTCTAGTATTCCCCTCTTTAATTCCTAGTTATTTGGTACCCAAACCCTCCCTTTGAAGGTCATTACCCTATCGCTCTTGATTGTGATGTCTGGCGCTGAGTTGTTCTTGTTTGGCTCCCAATGAGGATGGAGTTCATCATCTTCCTTTTGTAAAGCTTGTATTTGGTCCATTAGACCGGGTCGTACTACTAGGCTGGCTACTAGGTTACCTTGGCCCTTGTCCATGCAGAGGTCCACCCTTAAATTTTGCAGTTGGCTTAGTAAGGGCAGATAGTCGACACTAACGGAGGCCACCCTCGTGTGGTACTTGCAGTTGAGTGCGTCTGCCACCACGTTGGCCTTATTGGGGTGGTACTCGATGGTTAGATTGTAATCCTTTACTAGCTCTAGCCATCTTCTCTATCACAGGTTGAGTTCCTTCTAGGTTAGGAAGTATTTCAGGCTCTTATGATCGTTGTAGATATGACACTTTACTTCGTACAAATATTGGAGCCATATTTTGTTGGCAAACACTATTGCGGCTAGTTCGAGGTTGTGGGTGGGGTAATTCTTCTCGTGGGGCTTCAGCTATCGTGAGGCATATGCGATAACCTTTCCTTGTTGCATCAGGACACATCCTAGTCCTTGTCTGGACGCATTGCCATACACTGTGTATTCCCCAGCATCCGCGTCGGATAAGGCCAGTACCGGAGCTGTCGTGAGTCGAGTTTTGAGCTCTTGGAAGGACTCTTTCCACTTGGCATCCCACTTGTAGTCCACTCATTTCCTTGTGAGGTAAGTCAAGGGAGCTGCTATTATGGAGAAATCCTCCACAAATTTTTGGTAGTATCCAGCGAGGCCGATGAAGCTACGAATTTATGTTGGGTTAGTTGGGGCTTTCCAATTTGATATGGTCTCTATTTTGGCCGGATCCACCTTTACTCCTTCTTTGGATACTATATGAACGAGAAAGCCCACTTCTTGATGCTAGAACTCGCACTTAGAGAATTTGGCGTACAACCGATTTTCTTGTAGAGTACTCATGGTTATCTCCAGGTGTGTCCGATGCTCCTCTTTAGTCTAGGAGTATATGAGAATATCGTCTATAAATACTATCATGAACTTGTCTATATATGGCTGGAACACCCGGTTCATCAGGTTCATGAAAGCGCGGATGCATTGGTTAGTCCAAAGGGCATTACCCTGAACTTGTAATGCTCGTATTGTGATCGGAAAGCAGTTTTCTATATATACTCTTCACAAATCTTAATTTGGTGATATCCCGACCTTAGGTTGATCTTGGAGAAGTAGACGAACCCTTTGAGTTGATCAAATAAGTCATCTATCCTTGGGAGTGGGTACTTATTCTTAAATGTCACCTGGTTCAATTTCTGGTAATCAATGCAAAGTCGCATGCTTTCATCCTTTTTCTTCACGAATAGCATAGGTGCACCCCATGGGGACAGGCTTGGGTGTATGAATGATTTCTCTAAAAGTTCATCCAACTAATGTTTTAGCTCCTTGAGTTCCGTGGGCACCATACAGTAGGATGCTTGGGATATAGGGTGAGTGTCTGGCACCACCTCAATTACAAATTCCTATTGGCGATTCGTGGGTAAACTAGGTAATTCCTCTAGGAAAACTTCTGGATAACGGTTGACCACTGGAATCTTTGCTAGACCCTTCTCCGGTGTGTCCTTGCAAGTGATCTATGCAAGGAATACCTTACATCCTTTTAGTAGAAATTCCTGAGCATCCATACAGAACACCAGATGTATTTCGGCCCTTCTTTTGTCTCCTTCAAATATAGCTTCTTCTTTTCCTAGGCCATGGAAGGTTATCCTCTTTTCCCCACAGTCTACTTGGGCTTAATGCATGCTTAGCTAATCCATCCCTAAAATGATTTCTACTTCTTGTAGCAGAAGAGAAATTAGGTCGGCTTCTAGGGTTGTTCTTCCTACTTGTACTTTGTAGGCTTTAACATATGTGGGTCTTTCTATGGTTTCCCCTAGCGGGGTGAGGATGTGGAGGGGTGGCCGGAGAGAGGAGGTTTCCTTTGGAAGTTCTGGAACTAGAGTTTCCTTGATGAAAGAGCCTTCCGCCCCTGAGTCAAAGAGGGCATATCTTGCCTTTTCGAATACTTGGATGAAGCATGAGTGGAAATTAATGACAATTTTAAGGAAATGCATTTTATTGATTCCAAAAAAGGGGACTACAAGACTCTAGCTACAGACTCGACTTATGAGGAGAAGGGTTGGGACGTACCAGACACCATGCTAGGGTCCTTCCGGGCTTCTTCTTGGGTCAAGTTGTAGACCCTATCTGGAACTCTTGTGGACGCTTCCCATCCCCCGTTGTTTGGCCTCGGGTTCCCGGGAGATGGTGGTGGGGCATTTCTTGGGGCGTTTTCCCGAGCCCTCGTGCAACTCATTATGTAGTGCTCGGGCTGTCCGCACTCGTAGCACGTTGCAGATGCTCCTTCATGGTTCCTCTAGAACCGAGGGCAATAGGGGCTTCTTTACGGAGAGAGTGCATCTGTTTCCTTCTGGCCACGATGGCCCTCCTCCCCCCGGGAGAATCTTGGTGGGTTCCTTCATCAAGGTTGATCCGGTTCCCTCGGGCGTCCTTGGCTGCCTTGTCCCCTGTCCTCCATACGTACCTCCATTTCCATCTGATGGCACTTTGTGTGGACTAACCGCAAGCATTCATGGGCCATGCCCACTATGGCAGCTAGGTTAGTGGGGCATCCCAAAACTCTTATTTGGTCTTTTATATCCATATTGAGACCATCAATAAACTTTTGGCAGAGGTCGGCCGGTCCTGCTAGGTCGGGGGCGAAGGGTCACAGCTCGTTAAACCTGGTCTCATATTCTGAGACTGTGCGGGCTCCCTAGCAGAGTTGGAAGAATTCCACCTTCTTTTCATTGATGAACTGGAGAGCGAGGTATTCTTCTGAGTATCTCTCTTCAAACTCTTCCTAGGTAGGTGGGGTTGGGAAGAGGCTTCGGGCGTTGTCCCACCATCTTTTCGTGCTGAACTCTAGGAAACATTCAGCCAGTGTCACCCTCTCCTCTGGGGGTATCCTAATGATACCCATGAACTTTTTGAGGCTTGCCAACCAGTCCATGGTGCCCCCGACCTCCTTCTCCCCATAGAAGGGCTTACATCCCAATTGTCGGAGGGTCTTCAAGTATCTAGGGATGTCAAGGAAGGGTGGAATAGGTGCGGAAGGGGGTTGGGATTATACCTCCCCTTGTGGGTCTGGGACTCGGAGTCTAGGTGGGGTTTGTCACTAAGGTGGGGCTCTCCAAACACCTTGGTGAATTCCTCATACAGTCACTGGTGTTCGAAACTGATGCCCTACGGGGCTAAGGTAGGTCCTGGGAATTCTATCTACGTGACGGGGTTTCCAGCAGAATCAGCAGTTGTGGCCCTTGTTCTCTTGACTCCTCATTTGAGTGCCCTAGCTGGTTTAAAGTTTTCTTTAATTATTATTTAGGTTATAAATTTTTGATAATGTATTTGGGAAAACGCACGTTCTGGTACCATCAAAGTTGTCACACCCCGGCCTAGTTTGGCCGGGGTTTGATGGACAACCTGCCACTTTCACAAGTCTCAAGGAGGGACTTCTCGGGGGTCAAGAGAGTCAGTCGTATCATTTGTCATGCTTTCCCTGTATAACATTTAACAAAACTGAAACTTTTAAATTTGTGTAATTGGTTTTGGGCTTGAGGGGAAAAACTGGTGCAATTGTGTTCCTTCCTGAAAATGTTTAGAGGGAGAGGGTGGGTTCAACAACTCCATGAGTGGGAGAAAATTCTTTCCTGAAGGCTTAATTTAGCAATTTCAATTATTTGTTAATTTAACTATTTTTTCTTGGGTTTCAAAAATCAACAACTGCCCTCCTATCATAAGAGGGATCATACATTTGCACAACAGTCCTCGACCGCGCCACTTGTGAACCGAAGCGCATTTATCGTCCACTCTAATAGAGGGATGTTGCCACTACCCAGAGTTTATGCGAACATCAATAGTTTAGCCTCGAACTCCCAAGTTTCTCCACCATGTTCACTCAATGGAACAAGACCTCATTCCCCCTACTACCTTGGTCTTCGTCTGTAAGAAGCTCATCAGCTTCATGACCTACTGAACGGCGACACTACCCTTATTCTCCCTAGGTCATCCAACACTCATTGGGTTCCATCACTACCTCATTTCAGGTGTCTTGATGGCCCTAACATCATGATGCATGCACAATCAACAAGCTTTTTGAATTATAGCCATTATATTTGGCCCTCTCGCACAATGGTCTATCAACTTGGCTTCGACCTCACCACGCATACTGACCCAACAAGTTCGATGACCTGACTTCGATAGAGCAGCAGTTCAACCCAACAAGCTTGACAACTCAACTTGTTCGATGGGTATCACGCAAGTTCCCATTATTCGGGTCTTTTAGCCTCATGTATCACATCTCTGTTTTGTACGGGTCCATGACCGTATCCACTAGCCTTGGGCTCATTGGCAACTTGAGTCTAAGCCTAGAATTAGCTCTCAAATGTTTTAAGCAAAGTCACCCAGTCAAGGGATGCTAATTTTGAGAAAATAGTTTTCAAAACTAAACCATCATTCCAACTAGAATGGGCATCATAGCGGTTCCCACTCACCCAGTGATTTTGGTGGGGTTGCACTGGCGAAGTCTAGCCTCGTGGTCTCTCTTCCGGAAGTAAGCGCTCAAATAGTCGGTCCCTACATGGCACAGATGTCCTCGTTAGGGTATTCAACTAAGGAATCGCACTTCTTGGCATATTTGTGTATAGGCCTTCATATTTGGCCTTAATTGCACTTTAGTCCCTGAGATTTCTTCATTTATCTTTACGTCCTCAATTACCCCTTTTCTCCTTAATTCGGCCCCTAGATTTTCTAATTATCCCTTCTGGTCCTTAATTTTATCAATACTGCCCTTGGGTTCCTCTATTTTTTGAAACTGCCATTTATCCCCAAACTTTCCCATAATTGCAATTTAACCCCAACTTTTCAAATTTTACAAATTGTTCCTCCATTAGATCCAATTTGTCCAATGGATCCTCAATTGGAAGGGAATTGCATAAAAAGACCGTCAATTTTGTCAATTTGCTATTTGGTCCCCAATTATAAAAAAAATCCCCAATTTGCCCAAACTTTTCAAATATTGCATTTTGGTCTCGAATCACAATTTTATTCAATTGTCTCCTGAAACTTGGTTAATTGTCCTCATTCTTGATTTAAATCATCTCCTTTGTGTTTTTTTCATCACTTCAAGCTTTGAATCGCTCGATTTGGCTAAAAAATGAGCTCAAACGGAACTTCGCCGGAAAATGCAGTCTAAAGAGAAAAAACTTTGATTTCTTACCGGTGAGGGTCCGGTGGTCGGAGTTTGGGTTACCACCATGTTGCTCTCATCGTGGGGATCCTTCCTAGATCAAACCATGCTTTAATTGATGAACTGAGCAGTGCAAATTTTAGTGTTAATGTTTTTGTAGAATTCGGTCGTGCATAGTGTTCTCTAGCAAAGGATGGCGAATGGAGCTTACCTTCTAAGCTCGGGGGGAGGTCAGGGCACCTCTGGGTGGGGCGTAGGGGGTATGGCTTGGCCGTAATTGGCTGAGGGAAAGCTCAAAGTGGGCGGTAAGGATTTCTCTTGTAAATCCTGTCCTTTGATAATAAGAAAACTGGGAAGAGGACCGACCATTTCCAAAGAGAAAACTGAGTTGATTTATAAATCATAACCGATAGAGAAAGGACAAATTGGGAGATTTATGGATCTCGAGTGACCTAATGAGTCATAAAACTCATGAGAAAGGAATTTATGATGAATTGAAGGTGAAAACCAATCCAGTTCTGGTAAATCGGGTTGAACCGGTTTGAACCACTACTGAACCGATCTCTAAATTCATTTTTCTATGTGGCTTAGAAAATTAAAACTAGAGAATTGAGGTCACCATTAGATAGATAATGAATTTAGATGAATTTACAAATTTTTAATTTTGAAAAACTTGGTCGAATCAGGCCTGAACTGTCCGATTAAAGCATTGAACCTGATTCGAACCGGTCCAATCCGGTTCAGAATAGTGTCGTCTTCTTTCTTCAGATGACATCACTATTCACTCGCTGGAAAATCAAGAAGTGCCAGTGAAGATGAAAAGTCTCTAGCCAGGGAGTTTCAGGCAATGAATAATCGTCATAAATGCACCAATCGGGCAACCAAGAAGTCATCATGCTTCCTACTTACACCCGAAAACTCCTCTCTTTCCCTACTGCTCCATTTTTTGGTGAAGCTCGAACTAGAGCTCCGACTTGGGCATTTTTCTAAGCCAAATAAGGTGAGGTTGGATTCATTAGATTCGGGGAGAAGTCAGCTACCCAATGGTAGTCTTCATTTGCTTCGAGGGTCTCGGAGAAATGCTGGCGTGATTGAACAGTGAAGCAGCTTCGGTGGACAAAAGATGCACTGTTTTAGCCGAGCTAAAAATGGCCAATTCAAGCCCTTCTCAGGCCAACCAAAGCTCTCCCAACACCTCCACAACCCTCACACGACTAAATTAGAGCTGAAAAGGTAAGCCAATTTGGCTCCCCTTTGTAATTTCTAATCATTGTTAGAGAGAGAACCAATGAAACTTCACTGACCAAATTCTCCCTCAATTCGACATGAATTGATGTGACTCTTGTTCCTAGGAGGAACCACAGGATGAGAGCTATCTGTCCAGATCGAAAGCTCGAACCACCGCACCCCCGATGGTAAGATTTCGAAGCTTTCTCTCTCCAAGTCCACTTTTCCAACGAAGCTCCATTTGAGCTCAAATCGGATCCAAATGAGGCGATTCAAAGTTACATTGAATCATGTGAAAGTGTAGGAACTCAATTTTACCTTCAATTTCAAGAGTCTTAAGTATTTCCTGACTTAAAAAGAGTTAAATCTCCACCAGAGGAGATGGCTGGAATTGGTGAAGGACTATGACCTTGTGATAGAGTTTCACCTCATAATTTTTCTTGGAGGGAAGTGCCAAAAGGTGGTGGGACAATGTCTGAAACCTGCATACCTTCACCCCTACTTGGGAGCAATTTGAGAAAAGGTATGTGGGGGAGTACCTGGCTCCTCATTTGATTAACGTGAAGAAGCAGGATTTCCTCCGACTTTTGCAAGGTCTTAACTCCATATAGGAGTATGAAACAAAATTCAACGAGTTAAGACCCTTTACTCCTAACATAGTTGGGCCTGCAGATATATGCCAGCGGTTCGTGGACGGGCTGAATATGGACATACGAGACTGTATGGGAGTACTAGGAAGCCCCACGGACCTAGCGGCGGTAATTAGTATGGCTCATGAGTGTGAGCGACTGGTGCAGACCCGACACTGTCGAATGGAGTAGACGACCCAGAAGGAGGATAAAGGCCAAAACCGTCAGGGAGGACAGAAGGAACATAATGGCCCAATATAGGAAAATAGGGTGGTATTTCAAAAGAGAAGAGACATGCCACCACCTCTCCATTGAGTAATCCCCACCTTGCCCCAAGGAAACCCTCGATGTCCTAAATGTCAAAGGCACCACAAGGGAGCATGCTTGACCTGTTTTGCATGCAAACAAGTGGGGCACTTTACAAAGGAATGCTCCACTCTCAAGGAGAACAAGCAGAGGAATACACTTGGACCACCACAAGGGAATCTCGGGAATCCCAAGCCAGACACTATATCTAGAGTACTTGCTAGGGTATACAACCTCACCCTGCTAGAGGTTAGGAAAGACCCTAGTACTGTAGCAGGTACATCCCAAAACCCTCCCAACTAGCTTAAGAAAATCTTGTAATTTAAATTCTTATTCAATAAAGAAAGCAGTGTGCACGAGTTGGAACCCTTGCACAAACATGACTATAAGAACCATGAAAAAAAATCTCATAAAATAGGAATGTTGTGTAACTTTCCACAGGGCCAATATAGGACTGACAAGGTTCGATGGGCTAGTGGTTGTGCGCCCAGATTAGGTCGACGGGCCGACCAAGGCAAACAGCTACAAGCCAAGTCGAGTGTTGGGGCCGTTGGCACCAAAGATCATGGTTTATAACTCAAAAGTATTGTTATGCATGCATGAGGATCCGGGAGCATCTAGATGCTCGAGAAGGGTAGTCGATGGGTTCCAAGGGTTGTTGGATAACCCAGGGTGCATAAGGGCAGTTTGGCGTCCAGTATGTCGAGAAGGTCGGATAGCTTCCTGTGGACTAAGACCGAGGCAGTAGGGAAAATGAGGTCTCATCCCACAAAGCGAACATGATGAAGCATTGAGACCGAAGTAGTAGGGGTAATGTGGTCTCGTCCCACAAAGCAGACATGATGAAATGATTAGGGTTTGGGGTCGGACATATCATTTCCACTCAAACTCTAGGTAGAGGCTGTTAACCTCTACTCAGGTGGACGGTAAAGGCGGTCCAGTATACAAGTGGAACAGTCAGAAACTGTTTTGCAAATGTGTGATCCATTTCTATGATAGAAAGGGCATGTGAATGTTTGTTGAAGTGCCTCCCGAGCAAGGGGAAGCGTTAAAGAAGAGATGAATTCATATCACAACAAACTAAAAGTACAAAATGTTTTGATAAACTAATTGTTTGAAAACTCACTTCCCGGCCCCTGCTCACTGAGTTGTAGAAATTCACCCCCTCCCATTGAAACTTTTTCAGGAGAAACACCTCGTCAAGAAGAGTAGAAGCTAGGGGAGAAAGCCAAAGGTACCGCAACTAGGTAAACTATTATTTAGATGTTTTGTAAACTTTGTTATGGAAAACAGGTGTACTCCGACGCCTTTACCTTCCTCGATCTATTTGGTAGGAATACTAAATTAGTACAAAGAAGGGTGGCGAATTGATCACAGGACTCAGACCGAACCGGGTCGGGGCGTGACAACTTAAGTGGTATCAGAGCTTGATTTTCCAAGCAAATTTTTCAAAACTAAAACCCTAGAATGGTAACCAACGATAAACCTATGTTAAATAGATATGACCACTCCTATAGGAACTGAACAAAACCACGTTGCCATGACCACCACAGGACCAGGAAGAAATCCTACCCCGAGTGAGGAAATTAGCTTGGGAGCTCAAGAGACTAGGTGGACCCAATCCACTACACTAAGGATCACTCTAGAGATGAGGAGACTTTACAAGGAATTTGTAAAGGTATTCGGGAGACATTGCTTCACGCTTAGGAAGGGGTTCTGTTCCATAGTAAGTATGCACTCAGAGATGGTGAAACGTAGAGGCCCCCATCAACCACCAAGAAAAACTCTCCAAAGCTCGAGATGGAGAAGAAGCTATAAAGGTCCACGTAATGAAGTAACTTGCTACAATTGTGGACAGAAGGGACACTACGCTCGAAAGTGCCCATAATCACTAAGGGATATGGCACCAACACCTGGGGGCACTACCTCCACTGATGAAGAAGGACACAAAGAGAGGAGGAAGAAAGAGAGAGCGAAAAAGGAAAAGGAAATCTCTCATCCTAAAAGACGGGGGATCCACGTAGGAGCCGGTATCGAGATGACCTGTTATAGGTGTGGACAAAAGGACATATGGTAATGAGATGTCCCACATCGTGAGGATTAGTGGTAATACCTCCTAAGAGTAATACCTCCCCGACTACTGGAGTCCGTGGGGATGGTAGATAGGAGGTTGCCCCAGGAGCCACAACTCCAGATGAGGATTTCATATTCACCCCGAAGAGAGTTCCTAAAAAATTCTAGCATAGTGCTTCTCGCCCTTTCTTTTAACCATCTCCCTTAGGGGGAAAGGGGTCCCCAAATGTACTGTACTATGTTTCCAATAAATAAAAACTTCAAGTTCCCATAAATTTCTATCGGCAATCAAAATATTATGCCTTAGAACAAATAAGGAATGGGAATGACAAACCTAATGTTAAACTTAGGCAGGATAAACAACGCATTTGAATCCCCCCACACATGGAGGTCAAGGTACTTCAACCTCCCCGTAAGAGACAAGCCTATGTAAGAGAGAATAGGGCAAAACCTAAAGAATGGGTGAACGAAGAAACAACAGCAAAGGAGATGATAACCCAGTTGGGATGGATAAGGTAACCATAACTAAGAAACAAATGAAGGAATTTTCAAAGGAAGAGGGATCTTGGAAAAGTACAACCCACTAACTAAGAAAGGATGGACATCAAGACTTATTCCTACCCACACCTACTTAAGGGAACTTAGGATCAGATGACGAGGTGAAATATGGAGTGCACAAGATAAGGGCCGAGAACTGGGAATTTCTCAAGTAGGAACCGAAAGTTCGAGATAGAAAAGCGTAACCTGCTTTGGAAAAGCATAAGAGCCAAGTGGGGTTACAAATGAACCTAGCGAAAGTAGATAGCTAGTAATTATGGGATGTGCAAGGGATAATAAATGATGCCCTAAGAAGGATCACCCTTAAAATGGCGATGGGATGGGCGTCAAGGACGAGTAAACTCGAGAGACCACTGTCTCAAGACAATTGGACAAGGAGAGCAGTAGGAACGAGGCGATCAAACGATCTGACCCTCGTAAGAGTCACGGATCTAAACCCCGATGAGGAGGGAGAAGTGAAAAGGTCAAACGTTATAAAAGAAGGATGAAGGAAATCCTTAGAGTGATCAATGGCCAAAAGGGAATGGTGACCACCCTCGAGCCACGAGAAGGATTAAGTGAACCTCTCGTAAGGCGATCACGAGACCTCGACACAAAGAGGATTCAAACTTTCCACAAATCAAGTAAACTTGTAGTAATTACAAGTAGAAATAAGGAAAGGGTACCAAAGGATGTGACCGCAAGACTTCCAAAGGAAAGGTGAGCAAACGGTATCCAAAGACGTCACAAAGCTGATTAAAGGTCAAGTACCCTTAAAGATGAACACAAAGGAAAATTTTGGGGGAAAAGAGGGAGAAGCCTAACCAGGGAAGGGAGCCCTGGAGAGGCATGCATATCTCAACAAAGAAGTAATGGACCCGAATTGAAGGGGGATAGAAGGTGAACTTGCAAATAGAAGGCAGGTTGGGATAAACGATCAACTATGAGGGAAATGTACCCAAAACCTAAAGAGTAGATCGAAACCTAAGGAATGGATAGTAGGAAGATAAACTTAAATGATACCATAATAAGTGGGAATGGGTGGAATACCCATAATAGGGAAAAATAGGGAAGGATATCCAAAAAAAACCTTGGAGAATGTGCCCATCAATTAAGAAGTGATTAAAGGAAAATCTTCAAGAAATGATCAGAAGGATGAACGCATGACTCAAAGGATGGGAAAATCTCAACTTCAAGGTATGAGAGTAGAGGGTAAAACCAATGAAGGGAACTCTTTTAGGTGAACTCCAGGAACGGACAATAAAATCTATAAGGGATCAACTCGAAAGGAAGAACCGTGAAACAGTCATGAGTAAGTAAGGATGGATCTGAGAAAAGAAGTTCTTAAATAAGGATTCCATCGTACACGAGTGAAGACTGAAAGGAGGAGACCCACTAGTATATCGGTAAATCAAGAAGTGGATGGGAAATTGATAGTGGGAAATGGGGAAGCCCAATAAAAAAATGGAGAAAGAACGGAATAAAAGAACAAAATAAGACTAAAAGGGGATAACACTATAACCCGTAAAAAAATAAGTGCGAAAAGCTCAACGGAACAACGAGTTAAAGAGATTCAACGACCAAGTAAGTAATATTTTTATAGACACATATAAATGTATAATAATATTAGATATAGTAAAAATAAATAATATATTATTATTGATATGTCAATATTCTCATATAAAAAATATATATAAGATATATGTTATATATTGTTTTAAAAATATTTAAAATAATTAATGTTTTAAATTTAATAACTATCATAGATATATTTAAAAAAATATAATAATTTTATCTTTTAATATTCTATAAAAAATATTATATTAATAAATTTTCTTTTTAAATTTGAATTTGAACTCTTCTTAAACTATTTTGTTAACTTCTTATTCAATCAACTCATTATTTCCTTTTTTAAACATGTGGGTATGTAAACTTGTAATTTGACTATTTTATAGGCTCAAAAAAATATTTTACTCTTTTTATTATATAAAATCTATTTTCATTTGAGTTCATTGCTGTTCGTGAATTTGTAGTAATTGAATATCTATTTTCACTTAAATAATAATTATATCCCTAATATAATACTATTTTAAATTAAATGTTATACCAACTATTTGTAGGAAATCACGGACAATCAAATCTCAAGTGCTTTTTTACTAATTCTTTTGCTAAATAACATAATGTTAGACAATTTTAATGATAAAAATTATCATATGCAAAAATATAGGTGTAATATCAAATATAATAATATAGGCCAATACATTAATTATTGAGGTGGTTAGAATAAAATATGTGAATAGGTAAAGAATTAAATATGATATACCACATTTACTAAATTTTTTTTTACATTATTGTGTCAGTACAATATATTTGTTGATATGATGTTGGTGAAGCTACTTATTATTATTCTAATTTTTAGGTTGGTGTAGAAAGATATGAAACAATACTCTAGTACAAGACATGGGCCCGCCTATTATAACAATAGCAATGTGGACCACTATGTTACATTCTTTTTTTTTATATACACATAATTAATAATATTACGTCAGTTAAAGTTATCAATTGATCTAAAATAATGTATATTTATCTCGAAAAATAATTTAATTAAATTTTATGTACACATAATTAATAATATTAAATTTAAACATATTTTTATAATATTTCAGTCACGCGTATTTAATATTTTTTTAATAAAAATCAATCAATATTAGCATAATAATATATTTTTTTTTACTTTTACTCATATTAAATTAATTGACTGAATATGACAATAACCCAAACACTCAATATAATTAAGCGCTAATTCAACCCATTAAATTTAGATATAACAAATATTAGTCAGTATTTTGTTATAATATTTATTAATATTACTTAATCCATTTATGTGAATCCTACTTGTATTGTATGGGTCTTATACTAGCTATCATCTTCCACTACTCACTTTAATTTTATCCCGCTAGATACTAGAGATGATGATAATAAGAATTATACATTAAATTAAATGAAAGGTGATATTGAATAAGGGGAAAGCACCCTCACTAATGAGATGGGGGATTAATTAAATGTCATCTGCCTTTAAAAACTGTATAAAGATGTTTGAATCTTGGATGATTATATTGAACGGATAAATATCACTTAAAATAACTAATCCATCTGATCGTGTCACCTGTTATTAAAAGGCATCCCAATGTCACTTGATTAATTAATAATTTAATTTGCAATTCATTAAGATTTTAACCCATGACTTCATTTACCTCCAATAGAAATATGAATTCTCATTATAAAAATAATTGTTATTTCAAAAACATAATTAGATAACTAAAATTATTATTAATTTAAGCCATGACACCACAATCACTTAGAATATAATATAATTAAAATAATAATATGAATAAATTTTAGAATAAAATTAGTTTTTTTGCTCAAGTTGAAATGAAATATTATGATTTTATCATTATTTTATTTGACATGTAATTTAAAATTGACAATGAAATGAAAAATAATATATATAATTTATTTTAATTATATAATTAAAATAAGAAGATATTAGATCACCTAAAACCATAACAGATTATTCTTATTCAGTTGGTTGATATCATTAAAATTTTTATTTCATAAATAAAATCGTATTCTTTAATAAAAAAATATATTTATAACTTTTTTAGAAAATAGTAAATTTATAATTTAAAAAAATATGTTATTTTATTACAATATAATATTATATTATAAAACTTAATTCACATTTCACCTGAATTTATAAATAATATCACATGTAAATGTAAATTGACATAGTTTTATCATTGTTACATGGCAAACTTAAAAGTCTGTAATTAATATTGAATTTTACTAAATAAAAATGGGTGACAAAAAAATGTTTGAAAAAATGGTAAGATTGACTTGGAATGGAATTGTTGAATGCATATCTGATTCCGTCAAATCTGACCATCTTCTCCTCCCTATAAAAATATTGTCGCACCCACTTTCTCCGTGAAGTTCCGGCATTCGACCACCGTCTTCGCCCAACACCGTCCTCTGCTTCGGTCTTCGTCCCTCTTATCTCTATTTTAATGCTGGGCCTTCTACCAATCCGTTCCGTTTCCTAAGGTACCTCTCCTTTCATATGCGGTAGGTTTGTCTGTCGATTGGTCGTTTGCTCTGAGGAGCCGAGTCCCTGGCGCGCGGGCGTTCCATTGTTTTTGGACGAAGGGGAATGAAATAATTCTGTCGCGAGTAAAAAAACCCTAAAATTATCGAGAAGTTTCTAGACTGACAAGTCTGTCTCCTTTGTTGGATTGTTGGCGGGAATCGATCGATTTTAGCGCTTAATCGCGGGAGCCGGGCCTTTTTCCTGTAATGGAAGAGCCAGGGCAGCTAAAACGGGCGCTTATTGAAGCCTCGGCCGGGGCTTTCGCCGGTGGCATCTCTCGGACGGTGACTTCGCCTCTGGATGTTATCAAGATTAGATTTCAGGTAAGATCCTCTTTCGTGGTTCAAGAAATTGGGTGATTGCTTTATTACTCACCAACATATTGTTGTTTTGTTAATCTGATTGGGTTGATGCTGGAATTTTCTTTTTGCAGGTTCAACTGGAGCCTACGACTTCCTGGGTTTTGGTTCGAAATAATGTATATGCAAGATCAAAATATACTGGAATGTTCCAGGCAACGAAGGATATTTTCAGGGAGGAAGGTGTATCGGTATGATGACCTCTCTCAATGCCTGGTGATGCTTTTGCTTTGTTTTTTATTTTCAATTGTGTAATCGTTAATTATCTCACTTCTTCCTGCAATGAATCTTGGGTAGTTTTTTGTAACATGTAATTTGGGAATTTTAGTTGCAAGTCTATCAAATGATGCCATAATATTTTACCCTAATTACATTGGAAACATTTAATGTACCTTCAAATCTCCCTTGATTAAGTCTTCATTGATGAATAGATTTCTATTTTGGTGATCTACCATAAGAGCATAATGCAAATGAAAATTGGTATGAAAGGATACATAACTAATGGAGATTTTTTTGATATACAAAGCTCTAATTCTAGAATTGGTACTATTTTGAATTTCAATTAATAAAGAAGAGTTTTATATGAATTTTTTGAACTTGTTTGTCCATCCATTCTTGCTAGCTTGGTGCTAAAATTATGTTTTATGTTGTTTACACACAGGGCTTTTGGCGAGGCAATGTGCCAGCTCTGCTCATGGTCATGCCATACACAGCAATTCAATTTGCAGTCTTACACAAAATTAAAACTCTAGCATCTGGTTCCTCCAAATTAGGTATGTTGAGAATGGCTGGAATTTGTAATTATTAATAATTGAGTTACATCATAGTCTAACACCATGACATTATATCTATGATGCATTTCAGAGGATCACATTAAACTGAGTCCATATTTGTCATATATAAGTGGCGCACTGGCAGGGTGTGCAGCTACAGTTGGTTCATATCCATTTGATCTATTGAGGACGATACTGGCTTCTCAAGGTGAACCTAAGGTATTATATTCATCAGTTGTTTACATGAAACCAGCCAACAAAAATATCTGAAGCCCTATAATTGTATGCATGTGCTGCTGTTCTTTGACTTCAATTTCCACGTGTCTTATTTGGTGCTTGCCTGAACTGTAGGTGTATCCAACAATGAGGTCTGCCTTTGTTGATATATTCAAAACACGAGGTTTTCAAGGATTGTATGCTGGATTATCCCCCACACTCGTTGAAATTATACCTTATGCGGGCTTGCAATTTGGTACATATGACACTTTTAAGCGCTGGACGATGGTAAGTACCTTATCTGTAATACATTTTTTTGGGTTTGGATTACCTTATCTGCACTAAAAAATATTCAAAGTTGCATAACTTTCACCCTGGAAGATCTACACATGCCTATAGGTTTTCTTATATAGTTAATCAGCTAGTTCCGTTTGTCATTTTTATTTTTCTAGGTACAACTAGAACCTGGGTGAAAATGGAACTTATTGTGTCTATACTTCTAGCCTGTGTGCAGTTTTCCTTCCAAAAGATTATATGATCATAATAGATTTATTAAAAACATATCTTTGAAATTTGTTAGTGTAATTTTGAGCAGCTGGAATTCAGAAAAAGAGTTATAAACCTTGCAAATCTTTAGGGAAAAAATATTGGGCAACTTAGACTTTGTACATATAAAATTTTATTTATTTAGCATACCCACTGTCTGACGGTACCATTTGCAGACTTGGAACCACTATAGGTCTTCTAGGATGGGACAACCCATGCCTGACGGGCTTTCAAGTTTTCAGCTTTTTGTTTGCGGTTTAGCAGCTGGTACATGTGCCAAACTTGTGTGTCACCCCCTTGATGTGGTGAAGAAAAGATTCCAGGTAATTGTCTAGTCTAATTTTCTTTCCAGCTACAAGTATAATCACATTGTTAGATCAGCTTACTAGATAAAGCCACATGCTTTACTAAGTATGAAAACCTTTTTGGGAGTGCAGTTATGGAAAAAAATTGAATTGAAATTTCAGGGATCAGCGTTTATATGAATTTTATTGGGAACCTGAAAAGCTACCATGTCTATATCCTTATCAAGATGATGAATTACACGTCTTGTTAGGTTCTGGAAGATGTTCTGGATTCCACAGCTTGCTTGTTTTATTATCAAGTTGGGAAAATGGAAAACTTGAATTTGCTTCCAGGTTGATGGGTACATGCAAAGCATCCAATGCATAATATTCCTATAGTAGAATTGAACTTTATCGAATAATTTTGCAGATCGAGGGCTTACAGAGGCACCCGAAGTATGGGGCTCGGGTTGAACATAGTGCATACAAGAACATGTTTGATGCCATATTCCGAATACTACAGGCCGAGGGCTGGCCTGGCCTCTACAAGGGCATTGTCCCCTCAACCATGAAGGCTGCTCCGGCTGGTGCTGTAACTTTTGTGGTCTATGAGTTTGCTTCGGATTGGTTAGAATCCACTATGACATGATTTGAACCAAAACTTTGTTTTTCTTTTTTCCTTTTCATTTGTTCCCTTCATAAGTAGTAATTCTTTTTATTGTGCCATCTACATTTACAGTCTAACTGATGGTAAACAAAATAGGGGGTTTATTTTTGTTTTTATTACCCAGCGAGTTCTAATTTCAGCCCATTGTAAGAAAAAGGAGAATCCTTGGAGTCATACCGTCATAAGATTTTTGTAATTTTTTAGAAACAATTTTGTCGCTAGTGCAAGGATAATAATCCCTTGGAAGCTGAACATTCTCATTTGACTTTGAGATACCTTTGGTGCCTATTTTCATTAATAGTTTTGCACGAGCACTTGTGTGTTTTTAGCCTACTGTTAGCCGTGGAAATGTCTCAATAAATGGCGTTTTCTTTGTGCTGTCTGATTAGATGTTTTAAGAGGTATAGTCAAAGAATGCAACAATTGAATTATCCTCATTCAATTTTAGAGACTGAATGGTATGTTTTGATTGAGAAATTTGAGTGAATGAAGAGAAGTGTTACTTCAGGGATTCACTGAGATCATTATCTTTATTTTTCTTGGAGATATGATACAAATTTTTGTTCAGTCACGATACAAACATAAACCCGCCCAGGGAGCTTTTGTTGGTTGCAAGAAACTACCATCCGCAAGTTCCCAGCGATTCCTCATCAGTTTCTATTGAGTTTCTTTGAACAAGCGAAGTCTCATTGAGATATTGGATTGCTACATTTTGTTTTGCTACTCTTTTTCTCCCTGTTGATTCTCTGGAGGTAGAGAGACATACCTGAGTATCCTCTCAATCTCAGCAACATCAACCCGAAACTTCTTAGCTATCTGATGAACATCCATAGGGCCTTTGTGGTCTTCGGCTTTACCCTGGTGCAGTAGGATGACATGGCGGAGTTGTGCTGCATTTAAGGTTCCTGCAGGGCTAGGTTGCTGCTCGAAGCTGCCTGAACCTGGTCTCGTATGTACCTGGTCGCAGCTTGGGCAAAGGTCAGTTATATTTCTCCACTATATGTGCCTGAGAAACAATTTTGAACCTCATATTGTCATATTTGAAAATCAACAACCAGCAATCTTATATGTACCCAAATATCCTAGCAGTAATTTATAGCAAGTTTTTCATCATACCAAAAAGAAGTTGCAAACTGAAGTAGTCAGATTTTTTTTCTCGCCAACACAGCTAGAAGGTCAGATTGAAAATATGTTTTCCTAGTAACTTTTAAAAGTTCCATTAGTTAGCAATTGGTTACTAGTAGATACAAAGTGACTAGGGATGCTGGGCCAATAAAACATGCCCTTTGGGAGAAAAAACTAAAGTTGGTCTTATAGAAAACCGTGGAAGAACAATTCCAGACTACAAGACATGCTAAACATTTGTTTACAGAAAAAAAAGACTGTTTCTAGATAATATCTCCAAACTTTGCATCATTAACACAAGCTCTAGCTATGTGCTAAGCCATGGAAGGAGAGTAACATTGTATAAAATATTGGCACAAATGGAAGGAATCTTGTGTATTGTGTGTGTGCATTGCGACTAAATTCAAATAATTAATTCGACTAGAGAATTTCCATCATTCCTTCACTCACATTACCCATCTCAGGTGTCCCAGCAGGCTTCGATCTGATTCTACCTACCATTTGGCTTAGCATAGCATCATACTGTGGATCTCTTTGATCCAGCACATTTCCGGCATTAACCTTGGGTATGCCATCTTAATCAAAAAAAAAAAACAAGAAATTCCAGTCAAAACATAAGATGTATCTACCTCTTACTCTCAATTCAATAATCACAATACGAATTTGTATTTTTGTAAACAAATGAAAAACAAAAGCAAAGATAAATGCAGACTTATGTCCATGCATACCCAGGATGCTATACAGTATTTTTGTAAAACATGGGTATGAATTCAACACTAAAAATTCTTGCTTCTTCCATTAGAGTTGTGGTTGGAAAATCCAGTTAAGCATTTACAAAGGTCAAAGGCTTCATTAGTAGTTATCCCACATAAATTCTATTATGCTCACACGTCAGCAGTCCATGAAAAAAAAGGGAAAACTAACTATACAATATCTGGTTATCAGCTTAAGCTCATGAAAGAAAAACAAAAGAAAGAACAACATAAGAGATGAATGCAATCCAAACTTCCACTTCACCGATTGATCAAAAACAGTTCAAGATACATAATATTCAGGAAAAACCGAACTGTGATAGAATCCTCCCTGAAATCCAATGAACCCTCAAACAAGGATCAACAAGGACATCACCAACTTAAAAGCACGAATAGAGATCGCTGGGGTATAAGCACTGTACCGGGATCAAAGGTGCCCTGATCAGCCGGTCTAGGCGGGTAAATCCTCCGCCCTGGGCTCCGTTTTCGGGGAATCGAAATGGGACGGAGCTTTGACTCGGCCAGTTGCTCGACGAAATGCCTGACCCATTGCAGCCTCCCTCGGCGCGCAGGGATGACCCCAAAGCTAAGACCGCAACTTCATAGTAAACTATTGTTTCTTTACAGCTCAGAATCAGAAGCCACCCGCAACCATAACAACTCTTGAACTAAATGAACCAGAGAGAGATGACAAGCAAAATGGTGAGCACGAGCAGCTGAGAGGGAAGAAGAGAATACGAGACGAGTCAGGGGATTTCCAGTTGAAATGCTTCCGTGGCGAGTTTATGGACCGGTTTAGTTAGCAACAGCGTCATTCATAATGGACCGGTCCGATTAACTCGCCCAGAGGTTTTTTTTATTCATATTAAAATGAGATTATTTTGTTTGTAAATAAACACTTCTTATTGTTTAAACGTCGGGTCAATAAAATTATTGATTAAGTATCAAAACTTCAACGTTTTAATCACTACACGGAAAAATGGATGACATTTTTCACAGTTGGAAGATGAGAATTTTTTATTTTGTCAACAATAATTAAAACAACTTTTTAGTTACTCTTCATGGCAAAAAATAAATAAATAAATAAAACCCTAGTCGCTCTACCGTGTCATTGAAATAGTGGAGTGGTGTTTTACCTATGGAAAATTGAAGAAAAATAAAAAAAGACATATTTTGTAAGATCTTTTATTTTTCTAGTTTTCATATCATTTGTTTCATATTTAATTTTTTATTTGTTATAATATTTAATTATTAGTTTGTATAAGGATCGATAGATCTAAGTAAATTAAAATTAACCCTATTTACTTGTAGAAAGCTAATATGCAGTATTTAAACGGATCATTTTTATATAATTTAAATTGAATTTTTCCTAATTAAGTTAAATACGATATAGATTTTTTTGTATTGATTTTATTCCCATCCAAATAAATTCAATTCAAATAATATATACATTTTTTCTCCTGTAATCCTATAAATTATCCCACCACCATTATTCAAAATTCTCAAAATTTTAATTTATTTCTAATTAATTTTTTACCACCTAAATTATGATTGTTCCTATAACTAATTGATGTTTCCACCTACAAGTAATAGAGCTAACTACTCATATTTTAATCTCTTGCTCACCTGCCACCATTAATAATAAATTAAAACTTTCTATATTTAGAATATTTTTTCTCACAAATCTATGTACTCATTAATTTATAAGCCAAATCATTCTATTAAAAATTTAAAATAATCATAAAAACTAAAGAATACGAGAGAATGAAAAAAAAAAGAATGATAGGTATTTTTATAATTTTGTACACATTTTATTGATGGTTATAATTTATATTTATACAGAGTTATAGTATAGACAAAAAAAAATAACAACCAAAATATTTATATACAAAATTATACATTGCAGATAAAACGTCTATTGTGTAGGAGATGTATGTGTGTGATAACTGGGTGTGATTGCTGGTGGTCCCATCTTTTTTATTTAGCAAAGGTGAGTGAGAAGTAGAGTATTCGCTATTACTCTCCCACAACCTCAAGGGAATTTCTCGGTGATTGAGCTTGTCTTGAAAAAGATGAAAACGAGTAGATAAGAAACCTTTAGTGAAAAGATCAGTAAGTTGAGCATCAGTACCAACGAAACGGATAAAAGATGACCGCCACTAACTCGCTCATGAACAAAATGATAGTCCATCTGTATATACTTGGTGCGAGTATGGAAGACGAGATTATCTCTATATACTTGGTGCGAGTATGGAAGACGAGATTATCCGTAAGATAGATGTCAGACAAATTGTCATACCAGAATGTAGGTGTGGAAGAGAGAGAGAGGTCGAGTTCCTGGAGAAGAGAGCCCACCCAGATAAGTTCAGCAATGACATTACCAATACTCTTATATTCAACTTCAGTACTAGATCGAATGATGGTACGTTGTTTCTTGAAACTACAGGATATAAGATTTTTATTGAGAAAAATAGCAAAACTGCTAATAGAACAACGATCATAATGATTACCAACTCAATCAACATCAGAGAATCAATGAAGGGTAGGGAGGAGTGGAGCCAAAGAGTGAGGTCGAGATGAAGATTTCCTTGAACATAACGAAGAATCCGCTTAACAACTGTCCAATGAACATTAGTGGGTTGATGCATGAATTGACAAACTTGGTGAACATCGTATGCGATATTAGGACAAGTAAGAGTGAGATACTGAATAGACCCCACAATTTGCCGATACAGAGTTGGGTTAGCAAGTGGAGAGCCGGTAGAGACAGATTAGGTAAGAACTAGGAGCAACAGGTGTAGAGATGGGCTGACAAGAACTCATAGCTGCGCGAGAGAAAATGTCACGAATATACTTATTTTGGGTGAGATAGAGCCCATGAGAATGAGAATGAACCTCAATGGTGAGAAAATGGTGTAGGAGTCCCAAGTCTTTCAATGACAATTCATCCTGAAGAGCACAAATAATTGTAGAGATGGGGGCAGTAGGAGAGCCAATAATAAGAAGGTCATCTACGTAAATGAGTAGAAAGTTGACAAACCGGAATGTGCGATAGATAAATAGAGAGGTATTCACAATTGAGCCTCAGAACCCCAAGCGCTATAGAAAGGAACTAAGGTGCATAAACCAAGCACTGTAGAAAGAAACTAAGGCACAAAAACTAAGCATAAGGAGCCTACTTAAGACCATAAATTAACTTGAGAAGATGACAAACATGATTAGGAAAGAGTGAGTTAACAAAATCAAGTGGTTGAGCCACGTATACCACCTCATAAAGATGACCATAAAAAAATGTGTTTTTAACATTGAGTTGTTGAATGGGCCACTATTGAGAGACTACAATAGAGAGAACCACTCGAATGGTGACAGACTTATGACATGACTGAATGTCTCATCATAATAAGACCTGGTTGCTAAGAAAAACCTTTGGCAACAAGACGAGCCTTATAACAAGCAATAGAGCCATCAAGATGCTCCTTGATTTTATAAACCCATTTGCTGCTCACAATGGACGGATGAGGAGGAATAGGCACCAAATCTCATGTATGATTGTGAATTCAATGCGTATGGCATCAATCCAATGTTGGTGATAACTAGCTTAAGCATAGGTGTGAGGTTCTTGCAAGCTAGCAATAAATACGGAGGGGTTAATAATGAAACGCCGTGGTAGCAAAGAGCCATCCTGTGATTGAGTGATCATGTGAAGGTGAGGAGGTACTACCACCGGAGAAGAGTTAGTCGAAGAAACATGCTCAAGGGGTACCACGAGTGAAAGAGAGTGCTCATGTACAAGAGAGAGAGGCATCATACCTAAATCTGCATGAGGAGTTGGGACAAGGGATGGGATGGGGAGTTAGGTAGTGGAGTGCTCCACAAGAGAAGGGGATTACTGGTGGCAAAGAAGGGAAACACTATTTTATAAAAATGAACAGACGGGCAAATGAAGATACAATTGGTGCGAGGATCAAGAACACAATAACAAACATAGTTAGACGGATAACCAAGGAAGATACAGGGAATAGAGTGGGGTTAAAGTTTATGTAAGCAGTGGGGTTGAAGATAAGGATAGCAAAGACAACCAAATATATGAAGGGATTTATAATCAATGTGAGTATGATGAAGTACCTAATAGAGGGAATAAAACCCTAGTGAATGAGTGAGGAGATGATTGATAAGATAGACGGTTATTTCAAAGGAAAAATCCCAAAACTTGGCAGGTGCATGAGAATGGATCAAGAGAGTGAGCCCCATGTTGACAATATGACGATGCTTTCATTTAGCCGATCCATTATGTTGAATGGTATGAGGACACAAGAGTCGGTGACTAATTCCTGCAAGTTGGAGTTCAGATTGGAAGGAAGAAGATATAAATTCTTTGGCCCCATCATATTGAAGAAATTTAATTTTACGATCAAGTATATTTTCAACTTATAAATGGAATGCACAAAAAATCAAAAGAATGTTAGAACGATGTTTCATGACAAAAAACCAAGAAAATTTACTATAATCATCAAGAAAATGATATAGTAAAGATGACCGATATGTGAAGTGATGGAGGCAAGCCCCCAGATGTTGGTATGAATAAGTTCAAGAGAATAAGTGCTTTTATGATAAGTTAAATGTCACACCCCGACCCGGTTTGGTCGGATCCCCGTGATCAACCCGCCACTCTCCCGATTTACTAAAGGGTTTTCCCTTATATTATAAATCGTAAAGAGTAAGGCGTTAACCTGCACCTTTTTCCAGGAATATCATATATCAAAACTGCATAGTAATTTAAATTAGTTGTACCAATCTTGCAGGCGTTTAATTGCACAAGTCCTTTAAGGTTCGGCTTTCCGGGACTTCCTGAAAGAGGTATAAGGGAGGGGGTGAGTACAACTACTCAGTGAGTGGGATTCAAATCTTTTAACTTTCAAGAAAAACATTTATATGGAGTGTGCCAGACTCCTTTGTTTTCAAAAAAAATCATTTCATTTAAAAATTCATCTTTTTCCATTATTTCTTAGTTATCGATGTGTCATCACCCAACACACATCCTTCATAATGAAGGTTACACACATTCGCAAGTCAGTATCACTACTGAACCCGCTAGTGGCTTCGGAGCGACTTGTCCTGCCACCCGGATAGAAGTACGACCACTTCTACCCTGGGAATGAGTGGATGTACGAAACATCCGACCCACAATCCCAAAATCACTTCTTCGTGTCCGTATGAGGACAGAGACCTCATCCTGTCCCCACCCCGGTCTCATGCGCTTAGTGCTACTCCAGATTTCGCACAGACACCTGGAACGACGAACTGCCCTTATAGCCACCAGGTCGTCCAGTGCCCTTAGGATGCATCACTACCCCTCATGGGCGTCTTGATGATCCCGTACTCATAGTGCATGCACAAACAATGTTTTCTTATATTGCCATGTAATATGTGGTGCCATTAGACCAACGACCCCGACTCTCAACTCAATCCGCAGCTATTTGTCTTGACTAGTCCGTCGACCTGTCATGTCGCACTGCCGCTAGTTGACTGAGCATGTCGGTCCTATCTTGGTACCATGGCCAAACAATTCACTTATTAAGTTTTATGGCACATATATCATGTTCGTTTATGAGCTCCTGCTCGTGCCAACTGGCCTTGGGCCCACTGTACGAGATTTTCAAAATCGGGCATTTAGCCCCCAAGTTCCAAAACCGAGGCCCTTGGCCTATCAGAGCTATTCGAGCTCCCGTCGAGAAGGTCTCCCAAATAGTTTAAGCATTGGCACACAGTCAGGGGAGAACACTTTCGACAAAATAGGTTTTCACTATCCATTATACCAATCGGTATAAGGACATCTCCGTTCATAACCGATGAACGGGTTTTCAACTTCCTTCGAGGAAGTCTCATCATACTAACCGGGTATGATCTGAATAACCCACTCACAACCGGTAAGTGGTTTTAAATTTTAAGTTGTGCTCATCATCCCAACCGGGTATGATGTTAGTAAACCCACTCACCCGTTAATGCCGTGAATTCCACTAGACCAGTTCTTGGTATTCACGCGAGCTTGTCCTTGCTGGCGTTCCCGGTACTTCGTGTTCCGGTGAAGGCACGGCGGTCCGAGCTTTTGATCTGGGCAGATAAGTCTCATCCTGAGGTTCATCCTTTCGGTCCTAATTCGGTCATGGAAAGGCTGAGAAAGTGTTGGGAGGGCTTGAAATGGCCGATTTCAGCTTGGCCGAAATAGGGCAGCTTCGGTCCGCCGGAGTTGCTTCACTATTCCATCATGTCGGCGTTTCTCCAACGATACTCGGATTGATTGGAGTTTACTATCAGATAGCTGTCTTCCCCCCGGTTCTAAAGAGCCCGACCTTTGTTCAAGTCGAAGCTCTCGTTTGAGCTTTACCGGGAAATGGAGCAGTAGAGAGAGAGAGAGAAGTATTCAGGTGTGAGGAGAATGAAATGGGGATGAACTCTTTATATAGTTGTAAAACCCGTGTATTAAATGGGCGATATTTATTACTGGTATTAATATTGCCATAAATTATTGGTATTAATTCCAATAATTTAATTTTGGTATTAATTCTAATAAATTAAATTTCAGTATTAATTCTAATAATTTAATTTCGGTATTAAATTATTTGTATTAATTCCAATAATTTAATTTAGGTATTAAATTATTGCTATTAATTATATATTAATTTATGATAAGGCGTACATACAAATTTTTGACCGAAATTTCGGGTTACAAAAAAAAATTCATACTTCCTAGGAGGTCACCCATCCTCACATTACTCTCAAGTAAGCACACTTAACTTTAAAGTTCTTATGGAATCTAGTTCACTTGAACTATTTTGGTTTTTATTTTCTAATTTGTCTTAAGTTTCTTTTTCAAGGTTTAATGAATCCTTTGGATCACCCAAGAGTTGTAAATTCCCAACTTGCCCGTTCAGAAATAATCGGGTTTGTGAACCGGTTCTAAATCCTCACTTGGTTTGACCGGTTCTTTTCCTGGTTTTCCTTAGCTCAAAAGGGCGGGTTTTACATTAAAGGAAATGGTTGTTGTGTAATCTGGCCACATGAACATGATTCACATAATGATAAAGAAGAAACAGCAGGTATTGATAAATGTTGTGAAAGCACACGACTGACGTTAGAAGAGGCAAGATTCCATAAACATTGATGCCATAAAGAAATATACTCAACTTTACTAATATAAGTAGCAAGAGAGATAGTGGAGGAAGTACGAGTAGTGCGCAAACAGTACAATTCATCCCTACGACTCTTGCGTAGCAACTCCTGATGAGAAATAATATCTTTGATAAGGAAATAAGTAGGATAAAATTCACAATAGCATGCATTACCTTTGTGAATTGAGAGATAGAAAGTAAATTAAGAGAGATTTGGGAAACATAATAAATATTAGTTAGAGTGAAGCAATGAGTAGAAGAGGTGAGATAGGTAGAACCGATGGATAGAATGGGTAAACCTGTCCCGTCTCCAATCAGTAGATGCTCAAGAATGGAAGAATCTTCCTAAATAGTCATATTAGACAAATCATTAGTGATGTGGGTGTTAGCACCTAAATTAACATACCAGTCAAGATTATGAGTGCTAGGTTCATTTTTATAAGCATAATAGACTTGAGGAGCATGCGAAGTAGGCTTTAGCTCATATGAAGGGCAATGAGTGGCTAAATGTCCAAGTAAGCCGTAAAGCTGGCAAACGGGCCTGGAAACACGAGAATTGGGACTGAATTCGCATTGGTCATGGAAGCCTGAATGATGCTATATATGAGTTGTGTAAATCCTGCCCTCTTAGACCAAAGGAAACAGAAAAGGGAACCAGAAGTTTTTAAGAGAAAAAAAATCAAGAATTTAAATGAATCAGAAGTAGTCAAAAAGGGTCTAAACAGGGATTTGGAAAATCCCAAGTGGGCAAGAAGTACCCAAACATCATAGAGAAGAATCATGAAGTAGATTGGATGCGAAAACCGGACCAGTTCATGGTGAACCAGATGTGAACCAGATTGAATTGGGTCGAACCGTGAAGAACCATTTCAAAGATTCATTTTTCAAGGTGGCTTAAAAATATCAAATTTAAAAATTGAAACCATCATTAGATAGGAAATTAATTTAATTTTTTTAATTTTTAGAAAACCGGTCGAATTGGGCCTAAATCGGCTGATTTATGATTTTGGATCACCGAACCCGATCAGACCGGACCGATCAATGGACCACTTCCAGGTCAATACCCAGTTAGCAGGCATGACCAATCAATGCATGACACGTGGCAAAGCGCGCCCAGTCAATGCGTGGAAGCGCTGGTCAATCAGAGGGTGACACGTGTCCCTGGTCAACAGTCAGAGGAGGAAAATCCACCTTAGTGACGACTGACCAATAGGAGAGCGACACGTGACTTGGTCAAGAGAGTCCTCATCAACAATGACCGACCAATGAGAAGCTGACACATGGTAAAAGTGCCATGTCAGCATCCAACAATGATATCGGAGAAACGTCTGACCAATCATAAGCCGAACCATGGCAACGCTAAGTCAGATGGCCCTAGCTAATTAGAGGCCGACATGCGGCAGTGGCACTGTGCATAAATAGAGAAATCTAATGCATTTAAAAATTACCAATCAGAGGACGCCACATCTCATGATCAGCGGTCAACAGCCACGTGGGTGGAAGCAGCCAATGGGAGACTACCATGTGTCTAGTTAGTGAGTCAAAGGCTGACTGGGCTACTGAGTGGGATGCTGCATCCACAAAGCTAACCAATCATGAGGCACCATGTGGCACTTCTACACGTGTGGAACTCACATGCACAGAATAGTGTCATCTTTAACCTTAGGCTAACAAACAATCCGCGATCGCCGGAGGAAGACCATATCTTCCACCTCCAAAAAATTGGCCACCACCGACGAAATAGGGCGAGTCAGACACCGAAACTACCGTCGGCCAATAGCCTTGTCAGTTGTCGAGATCCCTATATAAAGAGCCCCCTCCCACTCGGCCTCCCCACCGCTCGAGCACCCCGTGAAGACTAACAACCCACTTTCCGATGAAGTGCAGACCACACCTCCGGCAATAGGTCTTTTCTCAACCAAAGGAGCTCCGATCAGTGACAACATACCGGGGAGAAGTCCTCCGGCTAGCAGAAACCTCAACCACACCTAAGGACTCCTTGAGGAGCACCAGAGCAATCGTACAATGAAGCTGCTTCGATGGCTCGAAGCAGTGAAACTTCGACTAGCTAAAACCAGGACACCTGCGGCCTCCTGCAACCAAAATCGACATTCCTCGACTTCTATGAGATACTTTATGACCTCTTCTTGTTCCCAAGTAATCCATTCTACCCTTAATTCACATGAGTCCGACAATCCTAGAGAGAGAAAGTGGCCGAAACTTACTAAATTCCCCCTGCCTATGACATCAATTGAAGTAAATCCTGATTCTAATAAGACCCTCTCGACAAGAGCTAACTTCGTGAATTGAAAGCTCTGACAACCACACTCCCACCGGTAAGAATTTGAAGCTCTCTCTCTATGTCTATGTAAACCCCACTCATTTAGGATAAGAAAACGGGGAAAGAACCGGTCAACCTAGGTGAGAAAACCGAACCAGTTCACAAACCCCAACCGATAGAGAAAGGGTAAACTGGGAAATTTATGGATCATGAGTGACCTAAAGAGTCACAAAAGTCATGAGAAAGGACTTCAGGATAAATTGAAGGTGAAAACCAAATCGGTTTAGGTGAATTGGACATGAACCAAATTGAACCAGTTTGAACCACTATTGAACTAGTTTCTAAATTCATTTTTCTAGGTGGCTTAGAAAATTCAAATAGGAGAATTGAGGCCATCACTTGATAGATAATGAATTTAGATGAATTTAAAAAATTTTAATTTTGAAAAACTCGGTCGAATCAGGCCTGAATTGACCGGTTTAAGCATTTAACCCGGTTCGGACCGGTCCGACCTGGTTCGGAACAATGTTGTCTTCTTCCTTTAGATGACAACATTGTTCACTCACCGAAAAATCGAGCAGTGCTGGTGAAGATGAAAAGTTGCCAACCAAGGAGTTTCATGCAATGAATGACTGCCATTAAGGCACCAATCGGATGGCCAAGAAGTTCCCGAGCTTCCTATATAAAGAGCCACTCCTCATTCATCCTCCACACACCTAAAAACTCCACTCACTCACTATTGCTACATTTTCCGGTGAAGCTCAAACCAGAGCTCTGACTTGGGCATTTTACTAAGCCAAAGAAGGCGAGGTTGGGTTCATTAGATTCGGGGAGAAGTCAGCTACCCATTGGTATTCTCCATTCGAGAGACCGAAGCTGCCCTATTTTTGTCGATCTGAAATCAGCCAATTCAAGCCCTCCTTAGGCCAAACCAAGCTCTCCCAACACCTCATCAACCCTCCTACGACCACATTAGAGTGGAAAGGTAAGACAATTTGGCTTCCCTTTATGAATTTCGATCGGTGCTAAAGAGAGAACTCATAGATCTTTACTAATCAAATTCTCCCTCTATTCGACATGAATTGAGGTGATTCTTGATTCTAGGAGGAACCTTAGGACGAAAACTATCTACCCTAATCAAAAGCTCGAACTGCCACACCCCTGACGGTAAGCTTTTGAAGCTTTCTCTCTCTACGTTCAATTATTAGGCGAAGCTTTGTTTTAGCTCGTTTCGGTGTCAAATCATACGATTCAAAGTGCAATTGAATCGTATGGATGTGTAGGAACTTGAATCTATCTTCAATTTCTACAATTAACCTTGTTTGATTAGTCAATTTAATGAAATCAAATTCAGCCAAGTTGAAAGGTTGAAATTGGGTAAATTTTGGGGATTTCAAAAATTCAAGGGACTAAAGTGCAATATCCTAAAATTGAGGGCCAATTGGGCATGAAAAAGATGTTGGGGACCAATTGGTTAGTTTTTGAAAAATTTGGGGTGAAATTTACCATTTTTGTAGAGTAGGGGTAAAATGGTAATTTTTGAAAAATTGGGGACGAAATTGGGAATTTGAGAAACTTGACCCCCTTTTGTGATTTTGAATAAATTGAGGTCCCAGGTGAATTTTAGAAGTTTCAGGACTCAATTTGCGGAAAAATTGGCATTAGAGACCTAAAGTTAAAGAAAAAACTTTAGGGACCTAATTGCAAATAATTGAAAAGTTTGGGTATGTTATTCATTCGTGATGAATGAAGGCTATCAAGCCAAACCATAATGAACAAGATGTTCATATTGTGTAGGAACACGAAGTATCAGGAACCCCAGCCAAGACAAGCTCGCGTAGAGGTAAAAAGCCGATCGAGAGGAATTCACTGCATTCATGAGTGAGTGGGATTTTTACATCATACCCAGTTGGGATGATGAGCACCTCAATAATGAAAACCCGGTACTATGTGGGATTTTAACATCACACCTGGATGGGGTGATGTGAGAAAACACATGGAAAACCTACTTACCGGTTGTAAGTAGATCATGCCCAATTGGTATGATGTAGTTCTTGGAAGGAAGTAGAAAACTCGTCCATCGGTTATGAACGGAGATGTTCTCACTCCCGTTGGTGTGATGGACAACTGGATAGTGATTTTTATCAGAAGTGCTCTCCCCTGACTGTGTGCCACAGCTTAAACCTTTTGAGAGACCTTCTTGACGGGAGCTCAAATAGTTGAGATAGGCTAGAGGCCTTGGTTTTGGAACTTTGGGGCTAATATGCCCGATTTTGAAAATCTCATATAGTGGGCCCAAGGCTAGTTGGCATGAGCAGGAGCTCGTAAACAAATACGAGTTTAAGCCATGAAAATTTTAAATGAATGATATGTTTGGCCATGGTACCAAGACAGGACTGACACACTCAATGGACTGGCGGCAATGCGACAAGATAGGTCGACGGACTAGTCGAGATAAACACCTGTAGGTCGAGTTGAAGGTCAGGGTCGTTAGACTAGTGGTACCAAAGATTAAATGGCTTATGAGAAAAACTGTTATTTTGTGCATGCACTGAGGTATAGGGCCTTCAAGATGCCCAAGAGGGGTAGTGATGTGTCCTAGGGGCTACTAGACGACATGGTGGGGATAAGGGTAGTTTGTCGTGCCACCAGTCAAGGAAGCTTGACGTAGCTTCATGCGTAGGAGACCGAGGTGGGGTCGGGATGAAGCCTCTATCCTCATACAGACACGGAGTTTTCTTTAAGGGATTGAGGGTCGAATATCGCGTACATCCACTCATTCTCAGGGTAGAAGTGGATGGGCTTCTATCTAGGTGGCTGGTAAAGTTGCTCTGACGCCACAAGTGGGTGCAGTGGGTGTGCTACCCTACGAATGTGTGTTCCCTTCATGATGAAGGGCGTGTGTTGGTTGATAAACATACCGTTTGTGGTTAATGATGAGATATGGCTATGAAAATTGAGATTTTGAGGATGAAATGTTTTAAAGAAAATAAGGAGTCTGACACACTCCAATTCAAACTATTTTCTAAAAGTCAAATTATAAAACACCCATTCATTTAGTCGTTGAACTCACCCCCTCCCTTATACCCCTTTTTAGGCAACCAAGGGAAATCCTACCCAAAGACCTCAAGTTAACCACACCTGTAAGACATGTATGTTAAGTTTAAATTTCTTGCAGTTTTGATTAATGTTATTCCAAGAAAGGTACATGATTAAAGGATGCCTTACTCCTCGTGGTTTAAAAGAAGGGGAAAACCCTTAATAAACTAAGAGATTGGTGGGTTGATCACGGGGATCTGACCAATCCAGGTCGGGGCGTGACAGTCTATTTTCCAATGAAGCTCCGTTGGTGCTCGAAACTCTGTCAATTTCATAAATTCAAAGTGTAACATGATCGTGGGGAGTTGGAGGAAGTGAATAGCAACATCAGAAGAAGGAATTAAGGAAGTTCAGGCAGTCAATTGGAGGAGGTAAAAATTAGGGGTCAAGAGTACCATTTGGAGGAAATTGGGGGCAATTTTTTATTTTTTGAAAATAAGAGGACTTTTGTGCAATTTTCTAAAATGTGAGGGCCAATTGGCTAAAGTGATGAAATTAAGGGCCAATTGGTGTTTTAAAGGAATTTTGAGTGCCAATTGATCAACTTTGGTGAAATAGGGGTATTTCGATAATTTTGGGAAAATTGGGGCAATTTTGTAATTCTTGGAAAATTGGGCCGATAGGGGAGTTTTAGAAAAGTTTGGACTGAATTTTGAATTGTGAATAATTGAAAGCCTGGATCGTGTAGTACGGGCCGCATGAGAGCCTTTGCCAGGGAACACACCACGAATCATAACCTAGTCGTGTGAACGCTTCGCGACTATTGGGTGAGTTGGAATTTCCAGCATCAGTCCTAGTTGGGATGATGGCAATGCATTTGAAATTGAAAATTGTTTTCCTAGAATTAGCCTCCCCTAGCTGGGTGACTCTGCTCAAACGATTTGGGATCTAATTCTAGCGATGAACTAGATAATGCAAGTGGGTCCAAGGTTGATGGGCATAGGTATAGGCATGTTGAAAATGAGCAAGTCATAAGCTATTAAAAGACTCTATAACAGATAATTGTGTGTGATACCTACCGGGCCAAGGTTGGGATGTTGGACTTATTAGGCCAAACTGTTGCTAAGCCGAAGCTGGGTCATCGAACTCGTTGGGCTAATAAGTAAGGGGTTGAATCCAAGTCAATAGACCATGGGGCCGGTGGGCCAAAGATAATGACCTTAATGAAAAGACTTTGATTGTGATGCGTGAGATGTAGAACCATCGAGTCATCCGGTATGGGGTAGTGGTTGTTTTAAGGGCTACTGGACGACTCAAGTAACATAAGGGCGGTCCATCGTCTAGTATGTCAAGAAGCTTTGGGAGCTTCATTCGCACATAGACCGAGGCCGGAGGGGGAAAGAGGTCTCATCCCACATTGCAGACAGGAAGGATGACTAGGGTTTGAGGGTCGGACTACTGATGTCCACTCACACTCTGAGTAGAGGTCATGGACCTATATCAGGGTGGACGGTGAAGGCGCTCCGATCCCTAAGTGGACCAATCGGGGACTTGTCCGCGAATGTGTGTCCATTTTATGATAAACAGGGCGGTTAACGTGTGATCCATGTGTGGATCATGGAAAAAGGTAAAAATAATTAAATTTATAAAATCGATCACTGTAGAAAATTTCCTCTCACTGAGTTGTATATTCATTCCACTCCTCTCGCCCTTTTTGGAAAACTGAAGAAGAGTCGGGTCAAGTAAAATTAAAGTCCAAGCGAAGGCTCGAACCCTCAAGGTAAGTCTCATACTATGAGTTCCGATCATATTATGGAAATGTGTATTGATACACCTTTACCTTCCTTGAATAATCAAAGTAGGGTTATTAGGATGGTTTCGAGAAGGGTGGCGGGTTGATAATGGGACTCCAACCAAACTAGGTCGGAGTGTGACAAGCTAGGTGGCATGGCCTTACACGAGGTCCAATTTGTCGATAGCAATATCTAGTAGAAGGCTTAGATGTAGGAGATCCAACATAAATTCATGTCCTGAGCAGTGGAAATTTGGTTAGTGAAATTTGGGCACCTTCTCTCTCTAGAATCGAACTATTCCAATGCAGGCTGGAGAGGCTAGATGAAGGTTCGATTTGGCCATATGAGGTCGGAATTGGTCAAATTTGGATCGAGCAGAACAAGGCAGCTTCAAGTCCTAAGAAGTAGCTTCACTATTTGGACCCGCTGGTGCTTCTCCAGTGGTCCTCACATGGAATGGAGGGTGTTGTTAGGTAGTAGACTTCCTCCAGAATCTATAGGACCCGAATTCACCTTCTAAGGTGGAAAGAAGTACCCAAGTCGGAGCTTTGGTTCGAGCTTCGTCAGGAAATGGAGCACTTCTTCTTTGAGTGTTTGAGATGTGAGGAGGATAGACGAAGGGGAGCTCGTTATATAGGGAGCTAGGGGACCCTTGGCTCTATTGGTTTCCATATTAGTCGAGCTTATCCTTATCAGAAAATGCCATAATCGGAGGGAATATTCCCTTGTCGAAAATGGAAGGTGGAATCCTTCCATGAACAGTGTTGTCATCCTAAGGAAGAAGATGATACTATTCATTGACCGGTCCAGTCCGACCGGGTTAAGGACCGAAAAATGAAAATCGGCTTGTTCAGGCTCGATTCGACCAATTTTCTAAAAATTAAAATTTTCTAAATTAATATAAATTCATTTTCTATCTAATGGTGGTCTCAATTTTCTAAATTGATATTTTAAGCCACCTAGAAAAAATTATTTATGGAACCAATTTATCGCAGTTCAACCCGGTTTGTCACGCCCCGACCCGGTTTGGTCGAATCCCCGTGATCAACTCGCCACTCTCCTGGTTTATTAAGGGTTGCCCCTTGTTTATAAACCATGAAGGGTAAGACATCCTTTAAACCTACACCTTTTCTGGAATAATATAAATCAAAACTGCATAAATTTTAAATTAATCATACATGTCTCACACGCGTACTAACTAGTGGTCTTTAGGGTAGGCTTTCTAGGGTTACCTGAAAGGTATATATATGGGAGGGGTGAGTACAACGACTCAGTGAATGGGTTTTCAAAATTTAACTTTTAGGGAAAAGATTTGTTTTAGAGTGTATTCCTTATTTTCTTTTAAAAATCCTTTTATTTCAAATCTTTATTTTTATCACCATTTCTTATTAATCACGGTATGTGATCACCCAACACACATCCTTCATCATGAAGGTCAGTCATACAATCGTAGGCCAGCACGTCCACTGAACCCACTTGTGGCGTTGAAGCAACTTTACCGGCCACCTAGATAGAAGCATGTCCACTTCTACCCTGAGAATGAGTGGATGTACGCGACATCCGACCCTCAACCCCGAAATCAATTCTCCATATTCGTATGAGGACAGAGACCTCATCCTAACCCCATCCGATCTCGTGTACTTGAAGCTACGTCGAGCTTCGCAAGGTCACTCGGTCCGACGAACTGCCCTTATACCCATCAGGTCGTCCAGGGCCCTTGGACACATCACTACCCCTCTTGGGCATCTTGAAGGTCCCGTAATTACAGTACATGCACAATCAGTATTTTCACATCATGCCATATAATATGTGGTACCACTAGTCCAATGACATCGACCCTCAACTCGATGTACAGCTGTTTGTCTTGACTGGTCTGTCAAACTGTCATGTCGCACTGCCACTAGTTGATTGAATATGTCAATCATGACTTGATACCATAGCCAAACAATTCAATTATTTAAATTTTTATGGCATATATATCATATTTGTTTACGAGCTCATGCTCGTGCCAACTGGCTTATGGCCCACTGTTCGAGATTTTCAAAACCGGGCATATTAGCCCCCAAGTTCCAAAACCGAGGCCTCCGGCCTTATAGAGCTATTCGAGCTCCCGTCAAGAAGGTCTTCCAAATCGTTTAAACAATGGCACACAGTTAGAGGAGAGTACTTCTAACAAAATTATATTTTTAACTATCCATCATACTAACCGAGCATGAGGATATCTCCGCTCATAACCGATGAATGGGTTTTCCACTTCCTCTGAGTAAGTTTCATCATACCAACTGGGTATGATCCACTTACAACTAGTAAGTAGTTTTTTTGCATTATTTTCATATCACTCCTCTAAGTTGTGTTGTTTAAAATACCACTAAGTAGTGGGTTTTCATTTCGAGGTGATTCTCATCCCAACCGGGTATGATATAAAAATTTCACTCACCCGTTAATGCAATGAATTCCTCTCGACCAGTTCTTTGTATTCACGCGAGCTTGTCCTTGCTGGCGTTCCTGGTACTTTGTGTTCCTACACGATATGAACATCCTTGTTCATTATCTCTCAGCCTAGTAGCCTTTGTTCATTCCAAATGAATGAGAAAACTAAACTTTCTATTTATTTGCAATTAGGTCCCTAAAGTTATTTTTTTTAACTTTAAGTCCCAAATACTAGTTTTTCCTCAAATTGAGTCCTAAGGTCTCTATCCTCATATGGACACAGAGTTGATTTCGGGTTTGTGGGTTGGGTGTCGCAAACATCCACTCATTCCCAGGGTAGAAGTGGATGGGCTTCTATTTAGGTGGCAGGTAAAGTCGCTCCGATGTCACAAGTGGGTGCAGTGGACGGGCTGCCCTACGAATGTGTGATTCCCTTCCTAATGAAGGGCGTGTGTTGATTGTTAAACACACCTAATGTGGAAATAAGGAAAACGGTTTGAAAAGCAGGAGTCTAAGGAAAGAATATTTTTGAAATAAATAAAGAGTTTGGCACACTCCGATTAAAGATGTTTTGAATACTCTCTCACCCAACACCCATTCACTGATTTGTCAAACTCACCCCTCCCTTTACCCCTTTTCAGGTAACCGAGGGAAAACCTACATAAAGACCTTCCAATAGCTGAACCTGCAAGATAGGTATGAAAGGTTAATATATTTAGTTTTGATTAATGTTATTTCAGGAAAGGTACAGGTAAAAAAGGACGTCTTCACAATTTAGAGAAGGATAAAACCCTTAATAAACCAAGAGAGTGGCGGGTTGATCACAGGGATCTGACCAAACTGGGTCAGTTCGTGACACAATTAGATTGTAATAACTAATTTAGAGGGTTCAAGTTAGATATGCGATATTGAGTTTATTTAAATATTTTATAAATAAATATTTAAATATCTATATATGGGTATATATGAAAATAATTAACAAATTCTTATTTTAAGCAATTATTATAATCGTTGGGCTAAAAAGTTACACATGTAAAATAAGTGGGCAATAAATTCATATTAAATTCAAGATTTAAGTTCGAATAGAGCTACCATAGGAAATTTGGTAAATAAAGTTTAATAATAATAATATTATTAGTTTAAAATAATAATAATAATAATATTATTATTATTATAAATATATATATATATATATGTCGATTGCGGTTTATGACCTGACTCGGATCGACCGACCCGATTACCCAATGAATAACCGGAGCATAAAAAAAATTGGAAGCCCTATAAAAGCTTCATTTCTTCAAAAACTCTACCCTCCCATGATCATTATACACTTTAAATTACAGTTTTTGGACCTAAAACAAGCTCAAATGGAGCTTCGTCGGAATTTGGACTTAGAGAGAGAAAGCTTAGTGTTCTTACCAGTGGAGGGACGGTGGCTAGAGCTTTGGATATGGGCTGCTAGTACTCGTCGAGCGTGTCCTACCATAATTGAGTCCTACAACAATTAACCATGGGACGATGGGAATTAGAAGAGAGAAGTTTTCCTTGTGCCAAGTTTTGCAACTTCACTATTTCGATGGGGGAGAGGCGAAGTTGGCTTACCTAGTGACTCAGAAGGATCAAGAGGTGTCTCAGGAGAGTCGTGAGAGGTTAAGTTCAACTGTAGGAGGCTAGAGGTGTCATGAATTCCACTGGTCGGAGGTTAGCTGCTTCGAGCCGTTAGACCAGCTTCACTATGCGATCACTTTGGCACTCCTCAAGGAGTTCTAAGGTTGGGTTGAGGTGCGACTAGTTGGAGGACTTCTCCCCGGTTCCATTGCTACCAACCGAAGTTCCTTTGGTTGTGAAAAGGTTCATCGTCAAAGCAATGGTCTGCACTCCATTGGAAAGAGGACTGTCTATCTTTAAGGGGTGCTCGAGTGGTGGGGAGGCCGAGGGGGTGGGTGCTCTTTATATAGGAGCTCGACAACTAACAGGGCTACCAGGAAGCATTGATTTTGATGTCTGACTCACCCTATTCCATCAGCGGTGGCAAATTTTCTGGAGGTAGAAGATGCGGTCTCCCTTCGGCGGTCAAGGGTCGGCTGTTAGCCTAAGGTTGAAGATGACACTGCTCTGCGCGTGCGAGCTTTGCACTTGTGGATTTTCCACATGGCATACTGCGATTGGCTGACATTGTAGACATAGGGTCCTACTCAACAGCCTTGTCAGCCTTTGACTTGCTGACTAGACATATGGCAACCTCCCATTGGCTACTCTCTCCTATGTTGCTGTAGACCGAATTTTGTTGATCATTGATTGTGACACATGACGCCCTCTAATTGGCTTATTTAAATGCATCAAATTTCCCTCCCAATGCACAGTACCACATCCACGTGTCAACCTCTGATTGGTCGAGGCCATCCCACTTGGCCCAGCCATGTGTCAACTTCTGATTGTTCAGTCGTTTCCCAAACATCCCAATTGGACACTAACGTGGCACTTTTTTCACGTGTCAGCTCCGTATTAGTCGGTCTTTGCTGATGGGGCTTTTTAGACATTGATCGTTGACTAGGATATGTGTCACCTTCTATTGGTCGATCATCATAGATTTTCCTCCACTAACCATTGACCAAGGGCACGAGTCACTCGCTGATTGGCCAACGCATCCAAGTGATGATTGAGCGGCTGATTGGGTAGTTTTACCATGTGTCGTAGGCTGATTGGTTGCTTTTGTTGACTGGGCGCTAACCTGGTAGTGGCCCGTTGACCGATCCGGTCTGACCGTGTCTAGTGACCCGAAATCATAAATCGGTCGGTTCAGCCCCGATTTGACTAGTTGTTCAAAACTTAAAAATTTCTAAATTTATCTAAATTCATTTTCTATCTGATGGTGCCTTCAATTTTCCAATTTGATATTTTAAGCCACTAGAAAAATGAATCTTTGAACTAGTTCTTCACGGTTCAACCTGATTCACTCTAGTTCAGATTCGGTTCACCTTGAACTGGTCTGGTTTTCACATCCAATTGGCTCCATGGTTCTTTTCCATGATGTTTGGGTATTTCTTGCCCAATTGTAATTTTTGAAATTCCTATTTTGATCCTTCTTTACTAATTCCAGTTCGTTTAGATTCTCGGTTTTTCTCTTGAAAACTTCGGGTTATCTTTTTCTGTTTCCTTGGTCCGAGATGATAGGGTTTACAACTCTCCCCACCTTTTAGAAGTTTTGTCCCCAAAATTCAGTATACATTCTTCACATAGGGAGTGATTTCCTTTAAGGTCAACTTGGGACCTGCTCTAATATGATGCCTCAGGCACATCCCTATCCCGAATGCATCCCTCGTGCCTGTCCGACCTTTAGGCATCTTTCTTTCTCCAGGTCTTAGCCCTTTTTATCATCTCGTTATCTAGTTCTCCCTCATTCATAATAGTGTGACCTGCCCTGTCATGTGATAAGGAAATTTCGGAATGATTCGACCTCCCATTCTCCTTTATTTGTGCTTTTTCTTACTCATTCACTTTTCTTTGGCAAAATATCCCTAAGGTTACTTCTTCACTTAATTCTTTAGGCAACATGCTTAATGGAGTTCCTTTCTCCTCGAATATTCATCCAGTTCATGGAGCCATTTTGATCGGCTCGTCCAAGTCGTATGTCTCCCGGGATAGAGCTCTCCTTCTTGGGGTTTTATCCCAATGTTCCTCATGAATCTCCGGGTTAGGAGTTAAAGAGGGCTTGACCGTCCCCCATTTCTGGTTGTTTTCCATGGTCGTTGTCCATCCTTAGCTTGGCGCCCCCTCGAGCTTTCATCCTCCTCTTTATGGGTTCTTAACTCCATTCTTTCTTTGTCTTCTACTACTCCTTGATACCATTATCGTGCAGGTTTACTTTGAACCTTTCAATACACCTTGTCAGATTTATGTAAATGACTGCATCCTTTTTCAAGGGCCTTTACTAGGCCTCTATCCCCAGCTACTTACCCTTTATGGATCATAATGTTACGTTCCTTCTCACCATCTAGTAGTGTCTCTCATTTACTTGTGGGTTCACTTGGGTTTCCTACATCGAGCTCTTTCGTTCCCCTCCTAACAAGGTGTTCACATACTCTTCTTCTTGCATAATTAGAGTATGCTACTACTTGTTTTTGGTTCATGCATCTCTTCCGTACACCCCATTTTCCTACACCTTGTAGGTTAGGCCTCCCTTAACCATTTGAGTTTTCATCTTCTACTAACTTCCCTCTTGGCATTCTTAGTTCTGACTAAAGGGTTTCCCGATAACTACTCGATTTACCGACGTCCCCACGCACTTCCTCACGTTTGACGACATCCCTACCTAAAAGTCTATGCCACCTAATTGATCCTCATCTGCTTATGACCATTTCACAGTACCCTGGTCAAGGCTAATTCCTTATGGAATACTTATCGACTCCTTATACCTACCTAGAGGAGTTCCTTCTCGCTGGCCTAGTCCTCCCCTCCCACAGCTTAAAAGGGAGGGGGGTCTTTATCTATGGAGTTTCGTATCCCAAACCCCTTTCACCATTCCTAGAAGGTTCTCTCTCAATATCTCCAAGCCTCTTCTAGAAATTATGCTCCAAGGACTTACCACTCTATGCAGTCTCCCTTTGGTATTCTGTATCGTGCCTTAAGCTCTATTGAGTGGGGATGGCTACCCTATCATCTATTTCCAGACTGGGGTCTAGTGCTTTTTTTCTTGTCCTTAAGGCTTCCTGACCCGTTTACTTATCATGGCACCCAATACTTCCTTGTTTACCCTTTTCTTGGGGCATTAATCCCTCCTTGAGTACCTCCCTGTACTTACTTTCTACCCTCGTGTTCTTATAAATTATGGGTTTTTCTTGGTTCCCTCGTCCAAGCGTGTCTTGTAGGCCAATTTGTCCCTTACTTTTGGGAAATTCATTTTTTTAGTCCTTATCTCATTTACTTGGCTTTCCTAAGGATTACTGAGGATCAATTCTTCTCCTTCATTTGCTTTGCACGAGAGTGAAATCAAAAGAAATTTTATTCATTAACCAATCGTATCCTTGTCATGGCTTATTACAACAGTTGAATAAAAGACTCTACCTCTTACTCCAAACCTAATTTCCCATGTTAACCGACCTAGAGTTCAACACCAGCAAATTGCGGGATTCTGCATCAGGCAGCCTAATGCACCTATTTGCTCTTTTGGGTGGGCAGGCGCCTCCATGGTACCTCCCACACCTAGTACAAGGGTTCATACTAGGTTCCTCATATTTCGAGGAGGATGACGTGCTTGTTGCCCCTCTGACCCTTACTTTGTGTGTGACGTCAACCCTGAACTTGTTTAGGATAGTGGCCTCGTATGCGTAAGTGCACTACATGTGGTTCAACGTATGAGTCACCTTGAATTGGGGGTAGCTTTGAAAACCTACTACTCTATGGGATTTTAACATCACACCTAGAAGGGGTGATGTGAGAAAATGCACAAAAAAACTACTTAACGGTTGTAAGTAGATCATACCCGATTGGTATGATAGACTTCCTGGAAGGAAGTGAAAAACCTGGTTGGTATGATGGAATTTAATGCAATTTTTATTACAAGGAAAGGTACCATTTTAAAGGACACCTTACTCCTCACGATTTAAAAGAAGGGGGAAAAACCCTTAATAAACCAGGAGAGTGGCAGGTTGCTTACGGGGATCCAACCAAACCAAGTCGGGGCGTGACAACTTGAGTTGTATCAGAGCCGGTTTCCTCGAATACACTATCAAGTCTAGAGAATATTGTAACTTATAGGAATGATTTTAAAATTTTAGATTGGCTCCTAAGAAAGGAACCAAGAGAACTGGAGCTGTAGTCTCTAACACTACTCAACAACTCCTTCCTGTGTAAACTCCCTGAGGAGCCCAAACAACCCCACCTGGACTAAGCTCAGAACACCAGATGTTGTACGAGGAGTTCACCTGTGTATTTGGGCAGCCTAACCTCATCCCTAAGGCAGGCACCAACTCTCGGGTTGAACTAGAGGAAGTACAATCCCATCCTCCTCTTGTTTTCCATCCCCCTCTAGTAGGTATTCCCATAAATCTCAAGACTCTCCATCAATTGGTGTGTAAGCCTTTCCTTGGAGAGAAAGATGCTGGTGCTGCCATGGATTAGCTGGCAAATGTTAAGAAGCTTATGGGAATAGTTAGGATACCACCAGAGGACATGGTGAACCTGACAGAATTTTTACTAGAGGGAAGTGTTAAACGATGGTGGGACAATGTCCGAAACTTGCATACCTCCACCCCCACCTAGGAACAATTTGAGAAGAGGTACGCGGAGGAGTACCTGACTTCTCATTTGATTAATGAGAAGAAGCAAGATTTCATTAGACTTCGGCAAGGGCTTAACTTCATATCGGAGTATGAAGCAAAATTCAACGAGTTAAGATCCTTTGCTCCTGACCTAGCTAGGCCAGTTGATATATGCTAGCGGTTCGTTGACGGTCTCAATATGGACATACGAGACCGCATGGGAGTACTAGGATACCCCATAGACCTAGCAGCGGTAATTAGTATAGCTCATGAGTATGAGCGACTGGTGCAAACCAAACGTCGATAGATGGAGCAGATGACCCAAAAGGAGGATAAGGGTCAAAATCGTCAAGGAGGATGGAGGGAGCATAACGGTCCGAGATGGGGAAATAGGGTGGCATTTCAAAAGAGAAAGGACATGCCACCACCTCCCCAAAGAGTAATCCCCACCTTGCCCCAAGGAAACCCTCGATGTCCTAGGTGCTAAAGGCACCACGAGGGAGCATGCCTGACAAGCTTTGCATATGGACAAGTGGGGCACTTTTCAAAGAAATGCCTCATTCTCAAGGAGAACAAGCAAAGGAATACACTTGGACCACCACAAGGGAACCCCAGGAATCTCAGACCAGACGCTACAGCCAGAGTACCAACTAGGGTATACAACCTCACCTAGGAATAGACTAGGAAAGACCATAGTACAGTAGTGGGTACATCCTAAAGCCCTCCCAATTAGCTTGAGAAAAGTCTTGTAATTGAAATTTTTTATTCAATAAAGAAAGCCTTCCTCTGAAAATATACGTTTCTACAATCAGGATATGTGCAATTATGGGGACAACAGGTCTACGCCCTCTTCGACTCATGAGCTGAGAGATCCTTCATCAAAGAGGATTTAATTCCAAGTTTACCTCTAGAACTTACTCCACTAGAACAAAGTCTCAACATCATCACACCCTTAGGAGAAGGGTTAAATAGGAACAAGCAATTAAAAGGATGTGAGATAAAGGTTGGGGGAATAAAACTTGAAGCAAATTTGATTCCATTGCCCTTGAAGGAGGTAGAAGTAATCCTTGGGATGGATTGGTTATGTAACCATCAAGCTAGGATAGACTGTGTAAAGAAGATAGTGATCTTCCACACTGCCGAGACAAGTAGACTAAAGTTCCAAGGAGACTAAAGGAAAGGTGAAGTACAATGGTGTCCCATATGAAAGCCCAAAAGATGATACATAAAGGTTATACGGCTTTCCTAGCCATGGTCATTAACGAAGAGTCTGAAGAGAAGAGACTCGAAGACATTCCAGTAGTTAAATACTATCCAGAAGTAATTCCAGAAGAACTACTCGGAGTACCTCTAAGTTGGCAAGTGGAGTTCACCATATAAATTATCCCAAGAACAAACCCCATATCCCAAGCCCCTTATCGCATGGCTCCAGTGGAACTAAAGGAATTGAAGTAGCAATTGGACGAACTATTGGAGATGAATTTTATACGTCCTAGCCAGTCTCTATGGGATGCACCCGTCCTATTCGTAAAGAAAAAGGATGGAAGCATGAGACTGTACATAGACTAAAAGATGTTGAACCAGGTCACCATCAAGAATAGATACCCACATTTGCAGATTGATGTCATATTCGACCAATTAAAAGGAGCAGCTTACTTCTTCAAAATAGACCTTCAGTTGGGCTATCACCAACTCAGGATCTGAGAGGAGGACATTCCCAAGATGACATTCTGATCCCGATCCAGACATTACGAGTTTAGAGTGATGCCATTCAGATTAACAAATGCCCCTATAGCCTTCATGGATTAAATGAACCGTGTATTCCAACCACACTTGTATAAGTTCGTGATAGTATTCATAAATGATATTCTTATATACTCACGAACTAGGTTGGAGCACGAAGAACATCTGGTGGTCACCTTGGAAATATTGTAGGAAAACCACTTATATGCGAAATTCTCCAAGTGTGAGTTCTGGCTGGAGGAGGTAGCATTCTTAGGACATATAGTGTCCAATGATGGAGTCAAAGTAGATCCATCAAAGGTGGAAGCCATATCATATTGGAAGGCACCCAAGAATCTTTCAGAAATACAGACTTTCTTAGGTCTGGCATGATATTAGAGACGATTTGTGCAAGACTTTTCTAAGATAGCAGCCCCTCTAACTCGACTCACCAGGAAAGGAGTTGAGTATAAATGGGATGAAATCTTTGAGAAATCTTTCTTGTAGTTTAAGACTCGATTGAAAATCACGCCAGTACTCTCCCTTCTTGACCCAAGTGTGGGAGAGTACACCATCTATAGTGATACATCCACACAAGGACTTGGATGTGTACTAATGCAACAAGAAAAAGTTATCACCAATGCCTCACGACAACTTAAGGTACATGAGAGAAACTACCCAACCCACGACCTGGAATTAGCTGCGAAAGTGTTTGCCTTAAAAATTTGGCGACACTACCTCTACGGGGTTAAGTGTAGGATATACACATATTACAAGAGTATTAAGTATTTCCTAACTTAGAAAGAATTAAATATCCGCCAGAGGAGATGGTTGGAATTGGTGAAGTATTATGACCTTGTGATAGAGTATCACCCCAAAAAGGCAACTGTGGTGGTAGATGCCTTAAGTCGCAAATATCAAACTGAGATAGAACAAATAAAGACGAGCTACATACCCTTGTTGCAATAGCTAGGAAAAATGGATGTGGACCTAAGGATGGACAAGAAGGAGAAGTGCTTGTTGGCCAATGTAGTGCTGAGGCCTAGTCTAACCAAGCAAATTAAGGCTCAACAAAAGGTGGATAAGGAACTCCAATCTTATTTAGATCTGGTTAACAGAGAAATGAAATCAAACTACGACCTGTGAGGTGATGGAGTGCTAACCTACAAGGGTAGGGTATGTGTCACACCCGACCCAGTTTAGTCGGATCCACATGATCAACCCGCCACTCTCCCGATTTACTAAGGTTTGCCCTTGTTTATAAATCGTGAAATGTAAGACGTCATTTAAACCTGCACATTTCCTAGAATAACATAAATCAAAACTGCATACAATTTTAATTAGATCATACCTGTCTTACAGGCATATTAGCTGGTGGTCTTTGGGGTAGGCTTTCCAAGATTACCTGAAAGGGATATAAGGAAGGAATGAGTACAACGACTTAGTGAATGGATTTTCATAATTTATCTTTTAGGAAAAATGTTTTATATGGAGTGTGTCAGACTCCTTATTCTCCTTAAAAAAACCATTCAATTCAACTTTTAGTTTTTATCATCATTTCTTATTAACCACGGTTGTCATCACACATCCTTCATCAAGAAGGTCAAACACACAATCGCAGACCAGTCCGTCCACTGAACCCACTTGTGACATCAGAGCGACTTTATCGGCCACCTAGATAGAAGCACACCCACTTCTACCCTAAGAATGAGTAGATGTTCGCGGGATCTGACCCTCAATCCCATAATAAATCTTCGTGTTCGTATGAGGACAGAGACCTCATCTCGACACCACCCCGGTCTCAAGCACTTGAAGCTACGTCGAGCTTCACAAGGCTTTTGGTACGACTAACCGCCCTGATATTCACCTGGTCATCCAGGGCCCTAGGACACATCACTACCCCTCTCTCGAAGGTCCCGTAAACATAGTGTATGCACAATCAACATTTTTCACATGATGCCATATAATCTATGGTGCCACTAGTCCAATGGCCTTGACCCTCAACTCAACCTACAACTGTTTGTCATGACTAGTCCAGAGACCTATCATGTCGTACTGCCACTAGTTGACTGAGTATGTTGGTCATGTCTTGGTACCATGGCCAAACAATTCAATTGCTTAAGTTTTCATGGCATATAATTCATGTTTTACGAGCTCCTGCTCGTGCCAACCGGCTTATGGGCCATTGTTCGAGATTTTCAAAATTGGGCATATTAGCCCCCAAGTTCCAAAACTGAGGCCTCCAACCAAACAGAGCTATTCGAGCTCCTATCAAGAAGGTCTCCCAAATTGTTTAAGCAATGGCACATAGTTAGAGGAAAGCACTTTTGACAAAATATAGTTTTCAACTATACATCATACCAACCAAGTATGAGGACATCTTCGCTCATAATCGATGAACGAGTTTTCCACTTCCTTCGAGAAAGTTTCATCATACCAACCGGTTATGATCTACTTATAATTGTTAAGTAGTTTTTTCGCGTCATTTTCACATCACTCCTCTAAGTTGTGATATTTAAAATACCACTTAGTAGTGGGTTTTCATTTTCGAGGAACTTATCTTCCCAACTGGGTATGATATAAAAATCCCACTCACTCGATAGTGTAGTGAAATTCCTCTAAGTCGGCTTGTCATTCTTACTCAAACTCATCTCAACTAGCATTCTCGGTAATTTGACTTCCTTCGTGATATGAACATTCTTGTTCATTATTCTTTAGCCTAATAGCCCTTATTCATCTCAAATGAATGAGAAAATCAAACTTTTCCTTTATTTGCAATTAAGTCCCTAAAGTTAATTTTCTTTAACTTTAAGTCCCTAATGTCGATTTTTCCTCAAATTGAGTCCCAGAACTTTTGAAATATATCTTAGGACCTCAATTTATTCAAATTCTCAAAAAGGGGTTAAACTTCCCAATTTTCCAATTTGGTCCCCTAACTTTTCCAAAATTACCATTTTGCCCATACTTAACAAAAATGGTAAGTTTTACCCCAAAAATTGCCCAATTGGTCCTCTAACATCTTTATCATGCCTAATCAATCCTCAATTTTATGAAATTGCACTTGAGTCCCTCTAATTTTTGAAATTCACAAATTTCCTCAATTTTCTCCCCAATTTCAACCTTCTAACTCTGTCGAATTCGATTTCATCAAATTGATCAATCAAATGAGTTTAATTGTTGAAATTGAAGTTAAATTGAAGTTCATACTCCTTCATATGATTCAACTGCACTTTGAATCGCACGATTTGGTGTCGGAATGAGCTCAAATGGAGCTTCGCCGAAAAACTGGACTTTGAGAGAGAAAACTTCAAAAGCTCACTATCGGGGCCACGGCGGTCCAAGCTTTCGATCTGGGCATATAGCTTGTGTCCTAAGGTTCCTTCTAGGATCAAGAATTGCATCAATTGATGTTAAATTGAGTGAGAATTTCATCATCAATGTTCTGTCTGTTCTCTCTCTAGCACTAGTTGAAAATTACAGAGGGGAGCCGAATTGGCTTACCTTTCAGCTCAAGTTCAGCTGTAGGAGGGCTATGAAGGTGCTGGGATGGCTTAGTTTGGCTTGAGTAGGGCTCGAATTGGCCAATTTCTGCTTGGCCAAAATAGGGCAACTTCGGTCCAACGGAGTTGCTTCACTGTTCTATCACACTAATGTTTCTCCAGTGACTCTCGGAGCAAATGGAGACTACATGCATGTAGATGACTTCTCCTCAGTTCTAAAGAACCCAATCTCACCTTGTTTGGCTTAAGAACCCAATTTCCATGACTTTTGGGACTCTTTGGGTCACTCGGGATCCATAATTTTCCTAGTTTGCCCTTTCTCTATTGGTTCTGGTTTGTAGACCGACTCGGTTTTAAATTTGAAAATGACTAGTTCTTTCCCCAATTTTCTTATTATCAAAGGACAGGCTTTACAACTCTCCCCTCCTTTTAGGGGTTTTGTACCCCAAACAATTACATGTTAAATAATTGCGGTAACTACCCTCATCACACTCTCGGTTTCCCATGTCTCTTCTTGCACGGGTCCGTTCTACCACAGAACCTTGACCATATGGATTCTCTTATTCATTAAATTCTTGTCCATTCTGTCGGTGATTCGTACCAGTTTTGTTTGATAGGTCAGGTTCTCTTCCAGCTCCAATGGAGGTCAGTCCAATACATGACTAGGATTAGGCTGATATTTCCGAACCACCGAGATATGGAATACATCATGTATTCTCTATAGATCTGGAGGTAGTTCCAATTTATAGTCCATCGGTCTTATTCTTTGGATGATGGGATATGGGCCAATATACCTTGGTTTCAAGTTTCCTCTTTGCTGAAACCTAAGTATTCCCCTCCATGGGGACAATTTGAGAAATACTTGATCTCCCACCTCAAACTCCAGATCTTTCCTTGGATTGTCCACATAACTCTTTTGCCTATACCGTGCGGTCTTAAGGTGACTCATGATCAATTTTATCTTTTCCATGGCATACTTGATTAGTTTGGCCCTTACAAGCCCCCCCCCCCCCCCCCCCCCCCACACACACACACACACACTTCTTCCCAAAATAGGGGGTATGACATGGTCGTCCATAAAGGGCTTCATAGGGGGCCATCTGAATACTAGCCTGATAACTATTATTGTAAGCAAATTCCATCAAGCACAAGCATTCTTACCGGCCTTTATTCATGGTGAGTACACATGCTCTCAGCATGTCTTCCAAGGTTTGGATGGTTTGCTCAAAGTGCCCATCTGTCTGTGAAGCTTGGTTCCCATAGCATTTTGTAAACTTTGTCAAAACCTTGAAGTAAATCTCGGATCTCTATCCGATACTATACTCACCGGAACACCATGGAGTCTTACGATTTCCTTCATGTATAATATGACCAGTTGTTCCACTATGTCCGTTACTCTTATAAGAAGGAAATGAGCTGATTTGGTCAATCTATCTGCGATGACCCAAATTGCACCTCGACCCTTTCTTATCACCGGTAGTCCCGTGACAAAGTCTATGGTGATGTGTTCTCATTTCCACTCTGGAATTGGTAAAGCTTATAGCAGTCCTGATGGTTTCTAATGCTACACTTTTATCCGTTGACAGGATAACCATCAAACTACATACCCCGCAATGTCCCTCTTCATACCTTTCCACCAATATCCTTGTTTGAGGGTACGGTACATTTGGTACTGCCCGTATGCATAGCATACACTGAATCATGTGCCTCATCCAGAATTAATCTCTTAAGTTCCTTACTTTGAGGCACACATACCCTACTCTTATAGGTTAGCACCTCATCTCTGCATAGGTTGTAGTCCAGTTTAGTTTCCCTATTAACCGGATCCAGATAGAATTGAAGTTCATTATCTAGTTTTTGTTGAGCCTGGATCTGCTAAGTGAGACTAGGTCTTACTACCACATTAGCCACCAGGCACCCTTCCCGCTTGTCCATTTTTAGGTCCACCTCCATTCTTCCCAATTGATGCAACATGGATATGTAATTTGTCTTTACTTGTGTAGCCTCGGTTTGATACTTGTGACTCAATGCATCTGCTATCACATTTGTCTTTCCGGGGTGGAATTCTATCACAAGGTCATAATCCTTAACTAGTTCCAACCATCTCCTCTAATAGAGATTCAACTCTTTCTAAGTTAGGAAAAACTTAAGACTCTTGTGATCTGTGTATATCCTACACTTAACCCTGTAAAGGTAGTGTCGCCATATCTTTAAGGCAAATACTATTGCAACTAATTCCAGATCATGAGTTGGGTAGTTTCTTTCGTATACCTTCAATTGCCGTGAGGCATAAGCGATAACCTTCCCTTATTACATCAAGACACATCTGAGTCCTTGTTCGGATGCATCACTATAGATAGTGTACTTTCCTACATTAGAGTCAGGTAAGGAGAGTACCGATGTTGTTGTCAGTCGAGTCTTTAACTCCTGAAAAGACTTCTCACAGCTCTCATCCCACTTATACTCAACTCCTTTCTTGGCGAGTCGAGTTAGATGAGCTGCTATCTTAGAAAAATCTTGCACAAACCGTCTATAGTATCCCGCCAGACCTAAGAAACTTCTTATTTCTATAGGATTCCTTGGAGCCTTCCAATCCAATATGGCTTCCATGTTGGTTGGATCTACCTTAACTCCATCATTGGACACTATGTGTCCTCAGAATCCTACTTCCTGCAACCAGAACTCACACTTGGAGAATTTTGCATATAATTGATTTTCCTTTAATATTTCCAAGGTGATTGTCAGATGCTCTTCATGTTCCAACCTAGTTTGTGAGTATATAAGGATGTCATCCATGAATACTATCACGAACCTGTCCAAATGGGGTTGGAACATATGGTTCATCATGTCCATGAAGGCTGCATGGGCATTTGTCAATCCGAACAACATCACTCTGAACTCATAATGTCCATATTTGGATCGGAATGTCGTCTTAGGGATGTCCTCTTCTCGAATCCTGAGTTTATGATAGCCCGACCAAAGATCTATTTTGGAGAAGTAAGTTGCTCCTTTTAATTGATTGAATAGATCATCTATCCTCGGAAGTGGGTATCTATTCTTGATGGTGACCTGGTTCAACTTTCTGTAGTCAATGCATAGTCTCATGCTTCCGTCCTTTTTCTTTACGAATAGAACAGGAGCACCCCACGGAGATTGACTTGGACATAAGAAATCCTTCTCCAGTAATTCATCCAGTTGTTCTTTCAATTCCTTCAACTCCACCGAACTCCACTTGTTGACTTGAAGGTAGTCTAGGTAATTCTTCTGGAAATACCTCTGGGTAGTGTCTAACTACTAGAATATCTTCCAGTCTCTTCTCTTCAGACTTTTCGTCTATGACCATGGCCAGGAAAGCTGTACAACCTTTATATATCATCTTTTGAGCTTTTAGATGGGACACCATTTGTACCCCACTTTTTCTTCTATCTCCCTGGAACTTTAATCCTTTCATCTTGGGAGTGTGGAAGGTTACCGTCTTCTTTTCACAGTCCATCCTTGCCTGATGGTTACTCAGCTAATCCATTTGATGCACTTGATAGTTTGGAGGCAAGGTTGGACATGCTTGAGCAAAATGACCAATATCTCGACATAATTGGCAAGTGGAGTTTGGACCTTGAAGTGCTGCTGGGTGGCATTGGATCGCAAAGCTCGAATTAAAATTGTCTGGAGTGGGTTGTTACACTTGGCGAATGGGTGGTCGTCTTCGTCCTTGGATTGCATCAAAACCCATCTATCCAACATGACAGGAAGGGCCACGGCGTGCAATGCCTCGACCAAGAAGAAATCGTGTAGAGCTTCCTCGTCCATAGAAGCGAGGGGGTACAGTAGGATGATGACGAGGTGACCTGCGGAGTGGTGGACCAAATTCTACAAAGTCTTGACACCACGGTAAAGAGGCTATGCAAGCAACAACATCTGAAGGTCCTACTCCAAGTATCCTAGAAAGAGGTGCAGTAGTGGGAGCACCCAATAGACATCTCTTGTAGGTGCGTTTGGCCTCTTGTGTGAGTAAGAGGTTGCGGAGCTCATCAATCGGTGTGACGGGCAGGATTGGGGCCAGTGCCAAACATAGAGGATCCCAATCTTCACTCAATCCTGACAAGATTTGGTCCTTTACGTCGGAATCAGACTTCGGTTGACAATTTGGCCGAATTCAATTGCAATGATGGTGACTGCAGTTAGGTACTCGTTCATGTAACTATTGTCCTTTCTAATATCTCTCAATTTTTATTCTAGTAGATTTTTTCTTGCATGAATTTGTGCAATGAAGGTTGTTTCAAGTTATTGCCATGCCTCAATAGCAGATTGGACTTCGATGATCTGCAAATTAACAGAGGTAGATAGTGTAGCTAGAATTGTAGTCAAGGTAAACCTATCATATGTTTTTTCAGTTCTTGTATTCTGGATTGAATTTCATACCTAGAGTCTTATCTTCGTGATCAGTCTCGTCTACATCAGTTTTTGTCGAGATCATATAAGTTGGAGCGAGAATTGAACCGTCTGCATAGCCCAAGTAGCTTGTATGCATTAAGGAGAGGAATAATGTTATTTCTGCAGAAGCAGTAATTTTCTTTCTCTAGCTTGATTGCCAATGTAGGAAGACTAGGGGATAATTAAGGAATATTGTTCATTGTTATAAGCTGGTAGGAGAGAGAGAAGTAACTTGTAGAATAGAGAAGAGATGAGAGAATAAAATTATTTTGTTATTTCTCTACTATTGTTACAATCAATATTTATACAATACAATTATAGTAGTTAATTACAGTTTTAATATGAGATTGTTATTAGAATTTCATTTTTCATGATATTGTACTTGAAAAAAAGATGAAGGCTTATATTCACATCATAAAATAATATTTGTGCTAAGAGTAGCAATAGTTCTCTCACCTTGACTATCTCTATCATTGAGGTCCTAACAAATCATTTTTGGATCATCTTTTTTACGAGAAAATAGTCTCCAATCTCAGCCACATTTCAGATGATGACTGTATGTCAATACTGCCGGTTTACAAAGGTGGACAAGGAAGATAGCAGGTAACATACTCTCGATTCAGTGGTCCCATTCCCTTTTTTGATGTAGGAGGAATTGATTCGGGCAGGTAAGGATCCATCCGCAACTCTATAAGATGGTAAGTTTCTAACAATAGAACCATATTATTCCTTCACGTGTAATAATGGATATAATCAAACTTGATTGACAAAGTGGGAATACTACTTGGAAGGAAAATTTAAGGTGTACTTGTATTTGAAAGGTGCTCATATTGATATTTTGGAAGTGCTAGAACTGATGTTTGAATTTTGTAGATGCTGAAACCTGCTACCACTTGGAGTTGATGTAGCTTGAGCATGTTGGATACGACTATGCTATCATAAGCTGGAAATGTTGGACTGTAGGTGTGTTGAAGTGATGCTATATTAGTTGCAGGGTGCTGGAAGAGAACCCGAGATACACTGGTGTGTGCTGCTGGACAGAGCAGTTTGCAGGGTGCTGGAAAAAAGACCCTGAAATGCATTGGTGTGGCTGGTGGAAAAGGTAAGTGCAGGTAGATGTGCTTGATATAGGAATAAGTGCAGGTAGATGTGCTTGATATAGGAAAGCTGCTTACTGAGGTAAAAAAAGGAATATGCAACTATGCTTGTTAAACTAATAGCTCTCATACTATATATAATCATAAAAGGTAAATAAAAAGAGAAAGAACTTGTTTAGGATATTCATAGGAAGTGAGCTTTACAATACATGGACAAGGTTCAAAAGAGCTTTCAGGCATGTAATTAATTACAGTCTCTTTGATCATTGTACCATGTACATTTGTGGTGCCTCTTGATAGCTTGTGTTTCTTGGTGGTATCCTGATGCTGCCAGTTTACGATTCCAGGATCCAAGGAGGTGTGATGTGAAGATTGCCCGGTATAAGCTGTGTGTATCTTGTGTTAGAATCTACAGGAAAACCCTTGGTTTTACGAAAATAATCTGTAAAATAAATGAAAGATGTAGATATCGTAAAAATAAGGAAAACTATATAGTTATATGAAAATTGGACCATATATACATTAGACGTGTATCATGCAAGTCAGCGCAATTGATTGATCTCATGCAAGAAAGACAGCCACAGCCCGAGTAGTACCTCTCTCTGAAAAGAACAGAGCGCAATTCGAAGAGATAATGAACCAGATCATGCCAGTCTCAATGACAGGAAAACAGAGGTTGAAAAGACCTAGAGAGAGAAATATAGAGGTGTTTTTATTGGAGTAGATGTATTCTTTTTCTACTTTTATCTGGTTCCACTGTTTTTGTTACTTTATTATTTATTGCGTTATTGTTTTATAATATTTGTCACACATGAGATGAATACTAGTTTAAGTAAATAGTTTTTTTATTTTTAATTAACATAAATAAATTATTAAATAATATTATATCAAATCATTTATATATAATTAAAATAAATTATATTAATAAAATATATATAATAAAATATCATGTTAAGTAAATTATATATATTGAGCAAAAAAAAGTAAATTATATATAATCATAAAATATTTATATTATATATGATAAATTACAATTATAATATTATATTATATAATCGAATAATATAATAAAAGTGATTTATTATTATAATAAGAAAATAAATATTATATTTATAATATATAGTGTAATACTATATAATAAATTAAATTATATATATAATATAATTGATTTTTATATCATATTTTTTAATATATCATTGTTGTAATTATATAAATTTATTATATAATATATATACCATATAATAGCAAAAAAATGTATAGAAAAATTTATAATATATAGATCACATACATTTTTATTTATCATAAAATTATATAATATAACCAAATTATGTAATTGTTATAATTAAAAAATAAATTATTATTATTAATTGCACTATATATATATATATGAGATCAACTATATTATATATGCAAATATATTTTTATAATATAATCATATTATATAATTTTATAAAAAATATTGTTAATACATAAATTCTAATATATATATATGAATAAAATGATATTAAAATAAAAATGTAAATAATAAGATAAATATATAATAGAGTGTTAGATAAAAAAATAATTTCTCTAAATTATAAAAAAATGAAGACATTATATTTACTTCTACTTTCTCTCTACCAATCCAGAAATAGAATTCCAACAGAGTGAATGAATGGCAGACCTTTTATTTTTCTCTAGTATCTTCTAGGTAGAGTTTACTGATGTTCAACGAAGTGATCAGCTTGATGAATCTTGAATTTCTAGGTCTACACAAAGTTCTTCCAAGGTAAGAATGATGGGAGACCAGTTCATAGTAGCTTGCACAAATGCAAAGGGTCTCCAGTTCATAATGTCAAGACTCGGGTGGGGTGGGAGTCAGCCACCGCTTATGGGAGGTATGATGGCCAACTCATCGTTGTCTTTCACAGTGGATGACCCAGCTGCATATTCCTCATTCAATGCCAAGACCATGCAGTGGTGAATCTCCTCTAGCCTTGGGAATTTGGAGATGAGTGCTTCCAAGCAATAATTAGCAGTGCTCCCATATGGGACCACCAGAGGCGTCTCGGAGAGTCCAGTCAGGTCTCGAGCCCGTGCAAAAAATAACACCTTGATGGAAATCGATGACAATACCTTATCTCCGGATGAGGCCGTGGAAGTTTCCATTTCAGGCTCCATTTGTCTCTCCATAGACCAGAAATCATGCCGGCATGTCCTGCAGAGCTTAACTGTACTAGGAGTGCATACTTGAATTATAATCCTAGATTACAAAATTAAGGAAGAATTAGAAAGGCTCATTCCACAGTCAAGGGCCAGCCGTTTAAGCAATTGTCTAAACAAACTATTGTGCTGACAACAGCTGTTTATTCTGGATATTCGAACACAACATACATACGTAGACAGTGGATTCTACTGGATCAAGAGATACAGAGCTGCATAAGATCTCAGTCTATAGGGAATTTGTTAGCTTTATAATCAAGGAGCTAAGGGGGCCTATAAGGATACCTATTCGTTATCAAGAAAACATTTGCAGGTTCCAAGCATGCCGTACTATCAGTAAGATAATCATGCAACTTTTCTCGACCTTTTCCCCCAACTAGAAATTCGAGGAGGTAGCCACAACTTCATATTGCAAATTATTTATTCCACACCCAGGCAGTGACCACCAATTATCTACATCTCCGAGTTTCCAATTTCACTCAAGTGATCTCACTTGTGCAAGAAATTATAAGGTTAAGAAAGTAACAATCTCAATTCCCCATAACTGAGAATCGCAACTCCCGAAGGCCAGAGCATCGAAAACCAGGGATAGCAATTAGACACAACTTAACCGAAAAAGGAACCACATAGTGGAAACCCTAACATGAATACAGCAAAGGAAGATAGGCAAGAACAAAAGCTATGAATCGAATTCCCTGAACGAGAAGTCATGAAAATCCACCGTGCCAGACGAGCAGAAAGAATGAATTTCAAGCCGGGTTGTAGAAATAAGCGAGAATCTGACCTTTCAACTTTGCTTGGAGAGACACCGAGGTTAGTGTTGGAGCGTGTGACTTCAAATCCAAATATAATTAGGTATATGAAAGAATTTTTTTGTGAAAACCATTAAAAATGAGATTTTATTTTGTTGCAATTAAAAAATCAATAAGTTGCCATAATTGATAATTTAATTATAACATATTATTTCTATATTTATTTAAAAATTATTATAAATAGTATAATATTTTAAATATTATAAATATATCAACTCACAATTTTATTTAATTTGAAATTATATTTTATACTTACACTCAATTAAAACTTTAATACATTTATCAATTAATTGAAAATTTTAAACTAATTATCAATAACTTTTTAAACAATTGTTTAGAATTGATAATAGTTATAAACTAATTATACATAATAAATGTAAGAAAATATTGTTTATTGATAAAATGTTTAGATTATATTTATTTAAAAGTTATAAATGGTAAATAATGAAATATTTTTAATTTTATAAACTTATAATAATTATCTATTTTATTAAAGTTTAAATAATATTCTCAATTAATATATGTATGAAATTTACTAATGGAAAGTTATTAATTATTTCAAGTATTTCATTATTAATGCAACTCAATCACATAAAATTTACATTCTATACTGGCATCCCATGGCATTGCCCTAATATGGACCCATATTCTATTAATACCCGGAGGCAATTGTAAAAATAGGCCACCAAGGCATTGAAGGGGTGGATATTATACATAAAAATAAAGTTAAATATATATAATATAATTTATTATATACATATATTATTTTTCTTATTATAATTATAAAATATATAACTAATATTATATGATTAATATTTAATATTTTTTTATTATAATAATAATTCAATCATATTATATAATTTAATTATTAAATAAAATTTTATACATAATCATATTACACTATAAATAAACATTCAATCATATGGGAAATATGATGTATAAGAGATAACTAATCTTCCTCCATATTTCTCTCTCACATTAGAAAACTTGGTTCACCATGAATTTAACACAAAAATTTTTAAAATTTGAACTTGTAAAAATGTTTAAAATATATATAGAAATAAAATATTTTTAATTTTTGGTCAATTATATAAATAAATAAAATTTTAAAAATTTACTCGAATCAACCAAATAAAACAAATTTCATCTTCCTAAGGTAAAATAAGCATGCATCCTAATCTATTTAGTTGTGTTTTTGGTAAGGAGCGAGTAATTGAATTATTAGTGAGTTTGTCAAGTTTTCAACTTCCTAAGAATTGAGTAATGTTTCTCAATTCTCCCTCCACAAGAAGTTGTCCTTTCTCACAAGTTTATTCCATTCTAGCCTTGCCAATTTCATCGAAAAATATCATTGGTAGAGTTGTGCTCTATATTTTTGTAAAATTGAGTAACATATGGTTGTTGATAACAAAATTGACATTGACTTGACATGGAATTGAAGCTAAACTTCCTTCCCTGGGATCTCCCATCTCATGAGTACTGGTTGAATGACTCAAAATGGCCTAAGAAATCCCTTCAATGGCTTGCTCTCTTTCACCCTTATTGCTATTATATTTTCACAGGAGTTAGGTTTTGACAGATCCCAACAATATCCCAACCAATGTGGTTTTGATTTAGAATGTCACGATTCGACCTGATTTGTAAATCAAACTGACATAATAACTGTCACATACTCTCAATGCTACGGTAGTGGATACCTCAATATAGTAGAACCAATATGACGAAAATCTCAAATTAATATAATTGTTCTAAAATCCTTTCGAAATTTAAATATTTTTAAAATAATTATTCAAAATACATAGTGGACCATAAATCAATCCCAAAAAAATGAGTAGTCACCTTATATCACATGTTATTGAACCCAAGTAACTTGTATTGAATTTCTTTACGTGTGAGGGCCCTCCTCCCTTGCAGTCTACTTCTCGGTATATTTCAAAAATGTGTTAGGGGAGGGGTGAGCAATGCTTAGTGAGCATGAATGTCGCTCATTAGTTCATTCAAGGGCTTGATATTGCCACAACTCAAAATAGCTAATACAAAGTTTAATAATTAATTTTTTATGGGGGTTCATCACATATCCTATCATTCATGTATTAATATAATTAATTAACTCATACAGTAACATTGGGAAATTTCCCTATTCACAAACTGGGAATAGAGCCAGCAAGCGGTGATTATGCGACTAAGACCCAGGTGCTGAGACACAAGTTGTGAGTACGGAGAAGGCTCGCAACCCTACACTCCAATTCCCTGTCTGGTGCTGTCCCAAGAGAGCGATGCATTTTGGGGAGGTTTTATATTTATGTGGAGCCTGAGTTGCCCCGATTGTTGTGTTGGCCTAAGTGACACGTTGTGCGGGAGAGCGACCACAAAGCTGCTAGGAGCCTGGGGTGCTAAGGGATCGAGCTACGAGGAGGCACATGTGAGGTGTTCGTTGTGGGAAGAGAGCGCTGGGGCCTCCCACACTGCGGCTCCCGGTCTAGGATCATCGAGTGACAGTCCATTCCAGGCAAAATGTGAATACTTGTTTAGGGCCATGAGTCACCCCTTATTTTCATATTGTTTGCCTAAGTTACCTGGCTGAGGCATGGGTAATGAGTAACTCAAGAGTGCTGCCTCAGTGTAGGCCATGTGATTATGTGAGACTATATCCTATGTTTGAGATAAATGAATTGAAACCACAGATACCCAATAAGTGAGAGAATGAGAATAGTCTGACCGTGAGATAGAGATGAGTTGGATGTCCCGAGATTATCTCTCAAAGGGGAGAAAATAAACCACATGAGTCACATGAGAGATGCAAGCTGTCACGCCCCGACCCTGTTTGGTCGGATCCTAGTGATCAACCCGCCGCTCCCTTGGTTTAAGAGGGGTTTCCCCATTTCTTTAATCAAGAAGAGCCAAACGTAATTTAACCTCGTTCCCTAGAATAACATAAATCAATAAAAATGCAATCTTAAAAAAAAATAACTTTTAAGCATAACTGACAAAAGGTAGCTCCTGGTATTTTCCTTAATCATTTTTCCTAATCCTAAAAAGGGATAGAAACATAGGAGTGAGTGTAAACCGCCCTTTTGAGCTAAGGAAAACCGGGAAGAGAACTGGTCAAACCGAGTGAGAAAACACAAACTCGATCAATTGTGAATGGGCAATTTAGGAATTTACAACTCTCGGGTGATCCAAATGGTTCATAATACTATGGAAAAGAACCTTAGGATGAATTGGAAGAGGAAAACTAGACTGGTTTGGATGAACTAGGTCTAACAGGATTGAACCGGTTTATGAACCGAGTTGATTTATGAACTGAGTCAGTTTATGAACTGGAACCGATAGAGATCGGGCAAAATAGAGGAATTCAACTCCATTGTACACCAAAGAAATTCATAAACCTTGGGAAGGAACCTTAGAAAAAAGTGGGAGAGAAAAACCAGATCAGTTCGGGTGAACCGGACCCGAACTAGATTGAACTGGTTTAAGGAACGAGTCGGTTTATGAATCGTAATCGATAAAGAGATGGTAAACCAGAAATTTTATGGGCCCTAAGTGACCCAAGGAGTCACAAAAGACATGGAAATAGATTTGTGAAGGAATGGGGGATGAAAACCAAGCCGGTTCAGGTGAATCGAATCCGAACCGGTTTTGACCGGTTTGAATCACTATTGAACCGAACCCTAAATTCATTTTTCTAGGTGGCTTAAATAATTAAAATTGGAGATTTGAGGCCATCATTGGATAGAAAATGAATTTAAAATTTTTTAGATTTGAAAAACTCAGTCGAATGAGGGGTGAACCAGCCGGTTTAAGCTTTAAGCTCGGTTCGGACCGGTTCGGTCCAGTTCGGAACAATGTCTTCTTCTTACTCAGGATGACAACACTGTTCACTCGCTGGAAAATCGAAGCAGCGCCGACGAGAAAGAAACGTTTCCGTTTGGTAGGTTTCAGGTCTTCAATGCTTGTCATAAAGGTGCCAAACGGACGACCAACGGATCCCCAAGCTCCCTATATAAAGAGCCCCTCCCCATTCATCCTCTCAACACCTAAAAACTCCATTCTCTCTCAACTGCTCCATTTTCTGGTGATGCTCGAACTAGAGCTCCGATATAGGGCCTTTTCTATGCTAAACAAGGTGAGGTCAGGTTCTTTAGAATCGGGGAGAAGTCAGCTACACGCCTATAGTCTCCGTTTGCTCTGAGGGTCACCAGAGAAATGCTGGTGTGATGAAACAGTAAACAGCTCCGGCGGACCGAAGTTGCCCTGTTTTGGCCGAGTTGAAATCGGCCATTTCAAGCCCTCCTCAGGACAAACCAAGCCTTCTAAACAATTCCTCAGCCCTCCCATGGCCGAATTAGGACTAAAAATAAGTCAATTCATCTCCCCTCTACAATTTTCGGCCGGTGCTAGAGAGAGAACTGACAGAATTTTAATGATGAAATTCTAACTCAATTTGACATCAATTGATGCGATTCTTGATTCTAGGATGAACCTCAGAATGAGGGGTATCTGCCCAGATCGAAAGCTTGGACCGTCGTACCTTCATCGGTGAGTAATCGAAGCTTTCTCTCTCTCTATAGTCTATTTTCCGGCGAAGCTTCGTTTGAGCTTGTTCTAGCATCAAAACTTGCGATTCAAAGTGCTATTGAATTGTAAGAAGATGGAGGAACTCAATTTTAACTTCAATTTCAATAATTAGAGGCATTTAATTGGTCAATTTGATGAAATCAAATTCGGTCGTGCTAAGGAGTTGAAATTGGGGGAAATTGGGGATTTTTGAAATTCAAAGGACTAAAATGCAATATTGTGAAATTGAGGGTCAATTGGGCATGAAAATAATGTTGGAGGACCAATTGATGAATTTTAGAATTTTTGGGGTGAAACTTACCATTTTTGTAAAGGAAGGGCAAAATGTTAATTTTGGAAAAGTTGGGGACCAAATTGGAAATTTAGAAATTTAAACCCCTTTTTGTGAAATGGAATAAATTGAGGTCCTATGATAAATTTTAAAAGTTTTGTGACTCAATTTGAGGAAAAATCGTCATTAGAGACTTAAAGTTAAAGAGAAATAATTTTAGGGACCTAATTGCAAATAAATGAAAGATTGACTTTCTCATTCATTTGGAATGAATGAAGGCTATTAGGCCAAAGGATAATGAACCAGGATGTTCATATCGTGTAAGAACATGAAGTAATGGGAACACCAACAAGAACAAGCTCGCGTGAATACAAAGAACCGGTCTATTGGAATTCACGGCTTTAACGGGTGAGTGGGTTTACTAGAGTCATACCCGGTTGGGATGATGAGCACAACTTAAATTAAAAAAATCACTTACCAGTGTCGAGTGGGATTTTAGATCATACCCGGTTGGGAATGATAAGTACATCGAAATGAAAACCCACTACTATGTGGTATTTTAAACATCATGATTTAGAGTTGTGATGTGAAAACCATGTGGGAAAACTACTTATTGGGGCCATCTTACTTGAAGATCACATCATTTTAGGGATAGGGTTTTTAGGAATTTAGAGTACTTCATTAATAGAGGAGTACATTATGTTGGGTGTTTTGGCCCTATTACAGAAAATGATCACCAAATAACTAGTGAGCTACGACATTCTTGATAAGTGTCCTCTTATGTAAGGTTATATGACCCTTTGCTTGCGTTTATGGCTTCACGCTTGGCTTCCTTTATACTAAAAGTTGTGCCCTCAATAGGTCCTGGCACCATTCTTCAGGATACTTCCCCATTTGGTCTTTTGAGATTCCTACCATACCTTAGGCATTTGGGAAGCTTCTAGGGTTATCTTCATACGAAGATAGAGTGTTGAGTAGAGTCATTCCTAGTTTTCTTGGTTTCACTCGTGGGAGACATCTAAAAATTTTAGGATAAATCCTATTAGTTACTATATTTTCTAGTCTTGATTATGTATTTGAGGAAATAGGCTTTGATACCACTCTAGTTGTCACGCCCCGACCCGGTTTGGTCGGATCCCTGTGATTAACCTGCCACTCTCCCGATTTAATAAAGGGTTTCCCTTAAGGCGTCCTTTAAACCTGCACCTTTTCCCTAGAATAACATAATCAAAACTGCATAACATTTTAAATTCATCATACCTGTCTCACAGGTGTCTTATTTGATGGTTTTAAGGGTAGGCTTTCCGAAATCTCCTGAAAGGGATATAAGAGAAGGGGTGAGTACGACTACTCAGTGAATGGGTTTTCAAAAGTTTAGACTTTTAAGAAAACATTTATTATTGGAGTGTGTCAGACTTCTTTCTTTCAAAACCATTTCATTTGAAATCTTGGGTTTATCACCATTTCTTTTTAACCATGGTGTGCCATCACCCAACACACATCTTTCATCATGAAGGTTACACACATTCACAGGTCAGCACGACCACTGAACCCACTTGTGGCTTCGGAGCGACTTTACCGGTCACCCAGATAGAAGTACGTCCACTTCTACCCTAAGAATGAGTGGATGTTCGCGACATCTGACCCTCATTCCCAGAATAAATTCTTTGTGTCCATATGAGTACAGATACCTCATCTTGTCCCCACCCTGGTCTTATACGCTTGGTGCTACTCCAAATTTCGCATAGACACCTAGAACGATGATCTACTCTTATACTCACCGGGTCGTCCGGGGCCCTTAGGACACATCACTACCCCTCATGGACGTCTTGATGATCCCATACTCATAGTGCATGCACAAACAAAGTTTTCTTAAATTGCCATTAGCTGTAGCTATTTGTTTTGATTGGTCCGAAGACCGGTCATGTCGTACTGCTACTGGTTATCTGAGTATGTCAGACCTGCCTTGGTACCATGACCAAACAATTTACTTATTAAGGTTTAATGGCACATATATATCATGTTCGTTTACGAGCTCCTGCTTGTGTCCATTGACCTATGGCCCATTGTTCGAGTTTTTTAAAAAATTGGGCATTCTAACCCTCAAGTTCCAAAACTGAGGCCCCTGGCCTATAAGAGCTATTCGAGCTCCCGTTAAGAAGGTCTCCCAAATAGTTTAAGCATTGACACACAGTCAGGGGAGAACACTTCTGAAAAAATAGGTTTTCACTGTCCATTATACCGATCGGTATAAGGACAACTTCGTTCATAACCGATGAACGGGTTTTCAACTTCATTCGAGGAAGTCTTATCATACCAACCAAGTATGATCTACTTACAATCGGTAAATAGTTTTTCTGCATAATTTTCACATCACTTTCTCTAAGTGGTGATGATTAAAATACTACTAAACAGTAGGTTTTTATACCGAGGTACTTATCATCCCCAAACGGGTATGATATATAATCCCACTCACAATCGATAAGTGGTTTTTATCGTTAAGTTGTGCTCATCATCCCAACTGGGTATGATGTTAGTAAATCCACTCACTGGTTAATGCCGTGAATTCCACTAGACCAGTTCTTTGAATTCACGCGAGCTTGTCCCTTCTTGCGTTCCCGGTACTTCGTGTTCTTACACGATATAAACATCTCAGTTCATTATCTTTCGGTCTAATAGCCTTAATTCATTCCAAATGAATGAGAAAGTCAACTTTCATTTATTTGCAATTAGTTCCCTAAAGTTATTTATCTTAAACTCTAAGTCCCTAATGCCAGTTTTTTCTCAAATCGAGTCTGAAAACTTTTAAAATTTATCATAGGACCTCAATTTATTCCATTTCACAAAAAAGGGTTTAAATTTCCAAATTTCCAATTTGGTCCCCCATCTTTTTCAAAATTACAATTTTGCCCTTCCTTTACCAAAATGGTAAATTTTACCCCAAAAATTCTAAAATTTCTCAATTGGCCCTCTAACATTTTTATCATACCCAATTGACCCTCAATTTTAGGAAATTGCATTTCGGTCCTTCGAATCTTCAAAAATCCCAAAATTTCCCCCAATTCAAACTTCTTAACACAACTGAATCTGATTACATCAAATTGACCAATCAAACATTTCCAATTGTTGAAATTGAAGTTGAAATTGAGTTTCTACATGTTCATACGATTCTTTAGCAATGTGAATCGCAAGTTTTAATGCCAGGACGAGCTTAAACGGAGCTTCGCCGGAAAATGAACTATAGAGAGAGAAAGATTCAATTACTCACCGGTGAAGGCTCGGCGGTCCCAACTTTCAATCTGGGTAGGTAGCTCTCATGGTGAGGTTCATCCTTGAATCAAGAATCGCATTAGTTGATGTCGAATTGTGTTAGAATTTCATCATTGAATTTCTTCCGGTTCTCTCTTTAGCACCGACCGGAAATTGCAGAGAGGAGCCGAATTGGCTTACCTTTCAGTCTTAATTCGGCCGTGGGAGGGCTGAGGAAGTGTTGGGAGGGCTTGGTTTAGCATGAGTAGGGCTCGAAATGGCCGATTTTAGCTTGGACGAAATAGGGCAGCTTCGGTCCATCGGAACTGCTTCACTGTTCCATCATGCTGGTGCTTCTCCAGCAATTCTTGAATTGACTGTAGTTTGCTATTAGATAGCTGACTTCTCCTCGGTTCTAAAGAGCCTGACCTCTCCTTCCGAGGTTAAGAAAAATGTTCATGCCGAAGCTCTAGTTCTAGCTTCACCGGGAAATGGAGCAATAGAGAGAGAGAGAGCGAAGTGTTCAGGTGTGAGGAGAATGAATGGGGATGACCTCTTTATATAGGTGTAAAATTACTAGTATTAATATTGCCATAAATTATTGGTATTAATTCTAATAATTTAGTTTAGGTATTAAATTATTGGTATTAATTATAATAATTAAATATATATTAATTTATGGCTATTTATTATAAGGCATACACTTCCCAGGAGGTCACCCATCCTTACACTACTCTCGGGCAAGCACACTTAACTTGAGAATCCTTATGGATTCTTGTTCACCTAAACCAATTTGGTTTTTCTTTTCTAATTTGTCTTATGTTTCTTTTATAAGGTTTAATGAACCCTTTGGATCACCCAAGCTTGTCCTGGAACTTTTTATCTTTGTACTAAACCTGACTGGTTGAGAGGAGGGGATAATTAATTTAATTCATTAGTTTGCCCATTGTTTATTCATTTGTTGTTCTCACATACTAGCCATGCATCAATCACCCTCCTGTCATAGGAGGGATCACACATTCACAGAACGGTCCATGACTGTTCCACTTCTAGACTGGAGCGCCTTTACCATCCACCCTGATAGAGGTTAACAACCTCTACCCTGAGTTTGATTGGACATCAATAGTCCGACCCTCAAACCCCAATCACTTCACAATATGTTCTTTGGGGGATGAGAACTCCTTTCCCATGCTGCCTCGGTCTCAATGTGCAGGAAGCACTCCGAGCTTCTTGACCTACTGGACGCCATACCACCCTTGTGCACCTTAGGTTGTCCAATAGTCCTTGGGATCCATAACTACCTCATGCCAGGTGTCCTAATGGCTCAAATATCATAATGCATGCACAATCAAGGGTCTTTAAAATTATAGCCATTATCTTTGGCCCTCCAACGCAATGGTATGTTGGCTTGGCTTCGGCCCATGCGTACCGGCTTAACAAGTTCAACGACTTGGCTTTGGTGAAGCAGCTGTTTGGCCCAACAAGCACAACAACTCTGACTTGGCTCGCCGAGTATCACAAACAATTCCTGTTAATTGGATCTTTTAGCATTACTCATCACATGCTAGTTCTGGACGGGTCCATACCCGTGTCCATCGGCCTTGGGCTGCATACCCAACCTAAGTCTCAAAATTAGTCCCAACTATTTTAAGTAGGGTAACCCAGTCGGGGGGGGGGGTGCTAATTCCAAGAAAATAATTTTCAAATGCGAACCATCATTCCAACCGGAATGGACGTTATAGCAATTCCCACTAACCTAGAAATTTTGACGGGTTCGTTTTGATAGAGTCTGGCTTCATGGGGTGCCTACAAAAGTTGGCGCTCGAGCAATCTGCTCCTACACGACACAAATATTCATATCAGGGTGCATCGGCTGAGATGTCGCAAAATTTCTAGTATTTGGCATGTAGGGCCTTGTATTTTGCCTTAATAGCATTTAGGTCCCTTATTGCCCCTTAGTCTTAATTAAGCTCCTGGGATTTCCAATCATCCTTCTTGGGTCCTTAGCTCTTTTAAATTCACTCATTGACCCTTAATTTTCCAAAAATTGCAATTTGGTCCTTAACTTTTCAAAATTTCCAATTTTCCCCTATTTTGCCCAAATTGTCCAATTGGCACTCAATTGGGAGTGAATTTCATGAAAACACCCTCAATTTCATCAATTTGCCATTCGACCCTCCAATTTTTGAAAATTGCACAAAAGCTGTAAAATCCCTAATTTTGCCCTCTTCTTCCTCCCTAATTTGAGAATATGAACATCCAGATCTTACCTGATCCAATTGATGATCTGTAAGTCCTTAATTTCTTCATTTATTTCTATAATTCGTATCCTCTAGCTCCACTCAATCGTCCTACACTTTGGATTTGCAAATTTGGTTGAGTTTTAAGCCTCATTTTTAAATTTACAATAGAGAGAGGAAGCTTACTTAACTTACGAATGGAGAGGCGGTGGACAGAGCTTGAAGTGGGGGCAGCTAGTGCTCGCCGAGGGGAATCTACCAAGATTGGATCCCGTTGCAATTCACTACTGCCCTATGGGAATTTGAAGAGAGAAGTTTTGGGGGGTTCAACTCTAAAATTCATAAATTCCAACGAGGATAAGCTAAATTAAGCTTACAAGAGGCATGTAAGGGGCCGTGGAGGGTCTTAGGTGGTCAGAGGTGGCCGTTGCTGGTGACGAAAGGGCTAAGAGAGTTGTGGTTGGGTCAATCTGGAGTTCGCTGTTTCGAGCTCCAGAGTAACTTCACTATGCTATCGTCTCTACACTTCTATTGTCGTTCTCTGATTGCTTTGAGAGTGTCTTGAGCTAGAGCACTCTTCCCTAGTTCTAATGCCACCCTTTGGAGCTTCTCTAGTTGTGAAATTGACCGTTGTCGGAGCCTTGATCGAAGTGTCATTTGAAAATAAGCTATTTGTCTTTAAAGAGTGCCTGAGAGGTGAGGAGGATGAATGGGAGGATGCTCTTTATATAAAGAGCTTGGCAACTATTTAGGCTAACTGCCGTCGTGAGACTCGACTATTGGTGACTTGATTGGAGAGATTTTTGAGTTGCTAGAGACTCCAGATTATTTGACCTCTCTCTCTTCTTTGTTAGCAGACTCAAGTTGAAGATGATGTTGTGGCGGGTGTGCCATCTGGCACACTATGATTGGCCGACTTTTTTGATGTGGAGGTCCAACTCAGCTGCCGCATTAGCCATTGACTGGTTGACCAGACACGTGGTAGCCTCTCATTGGCTACTCGTGTGTGCGTGACAGGCTGACGGGTCACTAACTAACCATTGATCGGACACGTGGTAGCCTTCTATTGGCTATCTGTGTCTGCGTGGCTGCTGAGGGGGTGCCATTGATCGATGACCGTTTTGGACCGTTGACCAGTTGGATCATTGACTGGTCCGGTTCGACCGGGTTCAAGGTCCTTAATTTGAAAATTTTTTAGGTTCGAACCCGATTTGACCAGTTTTCTGAAATTTAAAAATTTCTAAATTTATTTTCTATCTAATGTTGGCCTCAATTTCCCAAATTGATATTTTTAATCCACATAGAAAAATTAATTATTGAACGAGTTCACTATGGTTCCTCCCGGTTCAGTCCGACTTGGGTCCAGTTCACCCCGAACCGGTCCGATTCTATTCTTAATTCCACTTTTCAATTCTTCCTCACAATTTTTTGTGAATTTTGGTCACTTGGGATATTCCAATTTCCCACATTGACCCTTCTTTACTATTTTCTAATTATTAAATTGGCATGATTTTCAACAATAGTGTTGATTCTCCTCCAAGTTTCTTTGGTTCGAGGGGACAGGTTTCACAACTCTACCCTCCTTTTTGGAGTTTTGTCCTCAAAACTCTGCTGCTCCTCTTATCTCTCAAAAGGGGATCTATGTGCGGTCCCCTTAGGGTACTGGTCGATACCCTACCATTTTGGTTACTTCCTTAGCCTTAATTCCCTTACTCTCGTGGATTTAGTTAGTTTGACTCATCCTTTCCCCTAGTGTTCACGAAGTCCCTTAGTTCCAATACTCCCTGCCGCTTAGGGCCTGACTCAAGGTTCTGACTTGTCTAATCAGTGTTATTCCCCTTTTCTTTTCATGGGTTTTGTTTGGAATCAAGGTTCCGACTTGTCCAATCGCATCTGGGGTTGTTTATTTCCTTGTTCATTGGGACTCCTTGGTTTGTCTTCTCGTCGAGCTTTTGCATCTGCCCTTCTCGGTGTTATTCCCCTTTTGCGGTCCTCTAGTTTGTCCTTTCATACTAGAGTTCCCTTTTTGTCGGCTGTTGGACCTATATGTCCCTAGTAGTAGGACTCCTGTGTCTTATTGCTCCACCCTAGGCCTGAAGCCTGGCTTGCCTTGTGGTCAGGATAGCGTCCTTTCACTCTTTTCCTTAGAGCATACTCCCCCTTGTTATTACTTTTGCATTATCTAGGTTACTTCGTTACTTGACCCCATTTATCCTTAGGTCTCGATTCCATATGTTCCTTCCATGCACTGTTGTCCCTTGAATGCAGGTGTTAGACTCCTTGTGTGAGTTTGGGGTTTCCCACATTTATTCTTTCTACTCTATCCCCTTATTGAGTTTGTCCGTCTCCGACTGTTGGGTTTCTCGCCACTGCTAGTCCTATCGGCCTATTGAGTTCTCCGTCCTCAATTTGTTCTCACGTCTGCCAGCTTTCTCCAACTAGTGAGGGGTTATTCTCTTCCCTTGCTCCTTTCTTTCCTCTCGGCTTTGGGGTCATTACGTTTGGTGATCCATAGCAACTGGACTCCCTTGGGTTTATTCCTTTCTCTTCTCTCAGACGACGATGAGGCTTGGTGTTTATCTCTACAATTACCTCCTCACTTAATTCCTATCAAAGTCATCCTCATGGGACTTCTCCTATCTCCCGACGTTTACATTTCTCGTGGGGCTGGTGAAGGTTTCCCCTTTGTTCCAGGATGCGGTCCTAGGTTCCGTTCCCCGATGGCTTGGGGTGGGTCCTCTCCCCCCATTGATCCCCAGTCGCTCCTTTTGGATCATTGTCCCTTCTTGTTTATCAGGTCCATCCACCCATCACTCGATTCTGTCATGCTTGTATGGCAATCCCTCCTCCCTTGGGTTGTACTCCCCTTTGGGCTCGAAGTCCATGTATCCCTAGTGGCTTGGAGTGTTCCAGACTAGCTCTTACTTTCTTGGATATCTCTCATGTACTCCCCTAATTCCTTTGAATTTCTGGGCTCCGCCTTTCATTATAGCTTAGTAGCATTCCTTCACTTCCTTAGGACTGCCTAGTTATTTATTGGATATACCCCTAGCTTGGTCACTTCTCTCTAACCATGTAGGTGTCCATTCTCTTGTATATTTCTAGTTCTAGTAGAGGGTATTCCCCCACGTTTTCCTCCTTATGGGGTAAGATACCCCTCTAGCCTTGTGTTCTTCTCAAGTATCGAGTTTCTCCTTATGCAACTGCCTAACTAACTTTATAGTCTCTACATTTGTCCGCCCATCCTCTTTGCTGTTTCACTTTTCTTGATCCCTAGCGTCGGGGTTTCCTATCCCTTCATTACTAACTTGTTTCTCACTTTTCAATGAAATACTTTGTCATTATCCCTCGATCATCTTGGTTGTTACTCACTACGGTGCTCGAGGACGGGTAGGTCTTCTCTTGATTCATTCTCAAGGGGTCCTTGACCTGCCCTCCGTTTGTTCATGTTACCGGTCCTAGACTTTCCCTTTCAGGATCAATTTTTTTTGCCCTAATGCCACTCACGGCCAGTGTCCTCCCTTTCTATCTTGACATCCTCTTGTGGGGTCGCATTCCTAGTCCTTGATATGACTCCTCGATCTCTCTTTAGTTCATCGAGCCGGTCTTACCTTCATTAGGGTCCTAATATATTGTTGACTTTTTTATGGTGCCTTATCCCAACCGATTCTGCATGGTTCCCCGTTTTACCTTTTTGGGCTCACTATGGTTTATTCTATTGGGTCCAAACTTTTCTTATCCCTCGGGGTTCTTCTCAGGGCTCTTCGACTCTTAGCCTTATTATTTTAGTCCCAGCGTCTTCGCTTGGGGTATTGGGTACAATTGTTGGATAGTGGGGCGGCTGGTCCACCCCAAGTTTGGCTGTCCTCCTTACTTTTTCCTGTTCTCCTGAGGTTCCTTGGCACCCTGTGCTTTCTTTGTATAAGAGTTGTATTTCCCTTCTTGCAAGTACCAGTTCCCGGTGTCCTTGTAATTCTAGGGTTTCTTAGTCTACGGGAGGTAAGGTAAAGAATGTTCTTTCCTGGGGACTTTGGAGTTCTCCTTGGGTTTTCTATGCGGGTGTTATTTTCCTCCTTCACACTTTTCTTTTACGAGAAAATTAAATGCCTTTATTTACTTGACTAGAAAGCCCCGGTCAGGGTTTATTACAATAACCAATCTTAAGAGTTTCTTATTACTCCCTTAACCTCCCCAATTAATAGATCTAGAGGTAAACCTAGGCGGGTTATGAGATTCAGCATCGGGCGCCCTGGTGCGTCTCCTCCTCCTAGGCGGGCAGTTGCCTCCATGGTATCTCCCATAGTGGAAGCATGGGTTCATGCTTGGTTCTTTGAACTCCATGGATGCTGATAAGCTAGGAGCTCTCCTGGCTTGCATTGTTGGCATGATATCTACCCCATACCGGTTTAAGATAGCAACATCATGGGCGTGTTGCATGGGACCTGCGGTACACGTGCTACCGTGTATCGGAGGGAGTTAGCAGAAAACCCTAACATAATTTGTGTATAACTCCCAGAAATTTCTCTTGGCCTCTACTGGTATTTGGGCCTGATCTGGTTCCTGGGTGGGGAAGTCTCGTCCTCCATCGAGTAGGGAGGGGTTCTCTCTTGAGGTGCATCCCATGGGATAGGCTCCTCTAGTGCCTCCAGCCTTTGCTCCATGGCATGTATCCATGGGATATATTCTTCGGGGGCATTTCCGTTCATAATTTCTATAATGGTTGTCCGGAACCAAGGATTAGGATGGGTGGGGAAGCTTATTAGGAAAGTTATGTTGTGTTACCACTCAAATTGTCATGCCCTGACCTAGTTTGGTTGAGGTCTCGTGATCAAACCGCTACCATTTCCTGCATCATTTGAGTATTCCTACCCTAATGATACATAGAAGGTAAAGGCTTGTCTACATTCAAACCCTTACTATAAGTTAGGGGTAGGGAGCATACCTTGAGGGCCCAAGCTTGTCCTGAAACTTTCTGTCTTTGTAATAGACTTGAAAGGGTGAGAGGAGGGGAATGATTATACATATACCCAGTGAGGGAAACTACTATAACGATTAATTTAATTCATTGCTTTGCCCATTAATTATTCAATTGTCATTCTCACATACTAGCCATGCACCAACCACTCTCCTATCATAGGAGGGATCACACGCTCGTAGAACGGTCCCCGACCATTCCACTTATGGATTGGAGCACCTTTACCATCCACCTTGATAGAGATTAACAACCTCTACCTCGAGTTTGAGTGAACATTAATAATCCAACCCTCAAACCCTGATCACTTCACAATGTCTACTTTGTGGGACAAGACCTCATTTCCCTTGATGCCTCGGTCTCAATGTGCAGGAAGCTCTCCGAGCTTCTCGACCTACTGGACTCCATACTGCCCTTATGCACCTTGGGTCATTTAGCAGTCCTTGGGATCCATCACTACATCATGCCAAGTATCCCGATGGCCTTAATCTCACAGTGCATGCACAATCAAGGGTCTTTTAAATTATAGCCATTATCTTTGGCCCTCTAGCACAATGGTTTGTTAGCTTGGCTTCAGCCCACGCATACTAGCCCAACAGGTTCGACAACTTGGTTTCAGCGGAGCAGCAGTTTAGCCCAACAAGCCCAACGACTCAGACTTGGCTCAACGGGTATCACACACAATTCCCATTAATTGGATCTTTTAGCATTACTTTTCACATGCTAGTTCTGGACAGGTTAATACCCAAGTCCATGGGCCTTGAGCCCACTTGCATACCGAGCCTAAGTCCCTGAATAAGCTCCCAAATATTTTAAGCAGGGTAACCCAGTCACAGGAGGCTAATTCCATGAAAATCATTTTTAAATGTGAACCGTCATTCCAACCGGAATGGAAATTATAGCAATTCCCACTCACCCAAAAATTTTGATGGGTTTGGTCTGGTAGGTTCTGGCTTCACGGGTTGCCTCTAGAAGCCGACGCTCGAGCAGTATGCTCCTACACGACACAAATATTCATATCATGGTGCATCGACTGGGATGTCACAAAATTTCTAGTATTTGGTGCGTAGGGCCTTGTATTTTACCTTAATTGCATTTAGGTTCCTAATTGATCCTTAGTCTCAATTAAGACCCTAGGATTCCCAATCATCCTTCTTGGCTCCTTAACTATCATGCCCTAACCCGGTTTGGTCAGATTCCCATGATCAACTTGCCGCTCCCTTGGGTTAAGAGGGTTTTCCCCTTTAATCAAGAGGAACTAGACGTAATTTAAACCTTGTTCCCTATAATAACATAAATCAATAAAAATGCAAGCTTAAAATAACTTTTAAGCATACTTGACAAAGGGTAGATTCAAGTATTTGCTTTAGTTATGTTTTCTCTACTCTTGAAAAGGGATATAAAAGAGGGATGAGTTTCCACAACTCAGTGAATGGGTGTTGGGAGTGAGTTTTAAATAAAATATTTTTAATCAAAGTGTGCGAGTATCCTTATTTCTTTTAAGACTGATCTTTCCTTCAACTTCGATTTTTCAAAAACCTTTTTCATGAATTCCACATTAGGTGTGTTTAATAGTTAATAAAGCCCTTTATCCGGAAGGGATCACACATTTACAGGTGCCGCCCATCCACTACACCCACTTTGGAGCTCGGAGCGTCTTTACCAGTCATCAAGATAGAAGTCCGTCCACTTCTACCCTAGGTTTGAGTGGATGTTCAGGACATCCAACCCTTAGACCCGAAAACAACTCTGTGTTCGTATGAGGACATAGACCTCATCCCGACCCCACCCCGGTCTCTTGTGCAAGAAGCTACATCGAGCTTCCCAATTGTTGGCATGACAAATTGTCCTTATCTCCACCATGTCGTCTAGTAGCCCTTAGGATGCATCCTACCCCTCTTGAGCATCTTAATGGTCCTATACCTCAACTGCCTGCACAAACAATAGTTTTTTCACATAGCCATTTATCTTTGGTGCCACTAGTCCAATGGCCCCGACCCTCAACCCGACGTACAACTATTTGTCTAGACTAGTCTGTCAACCTGGCCCTGACGCACTGCCGCTAGTCCATCGAGTACTGTCGGTCCTAACTTGGTACCATAGCAAAATCAAATAATCATTTCATTAAGAGTTTTCATGGCTTTCATATCTCATGTTTGTTTACGAGCTCCTACTTGTGCCCACTAGCCTTGGCCCCACTATACGTGATTTTCCAAAATCGGGCATTTTAGTCACATAAGTTCAAAAACCGAGGCCTCTGGTGTCATGTCCCGACCCTGTTTGGTCGCATCCCCATGAGCAACCCGCCACTCCCTTTGGTCTAAAAGGATTTCACTCTTCTTAAATCACGTGGAGTAAGGCATCCTTCCTACCTGTCTTTCCTGGAATATCATTATACAAAACTGGATATCTTAAAAATAGACATACCTATCTTACAAGGAGGTCTTTAAGTTTTGGAATCCCCTTGGTTACCTAAAAGGGGTAAAAAGGAGGAGAGTGAGTTCTACAACTTAGTAAATGGGTGTTGGGAGTGAGTTTTCATTTAACAAAATAAATTTAATCGGAGTGTGCCAAACTCCTTATTTACTTTAAAAATGTTCTTTCCTTAAATTCCAATTTTCAGAACTTTTACTCTGCTAAGGGTAACCTTTTCTTCTAAAAGGGTTTTTCTTTAATTTTTTAATGTCTTTTCAGAACCTTTTTCCAAGGTTTATAACAAGTTTTTCCAAGAATTTCTCAAATCCTTTCCAAGGTGTTCAAATCTTTTTCCCATTTCCATATTGTGTGTGTTTCACAAACAACACACGCCTTTCATTAGGAGGAGTACACACATTCGCGAGATGCAATTACGTCGACTACACCCACTTGTGGATCAGAGCGAATTTACCATCCACCCTATTAGAAGTCCCTGACTTCTACCCAGAATCCGAGTGAAGATATCAAATGTTCAACCCTCAGACCCAAAATACTTCATGTCCATATGAGGATGGAGACCTCATCCCGACCCCACCCCGGTCTCATGTGCTTGAAGCTACGTCAAGCTTCCCTAAGTGCTGGCACGACAACTGCCTTTTATCTCTACCATGTTGTCTAGTAGCTCTTAGGACGCATCACTACCCCTCTTGGGCATCTTAACTGTCTCAAACCTCAAGTGCATGCACAAACAATATTTTTCCATAAAGCCATTTATCTTTGGTGCCATTGGTCCAATAGCCCCGACCCTCAACTCGACTTGCAGTTGTTTGTATGGGCCGATCCGTCGACCTAGCCCTGAGGCACTATTGCGAGTCCATCGAGTATATCGGTCCTCTCATGGTACCATGGTGAAATCACATAATCCATTCATTAAAAATTTTCATGGCTTCAATATATCATGTTTGTTTATGATCTCCTGTTCTGCCAATTGGGGTTGGGCCCACTTTACGTGATTTTCCAAAATCGAGGCTTCTAGCCTATCTAAGCTATTCTAGCTCTCATCACGAAGGTCTCCCAAACATTTTATGCATTGGCACACAGTCAGGGGAGAACACTTTTGACAAAATAATTTTCTATCCATAACATCAACCAGGCATGATGACATCTTCGCTTACTACCGGTAAGCGAGTTTTCTACTTCCTTCTAGGAAGTCCATCACACCAACTAGGTATGATCTACTTACAACCAGTAAATAGTTTTTTCGTATAGATTTCACATCACTCCAATCAAGTGTGATGTCAAAATTCCACATAGAAGTGGTTTTTCATATCTGATGTGCTCATCAACCCAACAAGGTATGATGTGAATAAACTCACTCACCCGATAATCGCCGTGTTTTCCTTCTTAGTCAGGTTTTTGCCTTCACATGAGCTTATCCTTGCTGGCATTCTGGTCATTCATGTTCCTACATGATTTGGACATCCTTGTTTATTTACATTTGGCATGATAGCCTTCATTCCTCACATATGAACAAAATGCCGAAACTTTTTAGTTAATTGCATTTAGGTCCCTAAAGTTATTTTTCCTTGACTTTAGGTCTCTAATGCTAACTTTTCTTCAAATTGAGTCTTGAAACTTCTAAAAATTCAAATTGGATCCTCAATTTACTCAAAATCATTAAAGGGGTTCAAGTTTTCCAAATTTTAAATTTGGTTCCCAACTTTTCAAAAACTACCATTTTGCCCCTTACTTTACAAAAATGGCAATTTGAACCCAATTATTCTAAAAAATTGACCCATGGGTCCTCCAACATTCTTTTCATGGCCAATTGACCCTCAATTTTTGGAAATTGCAATTTGGTGCCTCAATTTTACGAAATCCCAAAATTTCCCCTTTCAAATTGACCGAATTTGATTTCATCAAATTGACCTTCCAATTGGGGTTAATTCTACAATTGAAAGTATGGATTAGTTCCTACACTTCCATACGATTCAATTGGGCTTTGAACCGCATCATTTGGGTATAAATTGAGCTCAAACAGAGATTCACCGAAAAACTGAACTTAGAGAGATAAAGCTTCGAAAGATTATTGTTAGAGGTGCGATGGCCCGTTCTCTCTATCGGTGAAGATAACTCTCTTCCTGAGGTATCTTCTAGGATCAAGAATTCCTACAATTGACCTTAAATTGAGGAAGAATTTTGTCAGTAAAATTCTGCAGTTTCTCTCTCTAACTTTGACCTACAATGAATGAGGAGGGCCGAATTGACTTACCTTTTCGCTTAGTTGAGGTCGTCTAAGGGCCGAGGATACGTTGGGAGAGCTTGGTTTGGCAAGAGGAGGGATGAATTTGGCCAATTTTAGCTCAGCCAAAACAAGGTAGCTTTAGTCCGCCAGAGTTGCTTCACTGTTTAATTACGCTAACACTTCTTCGATGATCCTTGAAGCAAATGGAGACTACCGTTAGGTAGCTGACTTCTCCCCGAATCTAAGGAATCTGACTTTGCTTTCTAAGGCTCAAAAAAATATCCAAGTTAGAGCTCTGGTTCGAGCTTCACCAGAAATTGGACTTGTAGGGAGCGAGAGAGAGGAGTTTTTAGGTGTGGGGAGGAGGAATTGAGAGGAGCTCTGTCACGCCCCGACCTGGTTTCGTCTAATCCCCGTGAACAACCACCGCTCTCTTGGTTCAAGAGGGGTTTCCCCTTTTTTTGATTCAAGAGGAGCCAGGTGTAATCTCAACCTTGTTCCCTAGAATGTCATATAATAATAAAAATGCAAGCTCAAGATAATTAAGAGTTCCTGACAGAGGGTATGGCCTGGTATTATCTCTAGTCATTTCTCTATTTCCTGAAAAGGGATAAAAATGGGCGGTTGAGTTTATACCACTTAGTAAATGGGTATTTTAAAAATAAAGTTTTGATAAAATAGTTTTTGAATTGGAGTGTGTCAGACACTTTAATTCCTTTAAAATTCTTTCTTCAATAATTTCTCAATTTTTCAAAGCCAATTTTGATCATTAACCACCAATGGTGTGTTTAGCAATTAACACATGCCCTTCATTATGAAGGGATCACACATTCGTAGGGCAACCCGTCCACTGCACCCACTTGTGGCGTTGGAGCGACTTTAACAACCACCTAGATAGAAGCTCATCCACTTCTGCCCTAAGAATGAGTGAGTGTACATGACATTCAACCCTCAATTCTGAAAAGAAACTCCCTATCTCTATGAGGATAGACACCTCATTTTGATACCATCATGGTCTCATGCACATGAATCTACATCAAGCTTCCCTGACTGCTAGCATGACAAACTACCCTTATCTCCACCATGTCTTCCAGTAGCCCCAAGGATGCATCACTACCCCTCTTGTGCGTCTTGATGGTCCCGAACCTTAGTGCACACACAAAACAATAGTTTTCCTCATAAGCCATTTAATCTTTGGTGCCACTTGTCCAACGGCCCCGACCCTCAACTTGACCTGCAACTATTTGTCTCGATTGGTCCGTCGATCTATCTTGTCGCACTACCGCTAGTCCATCAAATATGTCGATCCTACATTGGTACCATGGCCAAACACATCATTCATTAAAGTTTTCATGGCTTAATCTCATGTTTGTTTACGAGCTCTTACTCATGCCAACTGGCCTTGGGTCCACTATATGAGATTTTAAAAATCGGGCATTTTAGCCCCCAAGTTCCAAAACTGAGGCTTCCAGTCTATCTGAGCTATTCGAGCTACCATCAAGAAGGTCTCCCAAAAAGTTTTAGTGGCACATAGTTAGGGGAGAGCACTTTTGACAAAAATAATCCTTTCAGCTATCCATCACACCAACAGGGTGTGAAGACATCTCCGCTCATAATCGATAAGCGGGTTTTCTACTTCCTTCTAGGATGTTCATCATACCAACTGGGTATGATCTCCTTACAACCGATAAGTAGTTTTTTCGTGCATTTTCTCACATCACCCTATCCAGGTGTGATGTTAAAATTCCACATAGTAACGGGTTTTTACCGATGTGCTCATCATTCCAATCAGGTATGATGTGAAAATCCCACTCACCCGTTAATGAAGTGAATTCCTCTTAACAGGGTTTTTACCTCAAGCATACTTGTTTAGGCTGGCGTTCCCAGTACTTTGTGTTCCTACACGATATGAACATGCTTGTTCATTATCCTTTAGCCTAATAGCCTTCATTCATCACAAATGAATAAATACCCAAACTTTTCAATTATTTATAATTAGGTCCCTAAAGTTCTTTTTCTTTAAATTTAGGTCCCTAATGCCAATTTTCCCCCAAATTGAGTCCCGAAACTTCAAAAATTACTTTGAGACCTCAATTTATTCAAAATTACAAAAAGGGGTTCAAGTTTCCCAAATTCCCAATTTTGTCCCCAACTTTTCCAAAATTACCATTTTACCCCCTACTTTACAAAAATGGTAAATTTCACCACAAAAATTCCAAAAATAGACCAATTGGTCCTCCAATATCTATTCCATACCCAATTGGTTCTCAATTTTAGGAAATTACACTTTAGTTACTCAAATTTTTGAAATCCCCAAAATTTCCCCATTTTCCCCCAATTTCAACCTTTTAACTAGATTTGATTTCATCCAATTGACCGATCAATCAAAGTTAATTGTTGAAATTGAAGGTGGATTAGAGTTCCTACACATCCATATGACTCAATTGCACTTTGATTAACATGAATTGACTTCAGAACGAGCTCAAACAGAGCTTCGCCAAAAAATTGGTCGAAGAGAGAGAAAGTTTTGAAAGCTTACCGTCGGGGGCGTAGCGGTCCGAGCTTTCAATCTGGGTAAAAAGCTCTCATCCTTATGTTTCTCCTAAAATTAGGAATCACCTCAATTAATGTTGAATTAAGGGAGAATTTGGTCAGTAAAGATCTGTGGTTCTCTCTCTAGCACCGTTTGGAATTGAGAGAGGGGAGCCAAATTGGCTTACCTTTCCGCTCTAATTCGTTCATATGAGGGCTGATGAAGTGTTAGGAGAGCTTAGTTTGGCCCAAGGAGGGCTCAAATTGGTTGATTTTAGCTCGACAAAAATAGGGCAACTTTGGTCCGCCAGAGCTGCTTCACCGTTCGATCACGCAGACACTTCTCCAACGATCCTAAGTGCAATTAGAGACCATCATCGAGTAGCTAACTTCTTCCCAAGTCTGAAGAAATTGACCATGCCTTCTTTGGCTAAGAAAAGACCCTATGTCGGTTCTCTAGTTCGAGCTTCATCAAAAAACTTAGTAGCTGAGAGAGAGCAAGGGTTTGATGTGCGTGGAGGATGAATGGAAAATGGCTCTTTATATATGGCTCTTTAATAATAGTCATTGATGGCTAGAAATGTACTAAATGGAAACAATTCTTCTTCACCAGCATTGTTCAATTTTTCGACGAGTGATGGCCAGATAGTCATTGTGAAGAAGACGACACTATTCCGAATCGGACTGGACCTATCCGAATTGGGTTCTACACTTAAACTGGCTGGTTCAAGCACGATTCGACTGCGTTTTTCAAAATTAAAAATTACTAAATTCATTCTCTATCCAATGGTGGTCTCAATTCTCTAATTTAAATTTTCTAAGCCACCTAGAAAAATAAATTTAGCATCCGGTTCAATAGTGGTTCAAACCAGTTTAATCTAGTGATCCGGTTCACCTAAACTGGTCTGGTTTTCTCTCCCAAATTGTCCTAAGGTCATTTTCCAAGGTTTTTATGACTTTTGTGTCACTTAGAAGTTGTAAATTTCCCAATTCACCCGTTCTCTAATGATCGGGTTTGTGAACCGATTCAGTTTTCTCACTCGTTTTGACCGGTTCTTTCCCCTATTTTCCTTAACTCCAAAGGGTGGGATTTACAACTCTCCCCTCCTTTTAGGAGTTTGTCCCCAAAACTTATTCAACATTTTTCACACTGGGAGGAACTTCCCTAGATGTCAATTTGTTGTTCATAGACGTTCTACCTTCTCGGTTATTCTCATTCATCCCTTATATAACATCCACTTGAGATTTCCTTTTCCTTCCCAATATTTTCTCATTCCATGGAGTTTACTTTCGTTAACCCTATCTCATTTGAAGGTTTAAGGTCATCTCCTTAATTTCACATCCTTCGTACCTTAAGATTTCTGGATTGAGAGTTCCAAAATACCCCTTCATTCTCATATCCTATTATTCTCTTCATTGTTGACCTCCTTAGTTCAATGTCCGTTCAAGCACCACTACATGCTTCCACAGGTGTTGGTGTTATCATCTTTTCATCCTACATTGATCCTTCCCTCATTCATTGGTTATTACCACTTCGTTTCAAGTTTTAATGCCTGACCTTATCATGCTCAACCAACAAACTCTTCCTTACTTGAATCATATTTCCTTGGTACAGTTGGGCTTACATGTCCCTTATAGCACAATGTTCTCTGGAACTTGTCTTTGACCATTTAATATTTTAAAAGCATTTCCATAATGGTTATTCTCAATTTCTCTATCTTCCAGGGATGGTATAACGTCGTGCCTCTTTTCGTCTAGTGGTACTTCTTGACTATCATCATTAATATCCAATCGTCCATTTTGCCTTTGATGTCATATCCTTTATAATTGTATTGGTTTCCTTACTTACTCATCTTTTCCAAACTTCTTTATTAGGTTTTTCAAATTTCAAGTATTTAAGTTTCCTACTGACATGCTAAGACTCTTCCTTTCTTACGTCATTTCGCATTCTAAGTGGTGTCTTTTTCCTTAATCCATTCTTACTCACTCGTGATCATTTCACGATTCTCCATTCCGACTTAGTTCCTTTCTTACTCGTATGACATATTTTGATGTTGTCATCCTACTTACCCGTTACTTGGGTTTAACTTACCCTCTTTGACCCTTTATGATTTCTTTTCTTTTGCACTTGATCCTTTCATTTACAACAACTCGTTTTTGAGGACTTTATCTTCTTTCAATTTTTTTAGTTCCATTTTCTCTTAATTGTAACACGTGTTTTTCCAAGGTTCCCTTCCTTGGTATGTTTTATACTCATTTTCTCCAGAAATTCTTTCCTAGTTTTACCATTGTGAATGTCCAACCTTGAATAATATTCTTGGATGCCATCCTTTCCTACTCACCATTACCCTTTAGAACCTATGGTTACTCCTTGTATATATATCATCTTCATTCTCACTTGCTACCATTATTCATCTATTTCTTGGAGGTGAAGCTCACATCCTCCTTCATTTCACAATCTCTCGATTGTCCTACAAAGAGCTTATTTAACCTTCTTATAGCTATTAGATCGTCACTCCTTATCTTAGCCATTGATCTCTTTATGGCTTTCCTCTGTTCTTATTTCTCAAAGGTTTTGGCCTTTCCATCTTTTCCTTCTTACTAGGATTGTAACCTTCCCAAGGGTCAATTCGTTAACCGTCTCGCTCATCTTATCCTCTTAGTTTAATTATTTTGAGAGAATTGTCTCTCGAATCTTCTTGTCCTTGGTATCCATCCCTTTGCCCTATTTAGGGTATGATCCTTACTACTCCCCAATACTTCCTGAAGTGTAGTTTATTTTCCCATATGATCTGGCTGCTATGGGTTATTTCCTTCAACTGGGTCCGTCTAGAATTCCTATTTGGTTTCCATGCTTTCTTGCATGTAGATCATACTTAACCACTTGTACTTTTTACTGATGTCCTTATTTCGGCTCTAGTTTTGCGATATTTCCTCGATTGATTTTCTTAACTTAGAGCTTTCTCCTTTACGATCCCACTTCCTATTCTCATCCTTCTTCTAGGGTCTTCCGTTTGGGGATTCTTACGTTCAATCTCCTTACTGCTCCTTAGAAGTTCTTCTTTCATTCTTTTCTTATACTTACAAATCTTGTATGGCTTATTCACACTGGATTCCTCCCTTTTTGTTCCAAATCTTTGTTTCCAATAAGTACTCTTATTTTATGGAGTTCCTAAGTACTTGTATCCTAACTCTTTCCAAGTAAGCATTATTCATGGGGCTTTCTTATTTGTCTTGTCTTAATTGTCTTAACATCCTCAATGTTCCCCATAACCTTCTTTCTTTCTTCCCGATCCGCTTCCATTTCTTTAGTTTCCTTTGGAACAGTCCATTCCTTTTTGTTTTCCTTACTCTTATTCTTTGAGCCTTTCCTTAACTCCTTAAACTCTCACTAATCTTATGCTCTTTGATGCTCACTTCCCTTTGTTCCAACTTCTTCTTCCTTTCCTTAGTTAGGAGTTGTCTCCCTTGGATAATCTCTAAGAGTCTCTTCCTTGCCAAATTTTATTGTACTTATGAGGGAAAATCTTAAAGGTTGAAGCTAACTAGAAATAACTCGTTTTCCTTCCTTAGGTGGTTTCCTACCTTTTACTTTAATCTTTATTAACATACTCTTATTGCTTGAATTTATCAAGGAGACCCATGAGTTTTATCAAGAAAATTAACTTTTATTCATTTAAGAAAATATTTTCTTGCCATACTTGGCTTATTATAGAAAATTTTCTACCCCATAATCCCTTAGGGTCATAGGCCGAGAGTCAGCCTTAAAACAATTGTGGGACTCTTGATGAGATGGCTCTAAGAAACTAATTGGGGTCCATTTGTATTCCCTTATGGGATGAATTTCATGTATGGCCTCCATTCCGTACCATCTTAATACCACCACCTCACACTCATACGTCCACTTCATCCATTGGGAGGGATTGAAGTCAGGCTAAGTAGGTGGGGGAACTTGGTGGACCTTCATGAAGGTGGCATACACATCCTAGTAGTTGTCCCATGCTTCCTTCTTAGTTGGATTTCTCTTTGGTTGTTGTGGGGCTGAAGGAGGGGTTGAGATCCTAGGAGGAGGTACAAGTTCCTCTCGTCTAGGAGGAGGGGATGTGATGCCTTCTAGTTCCAATAAGGCTCCCACAAGTTTTTGATAATCTTCCACCATGTCCTTGGGTACTCTTTTCTCACCACCAATTGAATAATGTTTCTCAATTCTCCCTCCACACGTAGTTGTCCTTTATCACAAGTTTATCCCATTTTGGCCTCACCAATTTCACCGAAAAATGTCATTGGTAGAGTTGTGCTCTATATTTTTGTAAAATTGAGTAACATATGGTTGTTGGTGACGAAATTGGCATTGACTTGGCATGGAATTAAACTTCCTTCCCTAAGATCTCCCACCTCATGAGTACTTGGTCGAGTGACTCAAAATGGCCTAAAAAATCCCTTCAATGGCTTGCTCTCTTTCGTCCCTTATTGCTATCTATTTTCACAGCCTCCAATTAGGCTTTGACAGATTCCAACAACATCCCAACCAACGTGGTTTTGATCTAGAATGTCACGATTCGACCTGATTCATGAATCAAACTGACATAATAACAGTCACATACTCTCAATGCTATAGTAGTGGACACCTCAATACAGTAGAACCAACATGATGAAAATCCCAAATTAATACAATTGTTCTAAAATCCTCCCGAAATTTAAATATTTTCAAAATAACTATTCAAAATACATAGTAGACCATAAATCAATCCCGAAAAATGAGTAGTCACCTTATATCACATGTTATTGAACCCAAGTAACTTGTATTGGGTTTCTTTTTGTGTGAGGGCCCTCCTCCCTTATAGTCCACTTATTTGTATATTTCAAAAATGTGTTATGGGAGGGGTGAGCAATGCTTAGTGAGCACGAATGTCGCTCATCAGTTCATTCAAGGGCTTGATATTGCCACAACTCAAAATAGCTAATATAAAGTTTAATAATTAATTTTATATGGGGGTTCATCACATATCCTACCATTCGTGCATTAATATAATTAATTAGCTCATACGGTAACACTGGGAAATTTTCCTATTCACAAACTGGGAATAGAGCTAGCAAGAGGTGATTATGCGGCTATGACCCAGGTGCTGAGGCACCAGTTGTGAGTACGGAGAAGGTTCGCAACCCCGCACTCCAATTCCCTATCTGGTGCCATCCCAAGAGAGCGATGCATTTTGGGGAGGTTTTTTGTTTATGTGGAGCCTTAGTTGCCCTAATTGTTGTGTAGGCCTAAGTGACACGTTGTGTGGGAGAGCGGCTACAAAGCTGCTAGGAGCCTGGGGTGCCAAGGGATGGAGTTGCGAGTAGGCACATGTGAAGTGTTCGTTGTGGGAAGAGAGCACTAGAGCCTCCCACATTGTGGCTCCCGGTCTGGGATCGTCGAGTGGCAGTCCATTCTAGGAAAAATGTGAATGCTTGTTTAGGGCCATGAGTCACCCCTTATTTTCATATTGTTTGCCTAAGTTACCTGGTTGGGGAGCGGGTAATGAGTAACTTGAGAGTGCCGCCTGAGTGTAGGTCATGTGATTATGTGAGACTATATTCTATGTTTGAGATAAATGAATTGAAACCACAGATACCCAATAAGTGGGAGAATGAGAATAGTATGTCCGTGAGATAGAGACGAGTTGGATTTCTTGAGATTATGTCTCAAAGGGGAGAAAATAAACCACATGAGTCACATGAGAGATACGAGTTGTCACGCCCCAACCCGGTTTGGTCAGATCCTTGTGATCAACCCATCTTTCCCTTGGTTTAAGAGGGGTTTCCCTCTTTCTTTAATCAAGAAGAGCCAAACATAATTTAACCTTATTCCCTAGAATAACATAAATTAATAAAAATGCAAGCTTAAAAAAAAACTTTTATGCATGCCTGACAAAAGGTAGCTCCTGGTATTTTCCTTAATCATTTTTCCTAATCCTAAAAATGGATAGAAAAATAGTGGTTAGTTTCTACAACTCAGTGAATGGGTGTTGGGAATGAGTTTACAGAAAAATAGTTTTAATTCTAGTGTGTTAGACTCCTTATTTCCTTTAAGATAATTTCTTTCTCAAATTTCGGGTTTTCAAAATTTCTTTCCTCATTATCCAATAGTCAACACACGCCCTTCATCAGGAAGGGAATCACACATTCGTAAGGCAGCCTATCCAATACACCCACTTGTGGCTTCAGAGCAACTTTACCGACCACCTAGATAGAAGCCCATCCACTTCTACCCTAAGAATTAGTGGATGTACACGACATCCGACCCTCAATCCCAAAGAGAAACTCCGTGTCCATAGGAGGACAAAGACCCCATCCTGACCCCACCCCGGTTTCATGCGCATGAAGCTACGTCGAGCTTCCCTGACTATTGGCATGACAAACTACCCTTATCTCCACCATGTCGTCTAGTAGTCCCTGGCATGCATCACTACCACTCTTGGGCATCTTGATGGTCCCGAACCTTAGTGCATGCACAAAATAATAGTTTACCTAATAAGCCATTTAATCTTTGGTGCCACTTATCCAACGGCCCCGACCCTTAACTCGACCTACAACTATTTGTCTCTATTGGTCCATCGACCTGTCTTGTCGCACCGCCGTCAGTCCATCGAGTATGTCGATCCTGTCTTGGTACAATGGCCAAACACATCATTCATTAAAGTTTTCATGTCTTAATCTTGTGCTTGTCTATGAGTTCCTGCTCGTGCCAACTATCCTTGGGTCCACTGTACGAGATTTTCAAAATCGGGCATTTTAGCCCCAAGTTTAAAAAACCTTGGCCTCCGACCTAATTGAGCTATTCGAGCTCTCATCAAGAAGGTCTTCGAAATTATTTAAGCAGTAGCACACAATCAGGGGAGAGAACTTCTGACAAAAATAATCCTTTTAGCTGTCCATAACACCAACCGGGTATGAAGGCATTTCCGTTCATAATCGATAATCGAGTTTTCTACTTCCTTCCAATAAGTTCATCATACCAGCTGGGTATGATCTACTTACAATTGGTAAGTAGTTTTTTCATGCATTTTCTCACATCATTCTATCTAGGTGTGATGTTAAAATCCCGCATAGTAGCATGTTTTCATTACCTAGGTGCTCATCATCCCAACCGGGTATGATGTGAAAATCTCACTCACCCCTTAATGTAGTGAATTACCCTTAATCGGATTTTTGCCTCAAGTTAGCTTGTCTTGGCCGGTATTGTTGGCACTTTGTGTTCCTAAATGATATGAACATCCTTGTTCATTATCCTTGGGCCTAATAGCCTTCATTCATCACAAATGAATAAATACCCAGACTTTTCAATTATTTGCAATTAGGTCCCTAAAGTTTTTTTCTTTAACTTTAGGTCCCTAATGCAATTTTTTCCCCCAAATTGAGTCCCAAAACTTCAAAAACTTACTTTGGGACCTCAATTTATTCAAAATTACAAAAAGGGATTCAAGTTTCCCAAATTCCCAATTTGGTCCCCAACTTTTCCAAAATTATCATTTTGCCCTAACTTTACAAAAATGGTAAATTTCATCCCAAAAATTCTAAAAATTGACCAATTGGTCCTCCAACATCTTTTCCATGCCCAATTGGCCCTCAATTTTAGGAAATTGCACTTTAGTCCCTCAAATTTTTTAAATCCCGCAAAATTTCCCTAATTTTCCCCTAATTTCAACCTTTCAACCTGACCGGATATGATTTCATCCAAAAGACCAATGAATCAAATTTAATTGTTGAAATTGAAGGTGGATTTAAGTTCCTACACATCCATATGATTCAATTGTATTTTGAATCGCATGAATTGACATTGGAACGAGCTCAAACAGCGCTTTGCCAGAAAACTGGTCGTAGAGAGAGAAAGCTTCGAAAGTCTACCGTCGAGGGCGTGGCTGTCCGAGCTTTCAATCTGAACAGATAGCTCTCATCCTGAGGCTACTTCTAAAATCAATAATCACCTCAATTCATGTTGAATTGAGGGAGAATTTGGTCTGTAAAGATCTGTCGGTTCTTTCTCTAGCACCGATTGAAATTCATAGAGTGCAGCCAAATTTGCTTACCTTTCTTTATCTAATTCGGTCGTATGATGGCTGAGGAAGTGTTAAGAGAGCTTAGTTTGGCTTGAGGAGGGCTCGAATTGGTTGATTTCAGCCTGACAGAAATAGGGCAGCTTTGGTCTATCGGAGCTGCTTCACTGTTCGATCATGCTAGCGCTTCTCCAGCAATCCTCAGAGCAATTGGAGACCACCGTCGGGTAGCTGACTTCTCCCCAAGTCTAAAGAACCCAACCACATCTTCTTTGGCTTAGAAAAGACCCTATGTCGGAGCTCTCATTTGAGCTTGATCTAAAAACTTAGTAGTTGAGAGTGAGTGAGGTTTTCAGGTGTTTGAAGGATGAATGGAGAGAGGATCTTTATATAGGAAGTTTGGGACTCTTGGGCCACCCGTTTAGCACCTTAATGACAGTCACTGGTGGCCTGAAATGTACTAAATGGAAACGTTTATTCTTCGCCGGTGCTGTTTGATTTTTCGGTGAGCCAACGGTGTTGTCATCTAAAGGAAGAAGATGACACTATTCCAAACCAAACCGGACTGGTCTGAACCAATTTCAATGCTTAAATCGGCTAGTTCAGGCCCAAATCAACAGATTTTTTTCAAAATTAAAATTTTCTAAATTTATCTAAATTCATTCTCTATCCAATGATGGCCTCAATTCTCCAATTTGAATTTTCTAAGCCACCTAGAAAAATAAATTTAGCATAATGTTCAATAGTGGTTCAAATCGGTCCAAACTAGTTCGGATCTGGTTCACCTGAACTGGTCTAGTTTGCTCTACCAAATTGTCCTAAGGTCCTTTTCCAAGGTTTTTATGACTTTTTGGGTCACTCAAGAATTGTAAATTTCCCAATTCACCCGTTCTCTGATGATCGGGTTTGTGAACCGTTTCGGTTTTCTCACTCGATTTGACTAGTTATTTCCCCGATATTCCTTAACTCCAAAGGGCAGGGTTTATGAGCTCTTTATATAGGGAGCTCAGAGACTCCTTGGCCGTTCGATTGGCACCTTTATGGCACTCATTCATGACCTAAAATGCCCTGAATGGAGACTTTTCACCTTTGCCGACACTGTTCGATTTTCCGATGAGTGAACAGTGATGTCATCTAAAGGAAGAAGACGACACTGTTCCGAATTGGACCAGACCGGTCCGAACCGGTTTCAATGCTTAAACCATCTGGTTTAGGATCAATTTTTCTATTTTTCAAAATTAAAAATTTCTAAATTCATCTAAATTTATTCTCTTTACAATGGTGGCTTCAATTCCCCAATTTGAATATTTTAATCCACCTAGAAAAATGAATTTAGAAACCAGTTCAATAGTGGTTCGAACTGGTTCAAATCGGTTCAATCCGGTTCAGGTCTGGTTCACCTGAACCGGTTTGGTTTTCTCTTCCAATTCATCTCAAAGTCCTTTTCCATGACTTTTATAACTCTTTTAGTCACTCAAGATTTGTAAATTTCCTAAAGTACTATTTTTCTATAGGTTAAAGTTTATGAACCGACTCGGTTTTCTTTTCAGAAATAGTCGGTTCTTTCCCCAGTTTTCTTATTATAAAAGGATGGGGTTTACAACTCTCCCATTTCCATTATGGGATTGGCAAGTGTTGTGGCATTCCTGATGATTTCTAATGCTCATCTTTAATATGCTGACATGACAAGCATCGGGATACGTATTCTGCAATATCCTTCTTCAGTCCTTTCCACCAATATCCTTTTTGGAGTGTGCGGTACATCTTAGTACTGCCCGAATGCATCGCATACACAAAATCATGTGCCTCTTCTAGAATTAACCTCTTCAATTCCTTGTCTCGGGGCACACACACTCTACCCTTGTAGATTAGTACATCGTCGTCTCTCAAGTTGTAGTCTGGTTTCGTCCCTCATTTAACCGAGTCCAAAAGGATTGGAGCTCCTTATCCTATTTTTGTTTGACTTTAATTTGCTCTGTTAGGATGGGTCTCACCACAACATTAGCCAGCAAGCATTTGTCCCTCTTGTCCACCTTCAAGTTCACCTCGATTTTTCTCAGCTGTTGCAACAAGGGTAAGTAACTTGTCTTTATTTGCACTACCTCGGTTTGGTATTTGCGACTTAGTGCATCTGCTACCACATTTGCCTTTTCAAGGTGATACTCTATCACAAAGTCATAGTCCTTAACCAATTCCTGCCATCTTCTCTGGCGGAGGTTCAACTCCTTTTGAGTTAGAAAGTATTTAAGACTCTTGTGGTCTGTGTATATTCTACACTTAACCTCGTAGAGGTAGTGTTGCCAAATCTTTAAGGCGAACACTATCGCAACTAATTCCAAGTCATGAGTAGGGTAATTCCTCTCATGTACCTTAAGTTGTCGCGATGCGTAGGCGATAAACTTTCCATGTTGCAATAGTACACATCTGAGTCCTTGTCTAGATGCATCATTATAGACGGTGTACTCCCCCGCACTTGGGTTAGGAAGGGAGAGTACAGGTACAGTTGTGAAACGAGTCTTCAAATTTAAGAAAGATTTCTCATAACTTTTGTTCCATTTATACTCTACTCCTTTCCTGGTGAGTCGAGTCAAAGGGGAAGCGATCTTAGAGAAATCCTACACAAACCGTTTGTAGTATCCCTCCAAGCCTAAGAAACTTTGTATTTCCGAGGGATTCCTGGGTGCCTTCCAATCGGATATGGCTTCCACATTTGTTGGGTCTACTTTAACTCCATCTTTGGACACTATGTGTCCTAAGAATCCTACCTCCTATAGCTAGAACTCACACTTAAAGAATTTTGCATATAAGCGATTTTCCCGTAGTATCTCCAAGGTGATCGCCAAATGTTCTCCGTGCTCCAGCCTAGTTCGTGAGTATATAAGAATGTCATCTATAAATACTATCATGAACCTGTCCAAGTGTGGCTGGAACACTCGGTTCATTAAATCCATGAAGGCTGTAGGGGCATTGGTTAAGCTAAAAGGCATCACCCTAGATTCATAATGCATGTATCGAGATCAGAGATCAGAATGCGATCTTAGGAATGTCTTCCTATCTGATTCCGACTTGATGGTAGCCAGCCCAAAGATCTATCTTGGAGAAGTAAGCTGCTCCATTTTGTTGGTCAAATAGGTCATCAATTTGAGAAAGTGGATATTTGTTCTTGATAGTGATCTAGTTCAGCTTTCTATAGTCTGTGCACAGTCTCATGCTACCATCCTTTTTCTTTGCGAATAGGACTGGTGCACCCCATGGAGATTGGCTGACATATGAAGTCCTTCTCCAACAGCTCATCTAGTTGCTCCTTCAGTTCCTTTAGCTCTGTTGGAGCCATGCGATAGGGGGCTTGGGATATGGGGTTTGTTCCCGGGATAATCTCTATGGTGAACTCCAATTGTCGGTTTGGGGTTTGTCCAGGTAATTTTTCTGGGAATACTTCTAAATTGTATTTAACCACCGAAATGTCTCCGGGTCCCTTCTCCCCAGACTTCTCATTGATGACCATGGCTAGAAAGGTCGTACAACCTTTCTATATCTTCTTTTGGTACTTTATATGGGACACCATCTATAATTTACTCTTCCTCTAGTCTCCTTGGAATTTCAGTCCATTTGTCTCGGGAGTGTGGAAGGTTACTATCTTCTTTCCACAGTCCATCTTAACCTGATGATTACTTAACCAATCCATTCCAAAGATTACTTCTACCTCCCTTAGATGTAACATAATCAAATTTTCTTCAAGTTTCACTCCTCCAATTTTATCTCACATCCCTTTAGCTGTTTATTCCTATTTAACCCTTCTCCTAAGGGTGTGAGGATTTTGAGACTTTGTGCTAGAGGGGTGAGTTCTAGGGGTAAACTTGGAATTAGGTCCTCTTTGATGAAAGATCTCTCTACTCCTGAATCGAAGAGGGCGTAAACCTTTTGTCCCCATAAATGCACCTACCCTAATTAGAGAAATGTATATTTTTGGAGAAAAGATTTTCTTTAATGAATAAAATTTTCAATTACAGGTTTTTCTTAATCTAATTGGGAGGGTTTTGGGAAGTACCCGCTACGGTACTAGGGTCTTTCCTAGTCTCTTCTTGAATGAGGTTGTATACACTCGGTGGTACTCTAGTTGTGGCATCCTACCTGGGATTCTTGGGGTGGTCCAAGCGTATTCTGTTGCTTGTTCTCCCTCAAAGTGGGGCATTCCTTTGCAAAGTGACCCACTTGTCCACATGCAAAATAGGACAAGCAAGCTCCTTCGTGGTACCTTTGGCACATAGGATAGAAACGATTTCCTTGTGGTAGGGTAGGGATTACTCTCTTGGGAGGTGGTGGCACATCTTTCCTCTTTTGAAACCCCATTTTATTTCCCCATCTTGGACCATTATGCTCCCTTCGTCCTCCATGACAATTTTGGCCCTTGTCCTCCTTTTGAGTTGTTTGCTCTGTTCGGTGGCGTCGGGTCTGCACTAGTCGCGCACATTCGTGAGCCATACTCATCATTGCCGCTAGGTCCGTGGGATATCCTAGCACTCCCATACACTCTCACATGTCCATATTGAGACCATCCATGATTCGTTGGCATATATCTGCTGGTCTAGCCAAGTCAAGAGCAAAGGGTCGTAACTCATTGAATTTGGTCTCATACTCACATATTGAGTTAAGCCCTTGTCGAAGTTGGAGGAATTCCTGCTTATTCTTGTTAATCAGATGAGAAGCTAAGTACTCCTCCACATACCTCTCCTCAAACTGCTCCTAGGTGGGTATGGAGGTATGCAGGCTTCAGACATTGTCCCAATATCTTTTGGCACTACCCTCCAGGAAGAATTCTATTAGGATCACCATGTCCTCTAGTGATATCCTGACCATCCCCATCATCTTCTTGATGTTAGCCAACCAATCCATGGAGGCTCCCGCATCCTTCTCTCTAAGGAAAGGCTTACACCCTAGTTGACAAAGAGTTTTGAGATATTTGGGGATGTCACCTATAGGGGGATGGTTAACAAGAGGAGGATTAGATTGTACTTCCTCCGATTAAGCTCGAGAATTGGTGTCTGTCTCAAGGATGAGGTTAGGTCATCCAAATACTCAAGTGAACTCCTTGTACAACCTCTGGTGTTCTGAGCTTAGTTTAGGTGGGGTTGTCTAGGCTCCTTAGGGAGTTTCCACAGGGAGGGATGGTTAGGCAGTGTTAGAGACTACGACACTAGTTCTCTTGGTTCCTCGGGAGCCACTTGAAAAATTTTAAATTAACCATATTGCTATGTTCTCTAGTCTTGATAATGTATTCGAGTAAACATACTCTGATACCACTCAAGTTGTAATGCTCCGACCCGATTTGGTCGGATCCCCGTGAGCAATTTGCCACTCCCTTTGTTTCATGAAGGGCTTCGACCTTTTCTAAACCGCAAGGAGCAAAGTGTCCTTTTTTCTATCTTTCCTATAATAACATTAATCAAAATTGAATTAATTTAACTTTACATACTTGTCTGGCAGGTTCAGCTATAGGTTGGTCTTTAAGTGGGTTTTCCCTTGGTTACCTAAAAAGGGGTAAAGCGAGGGGGTGAGTTTGACAACTCACTGATTGAGTGTTGGGAGAGAGTGTTCAAAACATCTTTAATCGAAGTGTGTCAGACTCCTTATTCTTTCAAAAACATTCTTTCCTTAAATTATTGGTTCATCAAACCATTTTTAATCATTTCCATGTTAGGTGTGTTTAACAATCAACACACGCCCTTCATCATGAAGGGAATCACACATTCATAGGGCAGCCTGTCCAATGCACCCACTCGTGGCGTTGGAGCGACTTTACCAGCCACCTATATAAAAGCTTGTCCACTTCTACCCTAGGAATGAGTGGATGTTCGCGACATCTGACCCTCAAACCCAAAATCAACTCCGTGTCCATATGAGGATAGAGACCTCATCCTGACCCCACCCCGGTCTCATGCGCATGAAGCTACGTCAAGCTTCCCTAACTGCTAGCATGACAAATTGTCCTTATCTCCACCATGTCATCCAGTAGCCCCTAGGACGCATCACTACCCCTCTTGGGCATCTTGATGGTCTCAAACCTCAAGTGCATGCACAAACAAAAGTTTTCGACAAAGCCATTTATCTTTGGTACCACTTGTCCAATGGCCCCAAACCTCAACTTGACCTACAGCTGTTTATCTCGACCAGTCCATCGACTTGGTCCTGTCGCACTGCCGCTAGTCCATAGAGTATGTCAGTTATGTCTTGGTACCATGGTGAAATCACATAATTCATTCATGAAGATTTTTCATCACTTAAACATCATGTTTGTTTATGAGCTCCTGTTCGTGCCAACTAGCGTTGGGCCCACTGTACGTGATTTTCCAAACTCTGCCATTTTACCCCTTAAGTTTCAAAATAGAGGCATCTAGCCTATCTGAGCTGTTCTAGCTCTCGTCAAGAAGGTCACCTAAAAGTTTTAAGCATTTGCACACAGTCAGGGGAGAACACTTCTAACAAAATAATTTTCCATCCATCACACCAACCGGGTGTGATGACATCTTCGCTTACAACCGGTAAGCGGGTTTTCTACTTCCTTCTAGGAAGTCCATCATACCAACCAGGTATGTGATCTACTTACATCCGGTAATTAGTCTTTCCGCATAGTTCTCACTTCGATGTGCTCATCATCCCAACCAGGTATGATGTGAATAAACTCACTCACCAAATAATCGCTATGTGTTCCTTCTTAGTCGGGTTTTTGCCTCCATGCGAGCTTATCCTTGCTGGAGTTTTGGTCCTTCATGTTCCTACACAATTTGGACATCCTTGTTTATTAACATTTGGCATGATAGCCTTCATTACTCACGTATGAGAAAAATGCCCAAACTTTTCAGTTAATTACATTTAGGTCGCTAAAGTTCTTTTTCCTTGACTTTAGGTCCCTAATGCTAACTTTTCTTCAAATTGAGTTTTGAAACTTCTAAAATTTCACTTTGGATCCTTAATTTACTCAAAATTGTTAAAGGGGTTTAAGTTTCCAAATTTTCAATTTGATCCCCAGCTTTTCTAAAATTACCATTTAGCCCCTACTTTACCAAAATAGCAATATGACCCCAATTATTTTAAAAAATTGACCCATTGGTCCTTCAACATCCTTTTCATGACCAATTGACCCTCAAATTTGGGAAATTGTAATTTGGTCCCTCAATTTTATGAAATCCCCAAATTTCCCCAAAAATTTTCCCCCTTTCAACCTAGTTAAATTTGATTTGACCATTCAAACGAGATTGATTGCTCCAATTGAAGGTACAGATCAGTTCCTACACTTCCATATGATTCAATTGAGCATTGAACTACGTTATTTGGGTCTAAATTGAGCTCAAACAGAGCTTCACCAAAAAATTGAACTTAGAGTGAGAAAGCATCGAAAGCTTACCGTCGAAGGTGCGGTAGTTCGATCTCTCTATCAGGGAAGATAACTCTCTTCCTGATGTATCTTCTAGAATCAAGAATTCCTACAATTGATGTCGAATTGAGGAAGAATTTCCTTAGTAAAATTTTGTATTTTCTCTCTCTAACTCTGACCTACAACGAATGACGAGGGCCAAATTTGCTTAACTTTCCGCTCAGTTGAGGTCATCTTAGGGCTGTAGAGATATTGGGAGAGCTTGGTTTGGTCAGAGGAGGGATGAATTCGGCTAATTTCAGTTCAACCGAAATAGGGGAGCTTCGGTCCGTTGGAGTTGCTTCACTTTTTGATTTTGCCAGCACTTCTCCGAGGATCCTCAAAGCAAATGAAGACTACCGTCGGGTAGCTGACTTCTTCCCGAATCTAAGGAACCCAACCTTGCATTCTAAGACTCAGAAAAATGCCCAACTCGAAGCTCTGGTTTGAGCTTCACTAGAAATTGGAGTAGTAGAGAAAGAGAGAGAGAGAGAGAGGAATTTTCAAGTGTGAGAAGGAGGAATGAAGATGAGCTCCTTATATAAGGAGCTCGGGGACTCATTGGTGGTTTGATTGGTGTCTTTTTGGTGCTCATTCATGGCCTGAAACGCCCTGAACAGAGACTTTTCACCTTCGCCAGCACTGTTCAATTTTCCAATGAGTGAACAGTGCTGTCATCTGAAGAAAGAAGATGACACTATTCTAAATCAGACCAGATAGGTCCGAACTGAGTTCATTGCTTAAACCGATTGGTTCAGGCATGATTTGACCGAGTTTTTCAAAATTAAAAATTTCTAAATTCATTATCTATTGAATGGTGGCTTCAATTTTCCAATTTGAATATTTAAAGCAAACTAGAAAAATGAATTTAGAAACTGGTTCAATAGTGGTTCAAACCGGTTCAATCCGATTTAGGTCTAGTTCACCTAAACCGGTTTTTTTTCTATTCCAATTCATCTCAAAGTCCTTTTCTATGACTTTTATGACTCTTTAAATCACTCAGGATTTGTAAATTTCCCAAAATCTACTTTTTCTATCAGTTAAAGTTTATTATTTGACTCGGTTTTCTCTTTGGAAATAACTCGTTCTTTTCCCAGTTTTCTTATTATAAAAGGATGGGGTTTACAATTAAATTTAGGGATCTAATTGTAATAAAGCTTAAACTAAGGACCTATATGCAAATACATGGATGTAAGAAGTCTTTTATGCCAAACTTTCCTTATGAGAATACTCAAACTTTGTAGGAAATGGTTGTGCGAGTATTTGTGCAGAGAAACACATTTACGATCGGAATCCAGTTGGGATGAACACGTCACAGTACCCTGTGAGTGAGATTTTCTAACATCATACCCGATTGGGATGATGCAGAGCATTTTCAACTTTGAAAATCTTTTTTTTTAAGGAATGGTATCCCCTAACTGCGTGAAACTAATTAAACATTTTGGGAGACATTCTTGATGAAGAGCTGGAATTGCTCTAGTAGGCCTGATGCCTCAATTTTGAAACTAATAGGGTCTAGGGCCTAGTTTTGGAAAAACTTGTGAAGTGGGCCCAAGGCCAATGGGCTCGGGTCAAAGCTTGTAGACATGTAAGCTTATTTGCTAAGAAATGGTTTTACAAAGAGTTAATTTTGTGAACCACCACCGTGCTGAAGCTAGGCCGTTAGACTTGTTGGGTTAGTAGTCGCTGAGCTGAAGCCAATTCGTCGAACTCGTTGGGCTAGTGGTTATGGAGCCGTAGCTAAGTTGTCGGGCTCGTTGGGCCGGTGTCACCAAAGAGGATGGACATAATTCCTAAAACTATTATTTGTGCATGCTATGAGTTCAGAACCATCGAGGCACCTGGTATGGGGTAGTGTTGGTTCCAAGGGTAGTTGGATGACCTAGGAAGTATAAGGAAAGCCTGTCGTCCATCACATTGAGAAGATCAGGGAGCTCCATGCGCACAGTGGCCGAGGTTAGAGGGGGAGAGATCTCATCCCACATTGCAAACATGGAGTATATTCAAGTATGAGGATCAGACAATTGATGTCCACTCAAACATAGGGTTGAAGTCACGGACTTCTACAAGAGTGGATGGTAAAGACACATCGGTGAGTAGTCGACAAACTAGACAAACGTATGAATCCTTTTTAATAAAGGGCGAGTGTCGTTGCTTGCCAAACCAATCTCGAGCAAGGGAAAAACATTGAAATGTTTTTCTAAGAAGAGTTAAATCCACAAAGCCTGTGAACAAGGAAGAAAGATGTGATAATTTTTTTTTTGAAAACTCACCCTATTACCCGCTCATTGAGTAGTATAAACTCACCCCCTCCCTTTAAATTTTTGTTTCAGTAAATAGATGACCTTTAGAGAATCCCAAGCCATTAAATGCAGGTAATTTATTTTTAAGTTATAAGTTTTGCATAATGTTATTCTAGGGAACAAATACAGAAGATACGCCTAACTCCTCTCGGTCTTAGAAGTGGTTACTCTTCCTAGACCAACAAGAGTGGCGGGTTGCTCACGTTGTTCTAATCAAACTGGGTCAGGGCGTGACAACTTGAGTGGTATCAAAGCAAAGTTCCCTCGAATTCATTATCAAGACTATTTAATGTAAATGAAAACTATCCACCTTCTAGGAACAATGGCCCCAAGGAAATTTGCCAAATGAACCTGCCCAGCCTCATGGCCAGTAGGGATTGCTACCCCGAGTAAGGGGAGTAGCAAGAGAAACTATGAGCTCAAAAGAGCTTGACCCAAGGAAATGGCCGCAGATTGAAGAGCACTCCTTAAACAAATGAGGAAAATGTTGAACATACCAAACCTTTCCCAAGAAAGAGCGAACCCCTAGCGGAAAATGCACCACATCAGAGGGACCAAACGCCTCCCCCGACACCTTAATAGCTAGAAAGGACCCCAACCCAGGAGAAGAAATGGAAGAAGTACTGGGAGGCATATTCTAATTATGTTAGGATCTTCTACAAACTCTCACCCATCCGAGTGAGCCCTGAACCCATAAACATGATGCGACAAGCCCACGAGTATGAGGTCGTAGTGCTAGAAAGGTACGAGATTGAAGCGACTCACGAAGTTAGAGCCCGAACAGCACCCAACTACGCACACCCACCCTGCTCTAAGGAATTTAGTCTAAACTCGTATAAGGGATGTGTGAGACATTACTCGGACAAAAGCTTGTCATCCTCAGAACCATTGGCCAAATAGTCCTAGAACAAATCGAAGGTGGATTCCCGATCGATGGACACGTAGGGTTAAGTGGAAAGTGAGACGAGTACATGCAATAAGCCTATTTTGGAAAACCTTTCCTTGAATAAATAGAGAAGAGTTCTTTATATCAGAAAATTTGAAGTTTAATTAAAAGATGATTGAAGAACTTAAACTGCCTATAATAGCACGAAGGGGCCTCAAAACTGTAAAATCTAAGGGAAATAAACAGTCTTCTCTCTAAATGGTTAATAAGTCAAGGATCAAGAACTTCCAAAGGTAAAGGCTGGAAGTTTGACTTGAACAAAAGCTCGTCATCCTTAAAACCATTGGACAAATAGACCTGGAACAAATCGAAGGTGGATTCCCGATCGGTGGACACGTAGGGTTAAGTGGAGAGTGATACGAGTACATGTAATAAGCCTATTTTGGAAAGCCTTACCTTGATTAAATAGAGAAGAGTTCTTTATGTTAGAAATTTTGAAGTTCAATTAAAAGACGATTGAAGAACTTTAAACCTCCTACAACAGCACGGATGGGCCTCAAAACTGTAAAATATAAGGGAAATAGACAAACTTCTCTCTAAATGGTTAATAAGTCAAGGATCAAGAACTTCCAAAGATAAAGCTTGGAAGTTTGACCTGGAATAAAAATAATACCTCCCTCCCTAAAAGGAGTTAAGAGGATCGGAGAAGGCCCGAAACTTGACTAGATGATAAACGAAATGAGGAGCCAAGTACCAAGGGCACACCCAAGATAGTAATCGGGGATATCACCAAGACCTAAAATGGTTAGAGTATCTAGAAACGATAGGAGAAAACAAGATAAGGAAAAAGGACGTAACCCAAAAAGGGTGACAAACATGATAAATTAATGGTAAGCGTAGTAAGTCAACACTAAGGAAGATCTTGAGGTACCATAGACAACAGACTGAGATAAAGTCTGACAAGGAAAGCCAAAAGGAAGGAACCCCATGTAATACTTGGGGGATAACCACCCGAGGCAAGGCAACCTATCAATTGCTTGGGACGTGGACAAGTTAAGGAGGGATCATGGAAGGCAATAAAGGCCGAAAGAAGGACCTTGAGAAGCCAGAAAAGAAGTGGAACATAAGACATGAATGAAGGGAAATTTTCCTTAGGGGGTACAAGTCATTTGGGTGCAAAGAAGAAAGTGCCTCCACAAAAGAAGACAAACCCCTAGTGTTGGACACCGAACAGGATGTCTTGGGATGGCGAAGGGTGACCCACTTTGGAAAAAGTGAAGGAGAAACCAGGTGAGGTAACCGACAAACATGGAGTTAGGCAATGACTAGAAGTAGATATGATGACCAGGAAGCTCGAGTGATGTCCTAAGGAAGGATAGGGAGGTAGTAAGGATTATATGTATGCTAAACAAAGGCAAGAAATGCACCAAGGCTGAATAGAAGCGAGAGATAACTGCCCAAAGCCACGATATAAGGAAGGACCCCTAAAGTGCAAATAGAGGACGTGGGGGAAAGAAAATAGTAGGAACGAGACAGTTAATGAACTAATCCTCAAGAGAGTCACATGTTTAAACCCCAATAAAGAAGGGAAGAGTAAAAAGATAAAATGCCAGAAACAGAGGGTGAAGGAAACCTTTAATGCAATGGTCGAAAGGGATTGACTGATATGTCAAGGATGGTCAAACTAAAAGCACAGAGAGGATTAAGTAAGCCACTCACAAGGAGGTCAAGGAATCTAGGGACGAAAGGGATTCAAACTCTTCTCCAAGGAAATCTAGGGTTAGATACCCATAAGGACGTAAGTAAAAGGGGGTAGTGGTTCCTGACTCCTCCGAGCTCAGTCCCTTAGTTGGCCCTATTTCATGGGTGTGATCTCATAGTGGGTTCATGGATGGGGATCTCTACTCTGTAGTATGAGAGAAGAGATTGAAACTAATGGAAGGAACTCCTTCAGGTGAGTTCAAGGAGTCGATAAGTAGAACGGGAGGAATTAATTCGGAATAAAGAACCATGAGATGGTCACAAATGTGTAAGGATGGACAAGGAAAAGGAATTCCTTAGATTGGGACACCATCAAATATGAAGAAGTGCATGATGGAGGAAAAAAGAATGAGTAGGTCGGTAAGTCGAAAAGTGATCGGGAGACTTAATAGCGGAACCAAAAATGCCCAATAAGGAGGTTTGTAGGACGAGTAAATGAGGGTAAACCCAAACAATCACGAAAGGCATGACATCTAATGTAAAGGAAAATTATGTGCATAGAAGAGATGCACAAATCAGAAATAAGTGGTGAAACATTCTAACAATGCAAGAAGAAGAGTATGGGAACACCATTTAAGAAAAGGAAGTGGGTGGCTAGATCATCCCGAATTCTCCTCCTCAAGTATGAATATCAAATTGAGCCATTAAGAGCAATGGAAAAATGATTGATAAAACAACAGATGCCAATGCATGGAAAGGAAAGATGCCCAAAGGATGGACAGGCACAAGGATACCCAAAGGAGATGCTAAAAAGCATGGGGACGTACCCCATGACATCATATCGGAACGAATTACAAGTTGACGATAAGGGAAATTATGCACAATTTAAGGAATGCATAGCAAGTTTTGAGGGGAAAACTCCTAAAAGGTGGGGAGAGTTATAAACCCCGTCCTCTTGAACCAAGGAAACAGGAATAGGGAACTAGAAAATTTCAAGAGAAAATGAATGATCTAAGTGAACCAGAATTAGTAAAGAATGGTCAAACGAGAATTTGGAAAAGTAGCCAATAAATCCAAAAAATCATGGAAAAGAACCATGAAGTAGATTGGATGTGAAAACCCGAGCGGTTTAGGGAGAACCAGACCTAAACTAGATTGAACCGGGTTGAATCGTGAAGAACTAGATCAAAGATTCATTTTTCTTGGTATCTTAAAAATATCAAAATGGAAAATTAAAGAGACTATTAGATAGAAAATAAATTTAGATAAATTTAGAAAATTTTTAATATTTAATTTTTGGAAAATCGGTCGAATGAAGCCTATACCGACCGATTTTCAATTTTAGGTCACTAAACTGGGTCGAACCGGACCGGTCAATGGTCCAGCCGATCGATAGACTGCTGCTGGGTCAGCACCCAGTCAGTAGGAGTGACCACTTAATGCATGCCCCGTCGGCATACAGTTAGCGCCTGGAAGCGCTGACCAATCAAAATGTGACATGTGTCTTCGATTAACTATCAGAAGAGGAGAATTCACATAAGTAAAGAATAACTAATCAGACGATGCCATGTGTCATGGTCAACGGCTGATCGAACACGGTCAACAGCCATGTAGGAACGAGCAGCCAATTAGAGGCCGCCACATGTCATGTCAACGACTAACTAGGATATTGAGTAGGAAGCCACGTTAGCAAAGCTAGACAATCACAGAGCACCACATGGCAAGTTTGCACGTATGAAGCTCACACGCATGACATAGTGTTATCGTCAAAGAAAGCTTAAAACATACGCACTTTCTCTAGCAGCCAATAAACTCCTCCAACAATGCCTTAAGTTGGAGAGTTAATGGCCAATTAATAAAATAACAGATAGAATGGTTAGTCCCCGAGCTCCCTATATAAAGAGCTACTCTTCATTCGTTCTCCTCATCCCTCAAACGCTCAAAGAAGAAGAAGTGCTAAGTTTCCCAATCAACCTCGAACCAGAGCTCTGACTTGGGCACTTTTCTCCACCTCCAAAGGCCAAACCAGGTTATCTGGAATCCTAAGGAAGTCAGCTACACGATGATAGTCCCTAGTTAGCTCGCATAGTACTGTCCTCCTCGACAGTCTCCAACCTGAACTGGTTGAGCTCAATTCGAGCCACTCTCGAGCCAATTCTAACCAAACCAAGCTCTTGAGACCACCCTTAAAGGTGTCCTGACCATTCTTGAGCCATATTAGTAAATCCCCTTCGCAGGAAAGTACTATTCATAGTGTGTTTTTGCTGAAAATTAAAATATGAAATTCGCACTACCCAGTCCACCAATTCTAGGGACAGAACAACTTAAAGGAAGCAAATGATTCGATAACCAGACCCTCACCGATAAGAAATCGAAGCTTTCTCGCTCTGGACCGATTTTTTGACAAAGCTTCATTTGAGCTCATTTGTAAGCATTTTCAGTGTGCTAAAGCTTGAAATGATGAGGGAGACATAGGGAAGATGAATAAGATTATGAAAGTAGACAATTGCCCAAGTTTAAGGGGTCAATTGAATGAAATATGATTTTAGGCGTCAAAATATAATTTTTGGAAAAATTGTGCGATTTGGCGATTTTTGGAAAATTGGGGGCCGAATTGCAATTAAAGGAAAATTGGGAGATTTTTATGAAATTAACTCTCAATTGATGGCCAATTAGAAATTTGGATAAAATTGAGGGCCAATTGGTGACTTTTGAAAAATTAGGGACCAATTAGTAATTTTGAAGAAATTAAAGACAAATTGGTTATTTTGGAAAAATTAAGGATCTATGAGTGATATTGGAAACCTTAAGGACTTAATTAAAAATAAGTTGAGCATTAGGGACCAAAAGTAAAAATTATAAACTTTAGTGACCTAATTGTAATAAGGCATAAACTAAGGACATATATGCAAATACATGGAAGTAAGAGATCTTTTATGCCACACTTTCCTTTTGAGAATACTTGAATTATGTAGGAACTGGTTGTGCAAGTATTTCTGCAGAGGTGCACATTTCTGATCGGAATCCAACACGAATGAACACGTCACAGTATGCTGTGAGTGGGATTTTCCAACATCATACCTGGTTAGGGTGATTAGCATTGTTTTCAACTTTGAAAACCTTTTTTTCCAAGAATGGTCTCCCCTGATTGTGTGAAACTACTTAAATGTTTTGGGAGACATTCCTAATGAAGAGTTGGAATTGCTCTAGTAGGCATGGGGCCTTAGTTTTGAAACTCATAGGGCCTAGGGCCCAATTTTGAAAAAACTCGTGAAGTAGACCTAAGGCCAATGGCCATGGGTCGAATCCCGTAGAAAAGTAAGCATATTTGCTAAGAAACGTTTTTATAATGAGTTAATAGTGTGAATCGCCATCGTGCCGAAGTCAGGCTATCAGACTTGTTAGGTTAGTTACCAGTAAGCCAAAGCCAAATTGTTGAACTCATTGGGCTAGTGGTTATGGAGTCAAAGCTGAGTTGTCAGGCTCATTGGGCCGGTAGCACCAAAGAGGATGGGCATAATTCCTAAAACTATTGTTTGTGCTTAATATGAGTTTAGAACCATCGAGGTGCCCGGTTTGGGGTAGTTTTGGTTCTAAGGGCAATTGGATGACCAAGGGAGTATGAGGAAGCCTATCATCGAGCATGTCGAGAAGCTTAGGGAGCTTAATGCGCATTGAGGCTGAGGTCGAAGGGGCAGATGTCTTGTCCCACATCACAGACATGGAGTATATTCGGGTCTGAGGGTTGGACAATTGATGTCCACTTAGACTCAGGTTAGAAGTCACAGACTTCTATCAGGGTTGACGGTAAAGGCGCTCTAGTCCACAAGTGGAGTAGTCAGCGAAATACTCTGCGAATGTATGAACTCTTTTTGATAAAGGGTGAGTGTGGTTATATGCTAAACCAATCCTGAGCAAGGGAAAAGCATTGAAATATTTTTCTAAGAAGAGTTAAATCCAAAAAGGTTGTGAACAAGGAAGAAAGATGTCATGCCCCGACCCAGTTTGGTCAGATCCCCAAGATCAACCCGTAACTCCCTTAGTTTAAGAGGGGTTTCCCCCTTTTTTTAATCAAGAGAAGTCAGGCGTAAATCCAACCTTGTTCCCTAGAATAGCATAAATCAATAAGCATACCTGATGGAGGGTACATCTTCGTGTTTTCCTTTGCATGTTTCCTTACTCCTGAAAGTGGTATAAGAGAGGGGTGAGTTCTACAACTCAGTGAGCGGGTGTTGGGAGTGAGTTTTTTAAGAAAATAGCTTCATTTAAATTGTGCCAAGGTATATTGTTTCTTTTAAAATAAGTTCCTCTCAAAATTTGGTTTTCAAAACCCTTTTTTCCATTTCCATATTAGGTGTGTTTAGCAGACAACACATGCCCTTCATCAAGAAGGAAACACACATTCGTAGGTGCAGCCCATCCACTGCACCCACTTGTGGCTCATAGCGTCTTTACCGGCCACCAAGATAGAAGTCCATCCACTTCTACCTTGGGTCTGAGTGAATGTTCACAACATCTAACCCTCAGACCCGAATGCAACTCTGTGTTTGTATGAGTATAGAGACCTCATCCTAACCCCACCTCGGTCTCATGCGCAAGAAGCTACTTCGAGCTTCCCGATTGACTGGTATGACGAACTGCTCTTATCTCCACCATGTCATCCAGTAGCCCTTAGGACCCATCACTACCCCTTTTGGGCGTCTTGATGGTCCTGTACCACAAGTACAAAATAATAGTTTTTACATATATCCATCATCTTTGGTACCACTAGTCCAATGTCTTCGACCCTCAACCTAACCTGCAGCTATTTGTTTAGGCCGGTCCATTGACCTGACCCTAACGTACTATTGCTAGTCCATCGAGTACTGTCGATCTTGACTTGGTACCTGGCAAAATCAAACAACCATTTCATTAGAAATTTCATGGCTTTCTTTAACTCATGTTTGTTTATGAGCTCCTACTCGTGCCCACTAGCCTTGGGCCCACTACACGTGATTTTCCAAAACTGGGCATTTAGCCCCCCATAAGTTCAAAACTTCGGCCTCTAGCCTATTTGAGCCATTCTAGCTCCTGTCAAGAATATCTCCCAAATAGTTAAAGCATTGGCACACAATCAGAGTAGAACACTTCTAACAAAAATATATTTTCACTTCATCCCACCAACCGATTATGATGATATCTCCGCCTACAACCGACAAGCGTGTTTCTCCTTCCTTCAAGGAAGTTTATCATACAACTAGGTATGATTTCTCTAATTACAATCAGAAAGTTGATTTTAGCTTAAATCGCCCATCACCCCCAATTTGGTATGATGTTAAAGTCCCACTCACAAGTGGTTTTTTGTTTCTAAAGTGCTCACCATCCAAACCGGGTATGATGTAAATATGCTCTCTCACTCGATAACCGTGACGTGTTCGTACTTAGTCGATTTTCCAAGTCTACGTAAGCTTTCTCTTCCTTACGTTCTGGTCACACTTGTCCCTACACGATTTGGGCAGCCTTATCAAGTACGGTTAGACATAAAAGCCTAGGCTCACAAATTATCTATTAATTGAACTTAGGTCCTTAAAGTTCATTTTTCTTAACTTTAGGTCCCTAATTCCAATTTTTTCCAATTTGAGTCCCAATGTTTCCAAAATTCCCTTTGAGTCCTCAATTTACTCAAAATTGTATAAGTGGCTCAAGTTTTCCAAATTTCCAATTTGGTCCCCAACTTTTCAAAAATTTTCAGTTTTCCCCTACTTTCCAAAAATGGCAATTTGTCCCAAAATTTTTCAAAAATCGACCAATTGGTCCTCTAACATCTTTTTCATGGCCAATTGGCCTTCAATTTTGTAAATTACAAAGAGGTCCCTCAATTTTTCAAAATCTCCAATTTTCCCCTTTTAAATTGACCGAATATGATTTCTTCAAATTGGCCATTCAATCGAGATTAATTGTTTCTATTGAGGTATAAATCAGTTCCTACACTTCCATACAATTCAATTGAGCTTTGATTCGCATGAATTGGAGCCGAAACGAGCTCAAACGGAGCTTCACTGGAAAATCATTTGTAGAGAGAGAAAGCTTCAAAAGCTTACTGTTGGAAGTGTGGTGGTCCAAGCTCTCTATCTAGGAAGGTTGCTTACGTCCTGAGGTTCCTTCTAAGAACAAGAATTGTTACAATTGACATTAAATCAAGGGAGAATTTAGTTAGTAAAGTTTTGCACTTTCTCTCTCTATCTCCGACAAGAAATGATAGAGAAGGGCTGAATTTGGACGAATTTAGCTCGGCCAAAACATGGCATCTTCGGTCCTTCGGAGCTACTTCACTGTTTGATTCTGTCAGCGCTTCTCCGGCGGTCCTTGGGTCGAAAGGAGGTTATTGTCTGGTAGCTGACTTCCTCACAATGTATAGGACATGACGTTGCCTTCTAAGGTAGAGAAAAATGCCTATATCGAAGCTCTAGTTCAAGCTTCGCCAAAAATTGGAGCAGATGAGAAAGAATGCAGATTTGACTTGTGTGGAGGATTAAAGGAGAGGAGCTCTTTATATAGGGAGCTCAGGGACCCTCTCCCCAACAACTTTCCATTTTGGTCGGGCTTATCCTCACCCTAAAACGGCCTAATCGGAGCAATTTAAGCTGCATCGATGTTATTCATTTCTACATTAAATGAACAGTGTTGTCATCCTAAGGAAGAAGATGACACTATTCCGAACTGAACCCGTTCGACTAAGTTCAATGCGTAAATCGGTCGGTTCAGGCCCGATTCCACCAGTTTTCTCAAAATTAAAATTTTCTAAATTCATCTAAATTCATTTTCTATCTAATGGTGGTTTCAATTTCCCAATTTGATCATTTTAAGACACCAATAAAAATGAATTTAGAAACTAGTTCATGTATGGATCAAACCAGTTCAATCCGGTTCAAGTCCGATTCGTTCTGAACCAGTCTGGTTTTCTCTTCCCATTTGTCCCAAGGTTCTTTTTCATGATTTTTATGACTATTTGAGTTGCTTGCAATTTGTTGATTTCCCATTTTACCCTTTCTTTATCGGTTAAGGTTCATGAATCGACTTGGTTCTTTTGTGAGTTGACTGGTTCTTTTCTCAGTTTTTCCTTATATTTAAAGGAAGGGGTTTACAACTCTCCCTCCTCTTAGGGATTTTGTCCCCAAAACTTATGTCAGCCATCATTTGCGTTAAAAGTGACTTTCCTTGATGTCCTCCTGGGTTTGCTCGGTATGTTATCTCTTTGACTATTCCTTTCATCTAGTCCTTTAGCCACATACTTGAGAAGTCCTTCTTGCTTTATATCTTCCACTCACTCCACGGAGTGTATCATGACTGGTCATGTCCAAATGATCCATCCCAAGGTACTTCCTTAGGTCTCCTTCTTACTCCACTCAAGGTAAGACTCTTCATCTTAAGGGTTCTTATTCGTGTCATTGGGTTGGATTTTCTGTCTACATCTGATCGTCCCTATTTTCCCCTCTTTTCCTAGATTGTTGATGCTCTTAGTTAAGCATCCTTTTTGACTGTTCATCCATAATCTCGTGGGTTTTGATATACTTTCTTCCTTATCTTATTTAGGCCTTCCTCCATTTTTGGTTTACCACAATTCTAGTTCCATTTCTTAGGTTTGACCATTGGACTTGGTCCTACTTGGGTCACCTTGCTGGAAACTATTGGCACTACATATTTCTTATAGTATGACCTATTTTGGAATTATCTTTGCCTTTTATGGTTTCTAGAATATGTATCATTGATGACTGTTTATTCCCTTCCATCTGTTCAGGAGTCATGGGGCTTTGTTCCTTCCTACTACTCGGTAGTATTTCCCAACTACTTCCTATGTAGTCTAATTATCCTTTAATTTTCTTAATATTATAATCGTGTTGATTCCTTTTATCTACTCATTCCTTACCAACTTTCCTATGGTTTTTCCCTGGTTCCAACCGTCAATTTTTCTAGCTTACTGACACATTGGGATCTTTTCTCACTCATGTCCTTCCTCATTTACATTGGCGTATTTTGCCTAAGGGCTTTCCTTTCCTCCATCCTTTCTTGCTTGCTTATGACCATTCACCATTTCTCATTCTGAGTTGACACTTTTCCAGTCTACGTAATGTTTCCTTGTTTTGGGGGAGGTCTCCCTTTTTGGGTTTCCCTTCTCTACTATGTCCTTCAAGGTATAGACTTCCATTTTAGGGTTATACCTTCGATCTACTTACTATTCCTTAAAAGTCTCTTCCCTTTACTTCCATACACTTTCTTTATTTTGTGACTTTTGCCTACTTTTAATCCTTCGTGTCTTAAAATTTCCATTTCATCCCTTATTCCCTATCCAATAAACTTATGGTTTCTAAGTCTTATTTCATGTATTCTACATTATGCCCAGACGTCATCCTTTATGCTCTATTAAGTGAACGTGGACCATGACAAGTCTTGATGTCTGTGGTCATTTCAATTATCCACTCCTTAATTAGAGGGCTCACTTCTCCCAAGGTTTTTTAGGTAGTCCTTCCTTTGTGTCCTTATTATAGGCAATCTACCCCTTTTTTACTTGTACAACATCTTTCGATGCTATCTCCTTCTCTACACATTCCATGAGTTTAACTTACTCCTTAGGTTTTGGGTAAACTTCCCTTGTAACTGGTCATTTATTACCAACTTGCAATCCATTTGAACTTTTCTCCTCTATTCCACTTTAGTTGTGTTCATTACTTCTCCGTTGGAATATGTATGCCTCTTCAGAGCTCCTTTCCTTGGTAGGCTTCCTCCTCTTTTTCCAGGATTTCCTCTTTCCTTCATCTTCTTGGTTATCAATCTTTAAGTTTACCTCATGACATCCTTGATGTCATCCCATCCGACTTATCCTTGATTTAGGAGTATTGATAGCACATGCATTATCCTTGTCATTATTCTTACTTGTTATTCACTATGATTTTTATTCCTATTGGTGAAGGTTTCTTGGTCTTTTTCCTTTTGAGGTTGCTCCATCTCCTTCTAAGAGCTTACTTAATCCCTCTAGTGGCTTGGGTTTGGTCGTCGAATCATTCTCGGTCATTTATTTCTTCAAAAAAAATTTCATTCTTCCTTTCCAATGTTTTGACTTTTACACCTTTCCCTTTCTTGCTAGTGTCAAATTTATGGTCTTCTCAAGAGTCAATTCGTTAACTGCCTCGTCCCCACTACTCTCTTGGTCGCTTGTCTTGGAATAGTTGTCCTTTGAGTTCACTTGTCCTCAATGCCTATCATGTTGTCCTTTTTAGGGTGTAATCCTTACTATTTTTTGGTCCTTCATAGGGCATCATTTATTTTCCTTGATCATTTCATCATTTCTTGTTGTCCCCCACTTGACTACTCTCCTTTTTCCAAAGCAAGCTGCACCTGTGATGCAGAGACATCCTTAACTACTTATGCCCCTTTTTGTTTCTCTTATTTCGGGTTATGCATCTTATGATCTACTCTTCAGTTCCTTAGCTTGGAAATTTTATTCTCATGGTCTCACTTCTTACCTCCATCCTTTTTCTTATGGACTTCCGTCTTGGGATTTTTGCGTTCAACCTCCCTAATGCTCGTAGGCCTTTCCTTCTTTCCTTTCATACACCCTTCTGACATTGGTATGGTTATCCACCCTTAATTCCTTTTCATCCTCTAATTCCCTTTTTGTTCGTTATTCTTCTTTTGAGGAGTTCCATATTGTCAGTGGATTCCTAGCACTTTATGTTATGTTCATCTGCCTATCAATGGTTGTTTCAAGAGTGCTTATACATTCCTCCAGAGTTTTCTTTCCTAGCACATTTATTTTCCTCTTCCCTCTTGCCATGTCCTATCCTAGAGTTAGTTGAAGAGGTTTTCCACGTTCACCCTTTTTAGTGGTTCTTGTACCTTACCCCCTCCCCCCTCTTGGTTATCTTTCATACAATTGGTTCTTCTTAGAGGTAACTCAATTCCTCTTGGTTTCATAACTTTTGTATGAGGCTCTCTCAATCCCTTTTGGTCCTTAGGTTTTCCTCTATTCTTCCTACATCTTTTAATGTTGCCTTCCCTTTTCCAGATTCATCCTATTCTTTGACTCTGCTTCCATTATATTGGACCCCTTATGAACACACTCTTTCCCTTCTTCCTACCCTTGGTTAGGGTATGTCTTTTTTTGGTGACCCTAGGTAGACTCTTAGTCCTTCTCTAGAAACTCCTTTCCCAGTCGTATTGTCTTGTTACTCCATGATTCTAGTTCTTATGGGGACTATTTAGGATGGCAATCTTAGTGTTAGTGTTAACTAGAGGTGACTTGTTGTCTTCCTTCGTAGGTGGCTTTCTCTCCATCTACTACCCCGGTCATGATTGGTATATTCCAATCTGTTAATTGTACTTGTCATTATCAGGAAGATTAATTTTTAATTAAGGAAAAATGAGCTTTATTCATTCAAAGAGGTAGTTTCTTATCGTACTTGGCTTGTTATAGGAATTCACTACTTGTCTCTTTGAGTCATATGCCGGGAGTTAGCCTCCGAATGGTTTTGACATTCGTTGTCCAAGGGCTTTGATGAACTGGTTGATGTCCATCCATACTCCCGTCAAGCTTCCCTAATAGGATGAACTTCATGAATTGCATCGAGTCCGTACCTTCTTAGTATCACAGCCTCGTACTCATAGTGTAAACCCCGCACTTTTGAGTTAAGGAAAATCATGAAAAGAACCGGTCAACTAAGTAAGAAAACCGAGCCGGTTTACAAACCCGATCATTTGGGAACAAGCAAATTGAAAATTTACAACTTCTGGGTGATCTAAAGGGTTCATTAAACCTTGAAAAAGAAACTTAAGACAAATTTGAAGAGAAAAACCAAATTGGTTTAGGTGAAAGAGGTCATCCCAATTCATTCTCCTCACACCCAAACACTTCTCTATCTCTCTCTCTCTACCCCTCCATTTCCCGGTGAAGCTTAAACCAGAGCTTCGACTTGAACATTTTTCTTAACCTTGGAAGGAGAGGTCAGGCCCTTTAGAATCGGGGAGAAGTCAACTATCTGATAGCAAACTCTAGTCAATCCGAGAATCGCTGGAGAAGCACCCGCATGATGGAACAATGAAGCAACTCCGGCGGACCGAAGCTGCCCTATTTCGGCCAAGCTAAAATTGGCCATTTTGAGCCCTCCTCAGGCCAAACCAAGCCCTCCCAACACTTCCTCAGCCCTTCCATGGCCAAATTAGGACCGAAAGGTAAGCCAATTCCGCTCACCTTTACAATTTCCGATCGGTGTTAGAGAGAGAGTCGGCCGATTTCAATGATGAAATTCTAATCCAATTCAGCATCAATTGATGCAATTCTTGATTCTAGGATTAACCTTAGGACGAGAGCTCTCTGCCCAGATCGAAAGCTTAGACCATCGTGCCCTCACCGGTGAGTAATTGAAGCTTTCCCTTTCTACAGTCTATTTTCTGGCAAAGCTCTGTCTGATCTCGTTCCGACATTAAAACTCACGATTCAAAGTTCTATGGAATCGTATGAACATGAAGGAACTCAATTTCAACAATAAGAGATGTTTGATCGGTCAATTTGATGAAATCAAATTCGGCTGTGTTAAAGAGTTGGAATTGGGGGAAAATTTTGGGGGACATTGGGTATTTTCAAAATTCAAAGGACCAAAATGTAATTTTATGAAATTGAGTGTCAATTGGGCATGAAAATAATGTTGGAGGACCAATTGAGGAATTTTGGAATTTTTAGGGCAAAACTTACCATTTTTGTAAAGGAAGGCCAAAATGACTATTTTGGAAAAGTTGGGGGGACCAAATTGAAAATTTGGGAAATTAATCCCCTTTTTGTGAAATGGAATAAATTGAGCTCCTATGATAAGTTTTAGAAGTTTCAAGACTCAATTTGAGGAAAAATCGGCATTAGGGACTTAAAGTTAAAGAGAAATAACTTTAGGGACCTAATTACAAGTAAATGAAAGTATGCCTTTCTCATTCATTTGGAATGAATGAAGGCTATTAGGCCAAAGGATAATGAACTAAAATATTCATATCGTGTAGAAACACGAAGTACCGGGAACGCCAGCAAGGACAAGCTCGCGTAAATACAAAGAACCGGTCTAGTGGAATTCACGGCATTAACGGGTGAGTGGGTTTACTAACGTCATACCTAGTTGGGATGATAAGCACAACTTAAAGTAAAAACCACTTACCGGTTGTGTGTGGGATTTTATATCATACCCGGTTGGGGATGATAATCATATCGTAATTAAAACCCACTACTAAGTGGTATTTTAAACATCACGACTTATAGTAGTGATGTAAAAACCTTGCAGAAAAACTACTTACCGGTTGTAAGTAGATCATACCCGGTTGGTATGATGAAACTTCCTCGAAGGAAGTTGAAAACCCGTTCGTCGGTTATGAGCGGAGATGTCCTTATACTCGGTCGGTATAATGAACAGTTGAAAATATAATTTTTGTCAGAAGTGCTCTCCTCTGACTGTGTGCCAATGCTTAAACTATTTGGAAGACCTTCTTGATGGGAGCTCGAATAGCTCTTATAGGCCGGGGGCCACGGTTTTGGATCATGGGGGCTAATATGCCCAATTTTGAAAATCTTTTATAGTGGGCCCAAGGTTAGTTGGCACGAGCAGGAGCTCATAAACAAACATGAATTATATGCCATAAAACTTTAAATAAAGGAATTGTTTGGCCATGGTACCAAGATAGGACCGACATACTCAGTCAACTAGCGGCAGTGCGATTTGATAGGTTGACGGATTAGTCAAGACAAATAACTGCAAGTTGAGTTGAGAGTCGGAGCCGTTGGACCAGTGGCACCACAGATTACATGGCTTGATAAGAAAATATTGTTTGTGCATGCACTATGAGTACGGGATCCTCAAGGTGCCCAAGAGGGGTAGTGATGCGTCCTAAGGGCCCTGGACGACCCGGTGAGTATAAGGGCAATTCGTCGTTCCAGGTGATCGTGTAAAATTTGGAGTAGCACCAAGCGCATGAGACCGAGGTGGGGACGGGATGAGGTCTCTATCCTCATAATAGACATGAAGAATTTATTCTGGGAATAAGGGTCGGATGTCGCGAACATCCACTCATTCTCAGGGTAGAAGTGGACGTACTTCTATCCGGCTAGCCGGTAAAGTCGCTCCGAAGCCACAAGTGGGTTCAGTGGACGTACTGACCTGCGATTGTGTGTTTAACCTTCATGATGAAGGATGTGTGTTGGGTGATGACACACCGTGATTAAATAAGGAAATGGTAATAAAACCCAAGATTTTGAATGAAGACCTAAACTAGGTTGAACTAGGATGAACAAAGAAGAACCTATTCAAAGATTCATTTTTCTAGGTGACATTAAAATATCAATTTGAGAAATTGAAGTTGCCAATGTGTAGAAAATGAATATAGACGAATTTAGAAAATTTTAATTTTTAGAAAAGTAGTCAAATAAGGTCTGAACCGACCAATTTTTTATTTCAGGTCACCAAACCTGGTCGATCAAACTAGTCAACGATCCAGCCGGTCAATGGAGTGCATTCCAGGTCAGCACCTAACCAACATGCATGACCAATCGTGGCGTGACACATGGCAAATCACGCCCAGTCAGCCACTCGGTTAGTGTCTAGAAGCACTGACCAATCAGAGCGTGACACATGCCCTTGAGCAATGGTGAAACGAAGAAAATCCACGTTACCAAAGACTGGCCAATGAGAGAGCGACACATGTCCTCCATCAATGGTCAACTAGAAAGAAACCTGATAAGCACAACTGACCAACGACGAGCTGGCATGTGGCAAAGGTGCCATGTTAGCAACTGACTAGGAGGTTGGAGAATGGATAACCAATCAAAGGTTGGCACGTGGCAAGCCATATCAAATGGCCATAGACAATTAGAGGATGACACATGGCAAAGGCACAGTGCGTCAAGTGAGAAAACTTATGAATTTAAATTAGGCAATCAAAGGATGCCATGTGTCATGGTCAACTAACGGTCATATTTGGTTAAATGCCATGACGTATAAAGCATCTAATGGAAGATTGCCACATGTCCAATCAATGAGTCAACAAATGCTGAGTTGGACATCGTGTTAGCACAACTAGCCAGTCACAGAGTGCCATGTGGCATTTGACACATGTGAAGCTCGCGCGCGCACAGTTTTGTCTTTAACCTCTGAATGATAAAAAAGGGAACAACCAAAATGATTGTCATTACTCTAGTGGCCAATAAATCCCTCTAACAAGGCCTTAAATTGGAGAGTTAATAGTCGATCAATGGTTGAATGGATAGAACGGTCTGTCCCTGAGCTCCTTATATAAAGAGCTTCCCTTTATTCACCATACTCATCCCTTGAAAGCTTGAATAAGACGAACTACTCTAGTTTTTGACCATTTCTAAACTAGAGCTCCAACATTGAACCTTTTCTCCACCTCCAAACATGAATTTAGGTTTAGTAGAAATGGGAAGAAGTTCCCTACCTTGCTGCAGACTCTCTTTCGCTCGAGGATCACTAAAGAAGCACTGGTGAGCTCACACAGTACAATCACTCTAGCCTTTGAGAAGTAGTAGAAATCTTCGAGCTGAATTTCAACCACCTCATACCTCTTAAGGACAGGTCGACCCTTCCATGACTCTCCTCTTTGAGTCTTCAAGGTAAGTAATTACCACAACCTTTGTCAGAATAGTGAACTTTTATAGAGAAAAATTGTTCAAACATTACTAATTGAATTCTCCCTGTTCACGACATCAATTGAGGTGAATCTTGGCCCTAGAAGGATTCACTCGATGAGAGCTAACTCCCCAAATCAAGAGCTTTGGCAATCGCCTCACTACCAGTAAGAATGCGGAACTTTCTCTTTCTAAGAATACTTTTCTGACAAAGCATCATTTGAGCTAAATTCTAGGCCAAATTGTTTGATTTTTAAAGCTTGAAATGATTATGGAGAGGTAGAGGAGATTATTAACAGCGTGATAGGAGGAAATTAATTGAGTTTATGTGGTCAATTTGATAAAATGAAATTTCAATGGCCAAAGAGTAATTTTTGGAGAAATTGGGTGATTTGGGGATTTGTGTAAATTTGGGGGTTTTTGTGCAATTAACATAAATTGAGGGTTAGTTGAGTATTGAAATGAAATTAGTGGCTCAATTGTGATTAAAATGATTTTTGGGAAACTTAATTGTATTTAAAAGTAATTAAAATGCTTTATTATGATTTTAAATAATATTATATTAGATAAAATCATTTGAGGAGAAAATTTCAAATGAAATAAATTTAGGAAATTATGGCAAATATTTGAATTTTATTTGTCAAAAAAATACAAGGACCTAATTTAAAATATCAAATAATTGATGGATTGGTTATCTGTAATCCTGAAGGTGTGAAAGTAAGGTTCTCACCAACAATAAGAATCCAACCTGAGTTTTTAGAATACCGTGCAAGATGAACAAGTCATGGACCTCGAGTGAGTGGGATTACTAACATCTAGTATAATTGGACCGATGATGATTACTTATGAACATGCTTTATTTTTAAAAACAATTTAGAAGTATAATCCCTTGACTGTGTAAAACTGCTTAAACCTTTTAGGATTATACTTTTGAAGAAAGTATGAAATATAATATTAGGACAAACCCTTGATGGTGTATAGATACACAGAAAATGGTCTAGCTTTGACCGTCAATGTAGGAAATGGACAAGGCCCACAGTGGACAATGTTAGACTAGATATAGCTTTGTTCAAGTTGGCCCAAGGTCATGTTTTGAAAAATCAAATGAGTGGGCCCAAGGCCAATTGGAATGGGACAAACCCATAAATAAGTTTCTAATTTAAGAGCCTTATAAAAATTATCATAATTGGATGATGTTTGTTGATGTTGTTGAGCTAGAGTTGTGTGGGAGCCTGTTGGGCTAGCAGTGCAAAGATAAAGGTCTTAAATCCCAAGACTTATGTGTGTGATTGCAATCATTCGAAACTAAAGAGATGCCTAATGTGGGGTAGTGTTGGTTCTAAGGGCTACTAGATAACTAGATCGGTACAAGGAAAGCTATAATGTTCTAGTATGTCTTGAAGCTTTGTGAGCTTCATGCACATTGAGACCGATGGGATAGAAGAATGAGGTTTCACCCCTACATATGGGGATTGAAGTATAGATAAGTTTGGGAGTTGGGCCAAGATGCTCACATAGACGATGTGGTGGAGATCATGGCATCTCACCATGATGGACAAAAAAAACACTTCGAGTCACTAATGGAACATATTGAGTATGTAACCTCTAAGAGTCTATTCTACAACTGTTAGATTCCTTTACTGAAAAAGGTTGTTTGTGTATTTGTATTATACAAATAAATGTAAATTCACCAATAATGAAACTATTTCAACTAGGAATGAACTGATTTTAAAACTTGTATAATACAAGTAGTGGATTTATCTGGGAGAAAAACCTTTTTTTTAGATGATAAAGCAAGTTGTTGCTTGTTTATGGGAATATTTTATTTTAAGGAAAAAGGTTAATCTTTTTATGTATGAAATGGCTCGTGTATAGTATAAACCATTAATGAGTTATGACCTCACCCCCTCCCTTGCCCCTTTCAAGTCAAAGAACATGGCACAACAAATTCTAGAGAATGAATTACCCACATGGTACGTAGATTTAATTATTCTTATATTTATGTACTACAACATTTATTCTGACAATGGTTTTTTGGAAAATTTATCTCATACAATATTTTCTTTTAGGTTTTGAGCCTTGCTTCTATGAGCACTATAAAGATGAAATTACTCCTATTTAAGTATTGGAAGAAGTGGCAGGTTGTTCACAAGGTTCTGTCCAAATCGGGTTAGGGTGTGACACAGGCTCTACCACTTGTCCCTATCTCTAGCTCCTCAATCCATGTGGCCACCAATTTCTACGGTGTGGCACACTCAAATATCTAACCATTCATCAGTTGTACTTTTCATGGTATTCTTTTGATACCGTTCCAATAAGATTTTCACTTATGTGGTTTGAAGTTTTGAGTACTTCCTTACTTAAGGAAATTTTATGCTATAAAAGAAGGCCTTATTACTACTATTCCAATTTTTCCATCCACCCCAAAACATTTCGTTTCCAAAATCTCCTATTTTGAAAACACATGCTCTAATACCACTCGAAAGTTGTTATGCCCTAGCCCGATTTCCTTGGTCGGAAGTCTTGTGCAACTCGCCAATCCCCTCGATGTTATAGTGGTGGGATTCTTCACCAAATTAAAACCAATGTAACTAAGTGTCAAAATAGAAAACTATCCTCTATTTTTTAGTGGAAATTTGAAACTTCTCTTTAAACTATGGTGCCCCGAAAATAGTTTAACAATAACTTGATAATACAATAGTTGATAAGCAAAAAATAACAACTTTTGTGAGCAGGGTAGGAGGCTACCTCAAATAGTAAGTGGCTTGGGAAAGTCTTCTTGCCATTGTCCCTAATCTCCTTGACTTTCGCCTGTAATAGTTTCGGTGGGTGTGTGTGTGGGCGGGAGGGGGGGTAAGCTTAACACTCAATGAGTGGGACACTAACATCAAACTACTACATGTCTTACAACCCAACTATTTCACATAAACCACCTAGCATTATATACTATTTGCTTCACTCGTATTTGCCTATACGAGTCCCATGGTTTATTTTTGTCCCTTGAGAGGCACGTCTGAAGCCATCTAACTCGTAGTCTACGCTATGATTGAGTTATCTCTGGTCTATCATTTTTCCCTCTTACACTTATAGTGCATTAAACACAAACATCGAGACTTAGTCCCACACACACGCATGGTCTATGCTTGGGCAACACTACCGGGCTACTCAAAGCCTATGCCTCAACCTGGCAACTCAAACCTAGCAAACACATGGCATATGCTAGGGCGGCACTACCAGACTACTCACAACCCATGCCTCATCCCGACAACTCAAGAATTTGCACAAAACAATGAGCACTCATGGCCCGAAACACAATCACATTCCACATAGAATGAATCACCACTCGTGCGATCCTAGACCAAGAGCTGGAGTGTGGGAGGCCCCACGGCTCCCATCTCCACTACTAACACCTCACACGTATCGCTTCATAGCTCAGAGCCTTAGGACCCCGGGGTCCTAGCAGCCTTGCAGCCGCTCTACCAAACAATAATTCAGGCAACTCGGACTCCACATAAGTATAAAACCCTCCCTAGAATGCACCGTCCTCTCAGGATGGCACTAGATAGGAAAGTGGAGGGAAGGGGTTACAAATCTTCTCCACACTCACAACTAGCATCTTAGCACTCGGATCATAGACGCATTCCTGCCAGTCACTGGCCTGTGGCCCCTTACACATAACGACTTATCTCCACCATCTACCCATTGTAGAGGTGTACTAGGACGGTACTCATATGTGTTCCGATGCCTAGGAAAACATGGAAGTATCACATTGTACCTCTCCCCATCTCCATTCCATTTTCCCTCGGGTGATGTCACAACCTCTTAGACATCCCTCCGTTACCCCCATCTTCATACCAGTATTCATAATCAATGACATGACACATAGTCATATGGTGGTGCTCACGACCAGTACTCGTAACAGTGCCACACGCACTACGTTACCGGGATCTCAACGCAACACATGTCTGACTCCCTATCACTTTGCACATAGCATGCATCTCACAATTCTCATGCTAAAAATATGTTTTACACATAGGAGGTTAGGCCTCTCTAATCGTATCCCTTTTTTGGATGAATGCACAAACATCGGTAGATTGACTCTACGTGAGTCGGCATCCCTTTTCAAGCAACTAACCCAACGACCCTAGGCTCAAGTTTCACCACATAAACCATACCCGATCACTATCATAGCAAATCAAAGCACGCACATTGGGAGTCTGACCCTTCGTAGTCCTCTCCCCAAATTCACGCAATGCTTGAAGCCAAACACACACCTTTCCTCAATTTCTGAAAAACTGACATTCATCTAACATCTCAGTTCTCATGACCTGTTATTTCTTGCACTTTCAAAATGATCTTTGATTTAGTGGGCATGCTTTTACCGGTTCACACTTCATATATAAGTTCTCAAAGTGCATTTTACTATATGGCACATAAGTCACATAGAGTAAAATAATTAGACTCGATCGATCCATAAGGAGCCCCGTTAGTGACAGAATAAAATCTACTCACCTTTTCATCAGGACTTGTTCGTCCCGACCGTTATTTCCTCCATCTTGGGTTGTGCGATCCTCATGCGATCCATTACAATATTCATTATAAATGAATAAAATTACATAACTGAGTCAGATTAGAGGTTTACTATCTCCAAAAATTCTCAAACTAAGTGTCAAGGTCCCTCTGGTCTCCCTTTAGGCCATCGTAAATTTGATTTGGATGGAGTTAACAGGAAATGCTCTAATCAAGCTTGATCATAAACTTAATGGAAAAAGAGTAAAATTCAGGTCAAAGTCATGAGCTCATCGAAGAAAGCATGTAATCCATGAAGGTAAGTGGTGTTGGAAAGATGACTATCAAGGAGTCTATGGCCACTTGAATCACCTTGATTGGTGGTCTGTAGCTCCTGAAATGTCCATTTTAGGTAGCCCTCCACCAAACCTGTAAATTGGAAATTGAATGATTTAATTCTCCTTCCATATTCAAATTGATCAAGGTTGGTGACTATGGAAAGCGGGTGGTGTGAGGAGTCTACTAAAATTTTCTCAGGCATTGAGTGTTGTCAAGGCAGTTAGAATTGGCCCTCAAAACAATTGCTCTATTTTCAGTCGCTAGAGTTCCGTTAGTGTGTGGTCACGCTTGTGTCGGTAGACTAAGAGTTGAGGGTCAGGAGAGGTTGCGTTGGAAAGCTAACTTCCTCAAATTTTTAGGGACATAAAGATCACCATCTAAGGTGGTCGGGCAGCAAAGCTAGGCTCTCTGCAATGTGGGTCACCGAAGTTGGGAGCTGTCAGTGTTCTAGAGAGAATTTTGGTCGATGGATTATAAACTCATATGGCAATCCATCCATAGCTATCTTTCATCCTTCATAAAATCCCCTCTAAATTCCCAACCTCTCCTTAAGCTTATAGGCGCCTCCATCTATGATGCCTCCCCTTCACCACTAAACCTCTAAAAGCTGAGAACGAGCAAAGAAGGTTGTCTTACCCCCGAAGAATAATGGGCATCATCCTGCTTCGATGCTTCATCTTAGTCATACCTTCTCAAGGTGATTCCACCACCATATCTAATGGTGATGACTATGGATGGTTGTTCCTATGGCTTATCGGGCAAAGACCAAGTCTTCCCCTGTCCATGCATGCATTAAATCTAAGCAAAGAAACATCTGATGATCCATCATTGTTTTCCTCATCTCGAACATATCTTCTTCCCGTGTTTGAGCCATAGATCTATAGAGAGAACCCTCATAGAGGTAGTTTGGTCTTTTCTTTAACATTCCCTAAATTGTATCTGAAGAGGGTGACAATGAATGTGCCTGGAAAGTGTATGGAAAAAAAATGCTCCAAAAAGGATTTAGTCTCTTGGAATTCATTGATAAGTGGTCTCGTTAAGTTTGTGACTGCCCATAAACTATTTAATAAATTGCCTGAAAGGACTACAATTTCATGCAATGTCCTGATATAGTGCTACTTAGGAGGGGAGAATCCTAGTGTTGGGTTGAAGTGACTTAGAGAAATGGCTAAGGTGAGTTTGGACTGCACATGCTATAGTAGACCAAATATAATGGAGTTGGACCTTCACAATGGATTTGGAGTTCCCGGTATCATACGCAAGCTTTTAAGCCCTGACATAGGAGTTGGACAACCTCAACTAAGATCATCAAAGAGGAATGTTGTGTGAACCAACACAATATTATGTGGGGATCGTGCTTCTCGAGACAATTAGAAAACACACTAGGATGGACAAGTCCCATGCAATAAGGTAAGTGGGATTTCTAACATTGGGACTAATTGGACCAATCATGCACACAAGTAGAATCATAATTTACTTTGAAAATTGATTTCCAGAAATATAATCCCCTTACTGTATGAAACCGCTTAAACATTTTGGAATTATACTTATAATGAAAGTATGAAGCATGTAATTAGGACACCCCAGGGATGGTGTATGGATACACCTCAGGGGTATGGTCTAGTCTGACCATCGATGTAGGATATGGGTGTAGCCCATGATCGACAATGGAGAATTAGACCTAGTCTTGTTCAAAGTGGGCCCAAGGCCACGATTTTTTGAAAATGAAGTGGGCCTAAGTCCATATTTGGAAATCTCGTACAAGTTGGCCCAAGGCCAATGGAAACGGGTTCAGTCCTGTAAATAAGTTAAGGCTTATGATTATATGAAAAACTTTCATAAATGGCTAAATTGTATGATATAGCTACTAAGTTGAAGTCAGGTCATCAAACTCATTAGGCTGGTAGCTATTAAGTCGAAGCTAGGTCGTTGAACTCGTTAGGCTAGTAGTTACCGAGTCGAAGTCAGGTCATCGAATCTATTGGGTCATTAGCACCAAAGATAGTGGTTATAAATAATAAAAGTGTTGATTATGCATGCCATGAGTTCGAAACCATCGAGGCACCCAGTATGGGGTAATGGTGGTTCTAAGAGCTATTGAACGACCTAGGGAGCATAAGAGAAGTTCTATCATTCTTTATGTCAGGAAGCTCAAGGAGCTTTATGCTCACTGAGACCGAGGTTAGAGGGGGAGAGGTCTCATCCCACAAAGCAAACATGGAGTATAATTAGGTTATGAGGGTCAGGTAATTGATGCCCACTCAAACTCTTGGTAGAAGTTGTGGACTTCTACTAGGGTGGACGGTAAAGGTGCTCCGGTCCACAAGTGGAACAGTCGAGTATTGTTCTGTGAAAGTATGATCCCTTTGATGATAAATGGCATATGATTGTACGTGTGCTAAACTTAAAACGTAAGGTAAAATAATAACTGAAGATCGTGTGAAATGATTCTCAATAATAACTTCCTTCTTATGAAATGAATGGATTTCAAACTTGTTAAATACAAGTTAATTCTTTAAATCTCTATAAGTTTATCTATGGTGACTCATGTTTTACCCAACCTCCTTGAAATCCTATTTGGAGTATGTGCTAAATCACGAACATGAAGTCACGATTTCAGCTAAGCCCTCTCACTGAGTTGTCAAACTCATTCCCCTCCTATTACCCCTTTCAGGAAACAATGGTGAAGAAAGACATGTGTTGATGGGAAAAATCAAATATAAACCAAAGGTATGTCTTACATTTAGTATATAGTCCTGGTATGGTTTTCAAATTTTATTTTCCAAAGTTTCAATTTATTAATTTTGAAAAATAATTTGAGATATTTTGTTTTGAGCCTTACACCCTATCAGGTTTACAATGATGAGGCACCCATTGTTGTAAAACTGGGAGGATGCAATGATTGTCTACAGGTTCGATCGAGGAAACCAGGTCGGGGTGTGACAAATTCCCTTAGTTTTCTGATGACCTCGATACCAAATCTTACCATTTCTTTCTTCGACAGGTAAACTGTCCTTAAAATCGAGTGGAAGCCAGCTTTCCAATCGCACTTGCCCTTGACACCGATGTGCTCTCTGCCTGCATCGGCATGACGAAAGAGTACCACTACTCTCTTGACCAAAAACATGGTAGAAGCTTTCTGATCATGCCCTTACCTCCTTGACAACCAAACACGAGCTAAATTAATTCTAGAAGCTCCTCTCGGTCTCCTCTCACCAATCACAATGGTCGTTCAGGCTATAGGTAAGCCTCGAAACCAATAAAAATCTAAGAATCTTTAGTGGCTCCCATTTTCTCAAACCTCCTTGTAAATTGAGAATTACAGGCGACTCAGACCGCCTCAGAGGGTGATCAAGATGTCCAAAGAGTTGTGGGGAAGTCAATTACCTAACACCACTAGCATCACCGCCATCGCTTCCTCTCCAATGAGTTTTTTACAAAAATCCACCTTTGTGTCTATTTTCAAGTGAGAGTCTTATCGGGGCCAAAATAACACTGTTCTAACCAAGGTTGGCTAAAAAGTGACTCTGGGGACCTAGGGGAGATGATGAGAGACTTAGATAAGTTTTTTTGAAGGTTTATGGAGTTGTTTTGAAGGATATAAAATTTTGGGGACCAAATCGTAATTTTTAGAAAGTTTAGGAACCCAAATATGATTTCATGAAAATGGAAACCCATATGAGATTCAATAGGAGTATAGGAGCCTAAAAGGAAAGTTGGGGAACTTGGTGACCTGAAATGGTAGCTCAAAAGAGGTTAGGGACCTAAGTTAAACTTCTAGAAATGTTTGTGGTACTAAATGGTGATTTTAAAAAGTTTGATGACCAAAATGGAATTTAGGAGAAGCTAGGGACCCCTACTGAAAATAGTAAAAGTTAGAGGACCTAAGATGAAATAATATATGAATTTAAACCCAAAATAAGTAAGAAGAAAGTAGAGTAACCAAAATGTGATTTTGGAAAGTATAAGGGTTATTATGTAATAAGTAAAAAGTTAGGGACTTAAATGAAAGAGTTGATATATGGGCAAGAATATTTACATTGGGGTCCTAGTTAGAAAATGACTAAGACAAAAAGGAGAAAAATAAGGGGACCCAAGAATATGAATGAGAGTCGATTCAAGCAAACCCAACGCAAATGGAAAATCGTAATTTGGAGAAATTACAGGATAGTATAATAATTTGTCATATAGAACCCAACATGACCATGTTGTATTTATTTGAATCATGTAGCTTGTACTTATGTGAATAGTCGAGTGGAATCGTCAACCAGAGATACTAAAAAATCGATCGAAATGAACATGTGTCCGGATACTTGGTTGAGTGAATTCATAGATGACAAGTTGATTGAACCGATTGTGGTTCTTTATTAAGTTTATTGAATTAAGTAAAGTAGAAGAGAATGATAGGATTCACAAATGGAACATGAAATATGATAACCATGATGTATCATGAATTAGATTAAGAACCTGCTATGACAATATAAGAAAAGATTGAGACATTCTAAACTGAAAAGTGGGTTAGGCTCCATGTGTTTGATTAAGCTACTGAGCAGATAATAATAAATGAGTTGGTCTGAAGACCAAAATCATGAAATTATGATAATTGTGCATAGCAACATGAATGACATAATAAGAAGAAAAGTAGTGAGGTTGATCAAGTAGCATACTTAGCCCTAAGAAATTATGAAACAATGCATGTAATGTATTATGATGATTGAGAACAAGGAGTAGTAGAGTTATTCATATAGCATACCGAGCACTATGATTTCAATGCATGCTAAAGAACACAACTTTGAGATCGGTCGAATAACATAGTGCATGTCCGAATAAGAATGGTTATTTATTGTGTAATAATATATATAATATGATTGGATGAATGTGTTATAATGTCGACATGGCACATGGTACTAGAGGTGCTGTCGAGCATATATGAAGGACTAAAATTAGAGATATAAGGAAAAATTCAGCTTATAGAACTTCCCACTAACCTTAATGAAGGTGTATGGTAGAGGTTAAAGTATCACTTAAAATTTGAAGTTAGGTTGAGTTGGATCAAATGAGAAGGATTAAATGAGGTAATATTTGTAGATCAACTTTAATATAAGAAAAGGAATGAAAAGTATAAGATTTATAGATTACTAAAATAAATTATTTGGTATAGTAGAATATAATACTTTTTTGTAGATAAAAAATTTCGTAAATATTCACAATATTTTTAAAGATCAATTCTAATAGCAATCTACTTCTAATGAAACTCTTTATCCATTACATACTTTGGTAAGATGAGAATGTAATATTAAAATTTAAGAAAAATATGAAAAATGAGTTTGAAATATGTGGTATAGGCCATTCAAGGTATTTACTTATATAAAATTTGGATAGTTTGATTATAAGTGAAATATCAAAAAAGTTTAATACGTGGAAATGTAATTGAGTAACAACTCCAATCACAATGAAATGTAAGTCAACTAAGGATTTGAACCCCTATATTAATACAATACTTTATAAAAAAATTATTGGAAGTTTGATGTATGTGTGTATAACAAGACTGTTAATTTTTTATTTTGATAAGGAGGTATATGGAGCAACCCACTAAAGAGCATTTTTAAGCCATAAAACACATTATGAGTTATCTAAATAACACTTTAAACTATGGTATTTGTTATAAAAAAAATCTAATTGTGCAATTGAGTGCTTTTACCGACGTATTATACATGTGATATTAATGATAGAAGAAGTATCTCAATATATATATATATATATTTATATGCTTGAAGGATATTGTGTTCAATGGGCTTGGAGCGAGCAATTCATTGTTACTTTATCATACAATAAAGTTAAATATATTGGTACAAATAATTGTACATGTAAAACAATTTGAATCACAAGGGAAGGGTGCTGGAAGCATAAATAGAGAGAATCATTCATTGGTTATATAGTGTCACAACATTTCAACGATAAAATTATCCAAGAATCAATGCATAGAAGTAAGTAAGTATATAAATGTGTATTATTACTATTTCAGAGTTAATACAAGGAGAAATCTTCACTCTGCATAGGTTTAAATATGATTTTATTGTTTGGCTGAAAAAAAACAATCATTTTATCTAAACATGAAATTTGTGATAAGAAAATAATGAATTACTTCAATAATCTTTCCGTCTGGTCTGGTCTGGTCTGGAGGTACGGAGTATCTTCTTCCTTCTCCCGTCGTGAACACAGAGGCTTGTACTGGACTCAGCGGCCGTGAATCTTCTACATCAAACAATAATCCGGCTAACCGCCAAGTAAAAGCCACATGGCGGCTCCTCCCCTACTACTACGTGGGGTGCCGCTCCTGCGTCTCCGGCTCAACCATCATCTCGCCGCCAGGGTCCTACTTCATCCTTTCCGCTCTTGCTCGCCTCCGGCTTCTGCCGTCGCCGCATCATTCTCCACGGAGTCGGAACGATCGGAGGGGCATGTGCCTTCCGGCGATAGCGCCGCCACGGTGCTTCTGACCGCCCAGGAACCTCCCAGGTTCCACCGGTGGGACGATCCTGATTACAGGAAGTGGAAGGATAAGGAGGAGGAGATTCTCAAAGACATCAGGCCCGTCCTTTCTCTTGCCAAAGATATTCTCCATTCGAAAAGGTGCCGTCCTTCTGCTTTCCGTTGCTTCTTGATTGAACCGCAATTAGCTTGATTTTGAATAGTTTTAGCAATGATGCAGCTGTTGTCAGTACTATGCATATCCTGTAACAAGCTTATGCACTTGTGAATCCGACTTGATCATGACTATATTCGAAACTCCTGGTCGTGCTATTCTCAGAAGATTATTTCACCAGCATTTTTATCAGATATTTGATTGCTTGCTCCTTTGGTTTTGGATTAGGGAATTGGTTGTTAGAATGACAGATGCTGGAGTAACAGAAGCGTGAGTTATTCCTTCAATCTTCAGAAAATTGATGTTGATTGAATCAAACATGGTGAAAAGACTATTGAAAGTGATGCGGTTGAGTAGAAAATTAATGTAAAGTTAGAGACTTTCAGGGGGAGGTGATTGAATATGTTAGGGGAATAACGTCTATAATCCTCTGAGTTTTATGGTGGTTGTTGAGATATACAGTTCCATATTGAAATAAAACATAAATTGTGGGCTTATAAGGGTTAGGCACCAGTACTATCAGATTAGGCTTTTAGTGAAAGCAAGTTTGATGCTTCCCTTATGGACCCACAATGAGTTCAATAGTGGTAATCCCCTCGTTCCATCATCCGGGCATGGTTAGTCTGTCACTTTTCTTGGCAGATTTGGAGTGGATAAACCAGGAGCCATGTGTTAGTGAAGTACCAAAGAGTCTGATGAAAGAGAGGATAGTCGGTTCTTAGCTTCTTTGGGTGCAAAGTGGTTCAATCAGTAGAAAGTATTGAGAGGTTTTTTCTTGTCCTTTATCTTTGTTTATAAATAAAATGACCAGCAAGTGATCCATGGTAAAACCCAAATTTGTTTCCTCCTTTCTCAATGTCATCTGAAAGAATTAGCAAATAAAATAAACTTTCATACCAATCTTCAGCTATATCTATAACTAAATGGTTTGCAAAATTTTGCCAAAATGCTATTTTGTAATAAGGCATGACTGTAGTCGTCTTCTCTAATTTGTGGATTTTCATAAAAGTTGTCTGTTTTCTTCCTGGGTCCTAATTGCAGTGATCCCTTTTCACAAATTTCTTTAGTTAAGATAGTATTCTTCTGCCAGGTACTTTGATGGGCAACGTCTATCAGCTGACGATGAGATAGTTGTGGTAGAGAAGCTACTTTCTTTTCATCCTCACTGTGATGACAAAATCGGCTGTGGACTTGATAGTATCATGGTAAGGTGCCATCATTGTTAATGAATGTTTAGACTTGCTAATTATTTTACCTGATTTGATGAAGTGTCTTTGTGCTGTCCAAATTATTATTCCACTAGAACAGATAAATTGTGAATAATGTGTCAGCTAAGCTAGGAATTGCTGCTTGCGCCACTTCCTTTATATGGAATATATAATGATCACGTGGCATACTGCACATTTAGGATACCTTTTCTGTCATGTTCTCCATGAATATTAGATTGTAGGTAAGTTATTCTTTGCTTTCCGAAACAATATACATTATTATCTATCCCCCATTTTCATTTTAGAGTGATAACAGCAACAAGTGGAAGAAAACTGTCATTCTTTTTTTTCTTTAATCAAATTTCACTAAGTTGGTCATTGGACTCTTTCCCATTCCTGCCTATCCCTTTTTTGAATCTTATGTTCTTTGCCCATGCTGTATGCTCTAGATACTGATGTGATCTAGTCCTAACCACCTTGTTCATTTCATGAGTTGCTTCATATGATACAGTAAACATGTCATCAAGTCAAAGACGAGAACTTGCACATTGGCTGTTTCTTTTATAATCAGAAATCTCATAAGTGCATATGGCTACGGAATAAGTTCAATTATTTTTCTATATAGAAAACTATAAAAAGATTAATGGCTTAGTTTTTTTGGTTGACCTGTCTGAAAATGTAGAGGAACAATAATAGTTTTTTCAAGTTTTTTTACAAAGGAACGTAAACTTAATGTAGAGTAACAATAATAGTTTTATAGTATTTTTACAAAGGAATGTGAACTCAGTGGTAACATTCATGTTCCTCGCTGTGCAATGTTTGGCTTTTGTGTTCAACCGCGGAAACATTAGATGAACTTAACTAGTAACTCTCTGCACTAGCCTTGTGAACATAATACCACCAAGGGCCTAGTATGGCCAGTGTCTTCAGAGACTTGGATTAAAGAACCACCATTTGCACACAGAAAAAGTAATGCACTATAGGGAATTTGAACTCATGAGCTTAGGCTGATCAAACCACATGGGAATAAGCTTTGAACCAGTAGGCGCCACCCTTGTTGGTAGAACAATGATAGTTAATATATGGAAGAAATTGCTTCAGTACCATATTTCCATGGGCTCGGAGAATAATCTACTCGTTATGGAGCATTTTTGTTTTTTTACCCCAAAACCTTGGAAATCAGAAATTGTAATTTGGCATTACTGTATTATAATACATCTTCCAAACTGAAACTTGTTCTAGAGTTCTTATCCCTCTAGAATGTGAAAGAATACATTTGAAGACCTTAATTCAATATTCAAAGGATCTACCTTTTTTTTGCTCTATAATATTCAAAGGATCTACTGCTAGATATTATTATATAAAGCACGCCTTATTGGGCATAATCCTGGTCTTATCATTGATATGACCTTTTTTGCTAAATGCAAGGATATTTAATAATTTGGCTCTTTCAAATACTATATCAATTTAATAATCATAAACCTATTCTTCTTGTTTTTCTTTTTTAATAATAAACCTCCTCTTGTTGTCAATGTTAGATAGACACTGCACTTTATATGAGGTTTTCTTGATTGGGATCTAATATTTTGAATGATAAGAGAGGCTCATGAAATCTATGTGAAATGTTATTGTCCCCATCATTTTTCTCTTTGCATGAATAGGTATATTTCTGGTTTCATTGGCTTTTGTTTAGTTGTACTAGAGTTTGTTGTTCAGCAGGGTATATGTCAAAAGTTCGCCCTAGATTCGAACCATGGCTGTGGCCATTTATATTTTTATTTATAGCTGGAATCACTGCCTGATAAAAGTGGTACAGTTTTCCTAGAGGAAACGAAGCTGATTATCTTCTTTATCTGACTGCTTAAACTTGTGATATCCTTTGACAGAATAGTCAAAGTATCTTTATCTCTTCCATGTTTTATGTCAAGAACATTGGTTTATGGCAATAACGTGAAGTTTTCCTCCTCGCAAAAGGTTGATAGGCATCCCCAGTTTAGGCGGTCAAGGTGTCTGTTCGTGGTGAGAACTGACGGTGGGTGGATAGACTTCTCATACCAGAAGTGCCTCCGAGCATATGTACGAGCTAAGTATCCATCTCATGCTGAAAGGTTCATAAAAGAACATTTTAAACGTGGGAGCGCTTAGTTGATCACACCCTCTTACCTTTCCAAGGAATAATTGATCGAGAGAAGTTCCATTAGTGTATTAGCTAATAGTATATTGGATGAAGAGTGGGCTACTAATTCCCATTGTCCGTAAGATTCTGCATGTTTTTTTTTGGTGGAGAAAGTGGTCAACCGGGCACTTGTGACTTGCAGCAGTTCATGTTTCAGCTGACTTTGTACAATATCACAAATTTTCTATTACTGAAAGAAAAACCCGTTGTTAGGATAAGCCTAATTTACATTTGGAAATGGCTCACTGACCACATATTTGGCCATGGCAGCTTTGTGAATGAACTTAGCCGAAAGATCAGAGATTGTGATGATCAAGAGTATGCCCAATGGAAGTTTTATCAACGTCTTCAACAATTCGGTGTTGGGGGTTTGCTATTTTGGCAAGATCCTTGGCGTAAATGAGATTTTCAGTAGCATTTTTCTGTCTCATTTTTAGGGGTGAAGCCACCAGGCCTTGAAGTGGTCAGTATTGCAGCTTGATGTTGGTGGGTTGGAAATATAGTTGGTAATTGAACCCGATCGAACTTGTCCTATCCACACTATCGACTAGAATTCGGTTTAATCATCCAATCCAGTTAATTTATTTTAGTTATATTTTTATGAAATTTTTTTGTATATAATTTGAATTTTTAAATATTTTTTTAAACTATTTTTATAATATAATATTTATATTTTAAATATATAATATAATTTAACTTATTTAATACCACTGGAGATGGGTACTTGGAGGTGACCATGTGGGACTGATTCGATACTATTCACTTATTAGATTCATAACGTGTCTTCTGTAATGTTTCTTAACAATGGTGTGTTTTGACTCACTGGTTTCCCATGCTTATGGCTGAAAAGATGAGGACGACTTGCGGAAGAAAGACAATAATAAATAGAAAATTAATTTATTACTAAGCAAGCATTCATTAGCCATAATGGGATCCTTGATTGATGATTATTCTACTACTAATGAGGAAGGCGAGGAGGTTGCGGAGCTGGATCTGGCCCTGAGTCCCACTCAAAGGGCATTCCATCAGTATCCACGGTTAGAAAGAAAGTTGGGTTCTTTCACGTTGAGTTGAGCGGCCTTCACAATAGTGGTGAATTCCTCCTTGCTCTCTCTCATTCCTTACTCTTGGGTAGGACTGGAAAGATACTATCATTTTAACACCATTTTCCTTGCTCTCTTGTGGTTGGTTATCAGGCAGCAGTAGCTTCAGCGAAGGAGAAGTTCACCAGTATTGTGAGGGCGGCTCAATTCAACGTGAAAGAACCCAACCTTCTAACCGTCGATGCTGATAGACTGCCCGTGGAGTGGGACAATCTGCACCTAAACACACGGGGCCAGATCCAGCTCGGCAACCTTCTCGCCTCCACATATCTCAAAACATCTACATTAGTAGTAAAATAATCATAAATACACGATGAACCATTGAGCCCATCTCTCTCTACATAGGTGCTTGTGTGCTAAATGCTAGGCGCTAATATAGTTAATGAATGCTTCCTTAGTAATAAAATAATTTTCTAATAATAATAATAATAATAATAATAATTATTATTATTATTATTATTATTATTATTATAGTTTTTTTTTTCCAAAAGTACAAACTTTTAACTTGTTAAGAAACAAAACACGGTAACACATGATTAGTGCTTTCCGGTGCCGGGCACTGATTGGTTATACACGTTGAATGGTTACGGTCCGGTATTATTAACTGGTTCGGTTGAATTGGGTGATCCAAAATAAAAAATCATTTGATTAAAGATCAATTCGACCGATTTTTTAAATTTATCTTTTACATTTTTGTAACTTCAATTTTCTAAATTATTATTTTTAAATTACCTAAAAAAATAAATATTTGAACCGGTTATTTCTATTTCATTTCAGTTCAACTTAATTTATGTTTGGTTCACTTTGATCTGTTCCGATTCTCACATCCAATTTAGTTCAGATTTATTTTCATTATTTTTTAATTTTAATTGAACACTTAGTATTTTTCAATTTCCTACTTTATCTCTTATTTATCAATTCCTGTTCATATAAAAACTTAATTTTTTCTCGAAATTTTCCGGTTCTCATTTTCGATTTCTTATTTTCAGAGAACATGGTTTACATTTTATGTACACTCTATCACCTTGTTTTATGAAATGAGTATTTGGAAGGGAATGAGTTCGACAACTAAGTGAGCAGGGTAGTTGATAACATGACGTCAAATCCACGATTTAGCACATACTCTATTTAAAATAAAATAGATTTATTTACTGTAATATTAAGAAATTAATTCAACAATCTACTGTTTGTTCTATCAATAAAAAAACCTTTCTCATGGTTCTCAGTTGGATTTCTCAACTTATACCTTACAAGCTAAAATTAAGTTCTTTCATACCGGGAAGAACATTCAAAATTTTATTCGAGTAATAATTTAAATTCATTTGTATTTGAAAAATAATTATACACACTTTCTCATCAAATAGATCAAACATTTGCATAACAGACATTCTAAGACTAACACCTCGGTCTGTTCCACTTATGGCCCGTAGCGTATTTACCATCCACCTTGGTGAGAGCCTACAACCTCTACCACATTGGTGCGAGTCTATGTCACGCCCCGACCCAGTTTGGTCGGATCCTCGTGATCAACACGCCACTCTCCCGATTTATTCAAGGGTTTTCCCTTGTTATAAACTGTAAAGAGTAAGACGTCTTTTAACCTGTACCTTTTTTGTAATAATATAAATTAAAACTGAATAAAAATTTAAAATTTATCATACTTGTCCCACAGGTGTATTAGTTGGTGGTCCTTGAGGGTACGCTTTTCGAGATTTTTCTAAAAAGGGATATAAGGAAGTGGGTGAGTACAATAACTCAGTGAATGGGTTTTCTAAATTTAATTTTTAGGAAAAAGATTTGTTTGGAGTGTGTCAGACTCCTTATTTCTTTTTAAAAATCCTTTCATTTCAAATTTCTCGTTTTATCACCAATTCTTATTAATCACGGTGTGTCATCACCCAATACACATCCTTCATCATTAAGGTCAATTATACAAATGTAGGTCAGCACATCCACTGAACCCACTTGTGGCATCGGGGCGACTTTACCGACCACCTAGATAGAAACACGTTCACTTCTACCCTAAAAATAAGTGGATGTATGCGACATCTAACCCTCAATCTCGAAATCAATTCTCCGTATCCGTATGAGGATAGAGACCTCATCCCGACCCCACCCCGGTCTTGTGCGCTTCAAGCTACGTCGAGCTTTGCAAGGTCACCTGGTCCGCGAACTGCCCTTATACCCACCAGGTCGTCCAGGGCCCTAAGACACATCAATACTCCTCTTGGGCATCTTGAAGATCCCGTACACATAGTGCATACACAATCATTATTTTCACATCATGCCATATAATCTATGGTGCCATTGGTTGAACAGCCCCGACCCTCAATTCAACCTGTAGTTGTTTGTCTTGACTAGTCCAGAGACCTGTCAAGTCGCACTACCACTAGTTGATTGAATATGTCGGTCCTTACTTGATACCATTGCAAAACAATTCATTTATTTAAAGTTTTATGGCATATATCTCATATTTGTTTACGAGCTCCTGCTCGTGCCAACTGGCCTATGGCTCACTGTTAGAGTTTTCAAAATCAGGCATATTAGCGCCCAAGTTCCAAAACCGAGGCCTCCGGCCTAATAGAGCTATTCGAGCTCCTGTTAAGAATGTCTCCCAAATCGTTTAGGCAGTGACACACAGTCAGGGGAGAGTACTTCTAACAAAAATATATTTTTAACTATCCATCATACTAACTGAGTATGAGGATATATCAACTCATAACCAATGAATGGATTTTCCACTTCCTCCGAGTAAGTTTCATCATACCAATCGGGTATGATCTATTTACAATCAGTAATAAGCTTTTCCGAGTTATTTTCATATCACTCCTCTAAGTTGTGATGTTTAAAATACCACTAAGTAGTAGATTTTGATTTCGAGATGCTTATCATCCCAACCGGGTATGATATAAAAATCCCACTCACCCGTTAATTTAGTGAATTCCTCTGTACCGATTCTTTGTATTCACGTGAGCTTATCCTTGTTGGCGTTCCCGGTATTCCGTGTTCCTACACGATATGAACATCATTGTTCATTATCTCTCGACCTAATAGCCTTCATTCATTTTAAATGAATTAGAAAACTAAACTTTTTATTTATTTGTAATTAGATCCCTAAAGTTATTTTTCTTTAACTTTAAGTCCCTAATGTCGGTTTTTTCCTCAAATTGAGTCCCAAAACTTTTAAATTTCACCTTGGGACATCAATTTATTCAATTTCATAAAAAGGAGTTTAATTTCCCAAATTTCCAATTTGGTCCCCAACTTTTCCAAAATTACCATTTTGCCCCTACTTGACAAAAATGGTAAGTTTTGCCCCAAAAATTGGCCAATTGGTCCTTCAACATCTTTATCATGCCCAATTGGTCCTCAATTTTATGAAATTACACTTTAGTCCCTCCAATTTTTGAAATTTCCAAATTTCCCCCAATTTCAATATTCTAACTCTGTTGAATTTGATTTCACCAAATTGACCAATCAAATGAGTTTAATTGTTAAAATTGTAGTTATATTGGAGTTCCTACACCTTCATATGATTCATTTGCTCTTTAAATCGCATGATTTGGTGACAGAATAAGCTAAAACGAAGCTATGCTGGAAAACCAAACTTAGAGAGAGAAAGCTTCGAAAGCTTATCGTCGGGGGCACGACGGTCCGAGCTTTCAATCTGGGTAGGTAGCTCTCATCTTGAGGTTCATCCTAGAATCAAGAATTGCATCAATTGATGCCAAATTGAGTGAGATTTTTATCGTCGAAGTTCTATTGGTTCTCTCTCTAGCACTGGTCGGAAATTGCAGAGGGGAGCTGAATTGGCTTACCTTTCAGCTCTAATTCAGCTGTGGGAGGGCTGTGGAGGTGTTGGGAAGGCTTGGTTTGGCCTGAGGAGGGCTCAAATTGGCTAATTTCAGCTCGGCCGAAATAGGGCAGCTTCGGTCCACCAAAGCTGTTTCACTGTTCCATCACGTCGATGCTTCTTCGAGGACCCTCAGAGCAAATGGAGACTACAGGCGTATAGCTGACTTCTCCCCGATTCTAAAGAACCTGACCTCGCCTTGTTTGGCTTAGAAAAGTGCCCAAGCCAGAGCTCTAGTTTGAGCTTTGCTGGAAATGGGAACAGCTAAGAGTGAATGAAGTTTTCAGGTGTGGAGAGAATGAATGGGGAGGGGCTCTTTATATAGAAAGCTCGGGGACTTCTTGGCCGTTCGATTGACACCTTAATGGTGGTCATTCATTGCCTTAAACTACCTAACCAGAGACTTTTCAGCTTCATCGGCACTACGCAATTTTCCAGCGAGTGAACAGTGTTGTAATCTGAAGGAAGTAAACAACACTGTTCTGAACCGGACCGGACCTATCCGAACTGGGTTCAAAACTTAAAATAGCCGGTTCATTTCCAATTTAACTGAATTTTTCAAATATAAAAATTTCTAAATTCATTTTCTATCCAATGGTGGCCTCAAATTTCAAATTTGAATTTGTTTAAGCCACCTAGAAAAATGAATTTAGTATCCGGTTCAAAAGTGGTTCAAACCGGTTCAATCCAGTTGGGATCCGATTCACCTAAATCGGATTGGTTTTCATCTCCAATTCATTCTTAAGTCCATTTCATGATTTTTGGGACTATTTGGGTCATTCAGGATCCATAAATTTCTCAGTTTGTCCTTTCTCTGTCGGTTCTAGTTCATGAATCGACTTGGTTTCTAAACTGGTTCAATCTAGTTGGATCTGGTTCATCTGAACCGGTCGGGTTTTTCTCTTCCAATTTATCCTAAGATTCTTTTCCAAGGTTTTATGAACCCTTTGGATCACTAGAGAGTTGTAAATGTCCAAATTGCCCATTCTCAAATGATTGGGTTTGTGAACCGGTTCGGTGTTTCTCACTCGGTTTAACTAGTTATTTTTCCAATTTTCCTTAACTCAAAAGAGCTGTGTTTATAGTCTACAACCTCGACCACTTGTCTATTTGAGCACCCTTACCCAACATTTCGATAAAATTGTTCGTCATAGAGAGATGAGACATTTATTCTCCACCAAATCTATTGCGCAATAGAACTCCCATAGTTGCATGACATATTGTACCAGTGATCACTTTACTTGTTCCATACTTACTATTCATCAAAACTTAAAACTATCACTATCCCATAACAGGCGTCTTATGGTTATGCATCCATAATAAACATAAGCAATAGTTTTATTTTGGAAGACCTTTATCTTTGTACCACCAGCCCCAGTGGACTACAATCCGACTCTGCTTAGTAGTTTTATACACACATTATCTAATTATGATATATTTTAAATGTACAAAATATATCAAAACTTATTTAAGGGATGTGACCCATTTTCATTGACATTTAGCCCACTTCACAAGATTTTCAAAACATAGCATTGAGCCCGCTTATCCTTTCAAAACGGTGGCATTTGGCCCACCAGAACATCATAATTCACATAGATAATATATTTACAAAAAATAATTTTTAGCTATATTCACACATTAAACAGGAAATATATTCTAAAAATATTTTCACTATTTAGAAAATAATAAAATGCGAGTAATATTGTATTATCGATACAATCACCGATAACAGAAATCACACTCACCTTTTATTCCGAGACATATTTGTCCTGAAGTGATTCCAAAGTTTTCATGCTCTACTTGCACGATTATCTATAATTTGCTCCCTTGCAGTTGTGATCTGATACTTGAAAATATTTTTGGTTACTTCATAAAGTTTATGATTTTTTCATACTCCAAATATACCTTTAGGAGCATTTTCATAATTTTCGCATAATAATTTCATTTACCCTCCGAAATAAGATTTTTGATGAAATTTTTGTAATTTACCTATTTGTCAAAGGCATTTTATACATTTAATTTACTAAATAACATACTTATAATTTATCAACTTTAAAAGGGCAATTTAGAAATTTTGGACAGAATTACGTAGTTTGTTGGGTTATAAATATTTCTCAATCTTAAGGTTATTTTGGTAATTTTGTTGGAGAGGGGGTGCTCGTAGTTTTTGTCATCTCCATGTATATTTTTAATTTTATTTGTACTTGAGATCATTTTAGTCATTAAACCAAATTTTCCTCATATTATCTAAAAAAATGCCATGAGCCTTCCTAAGGGACGCTGCTCACCCTCCATTCTCCTGCCTTCTATTGCGATTGGAGTTCCCATGCCTTCTATATGTTTCATTGATTCTTATCTTCTGATGCAAGTATCGTTCTCGGCTACAGCTTCCTGCGCTCAACGATCTGCACCTCAACTCATCAACGTTCCTCGATCGAGCTCCATCATGTAGGTATGCGAGGACTCGTCACTCTCCTTTGTTTAAGCCCTCCCTCCATCACGTAGGTGCTCCTCAATGCCATTGTCGAATGTGATTCCAATCAATGGAGGTAGGTTCCTCATTTTCCAGACCGTCACATGTTCGAGTTCGTTATTTTTGTTTCCGCTAATTTTCCTTGAAGATTCCTAATGGTCTGTAGATCGAAGGTAGATTTTTTCTTCAGCTTATCGTTAGACAATGCTGCCCTCAGTCCTTGGCAAGGGTCCTTACTTCTCGATTTTTTTAGATTTAGTTCGTTGGCAGCCACAACCTTGATCAAATTTCTCCTACACACCCTCTCCTTGGCTGATCTTCATCTTAAGGTAAGCCATTGGCTTGACTCTTACCTTTAAAAGTTCCTATTGATGCGAGATCTCTTCTGTCTGCTTACATTTACTCTAATGCTATGTCTTACATAGTGAGGCACTACATTTGAAGGATGTAAGGAATTTTAGTTGTGCCTTCCATGAGGTATGAAGGTCTCATTTTATAGCAATTTATGTAGCTATCCTAAATGCTATTTATTTAGGATATCATTAAATCTCTTGTATTTGTTCAAATTTTATCTTACCGCTTTGATATAAATTTATGTAGGGATAAGATCTATTGACGATATTAATTATATAAGTAAAGAAAATCTTATCTACATCATCTACCTTATCATTAGATAATGTGATCCAATTGGGGTTCAAACTACTCCCGTAAGTCTATTAGCTTTACTGTCTATGGTCAAATTGTCTGATAAAATACTTTCAAAGCATGTCGAGACAGGGCAATGTGACTTTCACACGTTAAATTTGAAAATCATGTTATGAAAATCATGATATAACTTGAATTGTTTGTAAGTTGAGAACCTATATGATTAAGACCATATGTTAATTAATTTGTAGTTTCTATGAGGGGATATAGGTTAGTTAAGAATTATGAAGTAATTGTCTCTAATTCAATTACAGGTTCTTGCGGTCATCTATAGGAGAAGATTAACCTCATGAGTCATGTTCTCTTGATTTGACTTCAAGCAGTTCTTTCCATCGTAATCCATCATCATGTCTTAACTTGTTTGATCCTTTAAACTATTTGTACAAATAGTAGGCTAACATGTTAAGTTATGTTCCGGTTGGATATGAATTTAACCTTTATATTTTATTTATTTCCTATGATTGGTACCATATAAATTATGTAATTAAACCTTATGCATATTGATCTAAATCAAATGGTAATGGGAGGGTTCACTATCTTCAAATAAGTCTCATTCTTTCGATCCATACATTTTTCTATATTTGTATACTTGGTCCTTTTCACATGATGAAATGATAATCGATAGTTTGTGTTACATGTTCTGCCCAATTACCCTTAGTAAATGAATCTTTTCATTGATTGAATTCTTATGCGAATATGTGCATTGATCTTAATTTGCATGAATATGCTCTAGATGATTTTTTCTGCCTCCTTGTGATTAGGTTTCAGTTAAACTACACGTAGGCCAGAAATGTTATCTTTTTATACTAGGGAATTAACCCATCATGTTAGTCTATCTTGTTTCAATAGACTTTAGATATTGATTTCTATTTTAATTTTAGTACATGCTCGAGCTCCACCCGAATCGATTATTTTAAACCATTTGTAAATCTGTAAGTTTAGAAGCTCGACTACCCTTAACTTTAGCAAGTTGTATATGTAAGTTTTTATACACGAGATGCGGCAAGATATTATTCTATTTAGCTCCTTTTATAACTAGATAGACAGAATTTCATTTATCTATTTATCTATTTAATGTTTGTTTGTAGATTGACCTTTAATGGTTCTCCGTGTACTTTATATTTGATTAGGACCGACCCCGGTTCAAATCAACCATCTATTGGACTTTATAGTTTATTAGAAGGGAGATTTTTTAATAATATTTTAGATTAATAATAAGTTAATTGAACTTTTTTTCTTATTTTATGTTCGGGTAACCATATATATATATATATTTTGCAGATTTTGGGTTAAAGCCATTTAAGTTCAGCTTTCACCGCTTGGTCCAAGTACTATTCAACTCGGAAACATTTTAAGTAATTTCCCTCCCTTACTCTACTGTTTAAATTTCTAGCAAGTATGCCTATTTACTTTTCTATTCCATCCGCTATGAACTTATAATATTTTGTTTACATTGCATAGGACTAGATTTTATTAAATTTGGTCATTCTGAAATGAGTCTCCTTCATTACATAGATATTGGTTTTAGTTAAGTTATCCAACACATATATATACTTCTTTTTAGTTTTATACTTTGGACAACTTTTAATTAAAGAGTCTTAGAGAGGAATATTTATCTATTTTTGTTCATGATTGATTTTAGGGGATTCTTATATGCATGAATGATAGGTGAAATTTCTAATGAGCTGCTATTGTCTCTATTCTTTCCAAGAATGCAAGGCTGGCAATTTACTCCAGTTTTTAGTTTTAGGTTAGTTAGCCTTTCCTTTATTAGAATTAATGCTAATGCACATCTTTAACCCTTTTAAAATGTAAGTTTTTTTCCTTGGTCAGTCCTATAGTTTATGCTATCCCTTGTTTGGGTTTTATAGGACCACATTGCCACTTTTCTCCGTCTTCAAATTTGTATGTGATTGGCATCCATTCTTGAGGAACTCATCAAGATATACAACCCGTCTTTCACTCAATCTTCTTTGTACGTGGAAGTTAGCTCATTTTCCTTATATAGTAGTATTATGCTTATATGGGTTCTTATAATTTGTATTTCCTTTCTTTATAATGACAACCATGTTGTATCGATAACCATCTTGTATTATCAGTCATCTTGTATTGAACATGTAATACTTTATTTTATTAAGGCATTTAATCATTTTATTTCTTAGGTCATATTCTTATAGTCATGAGTTATACGCCTATCTCTTTAGTTATGCGGCTATCTTTTTAGTAACACTTGTAATTAGTATAAAGATGTTATTATATATGTAATTAAATGTAAAAACTACTAAAAACCCTAATTAAACATATCAATAAAATATATATATATATATATTTGTTTGATATTAATACAGTTTGTACTTTCAATTTTTTATTCTCTAGTTTGAAAATTAATATTATGTGAGGATTTACTCTTTACCTCCTATTTATAAATATATATAGTTAAAAATTATATATATATATTTATTTCAACTTAATTAATTTGATTCAATCTATTTATTTATTTTGGTCAAATTAGTTATTATCATTTTATTTTAAATTAAATTTATTTTGAAAAAACTTTTGAATAAAATTTCGAGTTAACATTTTTTAACTCATTTTTAAAATATTAGTATATATTTAACCATTTGTAAAATAAATTATGGTATCATATTTTTTTACAACTAAATTATAGTTTTTTTATGAAAATTTTAACACAATGTTATATTAAATACTTAAACTAATACATTTTAATATAAAAGTTTAAATATTAACATAAATTATATTAAAAATTTTATTTTATGAAATTTATAATATTTTATTTAATTTAAATTACATATATATATTTAAAATAAATATAAATTTAATATTATTTTACTTAATAAAATTATGTATAAATAATATTTTTGTAATTAATTTAAAATAATAAATTAAATATATTAAACAAATGCATATCTTAATTGAACTTTGATAATAAATTATATATTTTAGTGTTATCAACTTATGTATTTATATAATATTATAATTTATAACTAAAGAATTTATTTATTTAATGATAAAATATTTAATATAAAAATGACGTTAAATTAGAACATTTTATATATAATTATAATTTAACTTATTTTTAACTTATATAATATGATGAAGTGAATTGTTGTTTATAATTAAAATCATACTTTCCCAAATTATCTCTTTCACCTAAATCTTCCTCCTCTTAGATTATCCTCCTCTTCTCCTCTCTTAAATACCCGCATGGCTCTAAATACATGCTTAAATTTATATATATAATAGATTTATAGTTGTTAATTAGGGATTAAATAATAAGATAATATGGTGAAAATAATATCACTACTTATTATTTTTTTTAATTTGATATAAATTCAATATCTTATAATATATTTTTTTTCATTTTAATTAACATCCCGTAATTATCAAAACAATTTAGGATGGACATAATCACAAGTATTTGTGATAGGCTTGCTTCATCCAAGAAAATGAAGGAATAAACTCTTGCTTCATATTGGCAGGGCAGAGCAACATGGTCGGCCGTGGCGGGGTCGAGTTAGATGCCACCACCGGACTTCTATACTGGGACGGGATCCTCCCTCCGGAGTGCCAGCCCAACGCTTCGATCTTCCATCTCGACGCGGACCTCAACTGGGTCCTGGCCTCAGAGCCGCTCCACGACGGCATAGACACCACGCTGATCAATGGTGTCGGCCCTGGCATGCCGTTCGCCCACGAGATCCTCCGTCTCAAGCCGGACTACGGGACCATCGGGCTGGTCCCGTGCGCCCTTGCCGGAAGCCCCATTGAACGCTGGCAGAGGGGGTCTTCCTTATACGACCTGTTGTTGCTAAGGGTTAACGCCGCGGTGGAGGGTGGAGGGCGGAGGGAAGGTTAGGGGGATGCTGTGGCAACAGGGCGGGGCGGACTCGAAAGCCAATGACACTGCCATAGCCTACGAAGCCTTACTATCACAATTCTTCAGGGACCTTGCTGAATACCTCAACTCTCCCGACTTTATGATCTTGCAGGTCCAATCTCTTCCTCATTCCTTATTATTTATGCTTTCTGAATCTCAACAGCTTGGAGTTACCGCACAGATTTAGCTCTAAATATAGATTTGGGAAGGAGGGGCATGATATTGCCATTTAACACCCTTGCCCTTGCACTCTTGTGTTGTGGTTGATTATCGGGCAGCGATACCTTCAGGCCAGGGAAGGAGGAGTTCACCAGTATTGTGAAGGCGGCTCAATTCAACGTGAAAGAACCCAACTTTCTAACCGTGGATACTGATGGAATACCCTGCATCTAAACACTCAGGGCCACATCCAGCTCGGCAACCTTCTCGCCTCCACATATCTGGAGGCTTCCCCATTAGTAGTAGAATAGTTATCAATCAAGGATCCGATGGTACGTGCTCCTGCCCGCTAAATGCTAGGTGATTATATGACTAATGAATGCTTGCTTACTGAAAGCTTGCTTACTTAGTAATAAATTGATTTTATAATTATTATTATTGTATTTCTTCCCCTTGTCAAAGCACAAACTTTTAACTGACATCGTTAAACAGAACAGAAGTTAGTCCTTCACATGGCTACCTCGAGTACCCATCTCCCCTGGCTAACCCCCTCAAACATATGCTGTTGAGTTCGCAGCAGCATCCCCTACCGTACAGCCCTTCTCTCTCACTCTCTCAAAATCGTAAGTGAGAATCCAATATACGGACAATGGGAATGAGTGGCCCACTCTTCATCCAATATATACTATTAGCTAATACCCTAATGGAACTTCTCTCGATCAATTATTCCCTGGTCCTAGAAGCAATAAATCCTAACGTTTCTTTAGACTGAATGAAGAAAATAGGCACCGGAACCATTTCCAATTACATTTAAACCAAAATTCTAGCTCGTTCACATACTTGAAAAATAGGAGGATGTGATCAACTAAGCATTCCTGCGTTTAAAATGTATTTTTATGAACCTTTCAGCATGATATGGATACTTAGCTCGTACATATGCTCGGAGGCACTTTTGGTATGAGAAGTCTATCCACCCACCATCAGTTCTCACCACGAACAGACACCTTGATCGCCTAACCCGAGGATGTCTATCAGCCTTTTGTGAGGATGAAAACTTCATGTTATTGCCGCAAACCAATGTTCTTGACATAAAACATTCAAGAGATTAAGATACTTTGACTATTATGTGAGAGAATATCACAAGTTTAAGCGGTCAAGAAAAAAGAAGATAATCTACTCTATAGTTGAATTGACCAAACTTTTGTATTTAATTTCAGTATTAAACCGGATAACTATACATTATTTTTTATCGCTTCAGTAAATCAAATTGGTATAAAAAAAAGACAGAAAATTCATTGATGGAGCGCCGATTATTGGGATTGCCTACCTAGTTGGCATTAGAAAAATAATGAAGTTGAGATTGAGAGTTATTCCAAAAGTAAAGACCATGAATTGATTTGCCTTATAAATATAAAAAATAAAATTCGCTTAATAACTACACAGTGAGCAGTGGTGGGTTGATGCATGAAATAACCTACCTGATTGACTGCATATGAAATGTCTGGTTTTGTCAAAGTTAAATATTGTAGAACCCCAATAACCTTTGTATTCAACTTCAGTACTAGAGCGGACAACTATACATTATTTTTTATCACTCCACTAAATCAAATTACTACCAAAAAAGACAAAAAATTCACTGATGGAGCGTCGATTATCGGGATTGCCTGCCTAGTCGGTATTAGAAAAATAATAAAGTTGAGATTGATAGTTATTACAAAAGTAAAGACCATGAATTGATTTTCCTTATAAATATCGAAAAATTTGCTTAATAGCTATACAGTGAGCAGTGGTGGGGTTGATGCGTGAAATGACCTACCTGATTGACCGCATATGAAATGTCTGGTCAGGTATTGTAAAGCCCCAATAACCTTCCGATAACTATGAGAGTTATCAAAAGTAGACCTATTGTGTAAAGATAGATACGTACTCGTACTTATAGCATTCGTCACAAGTTTATAATCAACCATAGAGGCCCAAGTAAGTAAATCATAAATATATTTATGTTGATTGAGAATTAACCCATCAACATGAGAATGAATTTCAATGCCAAGAAAAAGATGAATAGTGCCTAGATCTTTAATTGAAAACTCTTGCTTGAGAGCATATAATATTGAATCTATGGGAGCAGAATGTGACACTTTGATTATAATGTCTTTCACATATACCAGAAAAAAAATGACAAAATGAGAAGTTATGTAGATGAATAAAGATGTCTTTCCCACTGATGCAATAAACCCGAGGGAAAAGAGAAAGTTGCTCAATATAGCCTGAAGGTTGGGTCATATAAATTTTTTTGTTCAGGTGTAAATGAAGGAAAACATTATGCACATGGAATTTTCGAATATGCCAATGATGAGAAACGATAATGAAAAGAACAACTTTAGTGGTGACTGGTTTGATGACTGTACTAAACATAGCATCATGATCAATATATTCTTATTGGGTAAATCCTTGGGCGACTAAGTGTACTTTACACATTGCAATAGACTCATTCAGATGTTGTTTCAATTTATAAACCTATTTGCAGCCAACAATATGTCTTCCATAATGGTTGGAACAAGATCTCACATATGATTTTTCAGGAGAGTTACATATTCGGAGTTAATAGCTGCAACTCAACAAGGATATTGAACTTGCTTGAGAGTGTGTAATTCTAGGATAGAGGTAGTACTAAAGGCTGTAGGATTAATTTGAAAGCATCGAGCGGGCAACATACCATCCTCAAATCTTGTAAGCATGCGTCGAGTGGGTGATCTGGGGAGTTCATCAAGTATAATTACAAGTGTTGTATATGTAAGCTCAATAGTGGGGACATTAGTGACAATAGGTGAGTCAAACTAATCGATGCAGCTATTGGTGGGTCCCGATCAAGTAATGATGAAAAAAAATGAGAAGAAAAGAGATAGAAATATAAATTACAAGGAGTGACTAGAGTTGTACTATCTATGTGCAAACATTTATCAAAAGTAAATCTTATCTCATTAAAGTGTACATTACGACAAATAAAGAGATGACCTGTTTGAATATCAAAACAACGATAAGCATAAAATTCAGTTGGATACCCAAGAAAGACACAAGCCTTGGAACAAGGTTGTAGGTTATGTGATTAATATGGTCAAAGATAGAGAAAAAATAAACATCAAAACAGTCGCAAATAAGTATAATCAAGTGATGTTTGATGAAGTACCTAATAATGAGATTGAGAATTGAGAGTGCAAGTGAGTAATTTATTGATAAGATAAACAGTAGTTTCAAACATAAAATCCCAAAATTTCATTGGTATATGTGAATGAGTTATAAGAGTGAGCCCCATGTAAATAATATGTTTATGTTTCTTTTCATTGAACGATTTTGTTGTGGTGTATTTGGGTATGAAAGATGATGAGTGATCTCATGACTCTAAAGTTCTAGTTGGAATGTTGATAATAAAAATTATTTAGTACCGTCAACTTGAAGTGATTTGATTTTGGTATAGAAAATATTCTCAACTTGTAATCGAAAAGTGCAAAAATTTTGGAGAGCTTCCAATCGGTTTTTCACAATGAAAAACCATGAATATTTATTAAAGTTATTGAGAAAATGAATATAGTATATATGTCAAGTATGAGATCGGATTGTAGTTGGTCCCCACTTGTAATTAGTAGAATCTTCCCAACCTTATAAACCCATAACACTTCTCTATTTTATCCAATGTGAGATTTTATTCTCAACAAATAAGATGATAAAATTTTAGAGACAATAGGTGGAGCAGGGTGTCCAAGTATATCATGTCAAATATTGCGAGAGATATGAATACTCAAAACATAAAAACTAAATAATAATAAATGTGTTGCATGTAGAGAGTTTATACCTCATTTACGAGCTCTCCGTGATGATTCTTTATGTGTGAGATGAACATTTACAACAAAAAATGAGAGTGAAACTCAAAATAATAATGATTATCTTAATTAAATTGAGAAAAATACAAGAGAATCATGGAGATAATATGAATATAAAAAAATTTGTTAAGGAAAATCTTCTCGAAAAAATAGAAAAGGAAGTACAACCGACAGAGATAATTTTTAAACCTAAATTATCTCAAATAAGTATATGATTCTAAAAACCAACTCGGTATATCTACAGCTGCAACCACCACACCACCTCAAGGATAACACTACCTACAAGCCAACTCAACATATCTAGATTTGTTATCAGTATTGATTGCATAATAAAAGTCAAATCAGTATATATGTAGGAATTTATTATTAGCAGTAATTACCTCTATTTATTGCATATTTTTTCTTATGTTGTAATTAAAAGTTGTATATAAATTATCATACAAGTGAAGAATGAACACACATAGAAATTATTCACTATCTCTTCCTTGCTTTCATGCTTGATGACTGGATTGAATGTGGCATCATAATCTAGACCCAGTTGTTAGAAGAAACCTTTGACAATGAGTCGAGCCTTATGTCGAGCAATGGTACCATCAGGAATTTTCTTAATCTTATAAACCCATTTGCAGCCAATAACAAGATGATCAGGAGGGGTAGGAACCAAATCCCACGTATGATTGTGAAGAAGTGTAGAGAGTTCAACTTTCATGGCGTCCATCCAAAAAGGGTCATGACGAGCTTGAGCAAAGGTGCGAGGTTTCTGCGCCATAAATAAGGAGGGGTTGATAATAAAGCGCTAGGGAGGAAGAAAGCCATCCTGAGAACAAGTGACCATGCGGGGAACTGACGGAGGAAGAGTATGCAAACCCGTAGGAGAGGCTTGCGAAGAAGTCACATGTATATTCAAAGGAGAATGAGGAACCATACCTGAGTCCAATGGCGACATTAGGACATGGGAGGGAATCAGGAGATTAGCGATGGAGTGCTGGACGGGGGAAGTCGAGGGTGGAGGGTCATGAGAGAATGGGAAGACAGACTCATTAAAGTGGACGGTACGAAAAATAAAAATGCGACCAGTTCGAGGATCAAGAACTCGACAACCTACATAATTAGAGGGATATTCGAGAAAAATACAAGGAGAAGAGTGGGGTTATAATTTGTGTGAAAGATAAGGACGAAGGTATGAAAAACAAAGACAACAAAAAATACGAAGAGATTTATAATGAGGAAGAGTACGGGTGAGGACTTGAATAGGCGAACGAAACCCAAGAGACCGAGTAGGAAGATAGTTGATGAGGTATACAACTGTCTTAAAGGCAAAATCCCAATATTTAACAGGAGCATGAAAATGACTTAGGAGAGTAAGGCCCATATCGACTATGTGGCGATGCTTATGTTCAGCAGAACCATTTTGTTGAGGCGTATGAGGACATGAAATATAGTGAGAGATTCCTGCAGCCTGTAATTCTGACAGGAAAGATTTGGACAAAAATTCTTTGGCCCCATCAAATTGTAAGTATTTGATTTTGGAATTAAGTTGATTTTCAACTTGTGAACGAAATGCTCGAAAAACAAAGATAATGTTAGAATGGTACTTTATAACGTAAAACCAATAAAACTTACTATAATCATCAAGAAAGTGTACATAGTAAGTATGACCCGTGTGAAAGAGAATGGGAGCGGGTCCCCATATATCGGTATGAATTAGCTCAAGTGGAGCGAGACTTTTATGATGGTTGAGAGAAAATGGTTGCTGAATAATTTTACCACAAGAACAAGATTCACATAATGGCCACGGGGATATATTTTTCATATAGAGATGTTTAGAAAGTACATGACTAACAATGGGAAAAGCAGAATGTCCCAAACGTTGATGCCAAATAGAAACAGACACAACATTACTGATATAAGTAGCAAGAAAAATGGGAGAAGATGTACAACTTGTGTGAATATAGTAGAGTTTGCCCTTATAACTACCGCGCAACAACTCCTGATGAGATAATAGATCTTTGATAAGGAAATATGTAGAATAAAATTCAAAATAACATGGGTTATCTCAAGTAAATTGAGAGATAGAGAGAAGATTTAAGGAAATCTGGGGTACATAATAAATACAATTGAAAAGAAATTTATGAGGTGGAGAGTGAAGATAAGCAGAACTAGAGGATAAAATTGGTAAACCTGTCCCATCTCCAATCATTAGATGCTTAGGAAGGGTAGGATCATCCTGAATAGACATGTGAGACAAGATGTCAGAGATATGTGTGGTAGCATTGAAATTAATATACCAATCCAGTTGATGGGGGGTGGGCTCCAAATTGTAAGAGGGGTGAGCCTAAGGTGTGACGGGCTTGAGCTCGTATGATGGACAATGGGTGGCCATGTGGTCGATTAATCCACACAGTTGGCAAGTAGGCTCGGAAGGCCGTAAGTCGGACCTTTTAGATGGACTGCCTTTTTCTTTCCTCGGGAGGCCTTATGCGCCCCAAGTTCGAGAATAGCGAATGGAGCCTATTGGACAACACCCAAATGTTGGACTGGACGGAAGTCGTTGGGCTGAAAATCTCCTATTAGGGATTCTATCATTCCATCGAGCAGAACCTCCATATGGTGCAATATGTCAATGAGAGCTTTGAAAGAACCTCTGTTGCGATTGTCGACCTGCAAAATGAAAAGGAGGCATCGGAGGCGTTGAGAGGAGACCGCGAGAGCTTTGGGCAGCTACAGTAGCTACGGGAGGCTGAGATATATTGGCAGCTCCTATGATTCAAGATAGGGGTGCAGACCCTGAATTGATTCTGTACTTCTGAACACGACGGACGTCTTGGACGAGCAATAATGCCTTCAAGGAGTATAGAGTCATGTCATCCAGAACGGGCGACATAGAAAGGATAAGTGCCTCCCATTCCCTTTCAAGACCATCGAACACTTTGTCTTTGATTTCGTGGTCAGGTTTGGGGCTACCAATTTGGGCGAAGCTGGTGGCGAGGGTTGAGATGATTGAGAGGTAGGTGGCCATAGGTGGATCACCCTTCTGTAGCTCTCACCATTGTTGGTCGAGAATGTCCTTTTGAGCACGAGTTTGAGAGCTGTATAGATTCTCCAACTTGTTCCATGTTTCAGCTGATGTGAGAACACCAATGATCTACAAATTGACTTCTGTAGACAGAGATGCGGTTAGTGTAGTCAAGGTGAACTTATCTTGGACCACCCATGCATCATATTCTGGGTTGAAAATCTCTAGTTCATCATCTTCTTCTTTCACCAGCAAGGTAGATTTTGGCTGAGGTATGCTACCATTGACATAGCCATACAGTTTATAGGCTTGTAGCATATTACTGATGTTATTCTGCGACATGTAGTAATTGGTGTTGTTAAGTTTGTTTGGCAGGGAGGGAAGTGCATTGGGAAGAATGATGGTGGTTGAAGAGCTCATTTTGAGTGCTCAAGGTAGTTATGTGTTTGAGAAAATGCTTGAATGAGGAAGAAGTGTGCTACAACTGTGTGTGTGAGAAAATACTTGAATGAGGAAGAAGTGTGCTATACAGGCTATGTGTTTGAGAAAATGCTTGAATGAGGAGGAAGTATGCTACGTAGGCTATGTGTTTGAGAAAATGCTTGAATGAGTAAGAAGCATGCTACGCAGGCTATGTGTTTGAGAAAAAGCTTGAAAAAAAAGATGATTCTATGCAGGAGCCAAATTCCTAGGAGAAGGAAACTGTTGAGCGAAATGCTCCGACCCTCCATAAGAACTCCAATGTTCCCTTATCGATCTTCAATTCCTAAACAAATGGGATTTGAAAATCAAGGAAGAGAATTTGTTGTACGTCGAATGCCCACGACACCATCTTTTAGAGAAACATATCGTTTCACTAATAATGCTTCAATTTATACTCATACGAATATTGAGTTGCATAGGACAAAAATACTTGGATTTTAACAATTCAACAAGTATAGGTCGACTCAATAGGAAAACCAATACCTACGGAAGGGAGCACAAAACTTTCACTCGTAAGCTCATACTCCCATTTGTCAAATTTGTCAAATATTGGGCAATATTGCTCCCGATTGTTCTCAATTTCCAACTAATTTCAGGTATTCACAGGTTAATATGGCACAAGAAAATGATTAAGAGCACATATACTTGATTGGTATATTGACTCGGAAGCTACCAATCAAGCAACAAATGAAATGAATAATCTAAAAGCAAGGAAGAGGAAGTGGATAATTTTTACGTGTATTCATTCTTCACTTGTATAATAATTTATATACAACTTTTACATACAAAATGAGAAAAAATATGCAATAAATAGAGGTAATTACTGCTAATAATAAAGTCCTACATATATGCTGATTTGACTTTTATTATGCAATAACTGCTGATAACAAATCCTGCAGATATGCTGAGTTGGCTTGTAGGTGGTGTTATCCTTGAGGTGGTGTAGTGGTTGCAACTGTAGATATGTTGAGTTGGCTTTTACTCCCTCGCAAGCTCAAGGAGAGATCTCGGAGATTGAGCTTGGACCGTAAAAAGCAGAAGCGAGAAGTAGACATGCCTTTGGTAAGAATGTCAGCTAATTAAGAATCGGTACCAATAAAATGAACACGAAGATGCCTATTGCTAACTTGTTCACAAAGTGATAATCAATTTCAATATATTTGGTGCGGGCGTGAAAAATAAGGTTGTCTATGAGATAAATGACTGAGAGATTGTCACACCACAATATAGAAGGGCCAGAGAGAGGTTGATGAAGTTCATGAAGTAGGGAGTACAGCAAAAAAATATCTGTAGCAGCATTGCCAATACTTTTATATTCAGCTTCAGTGCTTGAGCAACCAACAATGTGTTACTTACGAGAGTTCCATGAGATCAGATTACGACCTAGAAAAATGGAAAATCCACAAACATAGCGATGATCATCAGGGTTGCCGGCCCAATTGGCATCAGAAAAATAATGCAGATCATGAGGTGAGTGACGCCAAAAATTTAAGCCAATGTGGGTAGTACCTTAGAGATAGCAAAGGATACGCTTGACAGCAGTCCAATGAGCATCTGTGGGTTGGTTCATAAACTGACATGCTTGGTGAATAACATAAGTGATATCAGGCCGTGTAAGAGTAAGATATTGAAGAGAACCCACAATCAGACGATATTGGGTTGGATCAGAGAGTAAAGTGCTCATAAGAGCAAATAAACGGGAGCCAGAGTTAATGGGAGTTGAGACGGGCCGACAGGTAGTCATGGCAGCTTTAGAGAAAAGATCATGAGTATATTTGGTTTGGGTAAGATGGATACCTTGAGAGGAGTGCTTGAATTCAATGTCGAGGAAGCAATGCAACGGACCTAAATCCTTGATAGAAAATTCAGCCTGAAGAGCACAAATAATGGACTCAACAGGAGTAGTGGGCAAGCCCGTGATGAGAAGATCATCAACATAGACAAGCAAAAATATAACAAAATGAGAAGTGCAATAAATAAAGAATCAGTAATGGAGCCACAAAAACCCAGAGTTTGAAGAAAGGAGCTGAGGTGGAGGAACCAGACACGTGGAGCCTGTTTGAGTCCATAGAGTGACCGTCGAAGTCGACACATATGATGAGGATAAATGGGGTCAGAGAACCGGGGTGGTTGAGACATGTAGACTTTTACCTTTTTGTAGAGAAATGGTGTATCTTTTATCAGCGGAGATGTTCATTTTAGAGAAATTTCTCGATATGACTGTGGTTCCAAGTACCCACTATATGACATTACCTCCAGTAGGCTTACTCAAGCAGTGGAGAAGGTTATCCCACATGCATTTCATCCTTTAATAAGAGGGATTGTATGGTTGACTCTTGCCACCATGAGGCTCATGAGCAGTAACTATAGATACAGCTCATGTACATATGGTATTTTTTTTCCTTCCATTGCTAGCTTACATTACTCTATCCAAATGTCTTTGTGCTTCGTATTTCCTTGATGCAAATCCTGTATTAGGAAAACCAAAATTTGGAGCAATTGAGATTAATTGGAATGAGATCCCTGTCAAATTGAAATTTGAAGTGAGAGATATGGAGGGATATCCCGTGGTAGGCGTGAATATCTCCCTATTAGAACTATAAGTAGGCAATGTGAAACCAGCAGCTGTTTCAAGTGGAGAATATCAGAGACATTGTTCTTTGGAAGTGAATCTCTCATGGATTATCAGATATCGATTGGTTATATTATTCTATTTCTTCTTAGGCGGTAAGCTATTAATATTTCTTGCCCATTGTTTCCGTTCTGTATCTATGCTACTCTGATTGGAAATAATGTTTACCCAATGCCAATATACATGATCAAAATAGATGCATGCGAAGTCAATAGCAGTGTTGTCAAAATAGGCACACCACAAAATTAAAAACTCTATGGCAATACTAGAGGTTCCAAATATGAACTTGGGAACTTCAGATAGAACATGTGTCATATACGAGGAAAATGTTGCTTCTTCCACTATTTTATTTTTCTTTCAGATGCTTTCTGAAGAGTTGGAATGAATTTCTAATTGCTGATATTATTCCCTTGTTATTTGTAACTGCTGAAATTGTTTCTGTAGAGTTACTTTGCCTTGGCTTCTCGAGCCTCCTTTTGATGGCTACATCTTGGTGCTGCATTATTTTTTCTTCTTGTGTTGTTGCTTCTCCACCTAGCTTTGAGAGTTTGCTGGAGATATCTCTCAAAATGTAAGTGTGACTGACTGACTCTGGGACCATAAACTTCTGCTTCAGAGTTGTCTTAAGATTCATGAACTCTTTAGGCTGTCTAAACGTCATACGACGAACTGGAAGACTCACAATGATAGCCATGGTGAGTAACAGCGACGAGTGAGAAATTATTTGAGTAGCAAAATCCGAACATTAGGGCAGGTAAAATATCTCGAGCAATCTTGTATTTCATTTTTCTCTTCCTATGTCAGTAGTAGAGTTTTGAGTTCATCAAGTGTGGTGTGAGCAAGGTATGTGCTAGGGCCATGAAGAGTGATTGTCATTTCTCTCCAAATCCCAAAAAGATTATATCTATAATTTCATATTTAGATTTATGAAGATCAATTTGAGCATAGTTTGTAGATAGGCTCACGATGGTAATTAGATAAACACTCATAGTTTTGTCTTTTTTATTGTATCTCTCCACTGAAAGTCCATAAATTCCCGTTAAACTCAACATGGCTAGAGAAGAGTACCTCCAAATTGTCCCAAATGTCAACTACATCCTAAATTTCTATCACTTGTAAATTAATGTGAGTATCTAAAGATCCGATAAGAGTAGTCAAACATAATTACTCATTAATTTTTCATGTGACATAGGTTGAATTTGGAGTCTAAACTAAGTTATCTCCATGAGCATACCATTTAATATGTTTTGAGCAACAATATCATTTTATTACATCATAAAAAAAATTTGGTTATATCCAACTTAATTGGCATAGGGAAATGTTGCTAAACAAAGTGATGATTAATGTTTTTACTTGATATTTTGATAAAAAAATATATATTATTACCAGTCATTCTCTAATTACTTGAGTATAAATGTAATTTATTGATATTTTTGTTTTCAATTGATTAATAAAAAATAAGATTTATAATTTTTATACTTTTCTACAATTTGTCATCTAATACCATAAAAAGGTAACAAATAATAAATATATAAATATTTGTATCCATTAATGTAAATGGTTATATAATTTATATAGACTAAAATATATATATATATATAATTACTCATATGCATATTTTAACCTATAAATATGAGTATTTATTGTGTAACCATTCAAATTAATAGATGTATATTAAATATAAAAATAAATAATTAACTACTACGATATTATTTAAATAGAAAATACTAAATGTGAAAGATTTTCTTCAATTGAATAATCAATTTTAATAAAGGTAATAAATATAATTTATTAACTTAATTTAAAATATGTTCTTATTGCTAAAACACGAATTCAATATGGTTAATAAATATGGTTTATTAAAATTATTTATATTAATTAAAATATTATGATGATAAGGGCTTTCCATATTTTTCTGCCCTTGCATGGCCATGTGAAACAAACACTATGAGCTAATGATGGCTGATTCATAGTGGGATACAGAGACTCTATGGATGTCTCCCACTCATATTTAAAATGTTGTTATTTTATAATATTAAAAAAAATTCACTTTATTGTAATTTTACAATAAAAAATATTATTATTAACCCTAATTTGAAATAATAAAAATTATACTTAGAGCCTAAAGAATAAATGTACAAAATTTATGAAAATCTCACAATATAGGTAAATTCGAATGTATTTTCCATCTCTCAATTACATTCCATATGTTCAAGGACAATAAATATTTCATAAAAGCTGTAGTTAAATGATGATCATGACTATTTGATGCAGGCAAATTGCCAAGCCAGCAGAAGTTGAGCCGGACCACATGCAACTCAAAAGCTTCAAACCCTCCCTCACTATATATATATATATATATATATGAGTATTCCCCTATACGTCCATCCACCATCTCAGGCTCCTACCAACACCACAGAAGAATTAAAAACTTCGCAGGTAGCTTGAAATCAGTACCCAAAATACCTGCTGTAGCTAGCCGCGGCGATGCACTGAGTTCTAAAGTTGCAGGCTGTGGGGGAGGAGAAGATGGAGATGCCAGCAAGCCACCATGGCTCCCTCCTTTGCGGTTTCTGCAAACAAAGGCACGAACCGATCCTGTTGGTGATCAGTAGCTTGGGATATGCTTTGGGTTCAGGACCCATTCAAAGAGGTCAGTATCTTGGGATATGCGTTGGGGTGAGCACCCATTAAAAAAGGTCTTGTGCACTAATTTGTTACTTTTTTGTTCCATAATAAAATTTTATATTTGATAAAATAAAAAATTGTTATGTATTTATAATATTAAATATATTTTATTAATTATAAATTATAACTTTTAAAAAATATATAAATTTAACTAATTATCGGTATACGATACCTTTAATTATCTCTCAAACTTCTAATTTAGCTAAATCTCTACTTCGAAGCGTGATTACCCATGCGAGGCTCCTCATCCGTGTGTCAACTCCCCATCCGTGTTACACGGTCGGCCAAATGCCGAAATGGATGATTTGGCATAGCCATTATGTCCCTTATTGGTTAAATATTCTATTCAAACCTCCTCCACAAAATGCATGGCCATTGTGTCCCTTATTGGTCAAATGTTCTATTCAACCCCACCACAAAATAAGACTTGATCAAGGCGACCAAAAGGGCAAAGCAAAGGACAATGGGGCTTGTAAAAGTTGTTTGCTGGATATGAATGACCACATACATGCAAATACAATCGAGTTTCTATTATATTTTTGTTTCAACAAATGGATAGTGTAAATGAAATTTCTCCTTTGACCCCACATGGCATGCTATACTGAATGTGGTATTATAAGTGTATAATAAAAAAATATAAATGTTATTTTTTAAAATTTTATAAAAATAAAATTATCAAGTCATATAGGAAATTAAGCACACTCTAATAATTTAGTGCCTTAATGGCAAGTTATCCGTAATTTTTATAATCATTCAATTATTCATATATTTGATTAAATTAAAATAAGCATGATATATAATTAGCATTAACAATTACTTCATTGATAGGCAAGAGTTGAACCTACGAATAAAAAGATATTAAGTGTCATATAAAATCTACCATATTTGATATTGTATTTGATGCAGAAAATTAATTACTTAAATACTATATTGTTAGAAAATGAAGGGAGTGTCCGTAGACTTGTAGATTGTAAAGTGTAAACTTCTAATTGAAAAAATAGGTAGTAGGGCTCACTAATGTAGGTTAAGAAATTATGTATAATTATTTCAATCAATAGTGTATAACATAACAAATTTGTGATCATTTGGAGAACACAAATCCTCAGGCACAAAGTGGTGTGGAAGTTTGTTCAATAGATTTTGAGGTAAATATTAGGTATAATATTATTGCAAATATTTTTTTTATAAAATCAGTTATGAAGAAGATATCTTAAATTTTGATACTACAGTAGTTTGGGTCGTAATAATGTAAAATTAATATTTCTTAATTCTTAAAATAATAAATCACTTTCTATTAATTTTTCAATTTTAAAGTCCGACAAAAAATGCACTATTCCCGCTATTTCTAGTTGAAAAATTACCATGAATATATTTTAGAACATGCTAAAAATTATTTATAATATTTTATATAAGATTTGATGGGATATGAATATTGAGTATCAAATCTTAATTTTGATAAAATTGAGAGATTTATTCAAGAATGAAAAAACTTAAGTAACTCAAAAAGGATACGGGAAAATTTAGAGAATCAAGTGTAGGAATGAAAAAAATTTTGAGATACAAATTATAAGATTTGGCAATTTAAAGGTTTAAGTGAAACTTTAAAAAAAGTTTTAAAGATAAAATATTAATTTTTAGAAAATTAGAACCCTAAAGATAATTTTAAATATTTGAGTACTTGAATAAAATTAAAGAAAGTTAAAGATATAAAAAGAAGATTTGAAGAATTTAGAGAATAAAATAAAAAATTTGAAAAGTTGAAGTATAAGATCCTATCTTTTAGAAATTACCGGGCAATTTGAGTTATACTACTTTTATACCAATTTTGAAAACCAATGAAGAAGATATCTAAGCATATATCTATATGTGTTGTATATTGGATCATCATAACAAATAAGTTTCAAATAAAAATATAGGTGATTTGAAAAAAAAATATGCATAATTTATATATAAAATCATGTATGAATCCTATGAATGGTGGGAAGGTATGGGTATATATATATATATTTCCTTGCATGGATTACGGGTAATACTGAAGTGCAGTAATAATCGACGCATGGATGACAGGTAATACTGAAGTGTACTAATGATCGAGGCATTGGCATTCACTTGAGTAGATAAACTTATATGGTATATTAAGAGTATGGTTGCGCAAATGAATTAATAGCCTCAAGACATATGTGTGAGTACTCACAATAGTCATGATTGGGTCATATTTGTATTGTAAATATGATTAGGTGTGATGTGTGGTGTACTTAGTATGAATATGATGTGAATAAACATGAGAGGGTCATGTTTGTAATATTTTACCCTTGACAACAATGTTTGAATTGAGGACACGATTTATGAAAAGTATTTTTTGCATGCATGTTTGAATAGAAACTTGGTAAACTTCATGAACAAGACTAAGTGAATTATGATAAATAAATTAATAGTGTATCTATTTAATTAAATAAAACTTACTCTGTAAAATTTATTTTGGGTAGAGAAACAAGGTCTAGCCATGAAGTGGTTCAGTGTCACCAAGCCTACTTATTAAGTAGATAGCTCATCCTCCCCTAAATATTTTTTAAATAACAAGAAATAAATTGGGATGACTGCCTAATTCAAGAGTTCAACATAAAGGCTATAATTTAAATTTTTATCAGTCCCTCGAAATTGTTTAATGTATTTATAAATCTTGTATTTATTTGAAAGGAATTTTAAAAATTTATGGTATATTCTTTTATATTATGAGATTTTCATATACTCATTTCTACAATAATGATGGTGAGTTGGGGCATTACACGAGGCGGCGTACCTCTATATAAGTACCTCCATATAAGGTTTCCTAATCCAGTTTGTATTTCCAATGGGTGGTTAGTGGCACTTCACTCTCCTTAGCAAAGAGAATCATTCATTAGTAGAGTTGATCACAACATTAGATTTGTGAGTTGGCTTATGCTTCTCATGCAAGATTAGATCTGTTAAGAAATTTCATTTAGGAATCGTTGATAAATATTTGTGGATCTCGAAAAGTGAACCTAGGCATTAGTGCAGCAAGATAAATTTATATTTTTTTTCCTTCATTGTATAGGTTGTCAAGTGCTCATTCGAAAATGTATTCTCAAATTTAGCCTAAATCGGTGGAGATGGACATGTGACTTGTATGTTCGGCCACTAGTAATCGACATTCTCCTCCATGAAAAACTTGACTATGGTTATCATTTTTGTCATTGGTACCTTCATATATCCAAAAGCTTGTGTGTGTTTCTTGATTGATCTATTGCTGCCACTACATCTTTTTCACTTAAAAGAGTTTTACAACCTACTTGTATTAGTGCCTTCAGATACCTTGGTATGTCAAAATATTGAGTATTTTGAATCTAGGCCGAAGGCGATTCTTGAGATAGTGCAATCTCAATTGCCCTTACTTTAGATTGCTTAGCTAGGAGGGGCACTCTAGTAATTCTAGAGTCCATTCTAAGATTTCTCATAATATACATGTAAGTCTTAATATACTTTGAGTTCATGGAAAATTGTTTAAATTCAACAACATGAACTCTCGTTGATTCCCCAAGTCGATCCTTCAACCGATTCGATCATGTGTTCCATCGGAGGTTCTTGGGCACTCTGAAGTGGAGAACCTCTCAATCTCCTATGAGCCATATCTATAACATTTTGTTAGTGTTTTTTAATTTTCTCACCTTCACAAATTTTTTCATTTTCAAAAATATATGTTTTAAAAATTGAGCTCTCACATCACCTAAGTTATCATGCTCCTACCTAATTCCCTAATTGATATGTAAATAACTTAATGTAGCACTCTCGATTTTACATGAGTGGGTCTCACATTAACATAATACCAATACGACACAAATCTTGAAATATAAAACATATTTCACCGTTTTCTATAAAAAAATTTATAAAAAAAATTTATTATTCATAAAACTTGTATAAATCCAAGTAATAACAATAATTGATAAACATAAAAGTTTCGTACAATTTCTTCGAGAATTTTACCACGAAGTTCGGATGATAAAATCTTTTTTATGTTTATACATTTTTTTCTAAATCTTTACTTCCACATAAAAAATTTTTATGAAAAGGGTAATCTCACATCTAGTGAGTGTGATTTACTTATCTCGACCTAACTCGGCATCTACTCAAAATATTTAACATATAAAATTTTCTTAAATTTTTCAAACATTATACACAATTTTTAAAAGAAAAGGTTATTATTTAAAATTTAGTATCATTGGATTTGATAGTGAGCTCAAGTAAAACACAACATATTAAAATAATATATTATATAAGAGTCTAATCATGTCTCAAATATTGATTAACCAATCATTTGAGATCTATCAGTATATGTGTAGTGCGCAGTCACTCATTCTACACTAAAATCTTTCCCATTAATATATGTCGATATCATGTCATCAAACATTATTATACTATTATCATAATCCGCTAACTTATTGACATAAGTATATGTTAAATTTATTATATATTTTTTTCTGGATCTTGTATGATCTAAAAGCTATAATAATCGCCCCTTGTTCCTCTACTTTTAATTTATTTGGCATTGACATAGGTAGGGGTGGCAAATGGAGATGGTTGGACCCTAAGTTCGGGTCCAATTAAAAAACCTTATACATGGTGGATTTGGAACACTGTAAGGTTCACTAAACAAGTGGCTAGTAAATTTACATTTTCTTTCTTTACCTTGGATCAATCTCAACTAGCTACATGGTTGGGTAATTGTATTTTTTTAGCCCGGTACAGATGCCTATTCTCTCTAGATAAAAACAATATGTTTGTTGTTTATTTTATCCATTTCATGTGTTAAAATGATAATCTTGAATTTGAAGGTGTGATTTAAGAATTTACAACTTTTCATTAGTTATATAATCGAATTCTTGTTTGTTTGAACTTATTCATCTATTTGATTTCTAGCCTTCTTATTTCGTTCTTTTCTTACTCGAGAAAAATTTTTTAGTCATCTTTTTATGTTGTTGTCTTGCACCCTCTTGACTGGGAAGAAAACGAGATGTGGGATCAAATCTTAGATGTTTGACCCAACCATACATGCATTTGTTTTTCTCTTCCTCGTTTGGGTAAGTTCCTCCTATTTATGCATCTTTTTTCTTGCAGTACTTCTTAGAGAAAAAAATCTCCTCTATATTTGTTTCGTTTTCACTAACTTAGATTTCGAGTATGTAGGCTACTTTGTTGTATGATGGGGAGCACCTCATCATCCTCATTTAAGTATATAGCTACACTTTTCGAGGTCTATTAACAAAATAGTTCTAAAATTAATATAAATTAACCAGTATTTGAACATTTAAATACAAATCTCATGTCCACGTCATTAATAGGCTTGTCAACTAAATTTCTGAACTCGACATTCACACTCACATCTGATTCGAGCGGACTAGAAAATGGTCGGATCCGCTTGGATCCATACTTACGTTTGGATCCAAATCCAACAATGGATCCAAGACCCGAACCTCGGGTCCAACGGGTGCAAATTCAAGATATTGGAGGTAAACCCTATTTCCACATAATAAGAAATTCGGACTAAATGATTGAAAAATTTTGAGTAAAAATTAGGGTTAATACTAATTGGAAATTAATAATCGAGGGTTAAAACAGAAAAGTTGAAAATCTCAAATAGTCGATAAAAACCTAAAAACTAGTAACCATGAGTGAAAGTGGGTGAGAGAACCAAACCTACTCAAGTTGAATCAGAGCTCAACCGGATTGAACCGGGATGAACCGTATGCAACTATTTCAAATATTCATTTTTTTAGGTGTTATAAAAATATTAATTTGGAAAATTGAAATAAACATTAGATATAAAATAAATTTACAAGAATTTAAAATTTTTAAATTCTATAAAACCGGTTGAATTAGGCTTGAACCGGCCGATTTTCGATTTTGGATTATCGAACCCGATCAGATCGGACCAGTTAACGGTGCAGTTGATTAACAAACCGCTGTCAGGTCAATGTTCAGTTAGCAGGCGTGACCAATTAGCGCACGACACATGGCGAAACGTGACCAGTTAGTGCTGACTAATCGGGAATTGACACGTATACCCGGTAAACGGTTAATGTCAAAGAAGTACAGTCAGTCAAACCGACCAATGAGAGGCAAACACGTGGTAAATGTGTCAAATCGACCAAATAGAATAATAGATAAACAATCAACCAATCAAATGTCGACCCGTAATAAAGCTAACTCGTATAGTATCAACTAGTTAGAGAATGAAATATAGCAATGATACCGTACGTTTTCGAGGAAATCTAACATATTTAATTGGATAAATTCGAGAAGGCAATAAATCACGGTTAATGTTTGTAAGAAATATTGTTAGCAACCATATTTGAATGAGCTGATAATGTAAAGCTGTCAAGTGTACAGCAACAAGTGACTAATCTGCTAAATAGTACTACTGTATCACTAGAGACCGCATGGATGACGGGTCTCACACCCTACTTTTGGACACTGTGGCCAATAGTAATTTTTTTATTTGCAAGGGGTTGTTATATTAGCTATTGGTTATGAGCAGAGGAATAACATAAATGGAGCCGTATCTCTCCCACAATCTCTCTACCATGCACTTTTAATTCTTTAGTTTGTTTTTGATATAGTTTTCATAGGATTTTACCATTGCGATGTTGCATTATAATGGGCATGCCTAAATCGGATGAAAACGAGTGGTCAAAAAGTGTCATTGGGATCAATTCAAAATAAACTAAATAATGCTAATAATGATTTGCAAACTTCTTTATTTTTTGTTCTTTTATTTTTTTTAATTAAGGAAATAGTCATGGGTGTTTTCCATTTCTTTATAAACAATTAGATTATAACTATTTTTATAAATAATTTAAATATTATCCTATTTTTTAAAAATAATTAAATATTAACCTCTTTTTTTATAAAGTTCATTTTCTTTATAAACAACTTATTAATATAGTTTTCTATATTTTTTCGAATATTTTCAAGTATACCATTTTAGTTTAATTAAGTGTATAAGGTAATTATATATTTATATATCATTTTTATTTTGTGTAAGATTAGATTATACCTTAATATTTCAATTTATCAATTTGTCAATTTTCACTTTTTTAATAAGAATAACTATTTACAGTATTTATAAAAAATAATTATTTTATCAATTTTAACAAAATTATTATTTTATTCATTATTTATTACAAATAAATTATTTTCCGTCATTTATCAAAATAAGTATTTTATCACTTATTTATAAAAAAAATAACCATTTTACCTGTTATTTTAAAAAAATAATATGTTTTCTTTATTTTTTAATTAATTTATAAAAAAAATACTATTTTCCTATTATTTATAAAAATGACTATGATACTGGTTATTTATAAAAAAATAATAAATAATTTTCCTCAGACTTTTTAAAAATAACTATATTGCATCTTATTTATTAATAATAAGCACCTCTAATTTATTAAAAATAACCATTTTATTTCCAATTTCTGAAAATCACATATAAAATATATTTTTTAAAATCACATCTTATGGTTACATTATACTATTTCTACGAGTTTTTATATTTTTACAAAATAGTTACTAACTTTTTAAAGTTTATTATTTAGTTTTCGAACTTATAAAATCTCTACAACCAAATTTAAATTTTATCCGACTAATTTTGATTGAATTTAATAGTTTTACAAAGAAAAAATGGTTAAACCAATTTTGTGTGATCGCATATCCGTATTGTTAAAGTTACACGTATTTTATAATTTATTCGGTATGGTTACGTGTACCATTAAAAAATAGTTACTACAAAATGAATTTGCTAGAGAAAAAGCGGTTTACCAAATCTAGGCTCAATATTAAAAGAAGTAAAGTAGAGTCATAATTTATTTGGGACTGATATTGAATTACTAAAATTAGACCTTAAAAACTCGCTTAATAATTTAATTCCAAAAATAAAGTCAAAAAATATCATCACATTGTTTCCTACGTCCACTATCACCACTATATAAATTTAAAAATAGGACAATAGTATTCTTTAAAAAAAATCAAATTATTTGGTAATTAAATTATAAAAAATTTTGAGGTTGATTATATATTGCGTGATATATACATAAATATTTTTTTGACTTTGAAAAATAAATTAGATTTTTATAGAAGAAATAACTCAATTAATATTAATAGTAATTAGGATAAGTGAGTTGTTAGCTAAAATTACTTTAAATTTGATCAAAAATGAAACAAATTTAGCATGATAATCAACTAAAGTTGTTAGCTCACTTCTATTAGGATTTAGGCATATGAAGTAGTTAGGTAAACTGACTCTTTGATTGGTTATTTTAATATTATTTATTTTTTATTTATCTCAAAATTACCTATTAATTTAACTCATATTTTCTTTAATTTAAACGGATTAAAATTAAAATCTCAATTTTTAGTTATTAAATCGATTTTTAATATTATTCGATTTCAAGTTTCAATTTTATGTGCAACATCAATTTTTTATTAATTTGATTTTAATTTAATCTCTAAAAATTCCAATATTATATGAGATTCATCGCTCAAATAACCAATGCTCCATGGTAAATATTGGTTAAAATGAAGCTCTATAAACCGGTTTTTAATTTAATTTTGCTCGAAGCATAATAATGCTGAAAATTTAAGTAAAAAAGGTAGTTGGAGTTGGGATTTGCTAGTCGAATCCAAGTGGAAAAGTAAGGTGAGAAAGATGCGTCATGGACGCAGGTCGATAGCCGCACACCCGCTCGTGTGTAGCGCCTGTCCTCTTCCTCGTTGAACGGATCACAATTTAGCCATCTCATTTTTTGTGATTATATTGGTCGATTTGGCTAATTTTAATCAATTTATCTTTAATTAGACGAATTTTTATTTAATTTATTTAAAAAAATATTCAATTTATTTTCTACTGGGACTAATAATTATTTTTTTACTCATTTTAAGATTTCTCAAAAAAATTATTTTGATCTAATTTTATTCAATTTTGATCCAACTCTTAATTTTATATTTATTTTTTTTATAAATGAATATTTTAAGATTTTTATCGATTGATATTTGGATATTGGTTTATATTAATTTAACCCATTTTTAAAATTTTATTTCAATTTAATTTTTAATTACCATTTAAAAAATTTTATTCACAATTCAATTTTAATTTTATTTTTAATTTCAATTTTATAAATTTGGGTGTTTGCCGCTGCAACCTCGATTATGGAAGCGCAATTCATTATTTAAAGTTAAATGGACAAGTAGAAAGTATTTGGAGATGAGTAGGGAGTAGGCCACATCTAGTAACTACTACCACCATCCAACATTGAGCTGTTTTAAAAAATTTTAGCTCAAATGTCTCATTATATTACTTTTAATGCATAATTGCCACATCTAGTAAGTATTACCACCATCCCACATTGAGCCTATTAAAAAATTTAGCTCAAATGTCTCATTATATTACTTTAAATGCATAATTGTTGTCATAATACTAAGAAAGTAATATAAGAGTATCTCATGTCTAAAAGCTGTGCTGTGAGATGACACAAACATCTATGGTTCAAAGGACACATATCTAAGTTTTCATTTATATATTAGTTGATTTTTTCGGGATCATCTTTTAATTAATTGAAATTCATAAATAATAAACAAATATCAATTATGTGTATTTGAAAAACAATTAATAGAGGAATTTAGCCATTACTAGAAATTTAAGCTATAAGTAACATTCCCCCTTTAAATTATACATTAAGATTATCAATTAGATTCTTATTGCAAGTGAGAGTGACTCCAGTGTTTATATTCTGCAATGCATCACGGCCAAAGAAAACAAGCTTGTGATAAGAACATGTAAAACAATCTAAATGTTGGGATGGTACTAAGAGAGGACTTTCTTTGCCACGAGATCAGGAAAGAACATTTATCTCTACAGATAGATCAAGCATACCTTCTCCAATCCGGACTTTCTCATGCTAATGATGGATAACAAGAAGCAGAAGAATAACAAGCTTTAAGATGATAACTTGATATGAAAATTACAAGAGGCATAGGAAATTACCTATACCAATGCCAATGAGAAAGCTAAACAGTTGACTCCATCCAAATGAACAAACAAAACAGGTTCATGCAAAGAGAAATGCAACTCAAAACTCCCAAATGTTAATTCAATTGCACATTGTTGCTTACATTCTTTATCATAGTACACACCATAATACCAAACAAAAACAATAGAGCCATCCATGCTCTTATCAATGAGAAGCATCCTTTCAGCTAATTCATCCGCATTAAGTACACATTTTCGATCTACCACATATTCCCTATGTTCAAGGACAGCAATGTATCAATAAGAAGAGACACATATCAGAAGAGAGAAACTATTGGTTAGTCATCATCAGCAGAATCAGCAGATGTCACCACCATTATCTTTCCCTAGGAGTACTGCCTGTGTTTTCTCGAAGCATTGACCACAACCCCAATGAACAAAGAGAGAGCAGCAACGCAATCAACTAATACCATATAAACAAAGGATGCCCATCATGACATACCATGTGCCCACATCTGAAATGAAGTACTTTCAAGAGGCCTCAGTCAATTCGGCACACTGACAAACTTCAATTATACTCCAAGAAGATATGAAATGAGCTTCATGAACAGATATTCCTCAATCCCATGATAACGATAATTAGCATAATCGTCTTGATAGCGGTAAAAGGGTCTCATGTCCCGTCAGTAGAGCCTCAAAATTTACCACAAGAATGCATGCATCCACTTGCATAAAGAGAACAACAGAAAATGGGAAACCTAAACTACGCCTCCGACTCAACTGTGGAAGCGGCTTCCTCGGAAGAAGCAACTACAGACAGATCGACGCTGTCGGCCGGAGTGGCCGTGGGGGCAGCGCTCGAGGAGGGACGTGACTTGACGAAATCCAGCATCCGCTTGCTCACCTCCTTGGAGTAGATCTGCAGGATCTCGATGCCGTCGTCGTCCGCAGCAGCGCCGCCATTGGCCGCCGCGAAGGCCTCATCCTCGATGAGGCGGGCGGTGGAGGCAGCCTCATCCGCGGGGACCGTTCCGTACCGCTTCGTCAGGACGGAGGGGTTGGAGAGCGTATCGATGAGGCGCGCGATTACTGCGTCCCGCGTCCGCTGAGACGGGGGCCAAATACTGAATTTCACGGTGGTGGCGACCGGAGCCGGATTCTGCTGCTTCTCCTGCGGGGACGACTCCATCGCCGGCGGTGACTGAGATTGAGTCGGATCGGACGAGTTGGGAGTGGGCAGCTCGGCTTCGGCCATTACTTTACGTGCTTTGGCTTTGAAATTAGAAAAGTTCTTGGAGGAGCAAAATATGAGATTTTGGACCGGCCGGCTGTGAGTCTGTCTGGGGAAAAGCAAGTGATCTGGCGTCAGTCACGCACGGTAGGTGAGAACTAGTGATCGTTAGATTACCCGGACGCTTCCCTTAAATAGATAACATCGGACGGTTGTCTTATTACAATCTAAGAATGGGCTATTCTTTTTTTTTTTCTTTTATGTTTGTAAAAAAAAGTGGTATAATTATTTTTTTTATATTTTTCTTAAAATATCGAGGTGTATGCAAAGAGAGGGAAACAGACCTGGAAGATGCAGCAACAAAACAAAACATTGGAATTATTCATATGAAGTTGTCACTTTTTTCCTACACTTTTGCCAATTATCACGAGCCCGAGCATTTACCGCAAGTGATCGATCACCATATGCAATGGGTTTATTGGGTTCTTAACTCTCATCTCTCATTTAGAAAACATAGACCCAATGCAGCACAAAGTATTAGTAAAGCTACCACTACACTACACCCACCAACAGCGCCACAAGGAACAACCATATTTTTTCCACATAAGTTTGAGGCGATATGTATAGATAGAGCTTGATTAGGGGCATTTGGGCTTTCCCTTTGAGTTCTTCAAGTCGCCGTAGCAAGGGCACTCGTGCTTGTTGCCGTAAGTGCCGGAGGGGACGCAATGACACATGCCGCAGCAGATGCCGCAGTACTTGAGGCACCTGTCCTGCATGCTTGCCTTGGAGCACCTCGCCGAGCACTTGGAATCGCATAAGCCTATATATCATCTCGGCCCGATTTCAACACCACTTAAGTCAATGAAGAATTTGCCCAAGAAAAAAAGGAGCAAAGAAGAACGAGGGTGGGTTCCTTAATTCTTAGGAGCACCCACCAGGAAGAATATGTACAATGTGAATAACATGATGAACCTTCAGCACGTACATATAGGAAAAAAAACCAAGATTTGCCTAAAATGTCTCATATTCAACTGTGCTAATTGCATATGTTCTCAGAGTACTAAGTTTGCATGAGAGATAGAGATGGAAGAGAATGATCTTACTCGAACCGGCCATGGCGGACTCGAGGAAGGAGGAGCTGAGGACGAGGACGAGGACGCTCAGAAGCAAGACAGCTCCAAACTTCTTCATGATCTTTCTCTGGAAATTGACGCAGGAGACCCCTCTCCCAAATAATTTTGATGGAAGCAGAAAGAGGAAAAAGCAGCTTTTCTGGGTACCAAGCTGGGTGCCTGAGGTTTGGTTTCTACGTGTAGGTTCATATAGTGTGGCAACATTTATACTCGTTTAGTGATGGAATAAGATGAATAAAAAAGCATATTAATAATGACCAGAATAATATTGAATTAAGTATAATGTCACTCTACTTTCCTATCACACCCCATGAAATCGATCACTAAACTAAAGTACTTGTCTACCAAGTTTTTGCCAACTAAATCTTGGTCTGAGTCTACTTCCAGGATGGAGTTGGGACACTTAATTAATTCAGTGGGCCACTGTTGGCAAAAAGAATGAATTCCCTCTCAGAAGAGCTGATTTTTCTCATTAATGGGCGTACGTAACATACACATTAATGCATGGCAGGCTCACAGCTTGCAAGGGGGAAATTGAAATCTGTCAAATCATGAACAATTTATTGCAAGCCAAAAAATCATCAACACTCTGTGCTTTGCCCATCTAATAAATTTCAGCACTTGACTATGGCAATATAGGTTATAGATGGACGCTTCCCTTGTGAGACTTGCAAAGTATATGGATGGAAACTGGTTGTGGTGTTACCTAAGACAATAATGATGATATGAAAGTGCACTTCAGAACCCTCTAGAATACTATGTGGTATGCTTCCTTTTTTTTCCCTTTCACCTCTGTTAAGCCTGCACTTTCTTTGGGTATCACTGTATCATAGCCCTTTATTCCCTTTTTTCCTTTTTCTTTGGGTATGCAACTATTTTGGATTCTTCTACCAACTCATGAATAAAGTTGATAAGAATGAGATGCCACCATTAGAGAAATAGTGGTATCCCCCCACCAAGCTTGCAGGACAATGCGTATGTGTCGGTGTCACTCTCCGCATTGATCCATCCTAGTATCATAGCATCACATGATATCCCTATCTTAAGTGCAAAATATCGAGTCTCAACAAAAAAAAGAGAATAGTGTAATCTCCATGGAACAATAAAAAAGAGTAATGTAATCCATATTAGAAAGAACTGGGTTCAACCATGCATGAATTTGGTACGCTATTATATATGGCACTGCTGGCACTGTCGTCGACTGTGATTCTCAGCTAACCTGTAGCCAACTTTTTATATGCCTAAAAGGGCCCGGTGAAGCAAGAGGGAGGAGTCGAACTGCAACGCCCAATTGCCGACAATCGCACTAATTGCAGGATCCCTCGAAATTGGTGGATGTTTGAGGAGAGAAAGGGCACGCAAGCAAAGAGATGGGTCATGGGAGGCCATGGTGGAAGGAGCGGGAGTGCATTTTCTCCGTTTGTCCATGTCCATTTGTTGGCATCTCAAAAAGCTGCAATTGACATGCACTCCGTGGAACACATTTGAGGAAATTCTAATTTGTAATTTCGATGTTACCCACCACCAATTATACTCGATGCTGGAGAGAGTTTTGGATTGTTATGCCATCTCCTACGTCAAACAGTAATCACATAATGAATGAGGGGGGTGGAGAGTGGAGACCCACAAGTGCAAGTAGGATCTTAAAGATGAGGACATGGGAGCGGCAGTAGTCGGTCTGGTGGCCCCGGGGGAACGTATGAGCTAATTAAATGCTTCCCGGGCGCGCGCGAGAGAGAATGAGTGCTTATGATGACAAATTCACAGTACCAAAGTTGGTCGGCGGGCCATATTTTGGACTATTCATTGAGAAGGGAGGGCTATCCCGCTTGCTAGGGTTTTTCATCGGAATTATTGCTCCAATGAGGCAGGCTAGGCTACACGATGATTCCGAGCCATAGTGAGCTTGCTACAAGTGCAAGGCACCAAATCTTGTACGCCATTCGACTAAACATCTACATGCCTACGTACATATGCATGAATCCCACCCTAAACCATGGAGTTTTGAGTGCTTAACGTAATATTACCTCTTTAAATCTAATACTTACCCTATAATAAATCTTATCGGTGTATTCTATTTCGATTTGCGGATCATTTTGGCTAATTGAGCGCAAGGCATCCCTCCTCGGTGGATGAGTACACTTATTTAGCCGTACCAACAGTATAAATTCCGATAACTAAATTTTTTAAAATTTTTAAAATTTTTAGGATTTTTTTAAAGAATTAATATGGAGGAGAGTAATTCCACCTAAATCTAATTGATATAATACAAATTTGCAAGGTTAAGTACTATAATAACTAAATAAGAATGGTATATAATAATTGCAGAAAATCAAAATAGAAGTAAAAATGGAAGAATAATATAAGAATATAAGAAGAGAACACAATAATACTATCACTGGAATATGATCTTTATTAATATAATAAATATTTTTTAATATTAAATAATAAAATAATATATTTTTTAGATATTTTTAATATAATATCCTAATTTTAGAATATTTATGATTTTATATATATTTAAATAAATGTATAATAAATATTTTCTATATAAATAAATAATGGTTTACATTTAAATAATAATTTTTTATTTTTTATTTATATTATATATAATATTTATAACTATCTATAAAATACTAAGTTTATAGTATTATAAATAAATATATTTGATTTTAATAATATTGTAAGTTTTATATTTTATTTTTATCGAGAGAAATTTTAAATTTATCAGATTTTTACTTTTTTTTATATTCAAATAATCAAATTTATAATAATAATTTTTTAATAATGTAGTTTGATATTTTGACTAAATATATATTTATCTTGTTTTTTAATTAAATAAGATATATTCTATTTTTTTCTTTTTTTACTAATTTCGTAAAATTATTAGGATTATTTCATATTTAGTATTTGATTTACGGTGTAGTTAATATATTGAATGGGTTTATATCACCTACCATCATACACCATCGAATGATTTTGAAGAAATTAATAAATAATTTATTTGATAAAAGTGGTTTATAAACCCTAATTAAATTTAAAATCAAGTGCACTTATCGTTTGGAGAAATTGCAATTTTTATACTTAACAACATTTTATATATTGGTTTTTTTCTTTATTCATCATTTTATATCTTGAAGAACAAAATTCAATATTATTATTATTTTTAATTTACCAGTTAATAATATTTTCTATCAAAATTATATGATATATATTATAAAAATGATAGCATAAACATATATAATATAACTTATCATATATATTACTTTTCTTGTTTATATTAATAATATTCCTATATAAATAATATTATACCATTAATATTCATTTATTTTTTTTATTGTAATAATGATACATTTGTTTATGATATAATTATATAATAAATATGTAATATATTAACATGTGTGTAATACATACATAATATAATTTATTATATATATATATTATTGTTATTATAAGATATTTGTGTATAAATATTATTATATATAATTAACATGTGTGTAATACAATATTGTTATTGTGTATATATAATTATATAATAAATATGTAATATATTAACATGTGTGTAATACATACATAATATAATTTATTTTATATATATTATTGTTATTATAAGATATTTGTGTATAAATATTATTATACCATTAACATTTTGCATTCATTTTCAGATTGCAACATTGATTTATTTGTGTTATATTATATAATAAAAAATTATACATATAATATATTATATATAACATAATTATAATGTAAGTATATAATTTATTTTAAATGATATATGATAAAAAGTATATAAATTAATATGAGATTAAAGAATAAATATTAAATAAAAATAACAAAGCACCAGTGGTCTAGTGGTAGAATAGTACCCTGCCACGGTACAGACCCGGGTTCGATTCCCGGCTGGTGCAGTTGTTTTATTTTTGTACAAACCTGTAGCCTAATCTTCTGTGCTCTATAATTCCATCCCTATTGTGCAAAAAAAATAATAATAATTCCATCCCAACTGGCCTTTAATACAGATTATCTTGCAGTGCAGTTGCCTTTTCCAGTACAATCGAGCCACTTCTCAATTGAGTTCTAAGCAATTGAACCTCTCAGCTCGCTTTATCACACAAATGCAGAAAATGAGGATGGTGGCCCCTCAGTCTTTGGAGCTTCCTTGGACATTTTTACAAAAGCATTGTAGGTCCTATTGTCACAGAAATGGACACATTAGCAGGATCAGCTGCCATGTGGCAAGGAGATAGTATGTTCTTTTCACAAGGCAGAAGCATGACGTTTTCAAACTGTTAAAGATCTCTAACCGGTCCATGATGAATGATTTCCCTTCCCCCTCCATAGAACTCATCTCCAGGATTGTAAAAGAATTAATTCAGAGATGAGAGCCTCTGGGTCACTTATTATCCCAGATGCAATGTCACTGGACTTGGTTGTAGAGGCGATGCATCAGGCTAGACCTGGACATTTGAGGCTCCCTCTCCAGCACAGCAATAACATCCTTGACAGATATTGTCCGTGCTATCTTAGTTTGAGCAGGAACACTTTGGTTTTTCCCAAATTTTCTTGTAACACCTGTCTTTAACAAAAGAGATGATTGTCAGACACATTTAGTTCAAGATATCAGGCTTAGATAGCCAGAACTGGAGTCTAGGCAGCAGGATTCTTCTCTGCATTTCCCCGTACCGGTGTTGATATCAACATGGAAAAAGAAACTGAAGCATTCTGAATACACCTTTTAGAAATGGTAAACCACACTAATACTTACGAGGGACAGACGTCACATGCTGATTCAACTGGTCTCAACAGGAATGACCATCTTTGTGCTTTATCATCCGGCACCATGAGTCATTACTAATATGCACAAAGAAATGATGGGATCCCCCATCAATGGAGTCTATGAATGCCATAGTTCTTTCATTGAACAGATTGAAGTCATGATTCACGAACCAGCATACCCCATGCTCTTCGTATCTTTAATACATTGACAAAAGATGGATACCATGCCACCAACAAATCTCACGCACTTCAGATTTCTATACTATTTTTATTTCGTAGAACAACAGACGTATAAATCATTACACCTATCAGATCCCTCAATTATTAACCTATGAAAGAATGCACAGAAAAAAGTATAATTTGTTGATGACTTGGCATTTGACCTATCGGATGCTTTATCAGACATATAATGCATGGTTTAACTGGTAGACATCAAGTCTATGTTTGATAAGCTATAAGAAACAATGTGAAGCTGGAAAACATACCCAAAGACATTGGAGCTGACTGACCCCATTTTCATGATCCCTTAGACTCCTCAACACTTCTACCAGAGGTTGAAATGGTTTCACGGCCAAAGTTTTTGCTGGGCTGGGAGTTTGATGGCCTTTCAGTTCCTCCCTCCCGTTTCTGCCTAGCTTGTTCAGCCATCATTTGCCACTTTGATAACATATCATCTCCTCCAACAGCAGCTCGAGCAGCAGCATTTGCGGCCGTTGTTCTCATCTTATCATCTTCTTCTTTATTTACCTACATGAAAGTCATAACATATCTCAACAGAAACCTTTTCCTCTCATTCTGCCTCCAAATTATGGAGAAGACAGACAAATTATAGAACCTTCACAGCTTTCCCACGATATTCATCCTTCTCCTTGTCACCATCAGCCAGATTATTACCCTCTGGCTGCAATTAGATGCACTACATTAAAAAATTGTGATGAAAAGGAGCAAAACAAAAATGACAATAAGCAGTCATCAAAAATTATACTCCCTTGGACTCCAAAAAGAAAAGAAGAAAGTTTTCCAATTTCTTTAGTATTCTTAGACCGTGATGGGGAAGTAATTAACCTGTTACATTCACTTTACTATTCCTATTGAAAATTTATGTTAAAAATATTACATGTATGCATGTGCCCAGAGAGGATCATTCTCCTTACACAACAAGCTACCTCACTAAGTTTCTGGGATTTTTCTGCTTCCACTTGTTTCTTCTCCCATTCTTCTCTAGCTTTTTGATTCAACATCGTTAACTGATGGTGAACATCAGAGGTGATGACTGTACAGTGCCCCAGCTTCTCAGTATCTATCCTCTGGATCAGAAGGTAAAATGATGCATCAGCAGAATATCAAAATAAATCCGATCTAGCAAATTACTGGATTGAAGGAAAACCTGCCTGCTTAGAAACTCTAATTAAATTGCACAGAAGGCATCGAATCCTCTCCTCCAAACACTGAAAATTCAGTTACATGTTGCATGAAAAATCCTGAGAAGGGGTGCAAACAACAGCAAAAATGTGTAGCACCTACCAGTGATAGACATCGATCAACATCATTGCTCATATCCTTGACCCCACATTTTCCCACTGCAGGAAGCATGATACATAACACCAATTATGTGCCACTGATATTATATCACCATATACTCTGAGTCAACAAACTAAACAAAAGACTAGGAAATTTCACAATGAAGATGGAGAAAATTATAATTTTAACTGATATCTGCCAATTTTTTCTGCAGCGGAGCTTCCAGCAATATGAGAGTTTCCTCCTCTTCTTGCACAAATTTCCTTGATGCTTCCGAAGCTCGACTATCTTCCTTAGATGCAGAAAAAAGTTGTTCTTCCTCTTCCTAGTTCCAATCATGATTTTAAAGAGGAAAAAACGTTTTTTCATGTCATGAAAACTTTATGAACAACCAAGTAAAAGGGATATACATATGATGATGGTAAATTCATACCCTGAGGTTCACTCCACTAACAGCAGTAACATCAATGAGTTGTTCGATACTCTGATCTGCAAGGGCCCCAGAAACCTTCTGCTTCTTACTGAGAAAGAATAAATTTGTTCCAGGAAGTTAATAATTATATTGGATCAAGCTGGTAGAGTGTAATGCAAAATGTACAACTAGGATAACCTTGTGGGTGGTGAAACTGATTCAATTGGCTTCTTTCGACCAATAGAAGGCTTCTTGGAAGGTGTTCTTACGATATTCCCTCCAGGAGTTGCTGCTAAATGGGGCTCTCCCTGATGGATCAAAGATAATTCACCATGACTTGCAGGTCTAATCACATATTATCCAAGGAAAGATAACATTCATAAACTAAATTTAAATTCATCTATAAGATACCAAGGCAAAATCTCATGTTTCACTGCCACCAGCTAAAAAATTGCATAATACAAACAGGAAAAGAGAAATAAAGCAGAAGAGAAACTGGGGAATATCGGCCAGTTCAATTGAACACCATGAAGATAGCAGAAAGACCACAAATGTCTAGAGTAAAATTCAACTATGGATTGAGAACTTTGATTGATAATACAACTATCAAAACCTGTCCCATGTGGTGGCTTTTATGCAAGGAATGCTGGATATGTACAAATATAGACACACAGCAATTCCTGTTCTAACTCAAATTGGTTTCACTATCCAAACTCCAACATTATGTATGCTGCTATGTCTATCTTCCTAAGTAAGCTGAGAAACACCACTGCTAAAACACTTACTGATAGTCAACATGGGATTATACATTATTCAGTTTAATAAAGGAAGATTAATAAGTTAAAAAATACAAAAAAAACTGTGCTTGTCATATGGGTATTGGGTATGTCCATGTGAAGCTCAAATAACAGGAAGAAAGACAAGTGAAATCACCTGGGGCATTGAATCCTCTGAAGATGTTATAGAAAGAGATTCTGAATGCAAAGAGACAGCATTTGCAGAATCCAAAAAACCAACTCCAGGGGACTGTGGCTCTACAGTCTTGTCATTTGAAGTTCGTAATGATGGAACTTTCAGTTCAGGCTGTCCAGCAGAGAAAGAGGATAATCCTTGCAGACCATGCATATGGGATTTATTCAGCTGGCCATTGTCAATTTGCTCATGTTTGACAAAAGGTGACAGTGACAAAGGACCGGAAATATGACCTTTACTGAACGAAGATTTCCAATTGGCTGGCCCTTGTTGCTGTGATATGTTGCTTGTAAGATGGGAATGAGAGCTAATCTGCATTATTTTTGGATCATTGGAAGTATTAGGCCTCTCTAATTTAGGCATAGTCAATTCATCTGCAGTCTGACTAATCCCCCCTGGCCGAGACTTGATAGATGATGCAGAACTACTGGTATTGATTCCACCTAATTGATGATAAGAACCTCCACTTCCATACATAGGTATATGTTGCTGCCTGCTAAGTCCTTGTGTTGGTGCTGATGTGGAAACTTCCCTACCATTGACTGTTGAAGATATGCTATGAGAAGGTTCAGAGTTTACTTTCTGATGAAGCTGTGGGAGTGAATGTGGCTCAGTGAACTTTGCCATGGGAGCAGATTGCATTCTTGGATGGTTCAGTAATGCTGAGACTCCACCTTGCGTATGGGGCTGGTGTGTGCCCGACTACAGAAACATGATTTCTAGGTTAATATTATAATCATGGGGTTAAAACCATCCAATCTACAAAAGAAGTGCCACCATTATTCTTACCTGTTGCAATTTTGTCACTGCTAGCTTGAGCATCTGATCCCCAACAATTCCTCTCATAATTCTTACAAACCCATCTTTGGCTATCTCATTTTTCTGCAGCAGCCAAAAGGATTAGTGACTAATAAGTACAACTCCACTTCATCAATAAGAAAAAGGGGGAAAGTGTAATACTCACCTTCAATTTGGCATAAAGAGTCTGAAGTTGCATTCCCTTGTCTTTGTCAAGTTGTGGTAAAATAACTGGAAGCAACAGGGCAAACGGCACTTGTTTGAGGCGGTTAGGGCGGTTAGTTGCTTGTTCATGAACCATTGGCTGTTGATTGCTCTGCTTATGCAATTTTAAATATTGTGGTTCATTCTCAGGAGCATGTATGTCTGGACCATTCACAGGGATGGAAGCATTCTCAGACTTACATATCCCTGCGACCTGTAGAATATTCTGAGGCATTCGTCCATTTCGTCGTTGCTGATTATCACCCACAGACTGTCCCTGGCGTAGAAGGTGGCTATTAACTTCAAGATCTTGTATTTTTCAGATCTTGTAGAGCACCATCATCAGTACATATTAATTACGAGAATTATATCGTGAACTCGGATGCCATGGACAGGATCCCACTCCCACAAACCAGAAGAAGGCAAGGGAGTTCGACTTGTAGCAACTGGGCAAGTTGGGAGGGTGAGACCTCCGGCGCATTTTCTGGCGGGTCCGCTGCATTCAGGTTGGATGTTTTAATCCATTGAAGTAATGTAACCATATTGTTAATTGTATGGGCCGAAGCCCAGACAGGTCTAATGATAAAAACAATTAATATTGGTAAAAAAATGTAAACAAAAATCACAGATTTATTCATTCTTAAAATAAGTAATTTGCCCTACAAAATCATAGAATAGCACAAATTTGGAGGTGCTGGAAATCGATCCCATGCCACTCTCTGGCGTGCACTACTCTATCTTGTAGCTACCCCCAATTTATCCCTAAATTAAACATAATTCCCCATTATTTATCAAATGAATTCTCATTTATCCCTTTTGTACATAATACAAATAGAAATGTTCAAAAAAAATATCTATTTAAATGATAATAAATAAATAAAATACGTGTTAATAGAGTTTGTAATGCACTACTCTCACTTCCAATGTTTAATTAAATAATTTGAAATATTTTTAAATGTATTGACCTTGAAAATTCATGAAATATAGGAAATATTGCTCATTAAAACTTCAAATAATATTTTCGAAAAAATAATAGCCACTCATATTTCATCAAACATAATTTCTATTAAAATGTAATAATAAATTTTGTATGAGACTTAATCAGTAGCAATATGACATTGTTTTAGTTTTTTTGTCAATTTTTAAAAATAAGGGATTAAACGGGTGGATGTGGGAAATATTAGAAATTAAGAAAAATTAAATGTAAATTATTTTAAAGAAAATTCTATGTATATTTCTACATGTACTCAAATTTTAATAATTTCAAATAGTTTTATTTTATATGATAATTAAATATTTCTATTTCAATTTTCAACAAAAAAATTGATATAAAATATCATTATTACCACATCAAGAACATGGCTATTTAATTTTATTAGAAAATTTTAAATGAATAAAATATATACAAAATCAAATCATTAAAATTTAAAATTCAAAGAAATAAATGTTAATGAGACAAAATTTTGAAGACCAATACACTCATTTTTCTTTGAATAATAGCTTAAAGATATCTCTAACTTTGGGAATTATCAATTTTGGAAACCAGATTTTTTTGTTGGTCTACTTTAATTTTTAATTTTTGTGTAACCTCTCTCTAAGGTATAAGATGTAATTCATTATTTTAAAAAAATAAAATTAAAAAATACAATTAGATGGACTTTAGATCTTTCATTTAATAACATTGTTTTTTTACTTCTCTGTTTCCTTTTTAAAATTTTCAAATATAATAAAAAAAAGTTTTTAAATTTATTTTACATTTAGGATTACATTTAATATAATAATTTAAAATTGATATATTTTATACCAATAATTAAAATTCAACACAAATATGATGTTGCCTTTGTAATTGAATCACTTTTTAAAATTTTTTTTCTCGTCCGCTGCTAATGGTCCGAGCCACCTCTGCTTTGAGGCCCTGTGGAAGCTTCTCTCAAATCTTCCCTATTTAAGCATTCGAAGATGAACTGGTTCTAGTTCAATTTGATTGATGTTCATTCATGCCAAAGTGCTTTTCAGGGATCGAGAGAAAGGATATACCGGGATGTCATACTCTAGAAGGTCAAGGTGTTCCCGCACATCTTTATTTAGGACCTATAGTAGATTTACTTCAATGATAAAATCTGTGAACCCCGTCCCTTAAAAACAAGGAAATCGGGGAAATAATTAGTTAATCCGAGTAAAAAAACTAAACCAGTTCATGAACCCAATCGTTAGAGAAACGACAAAACGAGAAATTTATAAATCTCGAGTGACATAAATAGTCACAAAAGTCATGGGAAAGGACTCTAAGATAAATTGGGAGAGAAAACCAAACCGGTTAAGGTGAACCGGACCTAAACCGGATTAAACTTATTTAAACCACTATTGAACCAGTTTATAAATTCATTTTTCTAGGTGGATTAAAAAATTTTAATTGGAGAATTGAAGTCACCATTGGATAAAAAATGAATTTAGATTAATTTATAAATTTTTAATTTTAAAAAACTCAGTCGAATCAGGCATGAATTGACCAGTTTAAGCATTAAACCCGGTTTGGACCGGTCCGGTCCAGTTTGGAACAGTGTCGACTTCTTCCTTTAGATGACACCACTGTTCACTCATTGAAAAAGCGAGCAGTGCCGATTAAGATGAAAAGTCTTCGTTCAGGACATTTTTTTACCATAAATGATCGCCATAAAGGCACCAATCGGACGACCAAGGAGTTTCCGAGCTTTCTATATAAAGAGCTCCTACTCATCCATCCTTGTCACACATGAAAACACCCTTCTCTCTCTACTGCTCCAATTTCCGGTGAACCTCGAACCAGAGCTTCAACTTGGGTATTTTTCTGAGCCAAAAAAGGTGAGGTCGGATTTTTTAGACTTAGGGAGAAGTCAACTACTTGACGGTGGTCACCAATCGATCCAAGGATCGCCGGAGAAGCACCAGCGTAATCAAACAGTGAAGCAGCTCCGTAGGATCGAAGCTGCCCTATTTTAGTTGAGCTGAAAACGACCAAATTGAGCCATCCTCAGGCCAAACCAAGCTCTCCCAACACTTCCACAGCCCTTATACGACCGAATTAGAGCGGAAAGGTAAGCCAATTTGGTTTTTCTCTGTAATTTCCGATCAGTGTTAGAGAGAGAACCAGTGAAACTTCACTGACCAAATTCTCCCTCAATTTGATATTAATTCTTGATCCTAGGAGGAACCTTAGACGAGAGCTACCTGTCCCGATCGAAAGCTCGGACCGCCGCACCCCCGACGGTAAGCTTTCGAAGCTTTCTCTCTAAGTCCAATTTTTCAACCAAGCTCCATTTGAACTCAATTCAGACTCAAATAATGTAGTTCAAAGCTCAATTGAATTGTATGTAAGTGTAGGAACTGATCTAGGCCTTCAATTGGAGCAAATAACCCTGATTGAATGGTTAATTTGATAAAATCAAATTTGGCCAGTTTGAAAGGGGGAAAATTGGGGATTTCGTAAAATTGAGGGACCAAATTGCATTTTCCCAAAATTAAGGGTCAATTGGCTATAAAAAAGATGTTGGAGAACCAATTGATCATTTTTTAAAAATAATTGGGGTCAAAATTTTATTTTGTAAAGTAGGGGCAAAATGGTAATTTTTGAAAAGTTGGGGACCAAATTGAAAATTTGGGAAACTTGAGCCCCTTAAGTAATTTTGAGTAAGTTGAGGACCCAAAGTGAATTTTGGAAGTTTCAGGACTCAATTTAGGGAAAAGTTTGCATTAGGGACCTAAAGTCAAGAAAAATGAACTTTAGGGACCTAAGTGCAATTAACTGTAAGTTTTGAGTTTAGTTGTTCATACATGAGTAATGAAGGATGTTATGCAAAGTGTTAATAGATAAGGTTGTCCAGATCGTGTAGGAGCACGAATGATCAGAACACTAGCAAGAGAACCTCGCGTCGACTTGGGAAAAATCAACCAAGGACAGACACATAATGGTTAACGGGTGAGTGGATTTATTTACATTATACCTGGTTGGGATGATGAGTACTTCAGAATTGAAAAACTACTTATATGTGAAATTTTGACATCACACCTGGTTGGAGTGATTGGAGAAATACACAAAAAAACTACTTAACGGTTGTAAGTAGATCATACCCGGTTGGTATGATAGAATTCCTAGAAGGAAGGAGAAAATTTGCTAATTGTTTGTAAGCGTAGATATCATCACACATGGTTGGTGTGATGAATGGAAAGTTTATTTTGTCAGAAGTGTTCTCCCCTGAATGTGTGCCAATGCTTAAAAATTTTGGGGACTTTCTCGACGAGAACTAGAATAGCTCAGATAGGCGAGAGGCCTCAATTTTGGAACTTGTGGGTTAAAATGCCCGGTTTTAGAAAATCACGTATAGTGGACCCAAGGCTAGTTGGCATGAGCAAGTGCTCATAAAAAAACATGTGATATTTATGCTATGAAAATTCTAACTAAATGGTATGTGTGATTTCTCCATGGTCCAAGACAAGACCGACATACTCGATGGACTAGCGGTAATGTGTTAGGGCCAGGTCGACAGACTGGCCTAGACAAACAGCTGTAGGTCGAGTTGAGAGTCGGGGCCGTTGGATCAGTGGCACCAAAGATAAATGCATTTTGGAAAAATTATTGTTTGTGCATGCACTTGAGGTTCAAGACCATCAAGACGCCCAAAAGAAGTAGTGATGTGTCCTAGGGGCTACTGGACGACATGGTGGAGATAAGGGCAGTTTGTCGTGCCAGTAGTCAGGGAAGCTCGACGTAGCTTCATGCACATGAGACCGGGGTGGGGTTAGGATGAGGTCTTTGTCCTCATATGGACACAAAGTATTTTGGGTCTGAGGGTAAGATGTCAGAGATGTTCACTCAAACTTCGAGTAGAAATTAGAGACTTCTATCATGGTAGATGGTAAAGACACTCTGATCCACAAGTGGGTGCAGTCGGCGTAACTGCGTCTCACGAATGTATGTGTACCCTTCCTGATGAAAGATGTGTGTTGTTTGTGAAATACACCTAATATGGAAACAGAAAAGAGGTTTGAAAACCTTTGAAATGATTTGAGAATTCTTGGAAAAGAATATTTTTAAAGGAAATAAGTAGTTTGGCACACTACAATTAATGTTATTTTTTTGAAAACTCTCACTCAATACCCATTCACTGAGTTGTCGAACTCACCCCTCCCTTTACCCCTTTTGAGGAAACCAAGGGAAACCAACCTTAAAGATCTGTCAGTAGCTGAACCTTAAGACATGTATGTAAAATTTATATTCAGTTTTGATTAATATTATTATAGGAAAAGTACATGTGAAAAGGACGTCTTACTCCTTACAGTTTACAGAAAGGAAAAAACCTTTTATAATATAGAAGAGTGGTAGGTTGTTCACGGGGATCCGACCAAATTAGGTCGGGGCGTGACAACTTGAGTGGTATCAAAGCCTGTTTACTCAAATACATTATCTAGACTATATAACATAGTAACTAAGAGAAAGATTCAAAATTTTCATATGGCTCCCAGGAGAGGAACCAAGAAAACTAGGACTAACTCTACTCAACACCTTGTCCTTGTAGGAAGACAACCCTAGATGCTCCCTAATGCCGAGATATAGTAGAAGCCCCAAAGGACCAAATGGGGAAGTATCCAGTACCACCAAGGTGTATGGTGCTAGGATATATTAGGGTCACAGTCTTGTGTACGAAGGGAGCTAAGCTCGAAGTCAGGAATGCCAGCAAGGGCGAATAACCTTACCAAGGAGGATGCTTACCAAGAACCCCGTAGCTCCCTATCTATTCTGTGACCACTTTTTGTAATAGGGCTAAAACCCCCATCATTTTGTACTCCTCTATTAATGAAGTGCTCAAAATTCCTAAAATCCTATCTCTCAAATGATGTGATCTTGCTAAGAAGATGGCCCTAAGGAAAGTAACCAAACAAACCCATACTACCATAGAAACTAGGAAAAATCCCATCCGAGTTAAGGAAACTGAATCAAGGAATTAAGAAATCTAGGAGAACTCTTAGAATGACCCTTTAACAAAGAAGACTCAATAAGAAAACTCTCAAGGTGTTCAAACTCAAGGACGACAAAGCACCAAATCACCAGCAACCCTAGAAAGGCCCTGCAATGCTCGAAGTAAAGGAGGAACCACAATGGTCCAAGCTTGGGAATAACCTATTACAAGTGTGAATGATGGGGACACTACATGAAGAAGTGCCGAATCCTACTAAGGACAAGTACCAACATAACCTATTATAGGTGTAAGGGGATAGGAAATGTAAAGAAGGACTGTTCCACACCCCATAAATTTAGGGCAATACCTCCTAAAAAGTCACGAAAGACAGAAAGGACCGGTGACCAAAACTATGGAGCAAGTTAAGTAAGCGGTTAGCAAAAAAAGAGAATAAATGTACTACGAAAAGGAACTCTGGAGGGATGCATATGACTAATTATCCCTTGAAGGGATCATTGATGGGAAGATGGATATAACGTAGAGTGCAAGGAACCAACCCATCATTAGGAACTTCTCGAAGGAAGGATGTATCAGAATGGCCAAGTGTGACTTGTTTTGGAAGAGCAAAAGAGCCAAATAAATGATTTCAGGAGAACCTTGTAGAAAGAAGCAACTAGTGACAATGGGATGGTCAAAGAGAATAAACAATCCCCTAAGAAGGGCTGAGAAGTAGTAAAAACTACAATCTATGAAGGACAATATGATGGGAATGAAGGACGAGTGAATTCTAGATACATCTGCCCAGATAGTTGGACAAGAACAATAGTAGGAATGAAGCAATTAATGAACTAGCCTTCAGGAGAACCATGGATTTAAACCCTGACAAAGAAGAGAGAAGTGAAAAGGCCAAATATTGGAAAAGAAGAATGAAGGAAATCCTTTAAAATATTAGTGTCCAAGAACAGATTAACGACCAAACTCAAGTCATGAGAAGGTTAAGTAAGCCTCTCGCAAGGTGATTTAAAGACCTTGAAACAAGGGGGATTAGAAAGCCTCCCTAAAGAAATAAACTGGTGGAAGGGTACATGTGGGGATGAGGATATGGTACAAAAGATGTGCATGCGAGATTTCAAGAGTAAGGGTCAACCGGAGAAGATGACATCAAAGGATGTCATTTAAGGGTAATTCCCTAGAGCAAATGAAAAAGGAATTCCAGGAGAAAGGGCAAGAGTCCTACAAAGGAAGGAAACCCTGGAAAGGCATATTGTAAACCCCGTCCTTTAGTAATGAGAAAACCGGGGAAAGAACCGGTCAATTTGAATCTTTAAACAAAATAGGTCTAAAAATCCGATTGTTAGGGGACGAGCAAATTTGAAAATTTCTAACTCCCATGTGAATAAAAAAGGTTTATAAACTTGGGAAAAGAACCCTAGGACGAAATGAGGAAGAAAGACCGAAGTAGTTCAAGAGAACCGGGTTTCAACCGGATAGAACCGGTTTATGAACTGAGTTGATTCATCATCCGAAACTGATAGAGAATGGGTAAACCAAGATGCTTATGGATCCCTTGTCATTCAAAGAGGTTTATAATCCTTGGGAAGGAACCTTAGAACAATGTGGGAGAGAAAAACCAGATCAGTTCGGGTGAACCGGACTCAAACCGGATTAAACCGGTTTAAGAACTAAGTTAGTTTATGAACTGGAATCGATTAAGAGATGGTAAACTGGGAATTTTATGGATCCTAAGTGAACCAAGGAGTCACAAAAGACATGGGAATGGACTTGTGAAGGAATTGGGGATGAAAACCAAACCGGTTCAGGTGAACCGGACCCGAACCGGTTCGGACCAGTTTGAACCACTATTGAATCGAATCCTAAATTCATTTTTCTAGGTGTGCTAAATAATTAAAATTAGAGATTTGATACCATCATTTGATAGAAAATGAATTTAGATAAATTTAGAAATTTTTAGATTTGAAAAACTCGGTCGAATGAGGGGTGAACTGACCGGTTTAAGCTTTGAACCCTGTTTGGACTGGTCTGGTCTGGTTTCGAACAGTGTTATCTTCTTCCTTAGGATGACAATACTGTTTACGTGCCGGAAAATAGAAGCAGTACTGGCAAAAATGAAACGTTCCCATTTGATACATTTCAGGTCTTTAATGCTTGTCATAAAGGTGCCAAACGGATGGCCAACGGGTCCCCGAGCTCCCTATATAAAGAGTCCCTCTCCATTCGTCCTCTCCACACCTGAAAAGCTCACTCTCTCTCAATTGCTTACTTTTCTGGTGAAGCTCGAACCAGAGCTCTGATATAGGGTAAATTCTAAGCCAAAGAAGGCAAGGTCGGGTTCATTAGAACCGGGAGAAGTGAGCTACACGGTGGTGACATCCATTCATTCTGAGAGTTGCCGGAGCTGCCCTATTTCGGCCGAGTTGAAATCGGCCAATTCGAGCCCTCCTTTGGCCAAACCAAGCTCTCTCGACACCTCCTTAGCCCTTCCACGGCCGAATTAGGTCTGAAAGGTAAGCCAATTTGACCCTTCTTTACAATTTCCGATCAGTGTTAGAGAGAGAGTCAACCGAATTTCAATGACGCAATCCTAATCCAATTCTACATCAATTGATGTCATTCTTGATCCTAGGAAGAACTTCTGGAGGAGAGCTACTTGCCCAGATAGAAAGCTCAAACTGTCGCGCCCTCACCGGTGAGAAATCGAAACTTTCTCTCTTTATAGTCTATTTTCCGACGAAGCTCCGTTTGAGCTCGTTCCGACGTTAAAACCTATGATTTAAATTTCCTTAGAATCATATGAACATATAGAAACTCAATTTCAACTTCAATTTCAACGAATAGAGGTGTTTGATCGGTCAATTTGATGAAATCAAATTCGGCTGTGTTAAAGAGTTGAAATTGGGGGGAAAATTGGGGAAAATTGGGGATTTTCAAAAATTCGTAGGACCAAAATATAATTTTCTAAAATTGAGGGTCAATTGGTTATGATAAAAGTATTAGAGGGCCAATTGAGAAATTTTAGAATTTTGGGGGCAAAATTTACCATTTTTGTAAAGGAAGGGCAAAATGGTAATTTTGGGAAAATTGAGGGACCAAATTGAAAATTTGGGAAATTAAACCCCTTTTTGGGGAATTTAATTATTGAGGTCCTATGATAAATTTTAAAAGTTTCGGGACTCAATTTGAGGAAAAACTTGGCAATAGGGACTTAAAGTTAATGAAAAATAACTTTAGGGACCTAAGTGGAAATATATATAAAGTTGGGTTTTCTCCTTTATTGGAACGAATGAGGGTTATTAGGCCAAAGAATAATGAACAACTATGTTCATTTCGTGTAGGAGAACGAGACATCGAGAATGCCAGTTGAGGTCCAGCTTGTAAGGGATGGAACTCGACTAAGTAGAATTTTACTGTACGATTAGGTGAGTGGGATTTTATATCATACCCGGTTGGGGATGATAAACACATCGAAATAAAAACCCACTACTATGTGGTATTTTAAACATCGCGACTTAGAGTAGTGATGTGAAAACCATGCGGAAAAACTACTTACCGGTGGTAAGTAGATCATACTTGGTTGGTATGTTGAAACTTCCTTGAGTGATGTTGAAAATCCATTTATCGGTTATGAATGGAGATGTCCTTATATCGGGTTGGTATAATGGACAGTGAAAACATATTTTTGTCGGAAGTGTTCTCCCTTGACTGTGTGCCAATGCTTAAACAATTTGGGAGACCTTCTCGATGGGAGCTTGAATAGCTCTTATAGGATGGTGGCCTCGGTTTTGGAACTTGGGGGCTAATATGCCCGATTTTCGAAAATCTCGAATAGTGGGCCATAGGCTAATGGGCACGAGCAGGAGCTTGTAAACGAACATAATATATGTGCTATAAACTTCAATAAGTAAATTGTATGGTCGTGGTACCAAGGCTGGTCCAACATTTTCAGTCAACTAGTAGTAGTGCGACATGACCGGTCTCAGGACCAGTCAATACAAATAGCTGCAGGTTGAGTCGAAAGTTGGGACCGTTGGACTAATGACACCACTGATTACATGGCATAATAAGAAAACATTGTTTGTGCATGCACTATGAGTATAAGATCATCAAGAAGCTCATGAGGGGTAGTGATGCATCCTAAGGGCCCTAGACGACCCGGTGAGTATAAGGGTAGTTTTGTCATTCCAGGTGACCGTGCGAAATTTGGAGTAGCACCAAGCGCATGAGGCCGGTGTGGGGATGGGATGAGGTCTCTGTCCTCATTCAGACACGAAGAATCATTTTTGGGATTGAGGGTTGGATGTGACATACATCCGCTCATTCCCAAGGTAGAAGTGGTCGTACTTCTATCTAGGTGGCCGTGCTGACCTGCAAATGTGTGTAACCTTCATGATGAATGATGTGTGTTGGGTGATGACACACTATGATAATAATAAATGGTGAAAAACCCCAAATTTTTAAATGAAAGGATTTTTGAAAAGTGAGGAGTCTGGCACACTCCAATATAAATATTTTTCTTTAAAGTTAAAAGTAGACTTTTGAAAAACCCATTCACTAAGTTGTAGAAACTCACCTCTCTTTTCTATCCATTTTCAGGAAAAGAGAAAATGACTAGGAGTAACACCGAGCCTTACCCTTTATTAGGTATGCTTAATTTCCTTAAGCTTGCATTTTATTTGATATATGTCTTCCAAGGAACAAGGTTAAAATTTTACATGGCTCCTCTTGAGTAAAAGAAGAGGGAAACTCCTCTTGAACCGAGAAAGAGCGGCGGGTTATTCACGGGGATCCAACCAAACCGGGTTATTCACGGGGATCCAACCAAACCGGGTTAGGGTGTGACACATATGTATCCCAACTGAGAGGTAATAGGGATAAGGAGATGAACTTGTAAATGATGCACATGGTGAGGTGAAAGAACCAAGGGAAGCATACTAGGAGGACCCAAGGAATAAGTTAAACCCAAGGAAAGAGTAAGTAGGAAGTTAGCATCAAAAGATGTTGTGACAAATAAGAATGAGTGGACTACCCATAATAAGGAAAATAAGGGAAAGAATGCCCGAGAAACGTTGGGAAAGTAAGCCCTCCAAATAAGAAGTGGTTAAGAGGAAAAACCACAAATAGTAAGATGGGTTGTAGTCCACACACACATAATGGAGCTTAAAGAGTGGGCGGCTGGGAATAGGGTGGAGTACATGAAATAAAACCAATAATCAGAAATTTCTCAGATAAGGAATAAGGGATGAAATGAAATTTTAAGCGAGTAAGGATTTAAAGTGGGCAAATACCTCAACATAAAAGGAGGTGTAAGGAAATGAATGAAGAAATCTTCAAGGAATGGTAAGAAGGTTGAGCATGTAGCTCTTAAGGTTAAAAATCTCTACTTTGAGAGATATAATAGAGAATGAAACCATAAGAAGGGAACTCCCCAAACAAAACAATCAACACATAGACCAAAAAGGGATTAACTCGAAATAATAAATCATGAAATGGTCATGAGCGAGTATGAGTGGATTAAGGAAAAAGAAAGTCCTTGAATAAAGGATGCCACTAAAGAAGAGGAATGACATAAGAAGAGAAGAATCCTCGCATGTGAGTAAGTCATTGGGAAATCCAATGATTGGAATTGGAAAGACCCAATAAAGAAGTTGGGAAAGGACAAGTAGGTAAGAGAAATCAATACAGTTATGTGAGACAATATGTCAAAGGCAAGATGGATGAGTGGATAACGGTAAAGGTAGTCGAGAAATACTAGCAAAGAAAAAGAGGGATGAAGTTATACAATCCATGAAAGTTTGGAAAGATTAGAACGACCCTCAAGAAAGTATTCTAGATATCTAATGGATAGAGACAAATTCTAGAAAATGTCATGATTGTAAGGGGCATGTAAGTCCAACAGTCCCGAGGAAAATGTGACTCGAGTAAGGAAGAGTCAGTTAGATAGCATGATAAGGTCAAATATAAAATTTGGATCGAAGTTGTAATAAACAACGAATGAGGGAAGGGTCAAAATAAGACAAAAAGTGTGATAACACCGAAATTAGTGAAAGAAAGTATGTAGCACTTGAGAGGACACAAAGATAAGGGTTTCAATGTCCAAGAGAATAACTAGATAAGGGAACAATTGGGGAGCTTGAAACTTCCAATCCTGAAATTCTGAGCAAGAACCCTTAAGAGGAAGAATCTTGCCCTATGTAGAGGAGGAAGTGAACTTAAGGATGTACCTTATAGTAGTGGGTAAGACATGCCTAATTATGATAAACTCCATGGAGTGAGTAAACAATGGAAAGGAAAAGAAATTTCTTAAGTGAATGATATAAAAAGGGGCTAACTGAAATAACAACCGAAGAGTTAACATGTCAAAAAACCTCAAGTTGACACCAAAGAAAATTATTCCTAATGCAGAGGTTACTAATTAAGTTTTGGGGACAATACTCCTAAAAAGATGGGAGATTTGTAAACCCCGTCCCATAAAGACAAGGAAACTGGGGAAAGAATCGGTCAACCCGGGCGAGAAAACTGAACCGGTTCATGAACCCCAACCGTTAGAGAGAAAAGGGTAAATTGGGAAATTTATAAATACCGAGTGACCTAAAGAGTTACAAAAGTCATGAGAAAGGATTTTAGGATGAATTGGAAGAGAAAACCAAACTAGTTCAGGTGAACCAGATTGAACCAGTTTGAAACAATTTGAACCCTTATTGAACTGGTTTCTAAATTCATTTTTCTAGGTGGCTTAGAAAATTCAAATTGGAGAATTGAATCCACCATTGTATAGAGAATGAATTTTGAAATTTTTAATTTTGAAAAACTCGGTCGGTTCAAGCCTGAATTGGCTGGTTTAAGCATTGAACCCGGTTAGGACCGATCCAGTCCAGTTCAGAATAGTGTCATTTTCTTCCTCCAAATGACAACATTGTTCACTCGCTGAAAAAACGAGCAGTGTCGACGAAGTTGAAAATCTTCGTTTAGAGCATTTTTTGCCATGAATGATCACCATAAAGGTGCCGATCGAATGACCAAGGGGTTCTTGAGCTTCCTATATAAAGAGCTCCTCCTCATTCATCCTCCTTACACCTATAAACAACTCTCTCTCTATTGCTCCAATTTTCGGTTAAGCTTGAACTAGAGCTTTGACTTGGGCATTTTTCTGAGCCAAAGAAGGCGAGGTCGGGTTCTTTAGACTCAAGGAGAAGTTAGCTACCCGATGGCGGTCACTAATCGATGTGACAATCGTCGAAGAAGCGCCAACATAATCAAACAGTGAAGCAGCTCCAACTGACCGAAGCTGCCCTATTTCGACCGAGCTGAAAATGGCCAAATTAAGCCCTCCTTAGGCCAAACTAAGCTCTCCCAACACTTCCACAACCCTCATACGACCAAATTAGAGCTAAATGGTAAGACAATTTGGCTCCCCTCTTTAATTTCTGATAAGTATTAGAGAGAGAACTGACAAAATTTCACTGACCAAATTCTCCCTCAATTCTATATGAATTGTTGTAATTTTTTATCCTAGAAGTAACCTTAGGACGAGAGCTACTTGCCTAGATCGAAAGCTCGGACTGCTACACCCCCGACGTAAGCTTTCGAAGCTTTTTCTCTATAAGTCCAATTTTTCGATGAAGCTCTATTTGGGCTCAATTTAGACCCAAATGACGCGGTTTAAAGCTTAATTGAATGTAGAAATTGATCCATGCCTTCAGTTGGATCAAATAACCCCGACTGAATGGTCAATTTGATGAAATCAAATTTGACCAGTTTGAAAGGGGAAAAATTGGGGATTTCATAAAATTGAGGGACCAAATTACAATTTCCCAAAATTATGGGTCAATTGGCCAGAAAAAGGATGTTGGAGGACCAATTGGTCAATTTTTAAAAATAATTGGGGTCATATTGTTATTTTGTAAAGTAGGGGCAAATGGTAATTTTTGAAAAGTTGGGGATCAAATTGGGAATTTGGTAAACTTGAACCCCTTAAGTGATTTTGAGTAAATTGAGGACCCAAAGTTAATTTTGGAAGTTTCGGGACTCAATTTGGGGAAAAGTTTGTATTAGGGACCTAAAGTCTAGGAAAATGAACTTTAGGGACCTAAGTGAAATTAACTATAAGTTTTGAGTTTAGTTGTTCATACGTGTGGAACGAAAGCTGTTATGCCAAGTGTTAATATATAAGGTTGTCCAAATCGTGTAGGAACATGAATGACCAGAACGTCAGCAAGAGAAGCTCGTGTCGACTTAGGAAAAATCAACCGAGGATGAACATGTTGCGGTTAACGGATGTGTGGGTTTATTTACATAATACCCGATTGGAATAATGAATACTTCGGAATTGAAAAACCACTTCTATGTAGAATTTTGACATCACACCTAAGTGATGTAAGAAATATGCGAAAAAACTACTTACAGATTGTATGTTGATCATACCCGGTTGGTATGATAGACTTCTTGGAAGGAAGGAGAAAATCTGCTTACCAGTTATAAGTGGAGATATCATCACACCCGGTTGGTGTGATGAAAGGAAAGTTTATTTTTTCAAAAGTGTTTCTCCCTTGACTATATGCCAATGCTTAAAAGTATTGGGAGACCTTCATGATGAGAGCTAGAATAGCTCAGATAGGCCAGAGGCCTCAATATTGGAACTTGAGGGTTAAATGCCCGATTTTAGAAAATCACATACAGTGGGCCTAAGGCCAGTTGGCATGAGTAGGAGCAAGTAAGAAAACATGTGATATTTATGCCATAAATTCTAAATGAATGGAATGTGTGATTTCTCCATGGTACCAGGATAGTACTGACATACTAGATGGACTGGCGGCAGTGTGTCAGGGCTAGGACAATGGACCGGCCTAGACAAAGAGCTGTAGGTCGAGTTGAGAGTCGTGGCGGTCGGACTAGTGGCACCAATGATAAATGGCATTGTGGAAAAATTATTGTTTGTGCATGCACTTGTGGTTCGGGACCATCAAGATGCCTAGGAGGGGTAGTGATGCGTACTAGGGGATACTAGACCACATGGTGGAGATAAGGGCATTTTGTGGTGCCAACAGTGAGGGAAGCTCGACGTAGCTTCATGCGCATGAGACCGGGGTGGGGTCGAGATGAAGTCTCCGTCCTCATATGGACATGAAGTATTTTGGGTCTAAGGGTAGGATGTTAGAGATGTTCACTTAGACTTCAAGTAGAAGTTAGGGACTTCAATTAGGGTGGATGGTAAAAATGCTCTGATCCACAAGTGGGTGCAGTCAGCATAACTACATCTCGCGAATGTGTATGTACCCTTTTTGATGAAGGGCGTGTGTTGTTTGTGAAACACACCTAATATGGAAACGGGAAAGAGGTTTGAAAACCTTGGAAAGGATTTGAGAATCCTTGGAAAAGAATTGATAAACTTTAAAAAAAGGTTTTTGATGAAAGAATATTTCAAAAGAAAATAAGGAGTTAACACACCCCGATTAAAGTTGTTTTTGTGAAAACTCGTACCCAACACCCATTCATTGAGTTGTCAAACTCACCCCTCCCTTTACCCCTTTTCCGGAAACCAAGGGAAACCAACCTTAAACATCTGTCGGTAGCTGAACCTTAAGACATGTATGTAAAATTTATATTCAATTTTGATTAATGTTATTCCAAGAAAGGTACAGGTGAAAAGGATGTCTTACTCCTCGTGGTTTAAAAAAGGGGAAAAACCTTTTATAAATTGGGAGAGTGGTAGGTTATTCACGGGGATCCGACCAAATTGGGTCGGGGCATGACAAGTTCAATATGAGGGAGCAGATCAAGGAGCCCTTCAAATGATGTGGAGAACCCTCGTAACAATCTGTATGTGACTGGCCTCTCACATAGGATGTAAGCCCCGTCCATTGATAATAAGAAAACCAGGAAATGAACCGATCATTTCCAAAGAGAAAACTGAGCCGATTTATAAACCGAAACTGATAGAGAAAGGACAAACTAGGAAATTTCTGGATCCTAAGTGACCTAAAGAGTCACAAAAGTCATGATAAAGGACTTTAGGGTGAATTGGAGGTGAAAATCAAACCGGTTCAGGTGAACCGGACTAGAACTAGATTGAACCGATTTGAACCACTAGTGAACCAGTTTCTAAATTCATTTTTCTAGGTGGCTTAGAAAATTAAAATTAGAGAATTGAGGCCACCATTTGATAGAGAATGAATTTAGATTAATTTAAAAAATTTTAATTCTAAAAAAATCGGTCGAATCTAGCCTGAACAGACCGATTTCAGCGTTGAACCCGATTCGAACCGGTCCGGTTTGGTTCGGAAGAGTGTCATCTTCTACCTTCAGATGACAACACTGTTCACTCACTAGAAAATCAAGCAGGGCCAGGGAAGATGATAAGTCTCCGACCAGGGAGTTTTAGGCAATGAATGGCCGCCATTAAGGCACCAATTGGACAAGAAGTCCTCAAGTTTCCTATATAAAGAGCCCCTTCTCATTCATCCTCTTCATACTTGAAAATTCCACTCTCTCCCTGCTACTCCATTTTTTGGTGAAGCTCGAACTTGGGCATTTTTCTAAGCCAAAGAAAGCATGGTCAGGTTCTTTAGATTCGGGGAGAAGTCGGTTACATGACTGTAGTCTCCATTTGCTCCGAGTATCGCCAGATAAATGCCGGCGTGATAGAACAATTAAGCAACTCCATCGGACCAAAGCTGCCCTATTTTGGCTGAGCTAAAAATGACCAATTTGAGCCCTTCTCAGGCTAAACCAAGCCCTCCCAACACTTTTACAACCCTCCTACAGCTGAATTAGAAAGGAAAGGTAAGCCAATTTGGCTCCCCACTATAAATTTCGATTAGTGCTAGAGAGAGAACCGTCAGATCTTTACTGACCAAATTCTCCCTCAATTTGACATGAATTGAGGTTATTCTTTATTCTAGGAGTAACCTCAGGACAAGAGCTATCTGACCAGATTGAAAGCTCGGACCACCGCGCCGTCGATGGTAAGCTTTTGAAGCTTTCTCTCTCTACATTCAGTTTTTCGGCGAGACTCTGTTTGAGCTAGTTCTTGCATCAATTCATGAGATTCAAGTGCAATTGAATCGTATGGAAGTGTAAGAACTTAAATATACATTCAATTTCAACAATTAATCTCGTTTGATTGTTCAATTTGATGAAATCAAATTCGACCAAATTGAAAGGTTGAAATTGTGGGGGAAATTAGGGAAAATTTGGGGATTTCAAAAATTCGAGGGACTAAAGTGCAATTTCCTAAAATTGAGGGTCAATTGGGTATGGAAAAGATGTTGGAGGATGAATTAATCAATTTTTGGACTTTTTGGAGTGAAATTTACCATTTTTGTAAAGTAGGGGCAAAATGGTAATTTTGGAAAAGTTGGGGACCAAATTGGGAACTTGGGAAACTTGAACCCCTTTTTATGATTTTGAATAAATTGCGGTTCCAGGGTGAATTTTAGAAGTTTCGGGACTCATTTTGGGGGTAAAACGACATTAGGGACCTAAAGTTAAAGAAAAAGAACTTTAGGGACCTAATTGCAAATAATTAAAAAGTTTGAGTATTTTATTCATTTGTAATGAATGAAGGATATCAAGTCAAAGGATAATAAACAAGGATGTTCATATTATGTAGGAACATGAAGTATTGAGAACGCCAGCCATGACAAGCTCGCGTAGAGGCAAAAAGCCGGCCAAGAGGAATTCACGGCATTCACAAGTGAGTGGGATTTTTATATCATACCCGATTAAGATAATAAGCACATCAGAAATGAAAACCCGCTACAATGTGGGCTTTTAACATCACACCGGGATGGGGTGATGTAAGAAAACACATGGAAAAACTAATTACCGGTTGTAAGTAGATCATACCTAGTTGGTGTGATAAACTTCCTAGAAGGAAATAGAAAACCCGTTCATCGATTATGAGCGGATATGTCCTCACACCTGTTTGGTGTGATGGATGACTGAAAGATTATTTTTGTTGAAAGTGCTCTCCCCTAACTGTATTCCACTGCTTAAACTTTTTGGGAGACATTATTGACAGGAGTTCAAATAGATTAGATAGGCTAGAGGCCTCGATTTTGGAACTTGGGGGCTGAAATGCTCGATTTTTAAAAAATCTCGTACAGTGGGTCCAAGGCTAGTTGGCACGAGTAAGAGCTCGTAAAAAACATGAGTTTAAGCCATGAAAATTTTGTGCATGCACTGAGGTACGGGACCTTCAAGACGCCCAAGAGGGGTAGTGATGCGTCCTAGGGGCTACTGGACGACATGGTGAAAACTAGGGTAGATTGTCGTGCCAGCAGTCAGGGAAGCTCGACGTAGCTTCATGCGCATGAGACCGAGGTAGGGTCGGGATGAGGTCTCTATCGTCATACGGACACAGAGTTTTTTTATGGGATTGGGGGTTGGATATCGTGTACATCCACTCATTCAAAGGGTAGAAGTGGACGAGTTTCTATCTAGGTGGCTGGTAAAGTCGCTTTGATGCCACAAGTGGGTGCAGTGGACGTGTTGCCCTACGGATGTGTGTTCCCTTTATGATGAAGGGTGTGTGTTGGTTGATAAACACACCATTTGTTGTTAATGATGAGAAATGGCTATGAAAACCGAGATTTTGAGAATGGAATGTTTTAAAGAAAATAAGGAGTCTGACACACTCCAATTTAAACTATTTTCTGAAAATTAAATTTTAAAACACCCATTCACTAAATCGTTGAACTCTGCCCTTCCTTATACCCATTTTCAGGTAACCAAGGGAAAACCTACCCAAAGACCTCGAGTTAATCGCACCTATAAGACATGTATGTTAAGTTTAAAATTTCTTGTAGTTTTGATTAATGTTATTCTAGGAAAGGTACAGGTTTAAAGGAGGTCTTACTCACGGTATAAAGGAAGGGGAAAATCCTTAATAAACTGGGAGAGTGACGGGTTGATCATAGGGATCTAACCAAATTGGGTCGGGGCGTGACAACTTGAGTGGTATCAGAGCTTGTTTCCTTGAATACATTATCAAAATTAGAAAACATAGTAACTAATAGAAATGATTTAAAAATTTTTAGAATGGCTCCCAAGAAAGGAACCAAGAGAAATAGAGTCGTAGTATACAACACTGCCCAACCATCCCTACCTGTGGAAACTCCTAGAGGAGCCCAAACAACCCCTCCTAGACTTAGCTCAGAACACCAGAGGTTGTACGAGAAGTTCACTCGTGTATTTGGGCAACCAAACCTCGTCCCTGAGGCAAGCACTAATTCTCGGGTTGAACTAGAGGAAGTGCAATCTCATCCTCCTCCTATTAGCCATTCCCCTCTAGTAGACATCCCCAGAAATCTAAAGACTCTCCGTCAACTAGGGTGTAAGTCTTTCCTCGAAGAGAAAGATGCTGATGTCGCTATGGATTGACTAGCAAACATTAAGAAGCTAATGGGAATACCACCACAGGACATGGTGATTTTGATAGAATTCTTCTTGGAGGAAAGTGCTAAACGGTGGTGGGACAATGTCCAAAACTTGCATACCTCCACCCCCACTAGGAGAAATTTGAAGAGAGGTATGCGGAGGAATACCTGGCTCCTCATTTGATTAATGAGAAGAAGCAAGAATTCATCCGACTTCGGCAAGGGCTTAACTCCATATCAGAGTACGAAACAAAATTCAATGAGTTAAGACCCTTTGCTTTTGACCTAGCTGGGCCAAGAGATATATGCCAGGGGCTCGTGGACGGTCTCAATATGGACCTACGAGGTTGTATGGGAGTACTAGGATGCCCCACGAACCTAGCAGCAGTAATTAGTATGGCTCATGAGTGTGAGCGACTGGTGCAGACTTGATGCCGTCATATGGAGCAAATGACCCGGAAGGTGGATAAGGGTCAAAACCATCAGGAAGGATGGAAAGAGCATAATGGTCCAAAATGGGGAAATAGAATGGAATTTCAAAGGAGAAAGGACATGCCACCACCTCCCAGAGAGTAATCCCCACCTTGCCCCAAGGAAACACTCATTGTTCAAGGTGTCAAAGAACCACGAGGGAGCATGCTTGACCTGCTTTGCATGCGGACAAGTGGGACACTTTTAAAAGGAATGCCCCACTCTCAAGGAGAACAAGTAGAGGAATACACTTGGACCACCTCAAGGGAACCCCAGGCCAGACGCTATAGCACAAGTACCAGCTAGGGTATACAACCTCACATAGGAAGAGGCTAGAAAAGACCCTAGCACTATAGCAGATACATCCCAAAACCCTCCCAATTAGTTCAAGAGAATCTTGTAATTTAAATTTTTATTCAATAAAGAAAAGCCTTTCCTCTAAAATATAAGTTTCTTCAAATAAGGGTATGTGCAATTATGGGGACAACAAGTTTATGCCCACTTCAACTCAGGAGCTGAGAGATCCTTCATCTAGGAAGATTTGATTCCAAGTGTACCCCTAGAACTTACTCCACTAGAAAAAAATTTCAACATCCTCACACCCTTAGGAGAAGGGTTAAATAGGAATAAACAATTAAAAAGATGCGAGATAAAGATTGGGGAAATCAAACTTGAAGCGGATTTGATTCCATTACACTTGAAGGAGGCAGAAGTAATCATGGGGATGGATTGGTTAAGTAACCATCAGGCCAAGATGAACCGTGGAAAGAAAACAGTGACCTTCCATACTCCTGAGACAAGCGAACTAAAGTTCTAAGGAGACCGAAGGAGAGGTGAAGTGCAGATGGTATCTTGTATGAAAGCCTAGAAAATGATATAGACAAGTTGTACGGCTTTCCTGGCCATGTTCATCAATGAGGAGTTTGAAGAGAAGAGAATCGAAGACATTCCAATGGCTAAACATTACCCGAAAGTATTTCTAGAAGAACTACCTGGGCTACCTCTAAGTCGGCAAGTGGAGTTTACCATAGAGATTGTCCTAGGAATCAACCTCATATCCGAAGCCCCCTATCGTATGGCTCTAGTAGAACTAAATGAATTGAAAGAACAACTAGACGGGCTATTAGAGAAGGATTTTATACATCCTAGCCAGTCTCAATGGGGTGCACCCGTCCTATTCGTAAAGAAAAAGGATGGAAGTATGAGACTGTGTATAGACTATAGAAAGTTGAACTAGGTCACCATTAAGGATAGATACCCACTTCCGTGGATTGATGACCTATTCGACCAATTAAAAGGGGCAGTTTACTACTCTAAGAAGACCTTCAGTTGGGCTATCATCAACTCAGGATCCGAGAGGAGAACATTCCCAGGATGGCATTCCGATCCCGATACGGACATTATGAGTTCAAAGTGATGCCATTTGGATTAACGGATGCCCCTGCAACCTTCATGGATTTGATGAACCATGTGTTCCAACCACACTTGGACAGGTTCGTGATAGTGTTCATAGATGATATTCTTATATACTCACGAACTAGGTTTTAGCATGAAGAACATTTGGCAAACACCTTGGAGATATTGAAGGAAAATTACTTATATGCAAAATTCTCCAAGTGTGAGTTCTAGCTGCAGATTGTAGGACTCTTAGGACATATAGTGTCCAAGGATGTAGTCAAAGGAGATCCGATAAAGGTGGAAGCCATATTAGATTGGAAGGCACCAAGGAATCCTTCAGAGATACGAAGTTTCTTAGGTCTGGCAAGATACTAGAGACGGTTCATGTAAGACTTTTCTAAGATAGCAGCTCCTCTAACTCGGATCACCAGGAAAGGAGTTGAGTATAAGTGGGATGAAAGCTATGAGAAGTCTTTCTTAGAGTTGAAGACTCGATTGACAACCATACCAATACTCTCCCTACCTGACCCTAGTGCGAGAGAGTACACCGTCTATAGTGATGCATCTGGATAAGGACTCATATGTGTATTGATGCAACAAGAGGAGGTTATTGCTTATGCCTTGCGACAACTTAAGTTAAATGAGAGAAACTATCCAACCCATGATATGGAATTAGCCGCGATAATGTTTGCCTTAAAGATTTGGCAATACTACCTTTACAAGGTTAAGTGTAGGATATACACGGATCATATGAGTTTTAAGTACTTCCTAACTCAAAAGGAGTTAAATCTTCACCAAAGAAGATGGTTGGAATTGGTGAAAGACTATGACCTAGTGATAGAGTATCACCCCGGAAAGGCGAATGTGGTGGTAGATGCCTTAATTCGCAAATATCAAACCGAGGTAGCACAAATAAAGACAAGCTACATACCCTTGTTTCTACAGCTAAGAAGAATAGAAGTAGAACTGAGGATGGACAAGTAAGAGAAGTGCTTGTTAGCTAATGTCGTGGTAAGGCATATTCTAACTAAGTAGATTAAGGCTTAATAAAAGGCAGATAAAGAACACCAACCTTATTTGAACCCGGTTAGTAGAGAAACGAAATTGGACTACGACCTACGAGATGATGGAGTGCTAACCTACAAGGGTAGGGTTTGTGTGCCTCAAAATAAGGAGTTGAAGAGGTTAATTCTGGAAGAGGCACACGATTCAGTATATGCGATGCATTTGAACAGTACTAAGATGTACCGCACCCTCAAACAAGGATATTGGTGGAAAGAAATGAAGAGGGATATTGTGGAATACATAACCCGATGTTTGTCATGTCAACAGATAAAGGCGGAACATAAAAAACTATCAAGACTGCTCCTGTCACACCCCGACCTAGTTTGGTCAGATCCCCGTGAACAACTCGCCACTCTCCTGGTTTATTAAGGGTTTAACCCCTCTTCTAAATCATGGGGAGTAAGTTGTCCTTCTTACATGTACCTTTCCTGTAATAACATTAATGAAAATTAAATATAAATTTTACATACTTGCCTTAAGGTTTGGCTGCCGATATATTTTTAAGGTTGGTTTTCCCTTGGTTTCCTAAAAAGGGGTAAATGGAGGGGGTGAGTTCGACAACTCACTCAATGGGTGTTGGGTGAGAGTTTTCACAAAAATCAATTTTTTTTGGAGTGTGCTAGACTCCTTATTTCATTAAAAATGCTTTTCTTTAAATTCCGGTTTATCAAAACCTTTTTCCATGGTTTCCCAATTCATTTCCAAGGATTCTTAAATCTTTTCCACGGGTCTCATAACCTCTTTCCCATTTCCATATTCGGTGTGTTTCACAAACAACACACGCCCTTCATCATGAAGGGATCACACACATTCGTGAGATGCATTTACGCTGACTGCACCCACTTGTAGATTGGAACGTCTTTACCATCCACCCTGATAGAGGTCTCTGACATCTACCCAAAGTCTGAGTGAACATCTCTGACGTCCTACCCTCAAACAAAAAAATACTACGTGTCCATATGAGGACAGAGACCTTATCCCGACCTCACCCCGGCCTCATGTGCATGAAGCTACATCGAGCTTCCTTGACTGTTGGCACGACAATCTGACCTTATCTCCACCATGTCATCTTGTTGCCCCTAGGACGCATCACTATCCCTCTTGGGCATCTTAAAGGTCCCATAACTTAGTGCATGCACAAAATAATAGTTTTCCTAATAAGCCATTTAATCTTTGGTGACACTGGTCCAATGGCCCCGACCCTCAACTCGACCTGCAACTATTTGTCTCGACTGTTCCATCAAGCTGTCATGTCTCACTACCGTCAGTCCATCGAGTATGTCAATCCTGTCTTGTTACCATGTCCAAACATATCATTCATTCATGGCTTAAACTCATGTTTGTTTACGAGCTTTCGCTCGTGCCAACTAGCGTTGGGCCCACTATATAAGATTTTTCAAAATCGAGCATATTAGCCCCCAAGTTCCAAAATCGAGGCCTCCGGCCTATCTGAGCTATTCGAGCTCCCGTCAAGAAGGTCTCCTAAAAAGTTTAAGCAATGGCACACAATCACGGGAGAGAACTTCTGACAAAATAATCTTTTCATCTGTCCATCACACCAACTGAGTATGAGGACATCTCCGCTTATAACCGTTAAGCGGGTTTTCTACTTCCTTTCAGGAAGTTCATCATACCAATCAGGTATGATCTACTTACAATTGGTAATTTGTTTTTCTGCATAATTTCTATAACACTCCACTCAGTGCATAATTTCTATAACACTCCACTCAGGTGTGATAGTTAAAATTCCACTTAGTAGTGGGTTTTCATTTTCGAGGTTCTTATCATCCTAATCGGGTATGATATAAAAATCTCACTCACCCGATAACACAGTCATTTCCTCTTAACTGGTTCTTTATCTTCACGCGAGTTTGTTCTTGCTGGAGTTCTTGGTACTTCATGTTCCTACACGATATGAACATCCTTGTTTATTATCCCTTGGCCTAACAGCCTTCATTCATCACAAATAGATAAAATACCTAAACTTTTCAATTATTTGCAATTAGGTCCCTAAATTTCTTTTTCTTTAACTTTAGGTCCCAAATGCCAATTTTTTCCCAAATTGAGTCCCGAAACTTCAAAATTTTACTTTAGGACCTCCATTTATTCAAAATTACAAAAAGGGGTTCAAGTTTCCCAAATTCCCAATTTGGTCCCCAACTTTTCCAAAATTACCATTTGCACCTACTTTACAAAAATGGTAAATTTGACCTCAATAATTCCAAAAATCAACCAATTAGCCCTCCAACATCTTTTCCAAAAATCGACCAATGAAATGTTTTAAAGGAAAATAAAGAGTCTGGCACACTTCAATTCAAACTATTTTCTGAAAGTCATACTTTAAACACCCATTCACTAAGTTGTTGAACTCACCCTGTAAACCCCGCACTTTTGACTTAAGAAAAACTGGGAAAAGGAACGGTCAAACCAAGTAAGAAAAACGAGCCGGTTTACATTTGAGAACATGCAATATGGAAATTTACAACTTCCGGGTGATCTAAAGGGTTCATTAAACCTTGGAAAAGAAATTTAAGAAACTTTAGAAAATAAAAACCAAATTGGTTTAGGTGAACTATATTTCATAAGAACTTCAAAATTAAGTGTGCTTGCCTGAGAGTAGTGTGAGGATGGGTAACCTCTTGGGAAATATGAAATTTTTTTGTAACTTGAAATTTCAGTCAAAAATTTTTATGTACGCCTTATTATAAATAACCATAAATTAATATATATTTAATTATTGTAATTAATACCAATAATTTAATACCTAAATTAAATTATTAGAATTAATACAAATAATTTAATACCGAAATTAAATTATTGGAATTAATACCAATAATTTATGGTAATATTAATACTAGTAATAAATCTCGTCCATTTAATACATGAGTTTTACACCTATATAAAGAGGTTATCCCCATTTTATTCTCCTCACACCTGAACACTTCTCACTCTCTCTACTGCTCAATTTCCTAGTAAAGCTCGAACCAGAGCTTCGAATTGAACAAAGGTCGGGCTCTTTAGAATCGGGGAGAAGACAGTTATCTGATAGCAAACTCCAGTCAATCCGAGAATCGTTGGAGAAGCGCTGACATGATGGAATAGTGAAGCAACTTCGGCGGAACGAAGCTGCCCTATTTCGGCCAAGCTGAAATCGACCATTTCAAGCCCTCCTCAGGCCAAACCAAGCCCTACCAACACTTCCTCAACCTTTCCACGGCCGAATTAGGACCGAAAGGTACGCCAATTCGGCTCCCCTTTACAATTTTCAATTGGTGCTAGATTGAGAGTCAACCGAATTTCAATGACGAAATTCTAATCCAATTCAGTATCAATTGATGCAATTCTTGATTCTAGGATGAACCTCAGGACGAGACCTATCTGCCCAAATCGAAAGCTCGAACCGACGTGCCTTCACTAGTGAGTAATCGTAGCTTTCTCTCTCTACAGTCTATTTTCTGGCGAAGCTCCGTTTGAGCTCGTTCCGACGTTAAAATCTGCGATTCAAAGTTTCTTAGAATCATATGACCATGAAGGAACTCAATTTCAACTCCAATTTCAATAATTAGAAGTGTTTGATCGGTCAATTTGATGAAATTAAATTCGATAGTGTTAAAGAGTTGAAATTGGGGGAAAATTTAGGGATTTTCGAAATTCAAAGGGCCAAAATACAATTTTATGAAATTGAGGGTCAATTGGGCATGAAAATAATGTTGGAGGACCAATTGAGGAATTTTGGAATTTTTGGGGCAAAACTTACCATTTTTGTAAAAGAAGGGCAAAATGGTAATTTTGGAAAAATTGGGGGACCAAATTGGAAATTTGGGAAATTAAACCCCTTTTTGGTGAAATTGAATAAATTGAGGTCCCAGGATAAATTTTAAAAGTTACGGGACTCAATTTGAGGAAAAACCGACATTAGGGACTTAAAGTTAAATAGAGATAACTTTAGGGACCTAATGACAAATAACTAAAAGTTTGGATTTTCTCATTCATTGGAAATGAATGAAGGCTGTTATGCTGAGTAATAATGAACAAGGTTGTTCATATCATGTAGGAACACAAAATACCGGGAACGCCAACAAGGACAAGCTCACGTGAATACAAAGAACCAGTCTAGTAGAATTCACGGCATTAACGGGTGAGTGGGTTTACTAACATCATACCCGGTTGGGATGATGAGCATAACTTAAAGTTAAAAACCACTTACCGGTTGTGAGTGGGTTTACTAACATCATACCCAGTTGGGATGATGAGCACAACTTAAAGTTAAAAACCACTTACCGGTTTTGAGTGGGTTTACTAACGTCTTACCCGGTTGGGATGATGAGCACAACTTAAAGTTAAAAACCACTTACCGGTTGTGAGTGGGTTTACTAACTTCATACCCGATTGGGATGATGAGCACAACTTAAAGTTAAAAACCACTTACCGGTTGTGAGTAGGTTTACTAACATCATACCCATTTGGGATGATGAGCACAACTTAAAGTTAAAAACCACTTACCGGTTGTGAGTGGGTTTACTAACATCATACCCGGTTGGGATGATGAGCACAAATTAAAAGTTAAAAACCACTTACTGGTTGTGAGTGGGTTTACTAACATCTTACCCGGTTGGGATGATGAGCACAACTTAAATGTTAAAAACCACTTACCGGTTGTGAGTGGGTTTACTAACATCATACCCGGTTGGGATGATGAGCACAACTTAAAAGTTAAAAACCACTTACCGGTTGTGAGTGGGTTTACTAACATTATACCCGGTTGGGATGATGAGCACAACTTAAAATTAAAAACCACTTACCGATTGTGAGTGAAAATTTTATATTATACCCAGTTGGGAATGATAAGTACCTCGGTATGAAAATCCACTATTAAGTGGTATTTTAAACATTGCTACTTAGAGGAAGTGATGTGAAAATCATGTGGAAAAACTACTTACCGATTGTAAGTAGGTCATACTCGGTTGGTATGATGAGACTTCCTCGAAGGAAGTTGAAAACTCGTTCATCGGTTATGAACGGAGGTGTCCTTATACCCAGGCGATATAATCGATAAAGAAAACATATGTTTTGTCGGAAGTGCTCTCCCCTGACTATGTGCCAATGCTTAAACAATTTGGGAGACCTTCTCGACGGGAGCTCGAATAGCTCTGATAGGCCGAGGGTCTCGATTTTGAAACTTGGGGGCTAAATGCCCAATTTTGAAAATCTCGTACAGTGGGCCCAAGGCCAGTTGGCACGAGCAGGAGCTCGTAAACGAACATGATATATGTGCCATAAAACTTAATAAGTGAATTTTTTGGCCATGGTACCAAGATAGGACCGACATGCTCAGTCAACTAGCGGTAGTGCGACATGACAGGTCGACGGACCAGTCAAGACAAACAACTGCGGGTTGAGTTGAGAGTCAGGGCCGTTGGACCAGTGGCACCACAGATTACATGGCAATATTATGAAACATTGTTTGTTCACGCACTGTGAGTACGAGATCATTAAGATGCCCATGAGGGGTAGTGATACGTCCTAAGGGCACTGGACGACCTGGTGGCTATAAGGGCAGTTCGTCGTTCTAGCTGTCTGTGCGAAATTTAGAGTAGCACCAAGCGCATGAGACCGGGGTGGGGACAGGATGAGGTCTCTATTCTCATATAGACACAAAGAAGTGATTTCGGGATTGTGGGTTGGATGTCACGTACATCCACTCATTCCCAGGGTAGAAGTGGTCGTACTTCTATCCGAGTGGCAGGAAAAGTCGCTCCAAAGCCACTAGCGGGTTCAGTAGTGATACTGACTTGCGAATGTGTGTAACCTTCATGATAAAAGATGTGTGTTGGGTGATGACACACTGTAGTAACTAAGAAATAATGAAAAAATCTGAATTTTTAAATGAAGGGATTTTTGAAAACAAAGGAGTCTGGCACACTCTATATAAATATTTTTCTTAAAAGTCAAAAGCTTTTAAAAACTCATTCACTGAGTAGTCGTACTCACCCCCTCCCTTATATCCCTTTCAGAAAATCCCGGAAAGCCTCCCCTTAAAGACCATCAACTAAGATGCCTGTAAGACAGGTATGTAAAGTTTCAAAATTTCATGCAGTTTTTATTATGCTATTCTAGGAAAAAGGTGCAGGTTAAAGGACGCCTTACTCTTTACGGTTTACAATAAGAGGAAACCCTTTAATAAACTGAGAGAGTGGCGGGTTGATCACGGGGATCCGACCAAACCTGGTCGGGGTGTGACACATCCCCTCCCTTATACCCCTTTCAGGTAACCCGGGGAAAGACTACCTAAGGACTACAAGTTAACACACTTGTGAGACAGGTATGATAAGTTTAAAATTTTATACAGTTTTGATTTATGTTATTTCAGGAAAGGTGCAAGGTTAAAGGATGTCTTATTCCTCACGGTTTAAAAAAGGTACAACCCTTAATAAACAAGGAGAGTGGTGGGTTGATCACAGGGATCTGACCAAATCGGGTCGGGGCATGACACTACATCCTCCCAACTTTATAATAATGAGCGCCTCATCATTGTAAAACTGACACGGTGCAAGGCTCAAAACAAAATATCCCAAATTATTTTCCAATTTAGTAAATTGACTTTTGGTAAACCATATACCGGGACTATATATTGAATGTAAGACATACCTTTGGTTTAGGTTTAGCTTTCCCCATCAATACATGTCCTTCTTCACCATTTTTACCTAAAAGGGGTAATCGGAGGGGAATGAGTATGACAACTTAGTGAGAGGGCTTTGCTGACGTCGTGACTTCATATCCACGATTCAGCTCATACTCTAAATAGGGTTTCATGAAGGTTTATGAAAAATAGGAGTCACCATGGGTAGGCTTGTGTAGATATTAAAGAATTGACTTGTATTTGACAAGTTTGAAATCCGTTTCTTTCATTAGAAGAAGGTTATCCTTTCACCTTACGTTTTAAGTTTAGCACACACAATCAACCACCCTCCTATCATAGGAGGGATCACACATTCGCAATACGGTCATCGACCGTGCCACTTGTGGACTGGAGCGCATTTACCGTCCACCATGATAGAGGGATACTGCCTCTACCTAGAGTTTGAGTGGACATCAATAGTCTGACACATCAAACCCCAAATTACTTCACCATGTCCGCTCAGTGGGATGAGATCTCATTCCCCATACTACCTCGGTCTCTATGCGCAGGAAGCTCATCAGCTGACCTACTGAACGACAAAACCACCTTTATGCTCCATGGGTCATCCAACAATCTTTGGGCTCCATCACTACCTCATGCTAGGTGTCCTAATGGCTAGAACATAACAGTACATGTACAATCAATAGTCATTTTGAATTATAGCCTTTATCTTTGGCCCTCTAGCGCAACAATCTATCAACTTAACTTTGGCCTACGCGTATTAGCCCAATAGGTTTGATGACCTGGCTTCGGCCTAATAAGCTCGACAACTCAGCTTGGCTCGATGGGTTGCACACAAAGTTTCCATTGTTCAGATCTTTTTTATTATTCATCAAATTTTTATTCTGGATAGGTCCACGCTCGTGTCCTTCGGCCTTGGGCCCACTTTCATGAGATTTCCAAAATATGGCCTTGGGCCCACTTCTCTTTTTTTTTTAAACCCTAGCCTTGGGCCCATTAGGACATTATAATCCCCATACATAATATATTCTCCCAAAATAAGATTTTTAGCTTGGTTCACACAATTAAGAAGGAATATATTCTCAAAACATTTTACTTAATGAAAGGTAGAAAATTTCAATCGATACCGATGTCAGAAATCCCACTCACCTTATTTTGAGGATGTGTTCACCCTGGAGGGGTTCCTGAGTGCATGTGTGAATATTCTCCCTTCTGCTCCCACTAAACCCTTTGGTATCTCTGGGGTTCGTCGGATAGTATCCCCCTAAATTTCCGAACTTAGGGCATTTCGGTAATTTCCCTTCTATCTTACTTTTTAGCCAAACATGTCCTTAATCTCTTATTTCCAATTTGCCCAAACATGCCATTAATGGCAGTCTCAAAATCTCAGCCACCTAGTGGGGGTAATTTGGTCATTTACATGACAAGGCACTCTTATGATTTAAACTCATGTGTAGGGGTAATTTTTGCCCTTCTGTCCACCATCCTTTAGTTGAACAATGGGTTTAGGAAACCCCGTACATTCAAGCCCAAAGTCCTCTCGACTGCAACTGAAGCGTTCTACCTCATTATCTGCTTCAATTTGATTTCTCCCTCTCTTTGGCATCTGACGTTTAATCCTTTTGTATATATATTTGATATAAGTACATAATACCCACAATGCTCTGGCTTCAGCTTAAGAAGGTTGTCTGCCGCCCAACACCCACCTTTATGTCACCATGGAGACGGCAAGCTCTGAGAAGAGCTCCCTAACATTAGAATCAGGTTCAATTGGAATATCTTTAACAAGCTTAACAGCTTCACCCATAAGACCAACTCGCCCAAGGAGATCAACCATGCAAGCATAATGCATTGCTGTCGGCTTGATGTTTTATTCTAGCATCTCATCAAAAGTACTTTCTCCCTCTTTCAAATAGTCCTCCATGGCTACAAGCAGATAAAATTGCAATATATGAAATTGAATCATATTCTACACCATCACACTTCATAGCTTCAAAGAGACTAATTGCAATATCCACCTTTCCAATCATTCCATAGCCTAAAATTATAATGTTCCATGAGGCTACATCCTTATTTAGAATGCGATCAAACATTTTCTTTGCAATATCAATTTTCCCACATTTTATGTACAAATCCAACAGGGAGTTGGCAAAAACAGGTGCCCTTGAAAGAGTTCCATCACTATTAACCTGTGAATCTCTTTTCCTTGCTTGAGTGCAGCCATGTTTGCACAAGCGAAGAAAATAGCCATACAGGAAATAACATTGTGCTGCATACCCGTAAACCGCATTTCTTGGAACAAAATGAGGGATTCCATGCAAGCACTAGTTCAAGAGGAGCCTATAATCAGCGAGTTGTAGGATACTTCATCTTTTTGCAATGAGGTCCTGAAAACACTTTTAGTGAACTTTAAGTTACCCCATTTTGCATACATGTCCATCAGGGCATTGGAGACAAAAAAATCAAAGACTAACTCCATTCGAATTACCCTAGCATGGAGCTCTTTTCCAAATTGAAGAGAACCTATCCTAGCGCAAGCTGGAAGCAAATTGGTAAAGGTGATAGAGTTAAATGTTTCACCATGATCTTGCATTTGTCTTATCAAATCAAGTGCTTGTAACTCAAACATATTATGAGCAAAATTTGCCACCATGGCATTCCATGATACAAGATTCCTGCCATTCATCTGATGAAATATGGAAGCCACTTTAGTTGGGCAGCTAGATTTTGCATACCTGTCAATTAATGAGTTGGAAATGAAAATATCTGATTCCATTCCTATTCTTCTACTATAGCCATGAAGTTCCTTTGCTAAATAGAAAGTTCCTAGGTAGACTAGCACTAGGAGCATACTTGAAATTGTTACCATGTTCGGTGTCAAACCCTCATAAGCCATCAAACAGAAGCAACTCAAAGCATCCGGGTATAACTTCCAATAAGCAAGACTAGTGATAATTGCATTCCATGAAACTTTATTCTTCTCAATCATTTCATCAAAGACTTGATTTGTGGCCTTCATGCTACCACACTTCCCATATGCATCAATTAGTGCATTCCTAGCAGTTACAGGAATACCCGGTCCCGTTTTGACCATATAAGCGTGAATCTCCTTTGTCACTGTCTCATCCTTGAGCCCAGAACATATTAGAAGAACACTAATAACATTAACAAGATTAGGACTCAAACCAGTGTCAGAAACCATGTCTCCATACAGGATGGTTGCATTATGATAAATCTCCTTTGTCACTGTCCCAATTGCAGTATTCCCAGAAATGGCATCCCCCTCAAGCATTTCATCGAAAACATGCCATGCGCTTCTAATATCCCTGCAATTCCCATAGAACTGCATCAGCATATTACCGACCTACACGTCATCATCGTATCCAAGCTTAAACATGACCCTATGAACCTCCATCCCTTTCTCTACTTCTAAATGATCAGCACACGCCTTGAGCACGAACGAGTACGTATGATCCTCTAATCAGATCCCAGACCGAACCAGTGAGTTATACTGTCACGCCCCAACCTAGTTTGGTCGGATCCCCATGAGCAACCTGCCACTCTCCCAATTTATTAAGGGTTTTCCCCTTCTTTAAACCGTGAGAAGTAAGGTGTCCTTTAGACATGTACCTTTCTTGGAATAACATTAATCAAACTGCATAAAATTTAAACTTACATACTTGTCTTGCCGATTTAGCTAGCTGAAGGTCTCTAGGTAGATTTTTCCCTTGGTTACCTGAAAAGGGGTAAAGGGTGGGGGTGAGTTTGACAACTCAATGAATGGGTGTTTAAAACAAGAATTTCTATGAAAATAGTTTGAATTGGAGTGTGTCAGACTCCTCAATTTCTTTAAAACCATTCTTTCCTTGAATTCCAGGTTATTAGAAACCAATTTCCTCATAATTGGTGTGTTAAACAATCAACGCACGCCCTTCATCATGAAGGGGTCATACATTAGTAAGGCAGCCCATCCACTGCACCCACTTGTGGCATCGGAGCGACTTTACCGGCCACCTAGATAGAAGCCCGTCCACTTCTACCTTAGGAATGAGTGGATGTTCGCGACATCCAACCCCCAAACTTGAAAAGAAACTCCATGTTCGTATGAGGACAGAGACCTCATCCTGACCCCACCCCGGCCTCAAGCGCATTAAGTTATGACGAGCTTCCCTGACTATTGGCATGACAAATTGCCCTTATCTCTACCATGTCATCTAGTAGCCACTAGGACGCATCACTACCCCTCTTGGGCGTCTTGATGGTCCCGAACCTCAGTGCATGCACAAACAAAGTTTTCCATATAATCCATTAATCTTTGGTGCCACTAGTCCAATGGCTTCAACCCTTAGCTCGACCTGCAACTATTTGTCTAGATTGGTCTGGTGACCTGTCTCGTCACACTACCGCCAATCGATCGAGTATGTCAGTCCTGTCTTGATACCATGGCCAAATCACATCATTCATTACAATTTCCATGGCTTAACATCAAGTTTTTTTATGAGCTCCTGCTCATGCCAACTGGCCTTGGGACCACCGTACGAGATTTTCAAAATCGGGCATTCTAGCCCCCAAGTTCCAAAAACCGAGGCCTCTGACCTAACTAAGCTATTCGAGCTCCTGTCAAGAAGGTCTCCCAAAATGTTTAAGTAGTGGAACATAGTCAGTGGAGAACACTTCTAAAAAAAATCACTTTTCACTCGTCTATCACACCAACCGGATGTAATAAAATCTTCGCTTACTACCGATAAACGGGTTTTCCACTTCATTCTAGGAAGTTTCATCATACCAACTAGGTATGATTTACTTACAACCGATAAATAGTTTTTCCGCATGATTCTCACATAACCCCAACCAAGTGTGATGTTAAAATTCCACATAGTAATGGGATTTCAATTCCAAGGTACATATCATCGCAACCGAGTATAATGTGAAAATTCCTACTCACCTGAAAAATACAGTGTATTTTTCCTCTTAACCGACTCTTTTCCTCACGCGAGCTTATCCTTGTTGATGTTCATGGTACTTTGTGTTCATTAACCTTTGGCCTAATAGCATTCATTCATCACAAATGAATAAAATACCCAACTTCTAATTATTTGCATTTAGGTCCCTAAAGTTCTTTTTCTTTAACTTTAGGACCCTAATGCTAATTTTTCCCCAAATTGAGTCTCTAAACTTCTAAATTTAACTTTGGGACCTCAATTTATTCAAAATCACAAAAGGGGTTCAAGTTTCCCAAATTTCCAATTCGGTTCGCAACTTTTCAAAAATTACCAATTTGCCCCTACTTTACAAAAATGGCAATTTGACCCCAATAATTCCACAAATTGACCAAATGGTGCTCCAGCATCTTTTTCATGGCCAATTGGCCCTCACTTTTATGAAATTTTACTTTAGTTCCTCAATTTTACAAAATTCCCAAATTTCCCCCTTTCAAACTGGATGAAATTGATTTTATCAAATTAACCATTCAATCGGGTTTAATTGATGAAATTGAAGGTAAAATTAAGTTCCTACACTTCCACATGATTCAATGGAACTTTGAATCACGTTATTTGGATCCAAATTGAGCTCAAATGGAACTTCGTCGGAAAACTAGACTTAGAGAGAGAAAGCTTCAAAAGCTTATTGTCGGGGGTGCGGCGGTCCGAGCTTTCGATATGGGCAAATAGCTCTCGTCTTGAGTTACTCTTAGGATCAAGAATCACATCAATTTATGCCAAATTGAGGAAGAAAATGGTCAGTGAAATTTTATCGGTTATCTCTCTAACAATGATCATAAATTATAGAAGGGAGCTAAATTGGCTTACCTTTCTACTCTAATTCAGTCGTATGAGAGTTATGGAAGTGTTGGTAGAGCTTGATTTGGCCCAAGAAGGGCTCAAATTGGCCATTTTTAGCTCGGCCAAAACAAGGCAACTTCAGTCCGCGGGAGCTACTTCACTATTCGATCACGTTGGCGCTTCTCTGATGATCCTTGGAGCAAATGGAGACTACCGTCGGGTAGCTGACTTCTCCCCGAATCTAAGGAACCCGATCTCACCTTATTTGGCTCGGAAAATGCCCAAGTCAGAGCTCTGGTTCGAGCTTCACAAGAAAATGGAGCAGTGGGGAGAGAGAGTAGTTTTCAGGTGTGAGTAGGATTGTAAAACTCGCCCTTTTGAGCTAAGGAAAACCAGGAAAAGAACCGGTCAAACCAAGTGAGGATTCAGAACCGGTTCACAAACCCGATTATTTCTGAACGGGCAAGTTGGGAATTTACAATTCTTGGGTGATCCAAAGGGTTAATTAAACCTTGGAAAAGAAACTTAAGATAAATTAGAAAATAAAAACCAAAATGGTTTAGGTGAACTAGATTTCATAAGAACTTTAAAGTTAAGTGATCTCTTGGGAAGTATGAATTTTTTTTGTAACCCGAAATTTCGGTCAAACATTTGTATGTATGCCTTATCATAAATAACCATAAATTAATAGATATTTAATTATTGTAATTAATACAAATAATTTAATAACGAAATTAAATTATTGGCATTAATACCAAAATTTAATTTATTGAAATTAATACTGAAATTAAATTATTGGAATTAATACCAATAATTTATGGCAATATTAATACTAGTAATAAATCTCGCCCATTTAATACACGGGTTTTACATCTATATAAAGAGGTCATCCCCATTTCATTCTCCTCACACCTGAACACTTCTCTCTCTCTCTCTCTACTGCTCCATTTCTCAGTAAAGCTCGAACCAAAGCTTCGAATTGAACAAAGGTCGGGCTCTTTAGAACTGAGGAGAAGACAGTTATCTGATAGCAAACTACAGTCAATCCGAGAATCGTTGGAGAAGCGCCGACATGATGGAATAGTGAAGCAACTCCGGCGGACCAAAGCTGCCCTATTTCGGCCAAGCTGAAATCGGCCATTTCAAGCCCTCCTCGGGCCAAACTAAGCCCTCCCAACACTTCCTCAGCCTTTCCACGACCGAATTAGGACCGAAAGGTAAGCTAATTCGGCTACTCTTTACAATTTTCGATCGGTGCTAGAGAGAGAATCGACCGAATTTCAATAATAACATTCTAATCCAATTCTGCATCAATTGATGCAATTCTTGATTCTAGGATGAACCTCAGGATGAGAGCTATCTGCCCAGATTGAAAGCTCAGACTGTTGTGCTTTCACCGGTGAGTAATCAAAGTTTTCTCTCTCTACAGTCTATTTTTCGGCGAAGCTCCGTTTGAGCTCGTTCCGACGTTAAAATCTGCGATTCAAAGTTTCTTAGAATTGTATGAACATGCAAGAACTCAATTTCAACTCCAATTTCAATAATTAGAAGTGTTTGATTGGTCAATTTGATGAAATCAAATTCGGTAGTGTTGAAGAGTTGAAATTGGGGGAAAATTTGGGGATTTTCGAAATTCAAAGGGTCAAAATACAATTTTATGAAATTGAGGGTCAATTGGGCATGAAAATAATGTTGGAGGACCAATTGAGGAATTTTGGAATTTTTGGGGCAAAACTTACCATTTTTGTAAAAGAAGGGCAAAATGGTAATTTTGGAAAAATTGGGGGACCAAATTGGAAATTTGGGAAATTAAACCCCTTTTTGGTGAAATTGAATAAATTGAGGTCCCAGGATAAATTTTAAAAGTTACGGGACTCAATTTGAGGAAAAACCGACATTAGGGACTTAAAGTTAAATAGAGATAACTTTAGGGACCTAATGACAAATAACTAAAAGTTTGGATTTTCTCATTCATTGGAAATGAATGAAGGCTGTTATGCTGAGTAATAATGAACAAGGTTGTTCATATCATGTAGGAACACAAAATACCGGGAACGCCAACAAGGACAAGCTCACGTGAATACAAAGAACCAGTCTAGTAGAATTCACGGCATTAACGGGTGAGTGGGTTTACTAACATCATACCCGGTTGGGATGATGAGCATAACTTAAAGTTAAAAACCACTTACCGGTTGTGAGTGGGTTTACTAACATCATACCCAGTTGGGATGATGAGCACAACTTAAAATTTTAAAATCATTTACCGGTTGAGAGTGGAAATTTGATATCAAACCCGGTTGGGAATGATAAGTACCTTGGTATGAAAACCCACTATTTAGTGGTATTTTAAACATTACTACTTAGAGGAAGTAATGTGAAAATCATGCGGAAAAACTACTTACCGGTTGTAAGTAGATCATACCTGGTTGGTATGATGAGACTTCCTCGAAGGAACTTGAAAACCCATTCATCGGTTATGAACGGAGATGTCCTTATACCCGGGCGATATAATGGATAAAGAAAACATATGTTTTGTTGGAAGTGCTCTCCCATGACTGTGTGCCAATGCTTAAACAATTTGGGAGACCTTCTCGACGGGAGCTCGAATAGCTCTGATAGGTCAGGGGCCTCGGTTTTGGAACTTGGGGGCTAAATGCTAAATTTTGAAAATCTCGTACAGTGGGCCCAAGGCTAGTTGGCACGAGCAGGAGCTCGTAAACAAACATGATATATGTTCCATAAAAATTAATAAGTGAATTGTTTGGCCATGGTACCAGAATAGGACCGACATGCTCAATCAACTAGCGACAGTGTGACATGACAGGTCGACGAACTAGTCAAGACAAACTGCTGCGGGTTGAGTTGAGAGTTGGAGCCGTTGGACTAGTGGCACCACAGATTACATGGCAATATAAGAAAAAATTGTTTGTGCATGCACTATGAGTACGGGATCATCAAGATGCCCATGAGGGGTAGTGATGTGTCCTAAGGGCCTTGGACGACCCGGTGAGTATAAGGGCAGATCGTCATTCCAAGTGTCTGTGCGAAATCTGGAGTAGCACCAAGCGCATTAGACCGGGGTGGGGACAGGATGAGGTCTCTATCCTCATATGGACACGAAGAAGTGATTTCGGGATTGTGGGTCGGATGTAACGTACATCCACTCATTCCTAGGGTAGAAGTGGTTGTACTTCTATCCGGGTGGCAGGAAAAGTCGCTCTGAAGCCACTAGCGGGTTCAGTAGTGATACTAACTTACGAATATGTGTAACCTTCATGATGAAGGATGTGTGTTGGGTGATGACACACCGGTAACTATGAAATAATGGAAAAACCTAAATTTTTAAATGAAGGGATTTTTTTTTTAAAAGAAAGGAGTCTGGCACACTCCATATAAATATTTTTCTTAAAAGTTATAAGTAGACCTTTGAAAGCCCATTCACTGAGTAGTCGTACTCATCCCCTCCCTTATATCCCTTTCAGGAAATCCCGGAAAGCCTACCTTGAAAGACCATCAACTAAGATGCTTGTAAGACAGGTATGTAAAGTTTAAAATTTCATGCAGTTTTGATTATGCTATTCTAGGAAATGTTCACGTTTAAAGGACGCCTTACTCTTTACGGATTATAATAAGGGGAAACCCTTTAATAAACCAGGAGAGTGGTGGGTTGTTCATGGGGATCCAACCAAACCAAGTCTGGGCGTGACAAGGATGAGGAGGGGTTTTTTATATAGGGAGCTCGGGGACTCCTTGGCTGTCTGATTGGTGCCTTTATAGCGGTCATTCATTTCCTAAAACTCCCTAAATGGAGACTTTTCATCTTCGCCGGTGCTGCTCGATTCTCTGATGAGTGAATAGTGCTATCATCTGAAGGAAGAAGATGACACTATTCTAAACTGGATCGGACTGGTCCAAACCGTGTTCAATACTTAAACCGACCGGTTCAGGCCTGATTCGACCGAGTTTTTCAAAATTAAAAAATTTTAAATTCATCTAAATTTATTCTCTATCCAATGGTGGCTTTAATTCTCCAATTTGAATTTTCTAAGCCACCTAGAAAAATGAATTTAGAAACCGGTTCAATAGTGGTTCAAACCGGTTCAATCTGGTTCAAGTCTAATTCACTTGAACTAGTTTGGTTTTCTCTTCCAATTCATCTTAAATTCCTTTTTCACAACTTTTGTGACTCTTTAGGTCACTCGAGGTTTGTAAATTACCCATTTTTGCCCTTTCTCTAATGGTTGGGGTTCGTGAATTGGTTCGGTTTTCTCACTCAGGTTGAGTGGTTCTTTCCCTAATTTTCCTTTTCTTTAAGGGACGGGGTTTACAACTCTCCCCTCCTTTTAGGAGTTTTGTCCCCAAAACTTAGACAGCATTTTCACTTTCGGGATAAACTTCCCTTAATGTCAACTTGGACTTGTTAATACTTCGGTCGTTCTTTCACTTAACCCACTTTAAATCACACACTTAAGGAATTTCGTTTCCTTTACATCGTTTACTCCTTCCATGGAGTTTATCATAAGTAGCATGTCTTGCCCACGAGTCCAAAGGTATATCCCTAGGTTCACATCTTTCTTTACTTAGGGCAAGATTCTTCCCTTTGAGGTTCTTACTTAAGATTTTAGGATTAGGAGTTCCAAGATGCCAAATCGTTCATGTGTCTAGTTATTCTCTTTGTCGTTGAAACCCTTACCTCGGTGTTCCTTCGAGCATTACGTACTTATTGTCACAGGTCTCGATGTTATTACCCCTTCGTTATATTTTGACCCTTCCTTCATCCGTCATTGCTTACAAAATCGGTTATAATTATGTTTGACACTGTCATGCTTACCAACTGACTCTTCCTTACTTGAGTCACATTTTTCCTCGGGACTATTGGGCTTACATGCCCCTTACAACATGACATACTCTAGAACCTATCTTTGACCATTTTAAAATTTTAAAACACTTTCATAATGGTTGTTCTCAACTTTACAACCTTTTAGGGATTGTATAACTTCATCTCTCTTTTCGTTTGGTAGTATTCCTCGACTACCTTTACCGTTATCCTCTCATCCATCTTTCCTTTGGCGTCGTGTCTCACATAATCGTATCGATTTCTCTTACCTACTCATCCTTTCCCAACTTCTTTATTGGGTCTTTCCGATTCCAATCATTGGGTTTCTTGATTATTTACCGACATGTGAGGATTCTTCCCTTCTTATGTCCTTCCTCTTTTTTAGTGGCATCCTTTATTCAAGGACTTTCCTTTTCCTTAATCCACTATTACTCGCTAGTGACCATTTCATGATTCATTATTTCGAGTTGATCCCTTTTTGGTCTATGTGTCGATTGCTTTGTTTGGGGAATTCCCTTCTTATGGTTTCATTCGCTACTAGGTCCCTCAAAGTAGAGATTTTAACCTTAAAAACTACATGTTCAACCTTCTTACTATTCCTTGAAGATTTCTTCCTTCCTTTCCTTACACCTACTTCTATGTTGAGGTATTTGCCCACTTTGAATCCTTACTTGTCTTAAAATTCCATTTCATCCCTTATTCCTTATCTGAGAAATTTCCGATTATTGGTTTCATTTCATGTACTTCACCCTATGCATAATCGCCTACTCTTTAGGCTCCATTATGCGAGCTATTCGAGCTCCCGTCAAGAACATCTCCCAAAATGTTTAAGTAGTGGCACATAGTTAGGGGAGAATACTTATGGCAAAAATTACTTTTCACTCGTCTATCACACCAACCGGGTGTGATGACATCTCCGCTTACTACCAGTAAATAGGTTTTTCACTTCCTTCTAGTAAGTTTCATCATACCAACCGGATATGATCTACTTACAACCAGTAATTAGTTTTTCCGCGTGTTTCTCACATCACCCCAACCAGGTGTGATGTTAAAATTCCACATAATAGTGATTTTTCAATTCCGAGGTACTCGTCATTCCAACCGGTTATGATGTGAAAATTTCCACTCACCCAATAAGTGTAGTGTATTTTTCATCTTAAGCGGCTCTTTGTCTCACGTGAGCTTATCATTGTTGGCATTCCTGGAACTTCATGTTCTTATATGATATGAACATACTTGTTTATTAACCTTTGGCCTAATAGTCTTCATTCACAACAAATGAATAAAATGCCCAACTTTTAATTATTTGCATTTAGGTCCTTAAAATTCTTTTTCTTTAACTTCAGGTCCATAATGCCAATTTTTCCCCAAATTAAGTCCCGAAACTACTAAAATTTACTTTGGGAATTCAATTTACTCAAAATCATAAAAAGGGGTTCAAGTTTCCCAAATTTCCAATTTGATCCCCAACTTTTTAAAAATTACCATTTTGCCCCTACTTTACAAAAATGGCAATTTGACCCCAATAATTCCACAAATTGACCAATTGGTCCTCCAACATCTTTTTCATGGCCAATTGTCCCTCAATTTTGGGAAATTGCACTTTAGTCCCTCAATTTTATGAAATTCCCAAAATTTCCCCCAATTTTCCCCTTTCAAACTGGCCGAAATTAATTTTATCAAATTGACCATTCAATCGGATTTAATTGTTGAAATTGAAGGTAAATTTGAGTTACTACACTTTCACACAATTCAATGGAACTTTGAATCACGACATTTGGATTTGAATTGAGCTCAAACGGAGCTTAATCGGAAAACCGGACTTGGAGAGAAAGCTTCAAAAGCTTATTGTCGGGGGTGCGGCGGTCCAAGCTTTCGATATGGGCAAATAGCTCTCATCTTCAGTTACTCTTAGGATCAAGAATCGTTTCAATTCATACCAAATTGAGAAAGAATATGATCAGTGAAGTTTTATCGGTTATCTCTCTAACAATGATCATAAATTATAAAAGGGAGCCAAATTGGCTTACCTTTCTTCTCTAATTCAGTAGTATGAGGGTTATGGAAGTGTTGGTAGAGCTTGATTTGGCCTAAGAAGGGCTCAAATTGGCCATTTTTAGCTCGGCCAAAATAGGGCAGCTTCAGTCCGCGGGAGCTACTTCACTATTCGATCACGTTGGTGCTTCTTTGATGATCCTCGGAGCAAATGGAGACTATCGTCAGGTAGCTGACTTCTCCCTGAATCTAAGGAACCTGATCTCACCTTATTTGGCTTGGAAAATGCCCAAGTCAGAGCTCTAGTTCGAGCTTCACAGGAAAATGGAGCAGTAGGGAGAGAGAGGAGTTTTCAGATATGAGGAGGATGAACGAGGAGGGGCTCTTTATATAGGGAGCTTGGGTACTCCTTGGTCATACGATTAATGCATTTATGGCGGTCATTCATTGCCTCAAACTCCCTAAACAGAGACTTTTCATCTTTGTCGGTGTTGTTCAATTTTCCAACGAGTGAACAGTGTTGTCATCTGAAGGAAGAAAACGACACTGTTTCGAACATGACTGGACCGGTCTAAACTGGGTTCTATGTTTAAACCAGCCGGTTCAAGCCCGATTCGACCGAGTTTTTCAAAATTAAAAAATTATAAATTCATTCTCAATCCAATGGTGGCGTCAATTCTCCAATTTAAATTTTCTAAGCCACCTAGAAAAATGAATTTAGAAAATGATTAAATAGTGCTTTAAACCGGTTCAATCTGGTTCATGTCCAGTTCACCTAAACCAGTTTGTTTTTCTCTTCCAATTCATCCTAAAGTCCTTTTCCACAACTTTTGTGACTCTTTAGGTAACTGGAATTTGTAAATTACCCGTTTTTCCCTTTCTCACCCGGGTTGACCGGTTTTTTCCCCGGTGTTCCTTGTCTCTAAGGGACGGAGTTTACATATATGTCTGAAATCCATCATGAATCTTGTAAATGGACTGTACTCAGACAAGATTTTTCCACAGAAAGGTCATGTGGCAAAACGATGTTGTTTGTTGAAATAGAATACGGGAGGACTACAAGTGACCATTGGCGGCGTAGCTAAGTATGAGGGTGGCAGAGAGGGAGACATTGCAAGTAAGATGACCAAAGACTATGGCAAGGGCATGTGATCGCTTGGTCCCCAAGAGGGAATATCGGTTCGAGCAAAGGGGAAGGAGGTTCGGTGGCGAAGAGAGGAGAGTGATCCCTCGGTCTCCTGTCAGACAGCACGTGCTGGTGGAACGTGACAGTGTAGAGGACGTGTCATGGCCTGAGCATGGATGAGGCCAGAGAGAGTGGTCTGGAGGGAGAGGAGGGAGGAGGCATCGATGGCGGAGGTGGAGAGGATGAAGAGAATAGAGTGGCAGTTAGGGTTTGTGAAATAAAAATGAGAAAGATGCTAGGGTTTCGTATGTATTTATAGGGAGGCTCAATTGTAGTGGATTGGGCCTCACTTAATATTTAATTTTTTTTAAATAGGATATGTTTCCATACAATTAAATATATATATATACACACATTTATATTGTTTAATTTCTCCTTCACAACTTAATAAATATTTATATTTATTTTTAAAATACTTATCTCTACCTAATTTCTCAGATTTTAACCATGTTTTTCTAAGTTATTTAAATTGACTAAATTAGTTATAATCCATTAAATAAATTAGGTTCATTTATATAAAATTTGAAATATAATCCATCAAGTAAAACTCTGAACTAATTTATGACTTTTGTTTAAAAAAATATTGGCTTTACAAGTCGGGTATTAGTCTCAAGTCGAGTAGTGGCACAAGCCCACTAGCTTTAATACCATGTGAGAATGTATTATGGACAGATAAGTGTTTGAATCAATGTCTACTTAAAAGTCATAACTTATAAGTAGTGGAACCTTTCCAATCTTATAAACCCACAACACTTCTCTATTTTATCCAATGTATGATTATATTATCAACACTTGCCCCTACATGTAATTTTAAACCCACCCTCAACAACTATCTACGAGCCGGGTATTATTTTTCTGGTCTCAGACGAGTGGGAACAATGGCGTCAACTCTCGGACGAGTTGGGTATTTTTCCTCCATACTCGAACAGACCACGAGCCAGGTTTCCAGTCTCGAGTCAAGTACGAGTGTGAGTCCATTAGCTCTAATACTATATGAGATGATATTGTGGATCGATAAGGGATCGGGTTCATATATACTTAAAAGTCATTACTTGTAAGTAGTGAAACATTTCTAATCTTATAAACTCACAATGCTTCTCTATTTTATCAAATTTGGGATAATATTCTTAACATCTGCCCACATGACCATGTGCAATTTTTTAAACTCGCTCTCAACAACTATTATTCTTTCGGTCTTGGATGAGGGGGAACAATGGCCTCGAGTTGAATATTTTTCCTCCATACTCGGGCAGACCATGAGTCGGGTTTCTAGTCTTGGGTCAGGTACGAGTGCAAGCGCACTAGCTCTGATACCATGTGAGAAGGTATTATGGATCGATAAGTAGTCGGACTCATGTCTACTTAAAAGTCATAATTTATAAGTAATGGAACATTTCAAACCTTATAAACCTAGAAAATTTCTCTATTTTATATAATTTTGGATCATATTCTCATCATAAGTAAGTAGAGTAAAATAGAATATGTTGGATAAAATAGAGAAGTCAGTTGAATTAAAATACCTAACTCGAGATCATTGTTCCCCCTCGTCCGAGACCGGAAAAATAATACTCGACTCGTAGACAGTTATTGAGTGCGTGTTTAAAATTGCACGTGTCAAGTTGTATCCACGTTGCACATGAGGGCATATGTTGAGAATATGATCCCAAATTGGATAAAATAGAGAAGTGTTATAGGTTTATAATATTGGAAAAGTTACATTACTTACAAGTCGTGATTTTTAAGTAGAAATGGGTCCAACCACTTATCTGTGTTTAATACATTCTCACATGGTATCAAAGCCAGTAAACTCACACCCATACCCAACCCGAGATTGGAAACCCAGCTCATAGTCTGCCCAAGTATAAAGGAAAAATACCCAACTTGAGACCATTGTTCCCACTCATCCGAGACCGGAGGAATAATACCGGGCTCGTAGACAATTGTTGAGTACGAGTTTAAAAATTGCAAGAGGTAAGTGTATTCACGTTGCACGTGAGGGTGAATGTTGAGAATATTATCACAAATTAGATAAAATAAATAAGTATTTTGGGTTTATAAAGTTAAAATGATTATACTATTTATAAGTGATAACTTTTAAGTACACAAAAATCTCAACATTTATTGATATCAGCCAGAATAATTTCTCATATTCGTTATTACTTTTTAATAATTAAAGTACTCAACCTGTCAAATACCTTACTATTTGTTTGTTAGCTGCACCCTTTTTTATTAGCAGAAAATAGAAACCTAATTCACTTGGAAGAGACTACATATATCAAATGTTAGTTTTTATAATAGACACACTTTGAATCAATAAAATGAAATACCAATGATGGTCTAAATCCAATTGGTGGTAATATTGGCATGACTCACTATAATACAGTGATGGGTAAGCTCTTACAAGTACTTCAATTGTTTTGAGGTGTATTTTAAACTGATTTTTTTTAGAAATTTCTTATTAAACTAAAATGTACTGAATACATCTAAGTTTACCGATAGAAGAAAATCAATGAAAAAGAGCGTACCATTTTAAATTTTCATGTATTGGAAGAATATTTTTGTATATAAGTGGAGTAAAACAAAATTATCCCAATAAAAAAATAAAATTATAAGCATTTGAAATAAGGAGTTTGCCGTGATTGATAGAGAAAAGAATGGTAAATATGTGGAGGTGAGGAGAATATAGGAGTCTGAAAAATGTTAAGTAAATGAAAATTTTAAAATACTTTTATATCTTTTATAATTATGTTAAATAATTTATTAAGTAATATTGCATTAATTGATATATATAATTAAATTATATTATATTATATATAGAGAATATATATTTTTATAATATAATCTAAATAAATTATTTATAATATATAAATATCATATAATATTATATATTTATTTTTGTATGTCATTAATTTTGTAGAATGTGGTGATTAACTCTTACTAAAAATCTCAAGTTAGTCCATAATCATAAACAAAAACTTATAAGTTTTTGCTTTTACAATTCAAACTATAAAAAAATAATTGTTGCCCATATTTCCTCAAACATAATTTGTATAACAATGTAATAATATATTTTGTATAAGACTAAATTAGTGGCAATAATGATATTGTTTTAATTTTTTTAAATTTAAAAAATAAGGAATTAAAGTGTGAATGTACCAAATATTAGAAACTAAGAAGTAAATCTATGGTTTATGTCTACATTTACTCAAATTTTAATAATTTTGTTCAAATATTTTTATTTTATATAATAATTAAATACTTCAATTTAATTTTCAAACAAAAGTTAATGCATTGCATCATATTACCTAATCAACACAATAGACTATCATTGCATGCACATCATGTTAATTTTCTTATAAAATTTGAACTAATTAAAATATTATACTAAATTAAATTATTAAATTTTAAAATTCAAATAATTAAATGTTAATAAGAATTTTTTTTAACAATAATATACTTATTTTTCTTCATATAATAGCTTAAAAATCTCTAACACTATTTTTTTAATATTTTGTTTCCTTTTTTACATTTACAAATATGATAGAAAAATATTTTAAAAATTATTTTATATTTAAAGTTACATTTGAAATAATAATTTTAAAATGACATTTTTTATACAATAATTAAAATTTAGTTGAGATTTGAGATTGCCTACGTAATTAAGTCATTTTTCACCTGTTTAACATGATTTTTTCCATAACATGCATGCATTAATAGACGGCATGCATTAAGTCAATGTACCTACATAATTAAGTCACCTTGGTTTAATAACTCTCCTAAATTTTACTTTGATTTGTTTAATAATTTTGAAACCTCATTCATTTCCTTCCTTAAATCTCCATCGCCATGCCATGCCATGCCAGATCGAGGAAGAAGCTTGTCTGAGTGTTTTTCACATCTTAAGGCTTAACAAAAGAGCTCCTGCAACGAGCCGCCACATTATGAAGTTCCCCTTGCCTCTCCTATCCATTATCGGAGCAGCTTTCTTGCTTATGCCGGTGGCATACTCATATGGTAATATGAGTTTCCTCTGACAATCTCTGAGTTTTTGTTATTATTACTCGACCAACTCGATATTTTATTCTTTTCTAACACGAATAAAGTTGCCTCCTTCATTTGTTGAAGCTTAATTTGCAGGTCCTCCTTATTCCTTAATATTTAGAGTACTCAACTTGTTCGTCACCCTACTGGGGTTCCACCTGTGTTTTCTTTCTTACCTACACCTTTTGTTTATGATGTCCAGATTCATTTTTAAGACAGGGATGGTTGGTTTGAAATTAGAGATTTCAACATGCAATGGAGGATAAAATTTGATTAATGAAATTTTCAGAGACTGAGATTGCTACTATCTAGCCAATAGTCTCTAACTGGTTCTTGAATTTCAAATTTTTGCTAACTAAAAATTTTATATCGATAATAAATTTTTAATTTGTGCATTTTTTATCCAAAACTTATAATTTTATATGAATATACATTAATTTGGATTTATAATATTCTCTCATATTTCATTTTTTTAAAATAAAATGAAATACTAATGCTTGCCTCAATCCAATAATTGCATGTGTTATGAGCATGACTCAACTGGTAAGCACCCCATATTTGATTGTGGTGTATTTCAGGCTGATTTTTTTCGCGTAGTTCTTATTGGGTAAAATGTGCATTAACCATTTTTGGGTCCTTTTTTTTAGCAGGAGAAAACTCACCTTTATGGGAGAAGAAAGTAAAGGTAGAAAAGTATTTGAACCTGATGAAAGATTACTATCCGGTTGAACCTTCGCCCAGGTACAAATACCCTATAGTCCCTGGACCCGTCGAGCACGAGACTCCTTTTCTCCCTTACTTACCGGTACATCCCCCTCCTACTGATACATGAGACTGTGTTTCTCCATGTACTATTATGGCATGAATGCCATAGGCAACACATTTTGCATTATAGTAGGAAAAAATGTCACAATTATGAGTATTTTTTTTAATATGTATTAGAGGAAAAAATACCCAAATTGAATACGGTGTGAGAATAAAATTATAAATTAAATAAAATAAAAATGTGTTAAATTTATAAAGTTGAAAACAATATACTATTAACAAGATATAATTTTTAAAATTAGATATTAATTCGATCATTTATCATTAAACAATAACTTTTCAAACACCCGTATTACCCAGGATAGACTGACAACTATATAATTAAAAAAATATATCTAACTTGAGTGTAGTTACAACAAATTATAAAAAATGTTATATAATTATAATTTTAAAAATATTATATTAATTATAAGTAATGATTTTTAATTATAAATAAACCAGAATACTTATCAGTACAAAATATTATTTTTAATTTTTAAGAAATATAAGAGTATTGTTATTTGTAAGTGCACATGCAAAAAATTATTAAAGTAAGAAACCTATTAGTTTCATTTAAGAGGTTTGTGAAATACTAAAACATTAGTATACATCATAATAATATAGTTTTTGAACTTGTATGGTTGTTATGGTGGTGATTCTTTATTAGAAAAAAATATTTTTATAATATAATTGATTTATTATTATAATTAAAAAATAAGTGCAGATTAATTATATATATATATATATTATATAATAGTAATAATATATATAATAAATTATATTATATAGTGCATATAATTTTTATCTATAATATAAATTAAATAAATTAATGTTACAATCATATAAATGTTAATCTATACAAGTATTTGTATATAAATATTATATAATATATGTCAAATATATTTTATATATTATATTTTTATCAAATAATTATATCATATAATAAAATGAGTAATTATTATAATTATAAAATAAATTAGTATTAATTATATAATAATATCTATATATAAACATTATATAATAATATAAAAAATAATATATGTATTTGATAAATTATTTTTTATATGCATAGCATATATTTTAAGTATAATATTTTTATGATATAATTATATAAAATAATTTTAATTAATAAATTTATTTAAAATATATAAGAATAAAATTAATATTAAAATACTAAATAAATCAAATAAAAAATAAATTTATAAAATAATAGTAGAGTAATTTTAAGTAAAAATAATAACTTATTGATTAATTATTTAAAATGACCTAATCCAAATATAATAATAAGTAATTTTGGATTAGTGGTTGTGAAACAGCTTAACTTGATGGGTGGAGACTTACTCCAGTCTATTCTCTTATGGCAAAGAGTAAGATTGGTTTTATAAAAAAAAAATAACCTTCAAATTAAAAGATTATTATAAAAGGTATAGTAGTCTTATATGCCCTCATTAATCATACCATTTATTATTATTATAGAGGATATTAATACCCTTAAAATTTGTGTGAGTGCAGACAATCCATGCACCATTTTTTTTTTTGCACAAATATCAATAGTTTACCTCCTCAGTTTTCCCTTAATTAACAAGCTATACACCTATTTTATAGACGAGACTTACAAGGTAGACAATCAATCCATATACTTAGTGGACAAGATATACAGATATTTTACATTTCTAATAATTCAAATTTTGAATAAAAAAATTATAGCTAATTTTAATTAAATTAAATAATTTATTAATTAATATATATAATTAAATTATATTAAATATACTATATACTAAAATAATATATTATATAAAATAATTAATTTATGATTATAATAAATAATTAATATTAATTATATAATAATTAATATATATACATATTTTATAATTATAATATAAATATATATCATAAATTATATTATACATTTTATATAGTTAATTTTTTTATGTATAATATTTATATAATATAATTTTATATAAAATATTATTAATATATAAATTTATTTAAATTATATAAAAAAATAATATAAAAAATAAATAATAGTATTAAATTGATTAAATTTATAAATTAAACAATCACTTCAAATACCTCGAAATTGGGATATTACATTTTAGTATAAATTTAAAATTTTGAAAATAATCTAACCATTCAAATCAATAATTTCAAATCACTAAATATAAATACAACGTTATTTAGTGTATATAATATATAAAGTGAAATATAGTATTATTAAGAATTGTGTAAATATTAAAATTTTATTGGAGTAAAATATCAAAAGTCATTATTTGAGATTTTTTTGCTAAAATTTGAGATTTAACTTATAATTATTTAGTTTTGATTAATAGTAAAATAAATATGTAAAAAGTTAGATTATTTATTTATATGAAATTGTAATGTATAATTTAATTTTCAGTGAAATTAATTAATTTTTTTATATAATTCCTTTTTCAACTTATTTTTTGTGCCAAATATTATGAAATTAACTTTTTAATTAAATTTTCAAATTGATTCCAACTTTCAAGATTAATTGAATGCTTCAATTTAAAAGGGTAAATTACCTGGTGTAAAATCTTTAAAATATTATATTTTAGAATTCAAGCGTGGGCCATATATGTAACTATTCAGTAATAATAAATTAAATTAAAAATATGATTTATTTTATATTATAATGTAATTTTCCAAAACCTAGGAATGCCCAAATACTTGGTATTCCCAAACACATTAACTTTCAACCAACTTTGGACGACCCACTCAAACCCTTCACTGACAAGGTCAAAGGTGGAGGAGACACATGACTTGGCCAAACTTATAAGGTGAATGGAAGCTTCTCAGATCCTCCTATGGCTACCCGCGTTGCAACTGTAGTTACTCTTTGTCTGGGGCCGGGGCCATTGGGCGTTGGGGGGGCACTGTAATGTCATAATCCAGTCAATAATATGGACGGGAGAAGATCTGGTCGAGAGTGAGAAGCTGTACGCACACATACATACAATAGTGGGAATGCCTGTCATCCACCGGCCAAGAGAAGAGAACCTTCTCCTTGGAATGTTATACAAGCAAATTGTGCATACTCATTCAATTAAAAGTTGTACTTATTATCTCTCCCTTTTTTCTGGTGTGGTGGTGGTGTGCAGGCATGGTTTACTCTTGTGAATGGCATATGAGTCGACCCATAAAAAAAGGTAAGGTGTAGAAGGAAAAGATAAGATTAGGTAAGAGGATAAATCTCCTTTTGTTCCTTTTATTTTTTTCTTCTATAGTAAGTGAGCAGGTGATGAATCTCATTTAAAGGATGGGATGATCTACCATTATAAATCTAATACTTTATTTAAAGGAAAAGATGCTCACTCAAAAGGTAATAGTTCCTTTTGGGGTCTGATCTGCATTGCATTAGTAGGAGTATGTATGGTTGCTTGGATATATAAGTTGACTCTACAAAAGGAGTAGTAGAAGGTAGTAGTAGTAAATAAAAAAAAGGGAAGGCATACCATGTGGACGGCTGGCTCATCAGATCCCATTTACAGAGTTCCATCCCGTTTGAGGATAGGATTTCATGGAAGGCAAACTACCATCACTTTTATTAGTTAACAAAATAAAAAGAAGGATCAAAATGCTTCATCATCATATGCCACTACCATATGAAGGGGTCAGCTTGAGCTTTAGTACAATACAGTAGCAAGTAAGTCATTTCCCAAGAGTTTAGTCAACGAATTGAAGTGAAGAGGATCATAATTCATATCATATCATATCATACAGAATTCGAATTCGGGCTATCAGTTTCTGATTTCATGGATTTGACGGCATTCATGGTTAAATTCTGAAAAAGAGAGGATGAATTACTTATCCTTAATATGATTGAATTTGAGATGATTCAGTAGCTTAAAAGAGACAATTGGATAGACTAATAGATTTGACATCACTTCTATGGTAGTTTCGAAGTATGTATTGCCACTGTACAGAAGAAAGACTGCAACTCGCCTCTCCCAGTACTCAAATCACTCGAACATCAAACTACCCAACAAATCAAAGAATACATCTGAAAACTCTGTATCTATCTGCGTACTCTTGATTTCAATCTTCGTTTTCTGTTTCAAGCTTCATGGAAAAGGTCAACGCTAAGCGGGGTTTCTTTGACGGATGTGGGCTTACCACCTCTTCCTCTACCGAGGAGATCGGGAACTTGGGCAAGATCTCAGGCAGCGCTGGCAGGTTGAGATCGAAGTTGTTAGGGCGGTTCGGGCTCTTACTGGACCCTGCGCCGTCGGAGGTAGTGGCGCTGGCTGTTGTCCTGGTGTTTGACCCGCCCTCGTAGTGGCACCGCTTGTGGCCTCCGAGGGCCTGGCCCGTGGGGAAGCTCTTGTGGCAGATGGAACACTCGTGGGCTTTACCGGACGAGATCGCAACGGCAGAGGCAGAGGAGGTGGAGGTGGACTGGTCGTCGGAAGCGGAGGGCTTGACGCGGTGACTGGCCTTGTGGCCTCCGAGGGCCTGGTAGGAGGAGAAGGTCTTGTCACAGACGTGACAGCGGAAGCCCGGCTTCAACGTCTCCGGGGACGGCTGACGGATGGGAGAAGCCGATCGGTCGCCACCGCGGGCGAGCATCATGAGGCAGAGGGCGAGGTACTCCTCCTCGGTGGGATGGTGGGGCCGCTTTGATCGCTTTCGCTTGACACACGACTCGGCGAGGCGGAGGGTTGTGGCGTCCTCCATGAACTGGAATGGGGCGGTGGCAGCGGTGGGAGAGTTCAGTGCTTCCAAAGCCATCTGTAGTGACCAAAGTGGATGGAACCAATCAAGAGAGAGAGAATCTCTGAGGTAAGAAAGAGAGAGAGAGAGAGGTAGCACAGGTGGAGATGACTGTGAGTGGAGAAACGGGATGGTTTATATATAGCGTAAGAGGTCAGTTGATGCAGAAGAGAGAAGGAAGCTACTTGTCAACCGTCCCAAGTCAATGAACAGGATAAGTAGAAGTATTATAATGGAACTGAACTACCCGCATACTATACAGTGAGTGATTCTAATACTTGATATTACTATTGAGGGTCGCCAAACAGTCGAATAGTTGAAGAGGCTAAGGCACTGTAGAAGAAGACCCATCACCCTGCCCAGGAAAGAGAGGGACAGAGAGAGAGAGGAAAGGTTGGTGGCTGGGTGTAGTTTTGGCCGGCTAGGTGGCGGCTGTACGATATCTAGTTGGATAGGTTTTCATCCACAACAAGCTTTAAGACAAAAAAAAAAGGGCAAACTACTGCTTTTCTGAGTCAACATCCGAGTCCCGTCCCACGCGCCGCCGCTACAACAGACTAATCGCCTCACTCCTCATGCCGAGAAGTTTCTCATTTTCTTCTTATATAAAAAAAAAATTATGCCAAAATGCATTAAATATATGTAGACTCCAAATGAGCTACTGTTCTATACTTAACACGTCCTGTCATTTTCTTTAAGCTACTTGGTTTATGCAAAGGGCAGAAAACTGCGGGTCGGCTCCACTAACAGCTACTGAATGCTTGTTCTCTGTTAACTGCTGATGATCTTATCCCAAATCCTTTGAGTTTGGCCATTATTTATACATGGGAGGGGAGCTGCATGTATCACCGGCAACAACTCAGAAGTGGGATATATATCATGTGGGACACTTGCACAGGCCAGTTGGAGAGTTGAGGGTAGACCCCCTTCTTCTTGCATTCATTGTTGCAGTTGAAGGAGAGACTATGTCAACAAGAGGCCAGAACCTGTTTGGGGAAAGATATCTATTGACTAAGACCAGATGATAAGCAAGAACCATATGGGAGTGTAGTCTTAGGATGGCATTTTTATTTTGAGGGGATTTGGACAAGAGAAGGTGGGGCTATTGTGGGTCATCGTGAGAGGGACAGTGGGAGGAGAGGAGGGTGGAGTGGTGAAATGAAGTCATTGCTGATGATTTGCAATGCAATACATCCACTCACCACCCAAGCCGGGCCCCTCCTTCCTTACCCAACAGAGCCCATGGTTTTCTTCAAATTCTCCGTATAAATCTATGAACTGGGTTGGACTTAAAAAAAATCTATGAACTGGGGCTGATGAGCAGACGAGCTAGATTAGATGATGGGTCCCTCACTTTGGTAGCTTATTTTCTACAACTTGGCTGGCTCCGCGTGTGCAATGCACCCTCCTATTTAGTCTTTTAAGGGAATCACAAACATTGAGGCGGGAAAAAAGGCTTAGGTCACTCCATTCTTGCAGTTGAATTAAAGATCCATAGCATCCCACATGCCCAACGGTCCTTGAATGGCGGTTTTTTTTGTGGACCGTTTTATTGGGGCTAGCTTTGGTCATGTCAACTTGCAAATTCCATCAATGAAAAACGTATTGATCAATGATCTGTTGGAGAGAGAGAGTTCGAAAAGCTGATGGATGTGTACATAGAGATTATCTCCAAATTTGGAAGACTAAGAAAACAAAGGTACTAGAATCTTATCAATATATGGAAAATTCATTAAAAATGGCACACTGTGGCTAAACGCTCACTCTAGAATGATAAATTCACCTGATTAAGAAGAGACTGATAGCACAGAGATCAATATCTCCAGGTCCTCGTGTCTGCTCTGCACTAAATGAAATAGCAAGCAAGAATTCCAGATGGAACAGAGCCTACAACAAATAATAGAGCTTTTTTTCCTGCCTGCATTTTGTTGGTTCAGCTACATGGTTATGGCTCCTGATATCTACCGAGGCTGCAACTAAGTTCCCCCTCCCAGTAAACATGTCAATTAGAATCAGAATTCAGAAGACCATTCCTTCAAGAGCATGTTAACAGGACTTGCAGTTTTGATGGATATGAATAATATCGCACGTTTCAGACATGTTTTTCCCTTCCCTGTGATGCTTTTGATGGGGTGGTTCATAACATATAAACATGGCATACCCAGACAAAATAAGAGTACCAGTTTTTCTTTGTATCTTTATTTGTTTTTGGGTAAACAAGAGTACATCACATTGGTTCTGTAATCTTCTGTCCAAATGCAACAAATTTCAAGAGCTTAAATCTCGTCGCTAGTTTTTCTTTTCAACAAATGAAAATCAGGACACAGCGATGATGAAACAGTTTTCTCGGAGCCAATCATCAAATGGGACTTCAGAACTCATCATGACCACCATTGAATGCATAGTGGCCCACATTCCTACCCTGGTCAAGATTAAAGATGCAAGAAAATCAACAATATGCATATATATATACCACAATACATCTTCCTAAAGTGTATACATTCAAATGAGTGAAGAATATCTGGATGAGGCAAAAGGCTTGACGTGGGGCATTGATTACTTACCTGAGACAGCATGCGCTGCTTGTTGAGGTACTGAGTCCTTGCTTTGTTTAGAACAGAATTGGGAGATTTAAATAATCTCTGTCATGATCAAGAAGATTAGGAACTCATGTAAGAGAGGAAATATACAATAATCATCCCATAATAGATTGAGGATGGCCAAACAAAATTGCAAAAGCTAATTTCTTCATGATTCAATTTGATATTTTACATTGAACTAGATCCATTAAAACCACTGACCTTTTCACCACTAGACATCTGATGTTCAGTGCCTGGAAGATGCTTTTTCTTTGGTGTGAAACCAAACACATCATGAAGAAATTCATTATCCTGCAAAAGTAGTCATATTCAAAATTTCCATCAAAGGCCTGAAGAGAATTGTTGCAACTAAAGAGAAATAGATTGTACCTGCATGTGCTTCACAAACCCTCCTCCAAGAAAGTGCTTCATAAAGTTCAACTGATAAAAAAGGACAGCTTTAGTTAGTACAGAACATCACTGTGTAAGCCAAGGAAAAATAATGGCATGGGAAGAAGGGACTAAAACCTGTACTAACTGAGACCATGATGATGTCTGCAGAGAATCCCCGCCAATCTTCATTGAGGATTCAGGACTATAACCATCCTGTTGAGAATATTCAATGAATAAATAAAAGATAAATTATACAGGGAAGCTATGAACTCAAAATTTATAATAAAAACTTCTAAAAGAAAATTTACAATAATACCTCAAGAAATTCAAGTATATCCTTGAACTCAATGAATAAATGCAAGATAAATTATACAGGGCAGCAATGAACTCAAAATTTATAATAAAAACTTCTAAAAGAAAATTTACAATAATACCTCAAGAAATTCAAGTATATCCTTGAACAGATTCCTTTGGCTGTTGAGATCTTTTTTTGCAGAGCCCTTTCCACCTGCCTCTGCTGATAGACTTCTCACCTGATTCAGAACCTTTGCTCTTAATCCTTGTATGTGTAGTAAGCTTTCCCGGGGTTTATTTCCATCTTGAGTAGAGCTGTCTACAGAGTTCGAGAACTTCTCAAAATTTCCTATCTCAAAAATAAGTGCCAGTGCCTCTCCAGCAGCAATGCGTACAGAGCGGTCTTCCTTGTCGAGCAGGGTTGAAAGGTATGAAATTGAACTGCAATTCCAGTAATTTTAGTTGGATTAGTTGCCAGTAAAAAATGAATTGAAGAGTAACAAAATCACAGAGAATTTATGGCCTCAAGTTCTACAATATATCTTTAAGAACCAAAAGAGATGATCAGATAACTTCGAGACAACTTACTCCTGCCAACTTTTGAGATCGAGTCTATAGTTGTCGGCTGATGTAAGAAGAAAAGCCCAAGCAGATACCATTGCTGTTATTATTGTGGGAGTAGGTTTGACTGCTACTACCTGATTTTGAGAGAAACATGGTTATAACTCTAATTCAAGGCAATGCAGCACATGCAGTAAAAGAAATGAAAGATACATTGTTATGTCGTCCTAATGCTATTTTGATAGTGACAAGATCCTAAAAATAATACTTTCAAAGACATGAATGCTTACATTAGATCCCAACTTGGGATGAACTACTTGCCACATAATTTGCATCGACTTCTCAGTGTCTTCTTGAGCATTGCCCCCAACAAAAGTGACAATGGCCAGACACTCCAGTATCTATAGAAGAAGAAAGAAAGAGGAGCATAAATTAGGGAAAGGATAATAATGTAAAAATGGGTAAAGAAAGGTGTTCATCCTTAATTGTTTTTGTTGTTTTTATCTAAAACTTTCTTTAGACACATTTGGATATCATATTCAATAAACGGTACACTCATGGTCCCATACTATTTTAGTATAAAAAGTTAGATGATGTGATGAAAGTAATAGGAAAAAATAATTAAAAATGAAAAAAACATTGAATATGGGCATGGGGAGCTTGCTGGTCATCCATCCCCCCTCCACTAATCATGTTCATGCTTCAATAAGTATCCAGTGGGTAATGCATAATGAGTTCATTCTGAAAACATTAACCAGATCTAACACATGCTTTTTGAAATTTGAAAAATACTATATAATTTTAGATCATAACATCTTATATATTTTCCAATGAATATGATCAAATGGGATGAAAATTTGAAAAAAAAAACAATTGGAATAAGAGCACCCCCTTTTAAATAATTTGATTATACATTAATTTATTGATTGTAATCTCATAAAAAATTTTAATGTTAAACTAAAGTTTTATATTTTCCCAAAGGTTTAGGATGAAAAAGACAACAGAGGAAGATTGATGACAAAATCTGTACTTTACCCTAAAAAGAAAAAAACACGAGTATTAGCTCAGCAATCCCATACCGATGATGTTCTAATGGGATCAGCCCCAAACTTAAGAGCTTGGGAAAGTGCAGGGACTGAATCTTCCAATATCTCTCGTGCATAATCACTGGAGCCAACAGTTAAAGCAAGCAACCCTACAATAATAATTGAAGACTATTAAGAATTCACTTGGAACATTTGGTGTTGGTTTCCTAAGAACGCATTAACTCACCAATGGCATGACTTGCAAGAGATATCTCTTTGGTAGAACCCTTTTTGATTGAAGCTATACATTGGTGAAGCATGGTAGCAAACCTGGGTGATAGCATAAAAAATATGTAGGCAAATCAATAAGTCATGAATCTTAGAAGGTTTTACTGGATCAAAGGATCAAGAGAGCAACATCAGTTTATCAGAAGACTCATCAAAAGCATCCTCACTTCTTTTCTACAAACTCGTGCTGCAGTCCACTATTAAATGCTTCGATGATTGTCACTAAAGCCTTCTCCCTTGTAGAACTCCTTCATCAAGAGAAATATGTCGTTAACAATCTTGAAAGATAACTTCAAGATACCATCAAAACAGGGATGGATTTAGGGGGTGTGGGGGAGCTCAGGAATTTTTATGTAATGTGGTATATATTTTAGTCTAAATGTGCCTAAAATTTGTCACATTAACATAATTTTTTTTGCACATGAACATTAACGTAATTCACCCCCTAAATTCACGCACTGTATTCTTCCATTGCCTTGAACAAAATTCCTAGATCTGTCCATGCTGTAAAAAGGGAAATCCAGAACAAACTGAGAAAACCTTAAGGCAACATAAATATAGGAATACCTCTTCTCAAATAGAGCATCAAGGGCTTCATCCAGTAAGTTATCTTTCTCGGGTAGAACTTCCTCATTGACCGGCAGAAAAACTCTATCTGATCTGATAGTCGATGAAGAACTCACGCTACTATTATCATCATCACTATTGCTATCCAGCATAGCAGCATGCCTACGTTGTGAACTACCTGTTTTTTTTTTTGAAGAAGAAGCGGAGCAAGTATTCATTAGCAGCCAAGTTATAGGCTATAACTTATAGCACGAGAGAGATTATAAGTAATAAACGCGAAAAACAAACAATAAATATGCTGCATTAAGAAGCTCATTAAATTCAAACACATATACCCAGATAAAACGGAAACATGGCCATGTTCCAAGACCAAAAAACTGGAATTCCTTTTTTTTTCTAGAAAATGAACGGAACAAAACAAACACAATTAAGAGAGTATCCGAGCATCAAACCACAGAGACCAATCAAATGATGTCAAGAATCCAAAACTAGCTCCGATTATTCGTCAAGGGGCCAAAGCATATTAAACGAATTAGGTAAACCGCAGAATCAGAACATCAAACACGACCAACAGAGTCCCAATCAGACAAAGCAAAGCCGTGAAAGAAAAGGGAAGACCTCCCCGGCTCAAGAAAATAACTTACGTTTCCCCATCGCCCCGGCGTGAAAACGGCTCCAAGAGGCTTACTTCGTCAGAAAGAGATACAAGGTTGACTAAAAATCACAGGACCGGAAGAACTGGAAAGCAAGAAACCGACTGAATCGAACTGAAGGAAGGCAATTGAATAGTGCAGCAGGCTGATATCGTGAAACAGAGTATCCATCAAAATTGCAAGGTCAGCAGTTCGATTGGAAGGGAAGATCGCCGTCGCGCCCTGGGCCCGATTGAATCGATTTAGAGAGGATATCGGATGATAGAGGCCAGAGAATTAGGGAAACGCGTCCTTTTATACACAGAACGAGAGAGGCGGAGTGGTCCATTTTCTTTTTCAAATTTTCTATTTTCTTTTTTCTTTTTTGGAGAATTTCCTGTCAAATATTCCCATGGCGTAGAATATTCGATCTTACTGTTTTTTTCTTATTTACCATTCTCATAATATTTTTTCGAATAAGAAATTAATAAAAAATAAAATGTAATATTTTTTATAGATTCTTGCGTCAGATCTCATGCCTAATAAATAATATCTACACCAAATATTAATAGTAAATTACTTATTAAGAGAAGAATATACAAGTGAAAAATAAATGAATTCCATATTGTTATATTAAAATTTATTTTGATAAAAGGTAAAATATTTTTGTCCACTAATTAAAAGAAATATCAAACAATAATTTTCTAATTTAGTGCAAAAAAAATATAAATTTACACTAGTAACCAATTTTGTTTGAACCCGTTCATACAAGATTATTACACCTTAAAAGTCATTTTTACCCTCAACCATTATTATTATTGACCCAATAAAATATTTTTAAATAATAATTAATGATTGTGTTGAATCTCTTTATTAATAAGACATCCTTAATTTATTTGTGCATTATATATAACTAATCTTAATTTAGAGGAAGGAGGTTGGGAGGGGGCTTTTGGTCACATCTTAATTCTCTTCTATCTCCCTCCCATCCTAATTTAATAAAAAAGGTCAAAATAAAAAAAAGGAAAAATAAAATTAAGAATCCAAATGGTAATGATATTATTGGTAATATACCTTTTTTGCCCTTATATTGATAATATACTTAATTAATTTTATTTATTAACATTAAGAGATGTTGGGAGTTAACTTAAGTATAACCTTCAATTTATTTGATATGCACTTGCCTTTGTCATGGCTTTAATTAATGTTGTGAGCCACTTATTAGATATATACATAGGCCTATTTGATGCATTGTCGGCTGATTTCAATGGTGAGAGACGGACCAAAAAGAAATAGGCCAACGCTGTTGGGACTTGACGGAAGGAGACGGAGACCAACTGTGAACTTATTAAATTATTTTTAGTAGATAATATTTTAAGTGAATAATGATTGGTAATACATATATATTTAAAAATTATGTAGTAAATAATAAAAATATTTAAAATTTATAAATTTACTATATTTATTTATTTTTACTGAACGTATAATCTTATTTTTAGAATTATTTATTTAACACTTCTCATATACAATTTTAAATTTACTATTTGTATTATTTTACTTATATTATTATTTCTAAATTTTTAATTAACTTCGCTCTCTCTCTTTTTTACCGTGCCCTCCAATTTTTTTGCATAAAAAATAAACTTTTATAATAATAAAATAATGTAAATATTTACTAATATCATATTTACAAATTTAATGAAAAATTCGAAAATAAAAATAAAAAATAAGTTCATTTTAAGGTTTATATTTCCATAATTAAATAGTTCCTATGTATTCGGATTAACAATTTTTCTAGTTTTTAAATACATTAAATAGATGTTAGTAAGAGTGCATGGATTTAAAATTTCGCATGAGTGCAATCATGTTTTTTCATGTCAGTGCTTAATAAAATACGATACAAATGTATTTAATTTTAATTCAGTAAGTTTTTATCGACACAAGTCGTGCGTAAAAAACTCCATGTTTTTAAAGTTGTAGAATCGCACTTTCTTGAGAATAATTAAATTAAATTGAGAAAAAACCAATTGTAAATTAAATATGTAAATAAAATTAAATTAGGAATGAATTCGAATACAAAATTTTAAAGTAGTCTAAATGAGTGATATCAAAATTAAAATAATATTTTTTAATTATTAATTTGTACTAAAAATTCGATTTTAAATAAGATAACAAATTAATTTAAAATGTATCAAAACAGGTTAAGATATAATTTACGAATACTAAGAAAATTATAAGATGATAATTTTGAATTTAAAAATATAAATAAATAAGTTTAAGAAAAAATAATATATAAATAAAATTAAAATAGTAAAATAAAATAAAATACGACACCGAATTTATCTGACGAATGATACATATATGCTTGCATTTAAAAAAAATCTAAAAAATTAAAAAGGACGAAAACATATACACTTTATCCCTCCCCAATTTTCTTATAAATAACTAATAATACTCCCTTTTTACCCATTTTTTTTGTATACAAAATTATATTACTTCATTTCTCGATAATATTGTAAGCAGATACTCAATTTTAAGTAGGTATTGTGAGCGATAGCTTAATCATAATTTTTATTAAATATTAACCTTATTCTAAATAATTAAAAATGAAAATAAATGATAATTGAAGTTGAAAATAAATTTTCTTAAATAATTTTATAATTTAAATAAGTTGAATATAATTAATTAAATATTTGTAATTTTACTAAATTACCGAAAATGCCAAAATTTTGTCAAAGCAGTAAAACTCTACCCATTTTAACTTTACAAAATTATTAAAATTTCAACTATTATTCCAATAATCAAAGTTAAGTATATGAGTATTTTATGTTTTTTCACATATTTATTAATAAATATAAATTAATGAATACCTTATCAATTTTAATAATTTAAAACTTCACTTAATATTTAATGTTGAGAATATAATCTCATATTATATAAAATAAATAAATATTGTGAGTTTATAAAATTATAAATATTCTAATAGTTATAAATTATAATTTTTAATTATAAATAAGTATAATATCTTATCGTTAAACAAAAACTTCTCGCATATTATCAAATTATTGTACTCGTACTTGTATTCGAATCTGAACCGATATTGTAAATTCAGTTCGTGATCTACTTGGGTATATAAAAAAAATACTAAACTTAAACTTAAGTAAATTATTTTCACTGGTTAAGTGTTAATAGTTTATAAGTATGTAAAAGTTTTACTAATTATAATTTATAAATTTTATGTATAAATGTAACCGGCCATTATTTATACACAATAAATTCTCACATGAATATATTTAAAAATATGATACAATAAATGAAATAGTTTTTAATATTCAATTTGAAAGAAACAAAACCCTATTTGGGTGCTCCATACTAGAACAATGAGATAAATTAAATAATTTTATAACTTTTTGAGGGAGTGATTTTAAGGTGGGAAATAATAAAAAGTTAGGGTATAAAAGAAAATATTTGAAAATCTTATAGAAAATTTTGTTAATTAAAAGGAGAATGAATAATTCTTGAATTTTTTATATTTTAAATGAAAAATAGTAAACAGTAGGAATTTCTTGTAATTAAATTAAAATTAAAATATTTAAGGATTTCTATTTAATTTCATTAAGTATTTAATATTAAATAGTAGAAATTAATTTTAATTAAGTTAGAATTAATAATATTTAAGGATAATTAGTGGAAAATTATTAAGATATATATATATGAACACTATTGAATGAATGGATATTAATTATATATTTATTGTAAATTAGTGAAATATTAATAAAAGATTTTAGGAAATTTTAATAATTTAAAAGAGATTTATGTATGTAATTTCACATAAGTATTAAATAGTAAATACTAGAATACAAATATAAATAATTAGAAAATAAGAATTTAAAAATAATTATAATAAAAGAATAGATAAAATTCGTATTAAATGAGTTAGTAATAATTTTAGTATATAAATAAATAAACTATGTATATTAGAATTATTGAATAATTAAAAGAATTTAGACATTAATTTAGATATCTAATAATGAATATTAGGATTAATAATGTAGTTAATGTTGATTGATAAGAATAAATAATTTAATTAATAATAAGGAAGTAAATAAATAAGCCTAAGGGTAAACACTATAATGGGAATGAGATACTCAAGAGTGTGAATGAATGGACGTATATATATAAGTGTTATTAATAAGTGAATGCAACTAAAATAAAAGTTAGTAATTTATGAATAATAAAGGTTTAAGACATGTCAAAAAAACATAAATATATATGTAGAGATTTAATAATAATTAAGGAAGTCATTCAGGCTAGAAGGTCCTCGAGCTCCCTATATAAAGAGCTACTCTTCATTGATCCCCCACACACCTCAAATCTCCATTATCTCTCAATTGCTACATTTTCTAGCAAAGCTCGAACTAGAGCTCTGATATAGGCCTTTTTCTTAGCATCAAAAGGCAAGGTCGGGTCCTACAGGCTCCAAGGGAAGTCAGCTACCTAATACCATCTTCCTTCTGACCCGATGACTGTCGGAGAAGTGCCAACAGAAACAGTGAAATAGCTCCGACGGACCAAAGTTGCCCTATTTTGGCCGAGTTAAATTCGGCCAAATTCAGCCCTTCCTCGGCCAAACCAAGTCTCCCCGACATCCTTAAGGCTCTCACATGGCCGCAACAGAGTTGAAAGGTAAGCCAATTCGACTCTTCTCTATCATTACCGATCGGAATTAGAGAGAGAAAGTGCTAAACTTTACTAATAAAATTCTCAGTCGATTTGATATCAATTATAGCAATTCTTGATCCTATAAGGAACCTCAGGACGAGAGCTACCTTACTAGATAGAGAGCTCAGACCGCCACGATGACAAGCTTTCAAAGCTTTCTCTCTGTACGAATGATTTTCCAGCGAAGCTCCGTTTGAGCTAGTTTCGTACTCAAATCATGCGATTCAAAGCTCAATTGAATCATATGAAAGTGTAGGAATTGATTTATACCTCTACTTGAAAATAATTAACCCCGAATGAATGACCAAATTAAAAAAAAAAATCAAATTTGGTCAGTTTGAAGGGAAGAAAATGGGGAAAAAATGGGAATTTCGGAAAATTGAGGGATCTATTTGCAATTTACCAAAATTGAATGCCAAATACCATGAGAAAGATGTTTGAGCACCAATTGGTTAATTTTTGGAACATTTGGGTAACTTTACATTTTAGTCCCCGATCTTCATTTATCTCAATTAAGTCCCTAGAACTTCCAATTTTCCTCGCGGGTCCTTAGTTTTTCTAAAATTACTAATTGGTTCTCAATTTTTCCAAGAGTACTAATTGGTCCTTAACTTCTCAAAAATTACCAATTGGTTCTTGAACTTTCAAAAATTGCCAATTGGCTCCTCCACTTCATCCAATTGCTTAATTAGGTCTCAATTGGAAGTTAATTTCATGAAAATGCCTCAATTTTCATTAAATTGCAATTTGGCCCCCAATTTTCCAAAAATTCCCAAATTGCTCAATTTCTCAAAATTGCAATTTGGTCCCCAAATCACAATTTCGTTCAATTGACCCCTAAAACTTGGTTAATTGCCCTCATTCTTGATTTGAATCATCTTATCTATGTATTTCTTGTAATTTCAAGCTTTAAATCGCTCAATTTGGCTTGGAAATGAGCTCAAATGGAGCTTTGCTAAAAAATTCAATCTAGAGAGAGAAATGTTCGATATCTTACTGGTGAGGGTCCAACAACTAGAGCTCTTTCTTTCCCTAAATTACTCTCCTCCCGGGGATCCTCCCTGAATCAAACCATGCCTCAATTGGTGGCATGAGAAGTGTGAATTTCTTAGTTTCAGTTCTTACATAAATGCGCCATGAATAGTATTTTCCAACGAAGGGGCGACAGAGGGGCTTACCTTGCTTTCTTGGGGGGAAGTCGGGCACCTCTAGGTGGCATTTGGGCGCTTGGTTTGGCCGGAATTGGCCTGGGATGACTTGAGTTGAGCTCGAGAAGCTCGGGCTTTTGACAACTAAGGAGTGACGTTACTGTTTGAGCTTCCTCGCTCTTCTACGGTGGCCCTTGAGCTGAAAAGAGGTTGTAGCCATGTAGAGGACTTCCTCCAGGTTCTAATGGTACCAATGCAGCTTCCGAGGTGGAGAAAAGCCCTGATGTCCCATTTGTTGCTTGTTGGAAAACTAAGCAGTTTGTCTTTTTCGGTCGATTGTAGGATGTTGAGAACGAATGGAGGGGTGCTCTTTATGTAGGGAGCTTGGCAACTGTTCAGGCTACTGGCCGACGTGAGACTCGACCTTCGACTCAGCCGCTGGCGTTCTAACCGGAGAGATTTCTGAGTCATTGGAGACTCCAGCTTTTCCGGCCTCTCTCTTCTCTCTATCAATGATTGGAGGTTGAAGATGATAACATGGCGGGCATGTCACGTGGCGTGTTGTGATTGGCCAATTTTTCTGACATGGAGGTCTAACTCAACCGTCGTGTCAACTGTTGACCAGTTGATCGAACACTTGGCAACCTCCCATTGCCTGCCCGTGTCTGCATGGCATACTGACCGGTCATCCGTTGACCATTGACCGAACACGTGACAGCCTCCCATTGGCTACCCGTGCTTGCGTGGTTGCTGATTGGGTGCCGTTAACCATTGTCCATTGACCGTTGACCGGTCCGGTGACCCAAATTCAAAATTTGGCCGGTTCAGACCCGATTTGACCGGTTTTCTAAAATTTAAAAATTTCTAAATTCATTTTCTATCTAATGGTGGGCTCGATTTCCCAAATTGACATTTTTAAGCCACCTAGAAAAATGAATAATTGAACCGACTCACTATGGTTCATCCTGGTTCAGGTGTGGTTTACCCCAAATCAATCTGGTTCTCTCATCAATTCCACTTCCCGGTTCTTCCTCATGATTTTTATGAATTTTTGGTCACTTGGGATTTTTCAATTTCCCATTTTAACCCTCTCACGCCCCGACCCGGTTTGGTCGGATCCCCGTGAACAACCCGTCACTCGCACAGTTTATTAAAGGGTTTCCCCTTATTATAATCTGTAAAGAGTAAGGCATCCTTTAAACTTGCACCATTTCCTTGAATAGTATAATCAAAACTGCATGAAATTTTAAACTTTACATACATGTTTTACAGGCATCTTAGTTGATGGTCTTTCAAGGTAGGCTTTCCGGGATTTCCTGAAAGGGATATAAGGGAGGGGGTGAGTACGACTACTCAGTGAATGAGTTTTCAAAGGTCTACTTTTAACTTTTAAGAAAAACATTTATATGGAGTGTGCTAGACTCCTTTCTTTTCAAAAAAATCCCTTTACTTAAAAATTTGGGTTTTTCCATTATTTCTTAGTTACCGGTGTGTCATCACCCAACACACATCCTTCATCATGAAGGTTACACACATTCGCAAGTCAGTATCACTACTGAACCCGCTAGTGGCTTCGGAGCGACTTTTCTTACCACCCGGATAGAAGTACAACCACTTCTACCCTGAGAATGAGTAGATGTACGTGACATCCGACCCACAATCCCGAAATCACTTCTTCGTGTCCATATGAGGAAAAAGCCCTCATCCTATCCCCACCCCGGTCTCATGCGCTTAGTGCTACTCCAGATTTCGCACAGACACCTGGAACGATGAACCGCCCTTATAGCCACCAGGTCGTCCAGTGCCCTTAGGATGCATCACTACCCGTCATGGGCGTCTTGATGATCCCGTACTCACAGTGCATGCACAAACAATGTTTTCTTATATTACCATGTAATTTGTGGTGCCACTGGTCCAACGGCTCTGACTCTCAACTCAACCCGTAGCTATTTATCTTGACTAGTCCGTCGACCTGTCATGTCGCACTGCTGCTAGTTGACTGAGCATGCCGGTCCTATCTTGGTACCATGGCCAAACAATTCAATTATTAAGTTTTATGGCACATATATCATATTCGTTTACGAGCTCCTGCTCGTGCCAACTGGCCTTGGGCCCACTGTACGAGATTTTCAAAAAAAAACTGGGCATTCTAGCCCTCAAGTTCCAAAATCGAGGCCCCCGGCCTATAAGAGCTATTCGAGCTCCCGTCAAGAAGGTCTCCCAAATAGTTTAAGCATTGGCACACAGTCAGGGGAGAACACTTCTGACAAAATAGGTTTTCACTGTCCATTATACCAACCGGTATAAGGACATCTCCATTCATAACCGATGAACGGGTTTTCAACTTCCTTCGATGAAGTCTCATCATACTAACCGGGTATGATCTACTTACAACCGGTAAATAGTTTTTTTTCGCATAATTTTCACATCACTTTCTCTAAGTGGTGATGATTAAAATACCACTTAACAGTGGATTTTTATACCGAGGTACTTATCATCCCCTATCGGGTATGATATAAAATTTCCACTCACAACTAGTAAGTGGTTTTTATCCTTAAGTTGTGCTCATCATCCCAATCGGGTATGATGTTAGTAAACCCACTCACAACCGGTAAGTGGTTTTTAACTTTAAGTTGTGCTCATCATCCCAACTAGGTATGATGTTAGTAAACCCACTCATAACCGGTAAGTGGTTTTTAACTTTAACTTGTGCTCATCATCCCAACTGGGTATGATGTTAGTAAACCCACTCACCCGTTAATGTCGTGAATTCCACTAGACCGGTTCTTGGTATTTACGCGAGCTTGTCCTTGCTGGCATTCCCGATACTTCATGTTCCTACACGATATGAACATCTTGGTTCATTATCCTTCGGCCTAATCGCCTTCATTCATTCCAAATGAATGAGAAAGTCAAACTTTCATTTATTTGCAATTAGGTCCCTAAAGTTATTTCTCTTTAACTTTAAGTTCCAAATGCTAGTTTTTCCTCAAGTTGAGTCTCGAAACTTCTAAAATTTATCATAGGACCTCAATTTATTCCATTTCACAAAAAGGGGTTTAATTTCCCAAATTTCCAATTTGATCCCCCAATTTTTCTAAAATTACCATTTTGCCCTTCCTTTACAAAAATGGTAAAATTTCCCCAAAATTTTCAAAATTCCTCAATCGGTCCTCCAACATTATTTTCATGCCCAATTGACCCTCAATTTCATAAAATTTCATTTTGATCCTTTGAATTTAAAAAATCCCCAATTTTCCTCAAATTCCAACTTCTTAACATAGCCGAATTTGATTTTATCAAATTGACCCATCAAATGTTTCCAATTGTTAAAATTGAAGTTGAATTTGAGTTTCTACATGTTCATACAATTCTTTAGAAATGTGAATCGCAGATTTTAATGCCGGGACGAGCTCAAACGGAGTTTCATCGGAAAATGAACTATAGAGAGAGAAAGCTCGATTACTTACCGGCGAAGGCACGACGGTCCGAGCTTTCAATCTGGGCAGATAACTCTCATCTTGAGGTTTATCCTATAATCAAGAATTGCATAAATTGATGCATAATTGGATTAGAATTTCGTCATTGAAATTTAGTCGACCATCTCTCTAGCACCAATCGAAAATTGCAAAGGGGAGCCGAATTGGCTTACCTTTCGGTCCTAATTCGGTCGTGGAAAGGCTGCGGAAGTGTTGGGAGGGCTTGAAATGGCCGATTTCAGCTTGGCCGAAATAGGGCAGTTTCGGTCCGCTGAAGCTGCTTCATTATTCCATCATGCCGGCGCTTCTCCAATGATTCTCGGATTGACTGGAGTTTGCTATTAGATAGTTGTCTTCTTCCCGGTTCTAAAGAGCCCGACCTCTCCTTTCGAGGTTAAGAAAAATGTTGAAGTCGAAGCTCTAGTTTAAGCTTCACCGAGAAATGTAGTAGAGAGAGAGAGAGAAATGTTCAGGTATGAGGAGAATGAAATGGGGATGAGCTCTTTATATGGACGAGATTTATTACTAGTATTAATATTGCCATAATTTATTGGTATTAATTTCAATAATTTAATTTCAGTATTAATTCCAATAAATTAAATTATTTGTATTAATTCCAATAATTAAATATATATTAATTTATGGTAAGGTGTACATACAAATTTTTGACCGAAATTTCGGGTTAAAAAAAAATTCATACTTCCCAGGAGGTCACCCATCCTCACATTACTCTCAAGCAATCATACTTAACTTTAAAGTTATTATGGAATCTAGTTCACTTGAACCGCTTTGGTTTTTATTTTCTAATTTGTCTTAAGTTTCTTTTCCAAGATTTAATGAACCCTTTGGATCACCGGAGAGTTGTAAATTCCCAACTTGCCCATTCAGAAATAATCAGGTTTGTGAACCGGTTCTGAATCCTCACTTGGTTTGACCGGTTCTTTTCTTGGTTTTTCTTAGCTCAAATGGGCGGGTTTTACAAACCCTTCCTTATCATTTTTTGTTCCTTTTTTGGCTAAGTTTTCTCAAAACCGTCGGTTCTTTCGCTAGTTTACTTGGTCCGGGGGAACGAGTTTCACAAAAGTGGTATCAGAGAAAATTTTTCGAACTTGAGTTTGGGAAATAAACTATTTTAAAAAAATTGGATGGTTGGGAAAATATTTTTGAAAAATATCTTAAATAATTAATACATGAAATGTAGCTTACCAAAAAATATGCCTCACATATTTATAACGAAAATTCCATTTGTAGGAAAGTTCCCAAGGAAAAGAGAACCTCTCAAGTTTTGGTGGAAGATGAGACTTTCCTCCCCCTCCCAAGTGGGGACATCATCATGATGTCATAAAATGTTCGATGGGGTGGAAACCCATAATGACAGATTGAAGGAAGAGACTCCCGAAGAAGTATAATGGGACGTATCCAGGTAATGGAACTAGGGGAAGTGAGTACCCAACATGGGAGTCAAATCGATCCAATAAAGAAACAAGGAAAGGATTATGGAGGTCGGGGAGAATTGGTCAAGTTCTATCTCCACCTTATGAAAACTCAATTTGAATTACGAGGTGTAGTATGGAGTACAGAAATAAGACCCTGGTAATAGGGATTTATTGGATAGGAAATACATTTCAAATGGATAATTCCAAAACGACAATGATTGGATATGGAGGAAAGCACTGATATAAAAAGGGTGCAAAGTTATGAAGGAATGAAACCTTCGAGGAGCGATAAGAAGGTTGGTTGCATAGTTCCACATATGAAAGTCCCTACTTCAAAGTATGAGAGTAGAGAATGGATCAAGCAAAGGGAACTCTTACAAGATAACCCAAGAAGTAAAATATGTGTCGTAAAGGATCAATTAGGAGTAAAGGAGAGAGAAGTCGTGAAATGGTCATGAACAAGGATAGATAGACTAAGGAAGAGAAACCCATAAGGAATGATATTTCCAACAAAGGGAAATGTATGATGGGCGATAACCATGAGTATGTCAATGGATAAATCGTGAAGTGATCATGAAACCCGATAGTTGGAACCAAGAATAACAAAAAAAGGAAATTGGTAAATGCAAAGTAAAACAAGGAAATACTTCAATCTCGGTAAGGAAAACCTTAAGATATAACCGAAGACTCTCATTGGAAGAGAGAGGCGTAAGCGAAGTTCCTAAAGAATGGAACTACTACAACTTGTTGGATAGAAACAAGGATTGGTGAGATGGAAACTCACCGGGAAAAAGGGAAAATCTCGAGAGTCACTAACCATCGTGAAGGCCATGACATTATAACAACGAGGAACGATGATGAACCAAGTCAGTTGACTAAATGAAGGATAGATCATGGAAAGGAAATGGAGGACTGAGTCTTGGAAATGATCTATGGAGAGATACAAAACAAAGGAAATAAAGAAGTTAAAGAAGGGTCATAAAATGATCATACGTTCCTTATAAGGATCATTTTATAATTGTATCGACATGAGAGTTAAGGATGGACTCAAGGACCAACGCAAGACTAAAGGGGCAAAGTTAATAATGCCAAGGCAAGAACGAAAAAGCTCAAAAAGGCACCTTTCTAAAGATTTTAACGATTAAGAGAAATAAATAAACAATGGAACGGTTAAGCATTTCAGGTCTCCCAATCATGTGATTTGGATTAACGTTTGGATGAAAAGCTTGAGAGGGAGAGTTTTAACCATAAGTGGCATAATGTTTGGACCCAAGAAAATATATTTGGGTAGACGGGTAAGACAATCCAATCATAAAAAATTTCATTGAGTAAGTGGATACTTTAAGAGAGGGGAAAACATTCAAGGACGTTATCTAAAGTACGAACTAAAAGATTGACCATAGTGACATATTGCCAAGGGTAATCATATGGGCAAGGGAGGGCTCAAGGAAAAGGAAATGGGAGGTGAGATCGCCAAAAGATTTTCACCTTGAGTTTGAATGCCTAATCATGCTATTAAGAACAATGGCAAAATAATTGATGAAAAATGATCACACCCAAGACATAGAGAGAAAGGGTTTAAAATGTACAAAGGGAATAATGGCACGGATGAAGCTCCCAAAAGAGATAGCAAAGATATGAAGTATGGTAAGAGTTGTGCCAATTGGAAATTGCATGAAGCATTCATAATATTCTAAATAGAATGGTTACAAGAAATAGTTACTAACCACCTAGAACATGTGGTTATGTAAAGGGAGCAAGGAGGTAATAAGAAGAAGTCATAAAGGAATTTATTTCATTCAACGTAATTAGTTACCTCACATAAGGTTAAATTTATGAACAAAAGATGGCAATGAGAAAGGAAATTGATATGTTTGAAAGGAATGCACAAATAAGAAACGAGTGATGGAACACTATAATTGCATAAGAAGAAGAGCTTAGGAGTACAAACCTGAAACATCGGATAAAATTCCATGGGAATACCATCTTATAAAGGATATGGTGAGGATTCAGTACTGAGAAAGTCCAAATTACAAAAAAATGGAGATTTACAAGGTAAGTGAGAGATGGCTAAATTTACATGACTTCTCTACCCCTTAATCCCTTGGGGTCATAGGACTAGAGTTAACCCTAAAACGATTATGAGACTCTTGGTCGGAAGGCTTTAAGTAATTGATTGGGGTCCATTCGTGCTCCTCAATAGGACGAATTTCATGTGTGGCCTCCAACCCGTACTGCCTTAGTACTTCCGCCTCGCACTCATATGTCCATTTCATCCATCGAGATGGATTGAAGTCAGGTTGAGTGGGTGGAGGTACTTGGTGGACCTTCATGAAGGTGGCATAAGCATCCCAATAATTATCCCAAGCCTCCTTCTTAGTGGGGTTCCTCTTCTGTGGTTGTGGTATTGGAGGAGGGGTTGGACTTCTAGGAGGTGGTGATGGTTCCTCTTGTCTAGGAGGAGGGTATATGATGCCTTCTGATTCCAGTAAGGCTCCAACTAGCCTCCGGTAGTCCTCCACCATGCCTTTGGGTACTCATTTTTCGCCCCTTAGGAACCTCTGAACGGCTTCCTCCCTTGGGTTGGATGTCTTTTTCATGCTTATAGGGGAAGGACTAGATTTTCTTGCGAATTTCCTAGGGATTCTCATTCCTACGAGAGATAGTTTAGAGTCAGATTAATATCATGGCATATTATTGATAATATTTCAAGGGTACTAGGCTCTGATACCACTCTAGTTGTCATGCCCCAACCTAGTTTGGTTGGATCCCCGTGAACAACCCACTGCTCTTTCTCAGTTCAAGAGAAGTTTCCCCCTTCTTTTACTCAAGAGGAGCCAGGCAAAATGTCAACCTTGTTCCCTGGAAGACATATATCAAATAAAATGCAAGTTTAAAGAAAAAATTAAGTATACCTAATAAAGGGTAAGGCTCGGTGTTTCTTCTAGTTATTTTCTCTTTTTCTGAAAAGGGGTAGAAAAGAGGGGTGAGTTTCTACAACTCAGTGAATGGGTTTTTCAAAAGTCTACTTTTAACTCTTAAGAAAAACATTTATATTGAAGTGTGCCAAACTCCTCACTTTTCAAAAAAAAATTATTTCATTTAAAATCTCGGGTTTTTCCACATTTCTTCTTATCACGGTGTGTCATCACCCAACACACATCCTTCATCATGAAGGTTACACACATTCGCAGGCCAGCACGACTGCTAAACCCACTTGTGGCTTCGGAGAGACTTTACCGGCCACCTGGATATAATACGTCCACTTCTACCTTGAGAACGGGTGGATATTTGTGACATCCGACTCTTATTCTTAAAATAGATTCTTCGTCAATTTGGTCCCAAATTTTCAATTTTCAACTCGAGGTTTAAATTCCCAAATTTTCAATTTGGTCCCACAAATTTTCCAAAATTACTATTTTACCCTTCCTTTACAAAAATGGTGAATTTTTCCCCCAAAATTCTAAAATTTCTCAATTGGCCCTCTAATATTCTTATCATGACCAATTAACCCTCAATTTTAGAAAATTACATTTTAGTCCTTCAAATTTTCAAAAATCCCAAATTTTTCCCCAATTTCAACTTTTTAACACAACCGAATTTGATTTCATCAAATTGACCGATCAAACACCTCTATTCATTGAAATTGAAGTTGAAATTGAGTTTTCACATGTTCACAATTCTAAGGAACTTTGAATCGTAGGTTTTAACGTCAAAATGAGCTCAAACGGAGCTTCGCCGGAAAATAGACTAGAGAGAGAAAGCTTCGATTTCTCACCGATGAGGGCACGGCGGTCCGAGCTTTCTATTTGGGCAGGTAGCTCTCCTCTAGAGGTTTTTCCTAGGATCAAGAATGACATCAATTGATGTCGAATTGGATTAGAATTTCCTCATTGAAATTTGACTGACTCTCTCTCTAACACTGATCGGAAATTGTAAAGGGTGTCGAATTGGCTTAACTTTCAGTCCTAATTTGGTCGTGGAAGGGCTGAGGAGGTGTTGGGAGAGATTGGTTTGGCCTGAGGAGGGCTTGAATTGGCCGATTTCATCTCGACCAAAATAGGGCAGCTTCGGTCCGCTAGAGCTGCTTCACTGTTCGATCATGCCAGCGGCTCTCGGAACGAACAGATGTCACCACCATGTAGTTGGCTTCTCTTTAGTTCTAATGAACCCAACCTCACCTTCTTTGGCTTAGAATTGACTCTATATCGGAGCTTTGGTTCGAGCTTTGCCAAAAAACTAAGCAACTGAGAGAGAGTCAGCTTTTTAAGTGTGGAGAAGACGAATAGAGAGGGGCTCTTTATATAGAGAGCTCGGGGACCCGTTAGCCATCTGTTTAGCCCCTTTATGATAGGCATTAAAGGCCTGAAACGTACCGAATGGAAACGTTTCTTTTTTGTCGGCGCTACTTCGATTTTCCGGCGAGTGAACAGTGTTGTCATCCTAAGGAAGAAGATGACACTGTTCCAAACCGGACCGGACCACTCTGAATCGAGTTCAAAGATTAAACCGGCCGGTTCACCCCTCATTCGACCGAGTTTTTCAAATCTAAAAATTTCTAAATTCATTTTCTATCCAATGGTGGCCTCAAATCTCAAATTTGAATTATTTAATAAGCCACCTAGAAAAATGAATTTAGGATCGAGTTTAATAGTGGTTCAAATCGGTCCGAACCGGTTCGGATCCGGTTCACCTGAACCGGTTTGGTTTTCATCTCCAATTCCTTCACAAGTCCATTTCCATGTCTTTTGTGACTCCTTGGGTCACTTAGGGTCCATAAAATTCCCAGTTTACCACCTCTTAATCGATTTCGGTTCATAAACCGGCTCGGTTCTTAAACCGATTTAATCCGGCTCGAGTCTGGTTCACCCGAACCGATCTGGTTTTTCTCTCCCATATTTTTCTAAGGTTCCTTCCCAATGATTACAAGTCACAAGGAATCCAATAGCTTCTTGGTTCACTCATTCCCTATCGGTTCCAGTTCATGAATCAACTTGGTTCATAAACTGGTTCTATCGGATTCAGACCTGATTCTCTTGAACTGCTTCGATCTTTCCTCTTTATTTTATCCTAGGGTCCTTTTCCTAAGTTTATGAACCTTTTTGAGTCAGAGTTAGAATTTTTAAATTTTGTTCATCCTCTAATAATAGGGCTTGTAGACCAATTCGGTTTAAAGATTCAAATTTACTGGTTCTTTCCTTGGTTTTCTCATTACTAAAGGATGGGGTTTACCATAGGTGTCATGTCGACGTCCCAAACTTCTAATTGGTATATATACATATGTCAAAGAACACACATATGAATAGCACTTACACTCATTTTATATTATCAAAGAGTATGGTACCCAATCCCACAAACTCAATATCTCATATGCATGTATAATAGTCAATAAGCAACATATATGTTCAATCATAATTACAAAGAGCTTAGTTCTTAATTTGACTAACTTGATATTTGAGATACATGCACAACAACAAGCAAGCAATATACATGTTCACAATCTTAAACACGTGGACCTTATTTCTTAACTCAACCAACTCCTTATGAGAGAAATAATTTCGGGCACAAAGCCCTATCACACATAGTCCTAACATGTAACTATGGTTATCTCACGGTCTATTGACCTTGTTTTGTTTAGTTATTTAAGAAAAAATAGTATTTTTTTAGTGAACATGCATCCATGTAGTTTTTTCATCTTTTTTCAAAGGATTTTCCAAGACATGCATCATGTATCTCATGGTATTATAGAAAAGCAATAAATCATATTTAGTTGGTCCAATCAAACTCATTGTCATTACTCTCACTCACAATTTTTATTAAGATTAATTCATCCCAATTGTAATTTCCCTTAACTCGGGTTGTGTGATCCACATGTAATTAGTTGTAGTATTCATTCTTACATGAATAATGTTGCATAACCGGAGTCAGTTTAGATATTACTACAATACTTATATATTATCTGGTGATTTTTTAAAAATTATGGTTTTGCCCCTAAGACTTATTTCTCTCGACCCATGTGTCAATAAATTGGTTTTTACTAACCCAAATCTATAGTTTCATTACACATATCATACGTTAAACCCACATTTGGTCATATTTACCAAAATGCCCAAACGTTTCTAAGTTCCCCACTTATATAAATCAACTTCTCAAAACTTTGCATTTTTGGGCAAAATTTCTATTTTGTCCATATTGATTAAAAATTTATTATTTTAGGCTCTAAACTTACCAAGTCTCTCATTTGGATCCTAAAATTTCCTTTATACTCATTTGGGTCCCTAAAATGCATTAATTATACTTTGGTCTCTAAAATGGACAAAATTACCATTTTGTCCGTCACTTGCAAAAATTCTCATTTTTGCCTCTTTAATTTTGTAAAATTACAATTTTACCATCAATAGTTCAAAATGAACTATTTTTTTCCTATTGGACATAAATGACTATGTTGCCCAAATTTGAGTAAAACTATCATTTGCCCTTATTTACCAAAAATTACGCTTTTACCCCCAAACTCCAGAAAATGACTTATATGTCTTCATTTGTCTCAAAATCACTTCATAGACCCTTAGGCTATCTTTGGGGACTTTTCCACAAATTTTCTCATTATTTGCAAATTGCCCCCAAACTTTCAAGATTTGCACTTTAATCTTTAAATTTTAAAACTCAACCAAATTAATTTCTATTTTCATAAATTATTCCCAAATACTATCATTATAATCTCAATGGCTTGTGGGTAGAGTGCGAGTCACCCTATCTAAAAATGGTCGAATTTTGTCATTTTCCAAAATTGGCCAAAATAGAGCTACTCTAGTAGTTGTCAGAAATTCTCATAGGAGTTAGCCAAAAAGGTGGTCGAAGTTGAGGCATTTTGAAGCCAATGTCTAGGCGAGTTATTTTGTTTGGTGTCCGATCAAGTGATTGTTGAAGTTAGGAGAATTTAGCACTCAATTAGTCACAATCAAGTAGTGTTGGACAGACCTAATAGTGAAAATTGATTCGTGTTGGTAGATTTTTCCCTTGTTGGAGGTGGACCCTTGCTATGGAGAAGAGGAGGGGAGATAGGCAGTCACTTTGGCACTAGTGGCCATCGGTTTGGTGGTCAAAGGTAACCGAATTTGGTTTAGCCAAAATGACACTCATGCAACGTTTTTCAGCCACTAACAAATTGGAACCCAACCACATAATTCAAGAGTAGTCCATAAGCAGAATTTTGACACCAATATCACTTCATTTGGTGGTAGAACAAACGAGAATTGCTCATTTGATCATCGGGGGGTCGGGAAGGTTTACGGTATTAGGATTTTGGAATTTGAAATTGAAATTAGATCTATAAAGGGAGAGTTAATGCAATTAACGAAGGTGTGTGGCTACAATAGTCGAGCCAAAAGGAGGACGCAAGTGTTATTTGGGTGAGTTGAGTTGACCTAACTCGAATCCTCGTAATCCAAATTCCTTTCTCCCTTTTGTGTTTACAAATTAAATTTCCTTTTTGCATTTTCAGATCCACTCTTTAATTTAATCTAAAATCTGAGTCTCATTTGGTTGAAAATTGACTTTTTCCAAAAATCTCGATTTTACTACTAGGGAAAACAATCTCTAATCCAATTGAATCTTTATTCTCTTCTTGAATTCTAATTCACTCTTCCAACCTTTGTTTAGGATATGATTTAATTTTCAATTATGATTTGAGATTTCATTGCTGGTTTAGGATTTCATTCCCAATTTCCATTTTTATTCTTAGTTGCTGATTTTATTATTGGTTTAAGTTTTTACTATTGATTCAGAATTATATTTTCTATTTAATCTTGATTTCTAGCCCAATTAATATTAATTTCGATTTGGTAAGTTATGGTGTTACCATTTAATGTTACCTAGAATTGGGCTTTGATGATAGTTTAAGATCAAGATAGTGTGAAACAATATTGATTTAATATCATAAAAATAGAAAAAATATGTTAAATTGTATATTGATTATCAAGTATATTATAATTTTATTTATAATACAATAAGATGTACAAATATTTAAAATGTATCTTTTTATGTGTACACATCTAATAGAAATTTTATTAAATTCAAGAATACTCGAAACTATTCCGAGAAAATATGACTAGATACCGAAGTGATACAATATAGTGGTGAAGAGTGTTTATAAAAATATATGTTATTAAGTATAATTAAAAAGAGATTTACCACTATAATGCAAGGATGATGAAAAGGGAAGTTATTTTAAATAGGTATATAAATTTTAATTAAATAAGGAGTGCATACATTTCTAACTAGTGCATTTTATTTTTTATATAATGGGTCATATTTTGTTTGCATGAGGTTGAGAACTCTCACATTCTAGTTCTGTGGGGAGGTTAGGAAGATGAAAGAAGAATGGAATTGTGTGAGCTAGCTGAGAATGACACGGGATGAGCTTTAAAGACTCGGTAAGTTTCAATAGATCCTCATCAGCCAATATGACTAGTGTTATGGATAAAAGTTCTTAATGATTTATATTTTTCTGGAGATTCTTTTTTATGCTAAAATTGTTTAGGTATCTCATGGATTTGGATAGCCTAATAAAAGGGGTAAATGCTTTATCTTAAGTGTGGTTTGGCTATTAGAAGATTGTGGCGCCATTACTCTCTCCAACTAGAAATGGACCCATAACCTCAACCATTGTGTGAGAACATTTAATGTAAAGCTAATTTTAGAGTTTGACATGTTATTAATAGGCAAAACTTTTAATGATATCTCTCTAAATTAGAAATTTCCGTTTATATGGATACATGTTTGGTACTATTTTGCAAATTACATATTGTTTAGAGAACAATAATGCTCAAATGGTGTCATGTCTATTAGAAAAAAACATGTACTTTCGTTAGAAGTTGGTAGGAGTTGGATCATCTTGTAAGGGTTCTCTTATGAAGGCCATATGGGGGTGTAAAGTGTGCACCAATGATGGAATTGATGGTGGAGGTGAGGTGGGGATGGATTGGGACAACTCCCACTCGTGAATATTTTGAAAACATATGCTATATAAGAACAAGAGAATGATTTTTCCCATTGGGTAGGAAATGAAAACACCCATCAGCCAATTTAATCAGTTATCCCTCAAATTCATTGGTCTTCAAGGCCTCTTACCATTTTTCTACCTTCAAGGCCTCTTACGTGTTTTCAAAATTCATCCATCTTCTTTCACAGTGATGATCGATTGCTCTTCCAGATGAAAAATGCAAACCAAGAAAGCAATTTTTACTCTTCAACCGTTGAAGTTCATATTCCAACTCTATATTACAAGAAAAAGAAAAACAATAGGCATTGCATAATTGATTTTAATTTCAAATGTGTCATGCCGCAACAACCTCAAATTAGTGGACAAGCTTAGTTTCATCAAGCAATGCACCATTTCATAATCCAATTATGAGCAATCTATGGAGAGGAGGCATTTCTGAAGGCTAAGATCTACCTGATCAACGAGCCACCCATGGGAACTTGAATTTAGAAAATCAGAATTTACAAGCACGAAGCTGAACTTCACGATCTTCTGCTAAAAAAGAAGACTTCGCATGCCTTACACACAATCACAGATATTTACACGATTCTTTTTCGCTCTCTAGTAGGCTCTCATTCACATCCTCCTTTTTCAATCACCATTGCAACAAGGCATAGTGATGATTGTCCCCTCATCTCTATTTTGTTTCTTTATACGAAAGAGAGGGGATAGGAATATATTGAAAAAACAAAACTAGGAGATAGATAGGGTTAGGGCGACTGACAATGGAGTGGAGGATTCGCCCTAGGCAGGAGCGGTCCTGGCGGATCTGGGTTGTCGCAAGAGCTCTATCAATTCCTCTGCCTGTGTCAAACAAATCAAGCGGCACATGTTGATATCGATCCCCCACTAACCAATACAAAACAATACACAATATGCAAGAAAAGGAAGAGCAGAATTCAAATTACTTTAATGGACAAGTTAGTGTGATTTTTTTCCTTTTAATGAATGGGTGGAGCCGTGTTCGTTTTTTCAAGAAGATATCTCGGTCCATTGTTTATATCATAAAAGATTATTATACGGCCAACCGTCCACTGCAATCATTCAACTGACACGCTATATATTGCCATGATTGCATCCTTGTCGGACAGTGGTGGTGAGAACTTAGAGTCTCAAATTTGAACTCCTTGTCCAATTGGGTGAGATCCATAGATTTTTTCTTTAATCTTGTCCTTTAGTTAATATGTAACTATTTGCTGAAGTGACGTGCAACGAAAGGCGCAGTGTCTAGCAAAAAAATGCAGAATGTTGATGGCTTTCAAAGAATAATGGAAAAAAAGCAAAGATTTTAATTTTAAAATTAAGTGCTCGTTTTTCAAATTTATAATTTATTTATTTACTATCTATTATCGTGAAATTTACTACCATAACTGAAAAATCAGTAGAATGTACCTTTTGCTTGGCGCGCTTGGTGCCGGATTGAGACAGAGCGACCAGTGGCGGAATCGCTCCTTCGCGGGCCACCATCGTACGGAACACCTCGCTCTCCTCGCATATCTGCAACAGGATCGCCGTCGCAATCTCCTTCTGCCTCTGCGACCCGACCTCCACGATCTCCACCAGCACCGGGATTCCGCCTTCCTCCACCACAGACGCCCTCGCCTCTGGCAGCATCACCAGCTCGTTCATCACGAACGCCCCTTTGTCCACCATGTTTGAGCCGAAGTCGGCCATCAGCTCAACCAGTGGCTTCATGATTCCCGCCTGAACGGCCCTGATTTTGTTATCCTTCACTGAGCACAGCGAGAACAGAGCTGTCGATGCGTCCTTCTTGCCACGAGATCCTCCAGTCTCTAAGAGGTTCACGAGGAGCGGGATGGCTCCCGAACGCCCAATTGCTGCCTTGTTTTCCTCCATCTGCGATAGTCGCAGCAGAGCGCACGCAGCGTTTTCTTTCGCAGTCGCTGTTCCTGTTGAAAGCAACGGAAAGGATATTTCTACTCAATAAGTATCATCTGCAATCTACGATCAGAGGAAAATAACTCGCGTTCATTTAAATTGGAGGTTACCTGTTCTGAGAGCTCTGACAAGTGGCCGTATCGCTCCTGAGACGGCAATGATCTCCTTATTCTCGTCGCACAGTGAGAGATTCAAAATCGCCGTAACTCCGCACTCCTGGAGCTGGGAATCGGTCGAGGAGATGAGCGCAATCAGAGGCTTTATCGCTCCAGCTCTCGCAATTCTGATGCGATTCTCCTGCTTGTTCTTTGCGAGGAGTCGAAGTTCCATGGCCGCGTGCCTCTGCTCGTCGATGGAACAGGACTGGAGATCAGCCACAAGCTGGCGAATCAGCTCATCGGAATTCTCCGAAGCGCAGGCTATAAGAAGCCGACGTCTCTCTGAAGCCGCCGTGGGGAACTCCCCGGATCTATCGCTGTTGCAATCGCTAAAGGCGGAGTCGTCGTTGATGCTCAAATCGCTGAAATTCCTGTTAAGGAGGGAGTGATTCACCGGACTGCCCGCCTCCATCTCCGAATACCTCCGTTCGTATATCATCGGAATTGTTCCGGCGTCGGCTGCCAGCTTGGTTGGGAGATCGTCCGTCGGTCGGAGTATTTTCAGGTGAGGACTCGAGACTGACTTAAAACGTTGTGGAAGGACGAAATCAGCACGACAAACATATAAAGGGCCAATTCTTTCTGTTTTTGCTCCCTGAAGTTTCACATTGGCGCACTTTCCACTCTATGGTTTGAATATTGCCATTTATACCCACAGATCAAATATGACCCTAATGTATAAAAAAAACTGTACCATGTTGGATAGACAGCAAAACTTTGAGGGTGCGAAAGAATGATATATATAGATGAAGGACATCGAGAGCCGTGGACCATCCCCACGCGGTTGAATGAAGGCGGCCGAGGTGACATGGCAACCTCCGGAATTGGGCTGACGGCCGTCCACCACTGTTCAACAACAGAGTCACCCTACCTCCTACTCCTAACCCTAACCCTTAATTCACCCATTCCATGGAGTTGGCGGCTGCTAGTGATACCAACGGTTCCTCTGACAAGTCAATTTAGTCTGGACCACCGCAGTTTTCCTTTTACCTGCCTGGGTCGTGCGACCTTACATAGCACACGGTCAGGATAAGGACTGAAACAAGATAAGCATCGATGCACATGGACATGTCTTTAAATATACATATATATATATATATGAAAACGAGGCCATCTCTCCCGACAATGGACATGTCAGAGGGTGTCTCCCATGGCGGGTACGTGATACCGTATCCGGACCACTGGAGCGAGATCTTTATTTATGAACTCTACCAATGAGTAGTCACAGTAGTATTTTTTTGTATTAATAATCCCATAGTAGAATTAGAATTAATATCTAAATCATATTATCTAAATATAGTTTTGTATATTTCAGATTTAGTGACACTTGTTAAGCTCAAAATTATATTTTACTAATTTATTTAGGTTATTATCCGGCTTCCATATGTTCAGCGGAATCTATGTTATATAATAAATTATGGGTATGATTGAGTATATATTATATATGTATGTATATATCAATATGGTATATATGGGTTCGAAATGTATGAAGGGATAAATCAGGTAACACCTATTCAGTCAATAGATTGTTCACCATACAATGATACGAGGCCAAGCTTATTTTATATTCATTTTAGGGATTACTTTGTTTTAACTCCAAATCTACTATGCATATGAAATATAGACTCCAACTGGTAACTTTTAAATCCTCTCGCATCTTGTACTATGTTTACCTTTCTTCCTATCCTCAAAACCAATCATGTTCTCATTCCAAATTCGCTTGTAATATTAATAAAATGCGCTATCACATTGTATTGGTCATAATATCTACAATTTATTGCTATATAGGGCAACATGCTGATTCTCACTTAAAGAAAATGATTTTTTTACAATGTATTGGCATAAATGTCATTACAAAACATAGTGGTTTTGGTTGCATTCTTTTATGTGTTGATTGAATTTGCATCAACTACACATCTCGGTAGAATGTAACTCCTATAAATTTGGTACTACTTACTATTTATCAAATGACTCATATGCTATCATCAAACTCACTATCTATATCCAATTAATTGCTTGCACTTCCTTTCCAATAAAAAAATTATATCCAATTAATTGTTTGTACTTCCTTTTCCAATAAAAACTTAAAACTCTAAACTTCCTTTTTTTTTTTTATGTAACCTCCCAAGTAAAGAGGTACGGTGGAACATATTTATTTAAAATTTATAAATTATAATTAGTATAATTTTTTCAATTTTATAAAACTAAAATATTTTTATATTTTATCTAATATATGATAATATTCTCAAAACTCACGTGCAACGCTAATATACTTGTTATATAAAATTTTAAATTCGCACTTGTCAATTGTATACAATTATTTTATTATTCTCCCCTTAAACCTTATTATTTTAGAATAAGTAACCGAATATAAGAAGTATAATTTTTCAAAAGAAAACCGAGAATACAAGTTAATCGAAAATAATAAATAATTATTAAAACGAGAATTTGGAAAATCAAGTAGCAAATGAATTACAAAAAAATAATGGAGAATAACTATTAAATGTATTGGATGTGAAAATCAAACCTGTTAAGGTTAACCAAACCTGAACTGGATTAAATTGTGAAAAATTAATTCAAAAATTTATTTTTTTAAATTACTTAAAAATAGCAAATTGAAAAATTGAAGTTACCATTAAATAAAAAATGAATTTAGATAAATTTATAATTTTTTAATTTTTTGAAAACCAGTCAAATCAGATCTAAACCGCCTGATTTATGTTTTCGGATCACCGAACCCGATCGGATCGGATCGGTCAATGATCCAGCCGGTCAACGGATCACTGTCAGGTCAGCGCCCAATCAGCAAGCATGACCAATCAGTCCTCGACACGTGGCGAAGTGCGCCCCGTCAGCGTACAGCTTGCGTTTGGAAGCGTTGGGCAATCAGAAGGTGACACATTCTCGATCAACGGTTAGAGGAGGAGAATCCACGTTAGTAAAGACCGGCCAATAGGAGAGCGACAGGTGTCCCTGATCAATGACTATCCGAACATGGTTAGCAGCCACATTAGAACGAGTGGCCAATGGGAAGTTATCGCGTGTCTAGTCAGCTAGTCAAAAGGATGACTAGGTTGCTGAGAAAAGGTCACGTCAGCAAAGCCAACCAATCACAAAGTGTCACGTGGCAAGTCGGCACGTGCAACACAAGGTCATCATCTACCTCTAAGCAGGGGAGAGGAAGAGGGCCAAAACGGACGCCTTCCTCCGACGACCAATAAACTCCTCCAACAATGCTTTAAATCGGAGAGTTAATGGCCAATTGATAGGGTAACAGATAAAATATTCAGTCACCGAGCTCCCTATATAAAGAGTTCCTCCCCATTCTTCCTACTCACCCCTCAAATGCCTAGAGAAGAAGAAGTGTCCATTTTCTGACAAATCACGAACCAGAGCTCGGACTTGGGTATTTTTCTCCTCATCTAAAGTCGAATTTGGGTTCTCTAGAATTTTGAGGAAGTCAGCTACACAACAACATCCTCCATTCAGCTCGAGAATCACCAAAGAAGCACTAGTGAGCTCGCACAGTACGGTCACTTCTCGATGGTCTGCAACCTAAACTGGTCGAGCTCAATTTGAGCCACCCTCGGCCCAATTTCAGCCAAACCAAGCTCTTTAGACCACCCCTAGAAGTGCCTCGACCTTCCCTGAGCAAAGTTGGTAAGTCCCCTCCCCCGCCCTTCGTCGGAATCCACTGTTCATAGTCGGTTTTGCCTAAAAACTAAATTGCGAAATTCGTATTGCTCATGCCACCAATTGAGGTGCAGTTTGAATCAAAAGCAATACATTGCAATCAAAAGCTTCAATCGTCGGACCTTCACTGGTAAGTAATTGAAGCTTTCTCTCTCTAAACTGATTTTTCGGCGAAGCTTTATTTGAGCTCATTTTTAAGTCATTTTCGGCGTACAAAAGCTTGAAATGATGAGGGAGACATAGGAAAGATGAATAAGATCATGAAAGAAGGCAATTACCCAAATTTAAGGGGTCAATTAAATGAAATGGGATTTTGGAGGTCAAATTGCAATATTTGAAAAATTGGGCAATTTGGGAATTTTTGGAAAATTGGGGGCCGAATTGGAATTAAATGAAAATTGGGAGACTTTTATAAAATTAACTCCCAATTGATGGCCAATTGGCAATTTGGATGAAATTGAGAGCCAATTGGTGATTTTTGGAAAGTTGAGGGATCAATTGGTAATTTTAAGGAAATAAGGACCAAATAGTAATTTTGGAAAAATTAAGTACCTAAGAGTAATATTGGAAAACCTTAGGGATTTAATTATAAATAAGTGGAGCATTAGGGACCTAAAGTCAAAATTTTACACTTTAGGGACCCAATTGTAATAAAGCATAATCTAAGGATCTATATGCAAATACATGGAAGTAATAGTTCTTTTATGATAAACTTTCTTATGAGAATACTCTAACCATATAGTAATTAGTTGTGCAAGTATCTGTGTAGAGGAGTACATTTGCGATCGGAATCTAGTTGGGACGAACTATCACGCCCCAACTCTATTTGATCGAATCCTCGTGAGCAACCCGCCACTCCCTTTGATCCATAAAGGGTTTCACCCTTTTCTGAACCACGAGTAGTAAGGCATCCTTTTTTCTTATCTTTCCTAGAATAGCATTATACAAAAACTGAATATCTTAAAACAGACATACCTATCTTACAGTTCCAATACATGGAGGTCTTTAAGTTTGGTTTTTCCTCGGTTACCTAAAAGGGGTAAAAGGGAGGGGTGAGTTTCTACAACTCAGTGAGTGTGTGTTGGGAGTGAGTTTTCAAAACAGACTTAGTTTATCCAAACCATGCCAAGGTTATAATTTCCTTCAAAAAGGATTTCCCTTCAAATTCAGGTTTCCAAAACCTTTTTCCAAGGTTTACCATTCCTTTTACCAATGATTTTCAAATTTAAATCTTGAAGCCTATTCCATTTCCATATTATGTGTGTTTAGCTTTCTTAGCTCATCCCCTTTCCTTGGAAGGCATTTAGCAAACAAACACACACCCTTAATCAGGAAGGGTACACATATTCGTAGGTGCAGCTCGTCCATTACACCCACTTGTGGATCGAAGCGTCCTTAACATCCACCAAGATAGAAGCTCGTCCACTTCTACCTCAGGTCTGAGTGGATGTCCTAGACATCCGACTCTCAGACCCGAATGCCACTTTGTGTCCGTATGGGGACAAAGACCTTATCCTGGTCTCGTGCACATGAAGCCCAAACACAGTAACTTTAGGAAGCCCAAACGCAGTAGCTTCATGGAGTCCAAACACAGTAATTTTGTGGAGTCCAACACAATAACTTCATGGAGCTCAATCACAATAACTTCGTGGAGCTCAATCACAGTAGCTCCATGACTAACTGGTATGATGAGAAACCCAAATGCAATAGCTTTTCTTTCTCTTATTGCCACCATGTCGTCTAGCATCCCTTAGGATGCATCACAACCCCCTAGGGTGTCTTGATGGTCTTGTACCACAAGTGCATACAAAAAAAATAGTTTTCATTTTCTTAGTCATTCTCTTTGGTGCCAACAGTCCAACGGCCCCGACACTCAACTCGGCCTGTAGCTATTTATCTTACTGGTCCGTCGACCTGGCCTTAACGCACTACCGCTAGCCCATTGAGCCTTGTCAGTCTTGACTTGGTACCGTGGCGAATCACACAGTAAATTCCACTTTTAAATGAGAGTTTTCATGACTTTTCCTATTCATGTTTGTTTACGGGCTTCAAACCCTGCCTACTGGCCTTGGGCCCACTGCACGTGTTTTCCAAAACTGGGCATTAAGCCACATGAGTTCACAAACCGAGGCCCCTGGCCTATTAGATCTATTCTAGCTCTTATCAAGAAGGTCTCTCAAATGTTTTAAGCATTGGCACACAGTTAGGAGAGAACACTTCTAACAAAAATTTATTTTCAACCCATCACACCAATCAGGTGTGATGATATCTCTGCTTATAATCAGTAGGCAGGTTTCTCCTTTTCTCAAGGAAACTCACCACTAGTAAGTAGATTTTTAACTTTTAAATATGCTCATCACCCCAATCGGGTATGACGTTTAAAGTGTCCCACTCACCCGATGATCGTGACGCGTTCGTCCTCAATCAATTTCCAATTCCACGCTAGCTTTTCCTTGTTGGCGTTCCGGTCTATCGTGTCCCTACACGATTTGGGTATCCTTATCAATTAAGGTTTGACATGATATCCATCATTTTCTCACGTATGAGAGACTTGGTCCAAAATTGTTGGTTTATTGCACTTAGATCCCTAAATTTCACACCTTTTGACTTTAGGCCCCTAGTGTTAAGTTTTCCTCAAATTAAGTCTCGGGGACTTCCAATATCTTCCTTGGGACCTTAATTTACTTTAAATTGTGTAAGGGGCTCAAGTTTCCCAAATTTCCAATTTGGTCTCCAAATTTTCAAAAATTATGATTTTGCCCCTACTTTCCAAAAATAGCAATTTGGCCACAAATATTTCAAAAATTGACCAATTAGTCCCCCAACATATTTCTCATTACCAATTGGCCTTCAATTTTCAGAAATTGCATAGAGGTCCTTCAATTTTTTAAAATCCCCAATTTTCCCCAAAAGTTTCCCCCAATTTCTCCCTTCAAACTGACCGAATTTGATTTTATCAAATTGGTATTCAATTGGGGTTAATTGCTCCAACTGATGGTATAGATCAGTTCCTATACTTCCATAAGATTCAATTGAGCTTTGAACCAAATCATTTGGGTCCAAAATGAGCTCAAATGGAACTTCGCCTAAAAACTGTTCGTATAGAGAGAAAGCTTCGAAAGTTTACCATCGGAGGTGCGACAATTTGAGCTTTTGATCTATGGAGGTAGCTCTCGTCCTGAGGTTCCTTTTAGGATTAAGAATTGCTTCAATTGAAATCCAAATGAGGGTGAATTTAATCAGTGAAATTCGACACTTTCTCTCTTTAACACCGACCAACAATGACGGAGGAGGGCCAAATTGGCTTACCTTCCAGCTCTGTTGAGGCCGTGTGATCGCCGTAGGGGTGTTGGGGAGGCTTGGTTTGGCTAGAGAAGGGTTTAATTTGGCCAAATTCAACTCGGCCAAAATAGGGCAGCTTTGGTCCGTCAAAGCTACTTCACTGTTTGATTCCGCCGGCACTTCTGTGATGTTCCTTAGGTCGAAAGGAGGTTGCTATGAGGTAGTTGACTTCCATCGGAGTCTGTATGACCTAACCTTACCATCTAAGGCTAAGAAAACTGTCCAAGTTGGAGCTCTAATTTGAGCTTCACCGGAAAATGGAGGAGTTGAGAGAGAATGGCGATTTGAGGTGTGTGGAGGATAAATGGAGAGTAGCTCTTTATATAGGGAGCTTGGAGACCCTATGCTCGACCACTTTCCATTTTGGTCGAGCTTATCCTCGCCCGAAAATGGCCTAATCGAAGCGGTTACACCTTCGTCGGAGGAGGAAATTTTTTGCATTAATGAATAGTGTTGTCATCCTGAGGGAGATGATGACACTATTCTGAACCAGACTTGTAAACCCTGCTCCTTTAGGATGAGAAAATCGAGGAAAGAACCGATCAACCCGGGTGAGAAAACTGAACCGGTTCACGAACCCCAACCGATAGAGAAAGGGTAAATTAGGAAATTTATGGATCCTGAGTGACCTAAAGAGTCACAAAACTCATAAAAAGGACTTTAGGATGAATTGGAGGTGAAAACAAAACCGGTTCAGGTGAACCGAACCTAGACCGGATTGAACCAGTTTGAACAGCTATTGAATCGGTTTCTAATTCATTTTTCTAAGTGGCTTAAAAAATTCAAATTGGAGAATTGAGGCCACCATTTGATATAGAATGAATTTAGATGAATTTACAAATTTTTAATTTTGAAAAACTCGGTCGAATCGGGCCTGAACTGGCCGGTTTAAGCTTTGAACCCGATTCGGACCGGTCCGGTTCAGTTCGGAACAATGTCATCTTCTTCCTTCAGATGATAGCAATGTTCACTCACTGAAAAATCGAGCAGAGCCGACAAAGATGAAAAGTCAGCAGCCAGGGAGTTTTAGGCAATGAATGACCACCATTAAGGCACCAATCGAACGACCAAGAAGTCACCGAGCTTCCTATATAAAGAGCCCCTCCTCATTCATCCTCCTCACACATGAAAACTCTACTATCTCCCCGCTACTCTATTTTCCAATGAAGCTCGAACCAGAGATCCGACTAAGGCATTTTTCTGAGCCAAAGAAGGCGTGGTCGGGTTCTTTATATTCGAGGAGAAGTCAGCTACACGACTATAGTCTCCATTTGCCTCGAGGATCACTAGAGAAACATTGATGTGATAGAATAGTGAAGTAGCTATAGTGAACCGAAGCTAACATGTTTCGACCAAGCTGAAAACGGTAGATTTGACCCCTTCTAAGGCCAAACCAAGCCCTCTCAATACTTCCACAACCCTCATATAGCTAAATTAGAGATGAAATGCAAGCCAATTTGGCTGCACTCTATAAATTCCAATCAGTGCTAGAGAGAGAACCAGCGAAACTTCACTAACTAAATTCTCACTCAATTTGACATCAATTGTTGTGATTCTTGATCTTAGGAGTAACCTCAAGATAAGAGCTATCTACTCAGATCGAAAGCTTGGATAGTCGTGCCCCCGATGTTAAGCTTTCGAAGCTTTCTCTATTTAAGTCCACTTTTCTGACGAAACTCCATTTGAGCTCATTCTAGCGTCAAATCATGCGATTCAAAGTGCAATTGAATCGTATGGACATGTAGGAACTTAAATTTAATTTCAATTTTAATAATTAATGTCATTTGATCAGTCAATTTGATGAAATCAAATTTGACTGAGTTGGAAGGTTGAAATTAAGGGAAATTTGGGAAAATTTTGGTGATTTCAAAAATTTGAGGGACTAAAGTACAATTTCCTAAAATTGAGGGCCAATTAGGCATGATAAAGATGTTGGAGGACCAATTGGTCAATTTTTGGAATTTTTGGGGCGAAACTTACCATTTTTGTAAAGTAGGGGCAAAATGGTAATTTTGAAAAAGTTGGGAACCAAATTGGAAATTTGGGAAACTTGAACCCCTTTATGTGATTTTGAATAAATTGAGGTCCCAAGGTAAATTTTAGAAGTTCTGGGACTCAATTTGGGGAAAATTTTGCATTATAGACTAAAGTTAAAGAAAAAGAACTTTAGGGACCTAATTACAAATAATGGAAAGTTTGAGTATTTTATTTATTTGTGATAAATGAAGGCTATTTGGCCAAAAGATAATGAACAATGATGTTTATATCGTGTACGAACACGAAGTACCAGGAACGCCAGCCAAGACAAGCTCGTGTTAAAGGCAAAAAGCCAATCGAGAGAAAACTCACTGCATTCACGGGTGAGTGAGATTTTTTATCATACCCGTTTGGGATGATAAGTACCTCAAAAATGAAAACCCACTACTAAGTAAAATTTTAAACATCACACCTGGAAGGAACGATGTGAAAATTACATGGAAAAACTACTTACCGATTGTAAGTAGATATACCCAATTGTTATGATGAGCTTCCTCAAATTAAGTAGAAAACCTGCTTATCGGTTATAAGCGAAGATATCCTCATACCTAGTTGGTGTGATGGACAAATGAAAAGAAGATTTTATAGGAAGTGCTCTCCCCTAACTCTATGCCACTGCTTAAACTTTTTGGGAGACCTTCTTGACGAGAGCTCGAAATGCTCATATAGGCTAGAGGCCTCGGTTTGGGAACTTGGGGGCTAATATGCCTAATTTTGAAAATCTCGTATAGTGGGCACAAGGCCAATTGGCACGAGTAGGAGCTCGTAAATAAACATGAGTTTAAGTTATGAAAACTTTAAATGAATGATATGTTTGGCCATGGTACCAAGACAGGGCTGACATACTTGATGGACTAGCGGCAGTGCGACATGACAGGCCGACGGACCAGTCGAGACAAACAGCTGCATGTAGAGTTTAGGGTCAAGGTCGTTGGACCAGTGACACCAAAGATTAAATGGCTTATGTGGAAAACTATTGTTTTGTGCATGTACTGAGGTTCGAGACATTCAAGATGCCCAAGAGGGGTAGTGATGCGTCCTAGGGGCTACTGGACGACATGGTTGAGATAAGGGCAGATCGTCGTACTAGCAGTCAAGGAAGCTCGACGTAGCTTCATGCGCATGAGACCGGGATGGGTCAGGATGAGGTCTTTGTCCTCATACGGACATGGAGTTTTATTTAGGAGATTAAGGATCGGATGTCATGTACATCCACTCATTCTCAGGGTAGAAGTGGACATGCTTCTATTTAGGTGGTCGATAAAGTTGCTCTAACGCCACAAGTGGGTACAGTGGACATGTTCTGCGAATGTGTGTTCCCTTCAAGATGAAGGTCATGTGTTGATTGATAAACACACCAATTGTGATAAATGATGAGATATGGCTATGAAAACAGAGATTTTGAAGATGAAATGTTTTAAGAAACTAAGGAGTCTGGCACACTCCAAATTAAACTATTTTCTAAAAGTCAAAATTTTAACACCCATTCACCAAGTCATTGAACTCACCCCCTCCCTTATACCCCTTTTCAGGTAACCAAGGGAAACCTACCCAAATATCTCTTGTTAGTCACACCTGCAAGACAGGTATGTAGAGTTTAAAATTTCATGCATTTTTTTATTGATGTTATTCCAAGAAAGGTACAGGTCTAAAGGACGTCTTACTCCTCCCAAGTAAAAGAAGGGAAAACCCTTAATAAACCAGGAGAGTGGCAGGTTGCTCACGGGGATCCCACCAAACTGTGTTGGGGCGTGACATTTAGAGAGAATTTCATGCAAAATTCAATGAGGGAACAACCCAAATTTATATTGATGGGATCTAAATTGTGTGTCTATCTATCCATAGCCTTCTTTCATTAATCCATAGCATGTGGTGATTGAAATAAATTAATTTTTCCATGCGATGAAGTCGGTTTGTCTGCCGAAGATTATTTGGTAAAATACGTGATCTGTGTCAGTTGTTCAGGTGAGGAAGATGACACGCATGCATGTGTGTGCACCCAGTGTTACACGCCAATTGGTCTGCATTATAGTGAACCGATTTGTAACAATTTTCTTGGTCGATTTAGTGATTTTTGGCATGGTTAACCCCTTTTCCAACCGGTTCTTAGAAAAATAAATATACCAAATATATATATATATATATATATTCAATTTCCTATTGAATTGACTCAATAACCATTCAATTATTATTTATTTTGCGCCATTAAAAATTTAGAGGGGGGGAGGAGTGTCATGCCCCGACCCGGATTGGTCGGATCCCCGTGATCAACCTGCCACTCTCCCGGTTTTTTAAAGGGTTTTCCCTCATCGTAAACAGTAAAAAGCAAGGGGTCCTTTAAACTTGGGGACATGAAAGACAATCAGTGATCTCATTATTATAAAATTTAACTTGAAAATCTATAAATAAAATTTATTTAACACCATTAGATTAAAATTTTTTAGTTTTGGTGTTAAATAGATTTTCAACACGTAGTCGAAATGTACGAACGATTTGAAAAGTGCACGAGTGATTTTTCATAAGGAAAAATAAAAAAAATTACTATAATAATTAATTAAATAAATATGTATAATGTAAGATCATATTGGAGGAGTCCCAAAATATGAATATGTACTAGGTGAGATTTTAGGATTAGTAAGAGGAAAAAAATTTTAAGTAATTTTACTCACTGAACATGTATCACAAAATATAGTATCAATTGAATTACTTTATATTGAATGAGTAGATAAAAATTGAGAGATAATCGGAAATGCAAGATGTCCAAGTTTTTTATAGTAAATATTGCGAGATATTTGAACACTTAAAATACTATAACTAAGTGATGATAAATGTGTTGCATGAGGATAGTGCATACCTTCTCTATGAGCTCCCTAGAATATTTTTTACGAGTGAGATGATCCTTTACAATAAAGAAATAAGCATGAAACTCAAAATACAATTATCTTGAGTAAATTGGGAAATGGATAATAAGTTTATGCAGATAATGGGGACTTATAATAATTTAGTTAAAAGAAATTGTATCAAAGAGTTAGAAAATAAAGTTGAACCAATCAAGAGAATTTTTAAAACTAATGCGTTTTCAATGAGCAATTGTTGAGGATAAATCACATTTTCATATATAGATAAATGATTGATATCATTGGTTACATGGTTGGTGGGAGTAGAATCTATATACCAGTCAAGGATATGAGCTCATATATCATTGTCGTGTGTCACGTTGACTTGGGTGTCTTGTAATTTGTTGGAAATTGGGAACAATCAAAAGCAATTTGGTATGATTTTTGACAAATTGACGCATAAACATGTTGTTGCTAATTGTGTGCACATGACCTATGTGCATCGGAAGCTGGCTCATGAGACATTCTATGCAGATGAGGTTGCTGTGAGAAGTGTACTTGTCCCTGAAGCTAATTGTTACTTCGTTGCTGCTAGTAGCCCAGTTTTCGACGGGGCTATAAAAGCCTGCATGTTGAGTGAAACTCCACATTTTAGATTCTTAAGGTGAACTGTTCATGTGAGAGTGTGACATATGCTATCGTTCTTAACTTATAGACACAATTCAAGGGTTCGAGAGTTAACCTTAAATTGAATGCGAGAAGAGGGGTCGACACTCCGAAAATCGTTATTGAAAAGAAGAGTTGGTGGATCCACACAATAATAGCAAGTGAATACCGCCGAATTGTGATGTTGCATGTGATTAAGAACTCATCAAAGGTGATGTAAGATTACTCTATTAATTTTATAATTGAGTTTAGTTTTTTTAAAAATGTGAATGGATTTTAATTTAGACTAGTTTATTTGAGGGTAATGCAAATGGATTGATATTTTTTTCTAACCCAACGAGAATTTTATATTTAATTTCATATTTAAGTTTATGGAGGTCGATCTAGTTATAATTGATAGCACGACTCGCTATAAACATCAGATAAATTCTTATTATTCGATTTTTTTATATCTATCATACCATTGAAAGTCTAGAAAATTTTAATATGGACGTAGTTGTTGAGAAAATAAGACTTTTCGTTTATCTAATATATGTACAAAATTATAAATTTCTATTAATTATATATTAATATTAGTGTATAGTGATACTAATATAGTCGTAAAAAATAATTTATTATAGATTTTATAGGCCTTTCCAGCTTTGTTGGGAATTTGAGAAGATTCGTTATTCTCCTTTACATGCAATAACTATAAGGTGTCAAGTTTAGTAAATTTTCATAATTTGTGTAATATTGATATATATTAATTGTAAGTGGTGAAATATTATTTAAAAAATTTATTATTACTATGGAATAATTTATATTAATTTTATATTTTACTAAATAAAATATGAAATATAATAAAAATTGGTAAATATTAAGCAAGTGGGTTTGATTATATATAAAAATAAAATAATCGAGTAATATATATAAGATTTTTGTGATAATTGGAACTAAACTTAATAAATAAATAAGCTATTATAACCGCTCTATCTCTAATTTATTATTGAATTAAATTGTATTATCAAAAAAATGTTTAATAACATGAAATATTAGATAAATTACATTAATTTTATTTTATTTTATACCTTTAAAATTCTTTCTTTACATAAAAATATATTCAATTAATTTATTACTTTCAACATACAAAAATTAATAAAAATAATCAATTATCAAAATAATATTATCAATCATCCAATGTAAAAAGTGGAAAAGTCATCCTATCATGAAATTTACCATCCAACTCCAACCCTATCTTAGTTAGTCACCTCCCATGAATTCGAGGTTGCAGGTCCCTATTCTATCGAGTTTGCTGCTGCATTAAATGTCCCCTAGTTAAACTAGTCAATGAATAGACTAAAGGTCACATGAAGGATACATTCGGTTCATATCGCACTCCATGGCCATGGGGGACGCACGCCCAATTATTGATAGCTAATAACTTAATAGCCCTTTCACCCCTACGAACATGCATGTGATCCTGTCTCTTTGCAGCACCTTGGGACATGCGAATATTAAATTTATATATTATGTGATACCATGGCCGATTCACTAAACAAAAGGGATCACAGTAGCAGCAAGGCCACCAAACTAACACGTACATCGAACAATCTCCCGACATCAAATTAGGGTTACGGAGGGCCAAATCCGTTGCTCATATTTCCAATATATAATGTAGCATTACATGGGAAAGTGCGTAAATAAGCCGTGAAGCAAAAGAAACGTCCGGGTTTGATTACACGTCACATCAAACGACCTCCCCTGGCCACATCAGTAGACCATGTACGTGAGTAGCAGTAGCATAGATCATCACATGCCCTCAAGTACAGTCTCGTTATCTTCGTGCCATTATTTAGAACACGTTCTTATGCGTGAACATAAAATGCCAGGCAATATGTGAACATAAAAGGCCAAACAATGTGCAAGCAAGAAGGGAATATTGCCATAAATGTGCCCTAACGGTTCGCTGATAAGAAAGAAAAAAAAAGAGGGGTTGATATCTAAAGGGGAACAGTGGCACGAGACAATCAATGAACATGCAGAGGCTGGTCTACTTCCCATCATATCACCATCAGCAATCAGCAAGCAACGTGGCAGTACAGGTAGAGTTAGATCCTTGCAGGCGAAGACTATATTCCCATCATGCTGGTACGTACCGTACAATACAATTCACACTGGCACGTAGTTTTGTTTTTTGGATTTGACACAGTTGTTAATATAGTAATACTATGGAGAGGAAATGATTCGCTTCAAGTGCGACAGCTGCAAACCTGAGAGGACAATGCAGACACCAAGGGCATGATACTGAGCCAAGCAAGACAGGGAGAATACCATTTTTTTTTCACTAAAAATTAGTTGGACTTCACGAAAAAAATAAATTTATATAATATTACTTGACTTATTAATTTTAGAATATTTTATTAGAATTAAAATTACACTTAAAATAAGTTTATATCACACGAATAAAGCTCTCATCTAAGCATATGAAACCTTTATATACCTTATCTTGAGATACACTTGAAATAATCTTTTTTTATAATAAAAAAGATGCCAAAATTTTTAGTTCCCCTATTTTTTTTTTGGAAAAATGAGGTGGGTCTAATTTTCATTTGATATAAAATATTACGAGGTAGGGGAGAGATTGTCTGGCCATATAGCTACACTGATCAACTGCCTCTACATGTCCTTAGAGCTGGTCGTAGGTTGCCCCGACATACTTGAAGCCTAATAGATGTCATGAAATGTGCTGAACAATTGCATGCTTGCTATACGAAGCCATCTTCTTCGCATTGTCCATTGAACCAGATTAGGTCCCGAGCACGGTTTGTACTGCGGAGGTACCGATGAAACTCAGGACCTGCTGCTGCTCTCCCCATAGCAAGAAGCTTCCTACCAGTGACTTAAGATTAGAACCAAAAAATCATCAAGCATGGTGGAATCTCGGGCTGCATTCAAATAAAGAAGGATCCTTGGAGCAGGCTGCAGAATATTTCCAAGCTGCATTCCAGCTTGAGTCAACTGCTCCTGTACAGAGCTTTTTTTGGGGCAAAAAAAAAAGCTCATGTACAGATGTTTGTCTAACCAATGATGATATCCCTAAAATTTCTTGCAAAACACTGGCTAGCCTAGGCTTGGGAAGAAGGATTTCTGCCATTTGGGGTACAGAGGATCGGTTTTTCTTTCATTGCCAGCAAAAGAGTCATTAAGGCTGTTAGTATCTAGAAAAGGTCCGTTCTCGTTACGTTATGACACATTTCTCCAGGAGATTACCAGATAATGAACAGAAAATAGATGGAACCTTTTTCTGTTCGGATAAGGGCACTTATCTATCAGTTATTTCTCAATGATTATGTAGTTGGCTCTGATCCATCTGACATTCTCTACATGAGTCCAATGGTTGAACTGAACAGATACAAAGTTGGACTTGAGTCTCCAGCTTCCTTATCTTACACGAAAGCATAAACTGGATGCTTATGCTTATGGCTGATCGGTTTAAGCCATCCAACCGACTTATTAGATAGAAGAGAGTCCAGGGACCAACCCCAGCTCTTTATAACTATAGAATAGAATGAACACTTTCTGTGGCTGTACAGAATGAATGGATCACAAAGAAGAAGAAAAATGATGAAGAGAATTGAGTGTTTCATCCAATCTGTTGAACCAAATTAGGAGCCCTGGTCCCTCTCGGGTCCTATTCTTCCCTCGTCACTGCGGGTGGGGCTGGGACGAGAGAGCTGAGTTGGTTTGTGAAGATCTTGGCTTTTCAAGGTTATCTGGTTATAGGCTTTCTGCAAGTCCTGATGAATCTGCTCCATCCTCCCACTCTGCTCGTCTTCCTGATCCATCTCGATCAATATCTATCAGAAAAAGGAAAATAGTACCCACCTCAAATTAGAGATGCACAGACAGGCATTGATTCCTCCTGGTACTGAAAGTCTTATTTAGCAAATACAGCTTCAGGTTCAAAAAACTGCAGGAATGTTTTTTACTTTCAGAACAACATGGAAAACACGGAGGAAGGACCTATCGATATGCATAGAATAGAACATATTTGACGTTGCCCCATTTCCCGTTATTTTCTTCATTCCTCCTACAAATGAAAACTGAAAACAAATTTCAAGTTTTCCAGTAACGAAAGTTTCTATGGTTACACGAAAAAACTGAAAAGAAAAACAGTTGGTAGTTTCATTTTACTATGTAAGATTCTGACTCTATGAAAACCCTAGAAGATTTTAAGCTTCTCCTTCTTTTAAAGAATAGAAAAATAAGGAAAACAATACGTTAACTCGGAGACAAGCTTGATAAAAATTCATCTCCAGTGGTACAAGCTAACTACATTGTGTTCTTTATTCTCCAGCATCAGTAATACCTGTGCAGAGGTGTTCTTAAATATAGGGTAAAACCGCTGCCTGCAATACTCATTGAACAGCATAGTGCAGACAACCAACGGGATTGTAAAAGACACAGCTGATTTTGAATTTTTTAGCCCGAAAACACACAGAGCTGTAATCTGCATAAAAACCAGAGAGAAAACTAATGTTTTGTGGACAGTAGGCCAAAGTAATCCTCCACTTTCGTACTTGGTAATATATACGTTGAGGATCTGTAAACAGATGCCAGAAAAAAAGGCGTTAGAAATGGTCCGTGGACCAAGGTAAACTGATCATAATGAAGAACATGCTCAATAGGTCATAAAAGATTCGGGAAGTCATCAAGTGAAGGGCACTGGGGTGTGTGACCACGAGATAGAATTAGCCCAACATGTGGAGGAACCTAAATACATTAATAACACCTAAGGTGCAAAAGTACATGGGATGTGTCGATAGATTCGAAGAGATGAAGATAATGGACATTTGTTTTTGATCCCACCAATCAGCACAAAGAAGGATGAAGTACTCCAGTAAGGGAGACTAGAGACTAGAGGGCACTAAATTCACCTTAAAATTAACATGCTACCAGCAATGAAGCCACTAATTTTATGATGGACTCCGCTGCTATTAGAAAATTCTTATCCAGCCACTGGAACTATAGCCTACAGATATGCACCTGAATAAAAACTTGCGGTTCCAGCAAGTTGGTATATTGTAGTACCAGGTCAATCGTGCTTAGACAACAAAGTTATGGTAGATTGACGAAATTAGCCCCACAGGGAATCCAGCACTTGGACAAGGATGAAAATAAAAAAGTGAAGCCGGAAGAGCCCTCCTACCTGGTTCCGATACACTAAGTAGGCGAGGAAAAAGTAGACCAGCAGGAGGAGAACGATTAATGGTGCGAGGACAGAAAAAATGAAGCCAATAAATCCTAAGAGGAGCACTCTTGGGACTTCTGTGTGGTATGGGAAAGAGTAAGGAACCATGTCATCCTTCTGTCTTAAAATAACTCTTTTAAACCAGTTCCATATCAACACCATCGGTTGCATCAGCTCAGATGATAGACTTGCCCAACCTGATGTTAAAACATATGTCATGAAAAAGGTTGCCTGCAAATAGTTTAGCGCACCATATTATTCTAAAAGAAAACATTTTCAAACTTTCTGCAAAAATAATATGCCACTCTAGAAATGATTGGTTATTCAGATGGCAAGTCCTCTTATCAGAACTAGAATCCCATAAAGGGATCCAAAAATTTCAAGTCCCTAGTGAGTTATACCAACTGAAAGGTGCAACAAAATTAATGGGGGAAGATTCACCTGGGCTGGTACTGCCCTTGCAAGTTGAGTAGGTATCTCTTTTGGGGTAGAAAGGGCATCTAGTTGTCTGAGGACAGAACCTGAGAGAATATTAACGAAGAACACGTTCCATATAGTGAAATAGAGAATTTTGTGACATGCACTCCTTTTCCTTCCACTACGAGAGATAGATCCTTCTATCACTGCAAAGAACATCATTGTGGGAGGGACAGTATAGAGAAACAATAACAAGATCACACTTGGTAGATATCCTGTAACCAGCTGATTCATATATTTCCTACAGTAAAAAAAAAAGTCACTAAATATGTGCATTTAAATTGTGTAAACTGCATATGAATATTATCTGTTCCTCATCATGTTTAGTATATGTGCAGTATCTTTCTTATTTGCATGCCTATTGACAGTTCAGGCCTAATCCATTAGGAAGAAGGATTATCCAAGAACTCATTCCCTCCAAAAATCTCAAGAGATGACTGAATAGTCAACACTCATATTGCCCTCTTAAGATAATTGAAACATTGCCATCAACAAATATGAAATTGTCCTAGAACATGAAGTCAGAGATGAAATGAACACTTCCCTCCATAACTCTCATGCGTGTATAGAGATCAATGATGTTCAACATCCACGTCAAATTATTTCTCGCCCTCAAATACCATGTACATCAATTTTTTTTTATCCAGGAAAGTGCATGGTGTAAAATAAAATGCTTACTCTTTCAAAATTCCTCTGAGAAAGGGTAATGAGTATTGCAACTGGTCGAGCTGGGTAAGCCCTTGAACAAAGGTGACAGGGATAAGAAACAGAAACATGAAGACAATGGCAGCAAGAAGAGTAATTATTTTTCGGAGCCAGAGCTGTCCAAATGGAATCGAGAGGTTCGACCAATAGACATCATGTGGTTCTGGAGCATAATTAGTCACCCACGACATAGGATTAGTTGATAAAATAACATTTGCTGCAATGTCAGCAGCATAACGAGTCTTGAAAAAGACGAAAGCAGCTGGAGTCTCCTGTTTGAGATCCAAAACAAATATGAGACAGGTGCCCATTTCCAAGGGATAGACATATATGATAACTAGAATACCAAACAATCTCATAAGAAAATTATATAGTTACCCATGGAAACCATTGTTTTTTATGAAAATCAATATGTAAAATTTACATTTTGAAAATTTCCATACGATTTTAGAGAGTGGAATGAGCATGTTCAACTCATAGGAGAATCAAGGAAACTAAATTGTTTGAAAAGCCAAGATGGGAAAAGAAATTACAAACTAGTCATAATGTAGATAAAGCAAAATATAAGACAACTGTTTTAGAACTATATTTATAATTTCATGAAAATATCTATTTAATTTACCTTCGCATTGGAAGAAATTTCCCGTTCACGAGAAGGAGACTTTCCATTCATGCTCTCTGGTTCATCAGAAAGAACCCTAAAAGAATCAGATGTGCTACTGCATAAAGTACATTGTAGTATATTGAGCCTGTCACGAACTTTGTCGGAGCTTAACATCTTGCACAGCTTCCAAGTCTCGGTCTGCATGGAATACGGAAGTAGATTTTTTTTTATCATAAAAGTACGAAAGCAGATATAGAGGGATGGAAGGAAATTTCAGACCAATTCTTCTAACAGTAAATTGACGACTTTAAAAAATTATACCACAGATAAAAAAATGTCTCATCCTTTACATCAAGTTTAGAGTCCTATTGCTTAACAAATATAAACAATAAAATTACTGCAACATATTTCATCAAAGGAAAAGTATGCTATTTCATGACAAAATGTTGTTCAACATTAATTCGATGTATGCATACACACGCATTGAGCAGAAGCGAGGAGAAGGAAGGGAAGGGAGACTGCTGGAGGAGAAAATTCGACCCTATGTGGAACGTACATTTAGTAGTAGATGTCTGAAAGATCAAAACACTAGCATCAAATGAACTTGATTGAAACCAAATACTCTATACTCGTTAAATCAGGGCTTCCTAACAGATTCAGGTAGAGTAATGAGAAGCTATAATATCAAGTATTTTGAAGACAGATATAGTACCAATAATTTCTGAACTGTGCCACGATGATACACCATTTGATGCCCCAAATAGTTTGCACCGTGATATTTTTTGAAGACCTTCTTCAATGAATCACTGTATGACTCTTCTGGTGACCAAGGAATAGCACGGACGAGCACGGAAAAGTGTCTAGGATTTGGAAGAGATGTTCGGATATGTGCGAGCCTCATATTAGCTATGCTATTGTACTCCTGTTAAGATGGTGACGGGAGAATCAGGATGTTAAAGAATATGGTGAAAGTTTCTGAATCTTGTGAACTTACAAAGTAAAGGAGTAGGCAAGCAGTGAAAGATATGATGTAGAGTGCAAGGCAATGAGCCCAGAGCCTGAAATGCAATTGAACAAAATGTAAAGTCAATGACTATCTTTTTTATGAAGAAGAAAGCTCGGTAAAAAGAGAAAACGGAAGGAAATGGAGAGTGCCTAATGTAAAGTCAACTCTCATTGCTAGGTTGATGATGATACAAATCTTTCTCTGCTTTTCTTTTCTGAAGCTTAAGCTCTAAGAATTTATCTCATAAGCATCTAGCTAAAGACTTAAGAAAATAACAAGCAGTAGAGGACACAAAATTGGTTGTTGATGAATTTTACCACTTTGATCCTAGTTTGACATTTCCAATGGTAAACACCTCCAGAGATTCGCTTTGAATTCGATCTTGATGCATCTCTTGTCCATGATAATTTACAGGGAGGACTAAAAAGATGCCCATAAATGCAGCAACTGAAAATATCCGAAGACTGCACGAGCAATTCAATTATCAGTGTAGCCTTCCAAAAAAAAAAGGCTTACAAAAAGAAGCCAATTGTCAGCGTAATATAAACACGAATTGCTAAAAAGAAAGAGAAAAATGGAAATACAATATGATGTTTCGAGTCAAAAGCATGTAGTCAATCTTAGAGGCAACATGAAGGAGGGGAGTAGCATCATAATTGTCACGAGATATCAATATTGCCAGGGGGGTAGGACAGATAATATTGAAGACATTGTGCGTAAGGAGGAAAGCAGTTGGAAGATTTTAAAATGAAAGACAATAGTTGTTCAAAGAGAAACCACATTACCGGGGACTTCCAAATAGCTTAATATTAGATGAAATATAATATAATATTAAGCAAAAAAAAAAAAAGAAATTATTCTGGTGAAGAATAAATAGATCACCTGAAAAGAATAATCCTAAGGAAAACTACAGCATCCAGACCACCAACAGCTAATATTTCAGCTTCTGGCGTCTCCCACGCCTTCAAAATCCAACTTGGGGAAGGAATAAATCTCTGGAAGCAGACACTGTGACTGCGCCTTGGACTTTCTTGGGAAAGCCTCCGCCCAAAATACACACTCCAGTTCATCGGCTGTTTTCTCAATATGGAATAAAGTGACACGCATACTACACATACAGCCACATTAATGCCAGCAGATGTTAAAAGAGCAGAAAATTTCATCTTCCTCCACAACGAGCAGAAGCTGCCAACTATAGTACAAGTCTCACGATAAAACTCGAGCCAAATATGATCATGAATTCCATCTGCATATAATGAATTACAGTCACTTGCGGATAACCTCTATGGCCTGAGCATTTGTAGTTTTTGCCCTCCAGATGCTGCACAATCAGGAACAAATGCTAGTTACACCAACACAAGGTGCACAAGATAGACATTTAAGCCCTAGGTCTTCCTTAAACAATAGTCATGCAACCAGCCAACAAACGCGTCCATGCAGAAATTGAGCAGTTAGTTGCCATGATCAAAACGTGCATGCAATTCGTATTCAAAACACCTTGCACTTTCCAAAGCTCTAACAAACACAAATCTTCAGTGGTAATTGAATTTGACACTCTCGTAGCGATTTCTTCCTGCATTTTTTCCCTCATGCTAAAAACTATCATCCTTTCCACTCCCACCGGAAATCCGCATTGATCACATTCAAACAAAAACATTTAATAAAGAAACACTAATGCTCTCTACCGATACATCAGATCGTAACACGGGTTGCTGAGTCTAATAATCCAGAAGAATCGCAATCCACGCAAAAGCAGGCCTAACCTCGGCGATTACAGGAAATCTGTAAAAATATTGAAGGAAATCCTATGTTCAATGATCGATCCGCTAATGTCTTCCCGACTCCACAGTGTGATGGAAGCCGGTTGTCCTGTGAAAGGGATGAATTCGAACCAGAAACTTGCATGCCATTGCCAGAACCTTCCCGGCTCCAATAAGAGAGATGAAGGATGGCGGATTGGTAGAAGGAATCACACCATCAATGCCGGTTAAATCCTTGGGTTTCTTGTGGGATTGAGAGCTCCATGGAATTAAAAAAGAATTGTTAGGGAGTGAATTGATGGAATGCTTACAAATTCCGATTAAGCTTTCGTATGAAGAGAACTTCGCTCCGCTTCCAAGACTTGCCAGGTGGTATTCTTTCCAGAAAATCAGGGACATGAATTATTTCATTTAATTATATAAAGGCACCCCAAATATTGTTTTTTGTTCAAAAGGCACCCAAATATTATTTGAAAAAATAAAGAGAAAAATAAGCTAAGGATTTATTTCATTTTTTTATCATAGCCTAAGCTGAATTTACACGTAATTCATTCAAGTCTTGATTTAAATCCAATGTATAACACCTCATTGGAGAAAGATATATAAGGTGGCGGCACGTGGAGGGCGTGGAATGAATCGAAACAAACTTCGGCTGGTGTCCAACTGTCTCAGTACGGACAGTTAAAATTTTCCCGCTGGTCTGCGCTATGTGCTGTTTTAGTATGCTTTTCTTTTCCATTTCCGCCTTATTATGGTTGATTTAAGAAATCAAATGGACAGGTTGGTTGGTGCCTACCATTAAATGTATTTGGGACGATTTTCATCATACAAAATTTACTATTCAATGGCAGGGATGCAATTCCATATAGCATACTTTTATAGAATATTTTTATTTCATAAGATAATTATTGTTGTCTTTGTGACTTCTATTTATCTAATCTTTGAGTTAATGTGGTAAATCATTCACAAATAGTAATTCATATATTAATATGAGAGACTGCATACATTTAATTAATGTGCTAAATTGAATATACAAAATATTCAAAAAAAATATGAATAACAAATATACGAGAAGATTACATATTTATTTATTAAATATATAAGATTTAATGTACATTTTGCTCCACATATAATTTTATTTATATTTACATTATAAAATATATTAACTTTATTATTTACATGTAAAATACGTAAAATTTTATTGTACATATTTTTGAATATTATTACATTTATTTTGTAAAATATGTTAAATCTTTTTATTTATTTTTATGTATTTATATGATTAATTATATTTTGTAAATTTGGATGTTAACATATTAATTATAATATTTATTTTGTAAATATGTTAAAATATTGCCAAAAATTTGGATGTTAACATTGAATGGAATGATTTGATTGTACTCAAATTTGGCAATATATTATTAACAGTATAACTAAAGGATAAAATATAAAAATATTATATTTTTATAATATTTATAAATTATAAGTTATAACTTTTAAATTTATATAAATAATAACAATTATTAGTAAATAATATCTTATAAAATGTTTTAAGTGATAATTTCACAATTTTAATTAGATATTAGTACTATATTTTATTAGTATACAACAGATTCTAAAATTTTATTAAAGCAAGTATACTTGGGCCTGTACTCGAAATTAAATTGAAAAAAATTCAAGCTAACAGTGAAATCTCACCTGTTGAAATCAATTGTATTTTCTATTATTTTCAGCATGCAAACGACTTAAATTATTAAATTAATTCAAGACTATTTTTTATTTTTTATTAATAAAAAATTGAATCATTCTCCATAGTAAACCCAATTTCGTATTTTTTTTCCTATGAGATTTTTGCATTTAGCATTCCTATTTTCTTTGACGCATTTAATTAATTCGTTGATTAAATATTCAATTGTCTAACAACATCACATACCACTCCCTTTCACCCAAATTCATGTTTGTTTTTTTTCTCCTGCCCTATCTATCAATCAATCCATGCATACATACACTGTGCCCATCAAATGTGACCCATTTCTTGCATTATGATATGGGTCGATTTATGACGCACATCAACCCAACGAGCCTTTTTCTCGTGCTGTCTCCCTTCCTATCACCGTATAATGTTTGTATAGGTAGCAATGGAATCAAGTGGGCAGCAAAGCATGCACGAATATCCTGAAAGAACAGAAGAAGAGGACTGCCAAAAGCTAACAGTAATATACAATAAGGCCTAAAATTGAGATCTTTAATGGATTATATTTTTTAATGGTGAAGGACATGTGCCCATGAAAAAAAAAAAGAAGAAAAGGACATAAAGGCAAAAAAATCATGAACAAAAATGTGAATGATACTTGTTATAGGGAAATGGCGACAAACAAAAGAACATGGCCAATTCTTGCTCGCTGGGAAATGGTTTTCATTCTCTCCGTCCAGAAAAAGGAATAAAAAATAGAGAGTGAATATGTCCATAAAAAGAACCAAACTCTCAATTTGTGATGTTTGGAGTAGCGGATTTGGCTTTGGTTGTAGTCGACAAGTGATGAGACAAACATAACGTGATTAATTAATAATAAATTAGATATGTAAACAAATAAATAAGAGAGATTTTAATAGAGAAACTAATATTAGAATTTAAAATGATGATCCTTTTGGAGTTTATATATACTCTAGAAACCTTATACTAAGGTGAGAGTTCTAACCTAAAATATATAGGAAAGGTATGTTTTAACTACAAATATATAGGCTCAACAATAGAATACAAATTTAACTATACTAAATTTAAAAGGATAATTTACCAACTTATGACATGTACTAATTTCAAACAAGGTTAAAACTTGATTAACTAAATTAATGAACATATCAACATTATTATTAAAATTGTATACTTTTTTTCACATTTATTATCTTTTCACTTGTTAAAAATGTTTACTACTTACATTATAAACTTGATTAAGAGTAAATATACCTCATAAATGAGACCAATATCTAATATAACTATAAAATAACAAAAAATCCTATTAACGATTTGTCAATTTTTTTTATCCATCCTCTAATAACACTAACAACATACACCAAATTTAACATTATATAAATTATATGATACATCAAATTTCTTACATCATTAGTATAAGGAATTTTATACATATATTCTACTCTTCACACTTAAATGCAAGCGTGGTGGTAGTAAAATGAATATTATCAACATTTGTGGTATCTATATATCTATATAGTTAGATTATTATATATTAAACCTATACTTTTTTAATTAAGTGAAAAAGCTACTTTACGGTTGTAAGTAGAGAGATTATACCCGATTAGTATGATGGATTTCTTGAAAGAAAGGAAAAAACTTGCTTGCCAGTTGTAAGCGGAGATGTCATCACACCCGGTTGATGTGATGAATTAAAAAAAGTATTTTTGTCAGAAGTGTTCTACTCTTACTGTGTGTCAATGCTTAAAAGTTTTGGGAAACCTTCTTAACGTGAGCTATAACAACTCACATAGGCCAAAGGGCTTAGTTTTGGAACTTGTGGGGTTAAAATGCTCGATTTTGGAAAATCACGTACAGTGGGCACAAGACCAATTGGCACGAGCAGGAGCTTGTAAACAAACATAATATATTAAAGCCATGGAAATTCTTAATTGTAAAGTCGCTCCGAAGCCACTAGTGAGTTCAGTAGTCATACTGACCTATGAAAGTGTGTAACCTTCATGATGAAAGATGTGTGTTGGGTGATGACACGCTATGGTAACTAAGAAATGATGGAAAAACTGGAATTTTTAAATGAAGAGATTTTTGAAAATAAAAGAGTCTGGCACACTCCATATAAATATTTTTCTTAAAAGTTAAAAGTAGATCTTTGAAAACTCATTCACTGAGTAGTCGTACTCACCCACTCCCTTATATCCCTTTTAGGAAATCTGGAAAAGCCTACCCTTAAAGACCATCAACTAAGATGCCGGTATAATAGGTATGTAAAGTTTAAAATTTCATGCAGTTTTGATTATGATATTCCAGGAAATGGTGCAGGTTTAAAGGACACCTTACTCTTTACGGTTTATAATAAGGGGAAACCCTTCAATAAATTGGGAGAGTGGCGGGTTGATCATGGGGATCCGACCAAACCGGGTTGGGGCGTGACACGGGCCCTGTTGGAGTTTAAGAAACTCCTATTTTTTCTCGCTCGTGAGGTAGTATGATAGGTATTCCTCTAAGAATGTTTCCTCAAATGTGGCCCATTCCAGAGGCATCAGTGTTGTGGCTTGCAAGTTTAGCCACCACTGGTTTGCATTTCTATCCAAGAAAAATTCAATCATGGTCACTTTCTCGACCTCCGAGACCTTACCGTGGATAGAAACCTCTTAGTTGTCCTTAGCCATTCCATGGCTATGACAACATCCTTCTTGTCGAAGAAGGTGGTGCACCCTAATTTTCGTAGGGCCTTGAGGTTCCTAGGAACATCAAACCTCTGAGGTTTCCGATCTGGAACTGGTGCTACCTCTGATACTCTCTCTACTAGGGGAGCTGCAGGGAGGGGTACTCCCCCTGACTTTGGATTTAAGCCAAAGTCCCTCAAGAAGTTCTGGTAGGCCTGGATATATGCAGGAGTTATAGCTTTTGTATGAGAGTTCGAAGTCTAAACTCCTACGATCCTATCATCAACTACTTCCTAGTTGGGTCCTTCCACTAATTCGTTGGTGTATTCCAAGATCAACAGAAATGTTTTTGGGTTCATTAGTAAGGGAGGTAATTTCCCTACTTTAATCTTACAAACGAAGGCCTTGTTAATGCTATTCCCACTTTTCCTTTTTGTGTCGACCAATTCTCCCATTGTCAAAGGTCGATCCTTGCTTGTGTGAGGTAGAGGGGAGACAGACAATCACTTTAGCATTAGTGCTCACCAGAGTAATGATCGGATATGGTCGAATTTGGTCTAGCGAGAGCAGCGACAATACACAAATCTTTTATCATAGAAACATAGTTGAGAAAACAGCACTCATGCGATGTTTTTAGGTCATTTATAAGTCAATACTCAACCACATAACTCAAGAGTAGTCTATTAGCAACATTTTGACACCAAGATCACCTCATTTGATGGTCGAGTGAGTGAGAATTGTTTGGTCGATCACTCGATGGTCGAGAGAGATTCTAGTATCGAGTTTTTTTTTACTTTGGATGTAAAATCCAATCTAATGAGCATATGAAAACTCACTTAATCTTAGAGATTGTTGGTATGGGAGTTGTCAGCTTATCCTACATTTTGTTGCATGAAATTTGATTCAATCAAAGTGTTCCCAATTTGGGGCAACTAGTTGCATGTGGCCACATGGGAGTCCAAGGGCCGTGTGCGATTTTTGTGAGTCGGGTTGACCTGACTCGGATCTGGGCAACCCGACTATCTTTATATTTTTTAATTTAATTAAATTATTTTTTCCTTCTCAGAACCCCTTAATAATTTAACCTAAAATCATGATCCTGATAAGTTAAAAATTGATTTCCCCCCAAAATCCTAGTTTTCTAGTTCGGGACATCATTCCCTAATATGATTTGATCTAAATTCCCAGTTTGGGTTCATATTCTCATTTTTAACCTCGATTTCCAGTCCAATTCGATTTTCAATCCCGTTTTGGGGTTTCATTCCCAGTTCATATATTCATTACTGATTTAGGATTATATTCCCAATTTAACCTTGATTTCTAGTTCGATTGAGCTAAATTTCGGTTGTGGATGTTCTAGTGTTACAATATCTAAGAGATAAGTAACGATGTGATAGTCCCTTTGGTTATATCTCTCCATTAATGGTCTAAGAATTCATTTGAGTCATAATATGTGATGTGTAGATGGTTTCCACGGTGTGTTAGGCTTCAAGAGCAAGTGAGACTCTAGGCACCTATAGGTTTGTATTAGTTGACAAAAATTCAAGAATAACTATGAGAAAATTTTGGTCTAAGAAAAGCCACCTCGAGTATTATGGATTGGGAAGATGAAATTTTATTCACTTTCTTTGGCATGGATGTGTTTAGGTGGGGCAAAGTAGTCGCGAGTATAAAATCAAGTAGATGGTAGGTGGTAAGCATAAGAATGATATTGTTATTCTAGAGATAGAAAATTGGTAAGCATAAAAATGATATTATTCTTCTAGAGGTAGAAATTTGGAGACATTCAAATTATTGTGAAGGGTGAGATGCTAGGAAGAGGGCAAGATCATGTCGAGGTTGCCTTGAGGATAATTGGCTTAAATAGGGGTTGTAAGTGTGGCATAAGGAATGTAATTGGAGGAGTGGCAAAAAAAAAAAATACTTGTAAGGAGTATTGTGGTTGTAGGTGTTGTTGTGTGTGTTTAAAAGTAGGAAATGTTATTTTTAGTTTATGAATAAATGCAATGGTTAATTTATGGTAGTTAAAAAGGTAAGATGGGGAGATAATATGATTGATAAATTTAAATATTTATCTTGAGATATTAATTACTTATAGGAGGTATTATGGGTGTAAGTGAAATAATAAATTTGAATATATTATAAAATTTTAATAATATATAATTTGAATTGAGTTGAATTTAGTTAGAAAATATAAAAATATTAGAAATACAAATTGATCATTTTAATTAAATAATTTATTAGTTAATATATATAATGAAATTATATTAAATATATACTAAAATAATTAACTTATTATTATAATAAAGAATTAATATTAATTATATAATAATTACTATATAAATATTTTATAATTATAATAAATTATATAATAAATTATATTAAACATTTTATACCGTTAATTTTTTATGTATAATATTTTTATTATATATTTATAATATATAATTTTATATAAAATATCATTAATATGTAAATTTATTTAAAGTATATAATAATATAAATAAATTAAAATAAAAAATAAAATAAAAATAATAAAAAATAAGAGTATTCAAATCATTTAAGTAATAAATGAAATAATTATTTTAAATAATCTAAAAATGTAGTAGTGTAAATTATTGAATTTGTAGGTAAATATCAACCATTTCAAACTAATACATTTTATTTTATCAAATAAAAAATTACCACACCACTATAAATTCTTACCATTCAAATCACTCCAAAATTTTTAATCTAAAAAACCGTAAAATTTTGATAAAATAATAAACAACAAGAATGAAGTGTAAGTTATTTTATTTTCCTAAATATTTTACTATGTACTAGTGCTAGTACATATTTAGGAAAAGGTAAGTGTATATAATAAATGATATATTGAATGGCAAAAGGCTTCTTTTGAGCACTATACCCATTAAGACTAGATTTATTGTCAATGGAGATGGCAGGTTCCAATTATGTCAAAATTGATATAATATATTAAAGCTTATATACAGTCAAAAGTTTTGATAAATTTTACAAAAAGAGATCGAAGTCCATGACGAGCAATGATTTTTTATGAAATAATTATGCTAAAATGGATAAAAAAATATTTAAGTAAAAAATGAAATATTGTACCAAAATAATAAAAATATAAAATATTTGTGCTTATTGGGATATTAGTAAGGATGACAATGTAGGTCGAATTTTTTTAATAAAATTTATACTTAAACTAAGCTGTCAAGTCTTTTTTTTTCACCCACTGGGGAAAGTTTAAAAGTCCGAGCCATTGGTTAATATATGGTCTTGAAACTCAAATTTTCATCTTATTAATACAAAAATGTCAATAGAGTATCATATGCTTATGTATTAGTCCACGTGGCTAGATCTTGGAAGCTAATCTTGAAAGTGTTCAGTGCAAAAAAAAATCTTGAAAGTATGAAATTGGGCACCTGAAATGTGAGATCTTTCAGCTAATCTCATTGCACTACATCCTCCCTCCTTGGTAGGGTTAAATAGAGGGTTTAAGGAGTCGGAGGGGGAGGATGATGAGACTTCCATAGGGTGTCCAAACAAGAAGAGAAATAAGAAATATGAGAGAGGCACTGATCATGTCAGATGTGAGGCTTCTAGTTCTTCCAGCCTTTTAAAAAAATTGAATCTTTGAAATGTTATGTCCACCTTTTTCTCTTTCTCGAAGATTTTTCGGGTCCTGTCTGAGATTGAAAAAAGGGTTTTGATGCATTGTCTGTAAATGTGAAAACAATTTCTGGGTGGCTCGAATTTTCATTGATGCACAATTTACGGAATTTTTTCTTGATCAATTCATCGAATTAGGAATCAAAATAAAAAAACGCGTTGAATCGTTCGGGTCCCATATTCCCTCTCATGTCCCTCTCTCCCTCACTCTCTCTCCTCCCTCGCTCTATTTGTTTTGAATTTCACCCTCTCTGCAAGCTGTGATTGAAGAGGAAGTTAAATCTTTTTGGACTCATCTTTGCTCAGTCATAACACTCTCCCTTTGTCTATCTATCTTTTCTTTTTCCTTTGTATGTTTCTTCTTGATACCCTCTCCCATTGTCACTGTGATCTGGGGGAGGAGACACCTTGCCTTGTTCCATCCTCCACGCGCGTCTCCCATTTTTTTCTTCTTCTCCCCACAGATATATCAAGAGATTGCCTTACTCCGGCAATGGGCCAGGTGGCAGATTGTAAGCTCTGCCAGAGGAAAACACACTGACACCTCGGTCTGCCTTGATCTCTCTTGAATCTCGTGAAGTTGCCTCCGTTTTTGCCTGATTAGCTTATCCGAGTTAGAGTTGGAGGCGAAGGAAAGCGGGAATGGCATCTTCGTTTGATTGGTGGGCAAGGGAGGGGCACAGGGGGACGCCAGTGGTGGTGAAAATGGAGAACCCGAACTGGGCCATGGTGGAGCTCGAGGGGCCTTCCGAAGAAGAGTTCCTCCTCTCCCCTGACCCCATCTCCCGCCGCGACAAAGCCCACAACAAGAACGCGCGGCAGCTCACGTGGGTTCTACTCCTCAAGGCCCACCGCGCCGCAGGATGCCTCACCTCCCTCGCGGCCGCCGCTCTCGGCCTCGCCTCCGCCATCCGCCGTCGCGTTTCCTTGGGCCGTACCGATCACGACGATGGGCAGGAGCCCGCCGAGCTAGCCGCCTCCGCAGAAGACACGCGCGAGGCCGAGAGCCTGGCCTTGAAATCGAGGTTCTACTCCTGCATAAAGGTCTTCCTCTGGGTTTCCCTCGTCCTGCTCGGATTCGAGGTCGCCGCCTACTTCAAGGGGTGGCATTTCGGGTCATCATCCCCGCAATGGCAGTATCTCTTGGCCGCACCGGTGGGGATGAACATGAAGGACATCTTCAACCTTCTGTATTCAAAGTGGATCCTGATAAGGGTCGTGTACTTTGCTCCTCCGTTGCAGTTCCTCGCCAATGTCTGCATTGTGCTATTTCTAATCCAGAGCTTGGATAGGCTCGTCCTTTGCCTCGGATGCTTCTGGATTCGGCTGAAGAAGATCAAACCGGTGGCCAAGCCAGACCTGGCGGACCCCGAGTCTGGCCAGTCTGGGTACTTCCCAATGGTCCTCGTACAAATCCCCATGTGTAATGAAAAGGAGGTATGAATTATCATTATCATATAATATTCTCACCTTCAACTTGAGCCCATAATATTCTCCAAGTTTGGTGAAGGCTTGGATTTTTTTTACATAAGATTTGGAAATGTCGCATGTTGTTGGTTTTGTGATTGGTGTTTTAAGGATACTTTCGAACCATTATATAGTGGAGGTAGATTCGTTCCATCTGTACTCTTTACTAGATTTGTGCAGTGAGCCATCTCTTTTGATTTGTCTGATGAAGTTTGGTCTGAATTGTCACTTATTTTACCTCAGAACTGAACATTGTTTATTCTCTTGTTATTTATTTAGTTCAGTCTTTGATCTGTTTGCATCCTAAAAATGTAAATGGGATGACAGTGTTGGTGATTGTGGGGATCTTGTTTTCAGGTATATCATCAATCAATTGCTGCAGTATGCAACTTGGATTGGCCAAAGAAAAGCCTGCTGATCCAGATCCTGGATGACTCGGACGATCCAACAACACAGCTGTTGATTAAAGAGGAGGTGCAGAAGTGGCAACAGGAGGGGGCTAACATAGTGTACAGGCATCGCCTGATTAGGGAAGGGTACAAGGCGGGTAATTTGAAGTCTGCCATGAATTGTAGCTCCGCCAAGGACTATGAGTACGCGGCCATTTTCGATGCTGACTTTCAGCCAAGCTCTGACTTCCTCAAACAAACCATCCCTTACTTCAAGGTATATGGTAACTTTCATCCTTCTGCATGACTTGTAAATTCATAGATAAACTGCAGGTCCAACCTGAGAATAAATTGTTACTTGGAAATCTTATGTGGAATCCAAGGAACAATTAGTCATTCATTTTATTAGTCTATATAAATGCATATCCCATATTTCTGAAAGAATTTGAAATCTTCAAATTTTGTACAACTGAACTGATAAAACACCAGCGGTTGGGTTGTCATTGTAGATTGATTTTGATGATATCTGTTAGTATTATCTAACAGTGACCACTCATATATGTGGGGCTATAAAGATCTTGCTTCTGTGCTTAAATGGGCATTGTGTAGCTCTAATATTGCACCCCTTTCATACAACAAAAATCGGGTTCCCGGTTTTTTAAAACAGATTGAGCCTTGTACTAAATATGGAAATTACTTGTGATTAGGCTGCTTTTAGTGGATTTATTGAGTCAAGAAACTGTTTTTACATGTGAAAGTTCACATCCAATTCTTACACAGGATAATGATGAAGTTGGGCTGGTTCAGGCTAGATGGTCCTTTGTGAACAAAGATGAGAACTTGCTAACTAGATTGCAGAACATCAATCTCGCTTTTCACTTTGAGGTGGAGCAGCAAGTGAATGGCATTTTCATCAATTTCTTTGGGTTCAATGGCACTGCTGGAGTATGGAGGATTAAGGCATTGGAAGATGCGGGTGGTTGGCTAGAGAGGACTACTGTTGAGGACATGGATATAGCTGTCCGGGCCCATCTCCATGGCTGGAAATTCGTGTTTCTGAATGATGTGGAGGTATTAATCCTCGTGCAAGCTTCTTTTTAAGATAAGAATACAAGATTCCTGAATTTTGATTGATTTTATACATCTCTTATTTTTATTTATTGGTTAAATTTTAGTGCCTATGCGAGTTACCAGAATCCTATGAAGCCTATAGGAAGCAACAGCACAGATGGCATTCTGGTCCAATGCAATTATTTCGGCTGTGTTTGCCTGATATTATTCGATCTAAGGTAGTAAACTTCTCGATTGAGTTCCTGGGAATATCTCAATCTTCATTCATAGTTTCAGTCAAAGGCATACATTTGGCATTTGTCTTCATCTGCTTTTCTATAGGGACTTGGAAAGGTTTTCCTTTTTCTCTCTTTGTAAAGGGAAAATGTCAAATATTTATCACAGAATCTTGTTTTGAGTGCATTTCCTATCCTTGAATTTGCTCGTAATTTGGATGATTTATGATTGTTTTCATTGACTATATCTGCCTTGATCTCTAATGCAGATCAGCTTCTGGAAGAAATTCAACCTGATCTTTCTATTCTTCTTGCTGCGGAAGCTGATCCTGCCTTTTTACTCCTTCACACTCTTCTGCATCATCCTCCCAATGACAATGTTTATCCCTGAGGCTGAACTACCAGCATGGGTTGTTTGCTACATACCTGCCACCATGTCCTTCCTCAACATCTTGCCTGCCCCTAAATCATTCCCCTTCATCGTCCCTTACCTCCTCTTTGAGAACACTATGTCAGTCACCAAGTTCAATGCTATGATATCAGGCCTTTTCCAGCTTGGAAGTGCATATGAATGGATTGTGACCAAGAAATCCGGCCGGTCATCTGAGGGTGACCTCACTGACTTTGTCAAGCAGGAGCCAAACAAGCACCAGAGGGGAATATCTGTACCCGACCTTGTGGAGATTCAGCAGCAAGAAGAGCAAAAGGCTTCTCGGAAGAAGAAGCACAATAGGATCTACATGAAGGAGCTTTCATTGGCATTCCTTCTGCTCACAGCGTCGGCAAGGAGCCTCTTATCTGCTCAGGGAATACACTTTTACTTCTTGCTGTTCCAGGGGATATCTTTCCTTCTCGTGGGGCTAGACTTGATAGGTGAGCAGGTGGAGTGAGGACAATTCCGAGAATTGTTGAAAGTGTAGGATAAATTATGAAATTTTTTTTTATACAAATGAAATATTATCTGGGCGCGAGACCCCTTATTGAGAGATGATAAAAAGGTTGGTTATAGAGATGAAAAAAGCCATGGCACAGGCGTAGATAAAATTCCTTGTAATTGAAGTCCTGTCCAAGCTCACCCCAAGGTACAAGAAGATATGTTGGCTATCCAGAAGATTGGACATTTGTAGAGAGGGAGACGCAGCGGCATGCAGGTACATTTAGAGAATGATGATGTTTTTTTTCTGCACTTGTAAGGTTCCCAACTTTTATAATTCCTTTTATTCTCCCTTATGATTCTTTCGTTTTTCTGTCAATTCTTTTGTAAGAACTACTCAACCGAGCAATATCTATATAAAGTTTTTACTTGCTTTGCATGATTCATTCCTTCATCTTTGTTAACTTCATCTGGTTCATCAGCCTTTTGCATTCCTATCTGTTCGTCATTCTTGGGTTGCTCTTATCCAAGTTTGGAAGATACAGAGCCTCCGCCTCCTATCTATATATATTGTGTGATCTATGTTGTTGGTGAGATTGTTGTAAAGTTGACCTATTTTATCCTTTGCAGCTGGGCAGTTTACTGTAAAATGTACTTATTTTATCCTTTACCCTTGAAGTAGGGAAGGAGCTCCCAATCCATAATTCTTGGCCACATATTGAATGAAGAAGCCAAACCTCATATCTTCATCTTGTCTGTTAGTAGTGTAGTTGATGAGTTTGGGCTCTTTGGATGGAAACAAAGGTCAATTCCACTTTACCATGCTATTGATGAGTTTGGGCTATTCTGTGGAATGGCATTCTAGGAATTTATCATATTTGTATTATCATATTAAATTTTTTAACATTTTATTCTATCTATTTTATAAATCCATTAAAATATTTGCTAGACACAATAATCTACACTACAATACACTTGTCACCTAAAGATTAACTAAGCACTTCATCAATGTCTAATCTGCCAAATTAGATCCAAGTCATGTGTACTGGTTTAGTTGTGTAGGCCCTTAAACTCATAAACCCATGAAGCATCATGCAAGAAATCCCCAAGAAGTGATTGGACATATAGATGCATTGAGAAAATATCTTATGGCAGAGCCAAATCTCGTGATATATTTGTCATCTACTCACAAGTCCACTGTGATCATCTGCATATCCCTATCCTAGTGGATTCTATAATATGTACGGACTCATTAAGTCTGCATTCATCAACAGGTTTCATCAAATGTATGTGCCTCTCAATTAGGGTTTCTAGTGGAGCCATGGAGTTGTAGTTGTCCATTAATTAATTCAACAATAAAGTGAAACATGTATGCATATACAAATTATAATAAATGCTTTAACTTGTTTGCAGGGGATGGAATTCAATGATTTGATTTAAATGTTGGTCCCTCATAAATCCCCCAACCATAATTAATATAATTTAAATATTTACATGTTATAGTTTAATAAATTATATTATTTAACTTTAATTTTAAATATAATATAATTTAAATGATAAAATATATTAAAAATAATATACAATTTGATGTGAAGCTATGCCATCTGGGGGTTTTATTATGACCCTTGTCTTTTTGTGGAACAAGTGGCCAAGTAAGGGAGATCAGAGGTCACTGTAAAAAAAGAGAGAAGGGGGCATATTGATGAAGATGAGCAGGGATGGCATGGTCCCCTTACTTGCAGAGATTTAGCATGCATGGGACCAGAATTGTTCAGCTTCCCAAAAATAAACAGGGCTCCTCCACAGTAGACACATTATCTCATACTTCCGGCCCTCTTCTTGTAAGTTGTACCACCATATCAATATCAATATCCTATTGATCTCCATTATTCTTATATTAATTCTGTAATGCAGATGTAGTATATACTGACTGAATGAATGCTGCCGCTTTGTATGTGTATCTATCTTTGCCACTGGATAATGAGAATAACAGCAAGTTGGTAGGATGTTGAAGTGTAGAATGAGATTCACATTAATCAATAAAAAGCGGATAACCATTCCATCCACCACAAACTTGTACTTCATGACAAGTGGATGCAGCGGCCAATAAATCAACAACCTATTGTACAAGAATTAGAACATGTAATCAAATTAAAATAAAGGGATATTAGAGTGGATCCTAATCCAACCTACATCTACTTTCTTATTTTGTTTGGTAGATAATGACTAATCCTATTAAATTGGTCATTATTTAGGTGTTTGGAAGCTTACGCTCAGTCAGTCGAATAATTATTGACCATCAAGGACAAGATGGCCCATTCTCACTCACATCAGTAGGACAGACGGGAATGGGGTTTTCGTACTTTTGCTCAACCTCCAGAAACGTAGATTGGATCCTCAAGTCATCAATTACAGAAAGTGCCTCTCTTCAATGAATTTGATTTGATTTGATTCTTACCCTTCGTCCCTCACTTTTCCTATAGTTTCTAGTACCACCAGCCAATGATGGTATAAAGGATACATGTAGATTTCTAATCCTCCTTTACTCCATCCCATTACAAATCAGAAGAAAAGAGATAGATCATTGTTCATTCCATTAAGGGACCAAAGGCTACAAATTTCACCCTCTAGACAAAATTTAGGTCCCCAACATTCTTCACTGCCCTAGTTTCATCCACTGAAAAAAAACTATTAAAAAAATAAAACCCTAAAAGAAATAAATAAAAATGCCATTAGAAAGATTATCTTTCCTTCAAGGGTCTCTTCCTTGGCCCTCTAGGCATCTCCCATGGCCGCAAAAACCAATAAGGGTGACATGGAGATTGCCGGAGTAGGGCACCACAGTGAACCTACCTGTCCGGAAGGTGGCCCAACAAGCTTCGACTCCATGGGCGGTTGCGCCCTCCCAAAACCCAATCCTGGCCCTATCTTCTCCAGGCTCCCCTCCCTCGAGCCACCCATGCTCGTGACCATCGGCGGAGGGTTCGAGAAGTTGGGTCCCCCATGCCTGTAACCATCACCCTCTGGATGGCTCATGTTGACTGCCGACTCCATTCCGACGAGATCCAGCATGGCAACTGGGACTGATGAGCTCCTCGTGCCATTGTTTCCATGTTGGGAATTGTATAGATCCATCTTCCAGTCGGGGTTGGTGAGGTTGTTATTAGCCTCAGTGCTCTGGTAGTGACCCAAGTCTGCAACAGCGGCGATGTTAGTCGTCTCTATGTCCTTGTTTCTCCGAGCAAGCTCTCCTGCTATGAGGGTGTTGCTTGCCATGATCTTCTCCACGTCGTACCGCGTAATGTCGAAGTTCGTGACGGCGTTGACTCCCCGGAACTTGATGGCCGCGACATCATAAGCCTCAGCAGCTGCCTCTTGTGTGCCTGCAATTAGGTAATCATATACATAATCGAGTGAAGAGTAGTATAGTTATTGCTCCAATTCATCATCTTCTGCAGAAAAGATAAAGAAAGGTGATTTGACCATCGTGAGAAAGTGAAAGATATTGCTGAGAATATCAAGGTACATGTCCAAAAGTAGACATGAAGCGGCAGCAGCCTTATAAAAGCAAATATATACTGAATCTTTAGCCAGTGACGACACAAGATAGGAAGCACAAAGAAAGCTGTCGAGAAAATGACTCTCCACTTGATTGAGCTTCCATAAGAGCTAATACTTGACTGATAATTTAATACTATTTACAGTAACATATTCCATGAAGGAAAGGAAGGATCCCAGGAGATGAGATACCGAATGTTCCGAGATAGAGGTCCTTGTTCCCAGCAACCCTGCCAATCCGAGCTTGCCATCGGCCGTGCTGATGGTGCCTGGAGCAGTCCCCGTAAAATGAGAAATGAAATAGGAAGGAAAAAAATTAAGTGCAGGTAAAGCAGCAGAAAGGAGGAGAAGGAACCTTGTAACACCTCTGTACATTGAAGCACCCCTTGAGAACCCGCTACTTTTCCTGGAAACAAGGTTCAGATTTAAGTAAGCACAATGAAATTGGTCAAAAGGCTAGTTCTGATGCTCTCTCTACCTGCGAAGATGGGCAACAAATTCTTGGCGGCTCATGCTTTTCATCACCTCCAACTCCTCTCGGTATTTGTCTAGCTACAGAAGTATGAAGATGCCATGGCTTAGATATCTTTCAGTAACCCAGATAGCATAGTGTAAAGCATCAGTAGTTGTCAGTACCGGGAAGTTTATGTGTGTTGAGGGTCCCCAATACTTGAGAGCAGCAAGGTCATAGGCTCTCGCCGCTTTCTCTTCCATATCATAACCACCTGAGGAAGATCCACAAGTAAGAATATTCAATCGATGGCAAATAAGAGAAGACTAAATAAGACCGACAGCAGACATCGGAGTTCACGAATAAAGAAAATAATGGCAGAGGCAATACCCAAATAAACTGCAACGATGTGGGTCGTCGTGGAAATCAATTGTCCCCGGTATGAAGATCGATCACACATGACCAAAAGAGGGCACAATCAGCCTAAGAAAGATAAACAAACAAGAACTGCAATAACAGACGCCCGCTTTGGTTCTATTATTAGTGGAATGATTTAATGTCCCCTGGAGAGTGCATTTGAAAGAAAAAGACATTCCCATGTTCTTTTTCATTAATTAAATCAAGCCGGCTAGCTATGGTTGTATATTCTTTTTACCTTGCCTTCCTTTTCTTGCCTGTCCCTCTTTCTTGCAGCTATTATCCCAGAGGTGAGCTTCATATCTGCCTGTCCATCTATGCCTGGACATTATCATCATCATCATTTCCCACAGATGTACTCGGAAAAGGGTAAAAAAAAACAAAACAGAGTTAGAAAAGAGATCCAACTCTTTACCTAGTGACACCTCTATACTGAGAAGTTCTCTGCCCAAAAGTGTCGATGGACTTGCGGTGGATTGTTTGCCTCTGAGCAGGTTTCTCGTGCCCTCTCTTCTTGCCTGCCTCAACTGCTAGGGTCTCATTAGATGCTGAGATCTGGTGGCCGGTGCTGGGAACAGTGGTGGCACAGTTTGTCTGCGATGCAGGGCTCATGGATAGGCTCAGTGGTTGTAGCTCCCCTCCAATCCCTATCACTGCGGGGGCTCCGCCGTTCTCGGCGACTTTTTGGTAGTCCCTGCCGGAGCCGGCCGGCCAGTTCCTCAAGTAAAGGCTCTCACCTCCCAGCTCCTCCATGGAAGGGGGATAGTACATGGTGGTGTCAAGGCTCAGCGGAAATGCTTCCCTCTGGGCTCCATAGCCATGGTGTTGTTGTGCTCCGCCGATTGTCAGGAAGTCCTCGAGCTTCTTCGGCGGCGCAGAGGACGGCAGGAGCCCTTCAAGAAATGTCATAGTTTAGTACCTTAATGAGAGTAAGACATCTCCCCCTTGGGAAGGAATGCTATTTTACCATGTGAATGATGGGATCTGGAGAGGGCTTCCATGATGCAGAGGGAGCCGTCAGACTTCAAGGGCATGACGGAGATAGGCTGAGGGGATGCGGCGGGGGAGTACTGGAAGCCCCCACCATCAATGACGCTGCTGCCACCGGTGCTGATACTGATGCTCTGTCCTCCATAGCCGCAGAGGCCATGCTGAGGCGGCGGAGTGGAGGAAGAGAGGGCGTAGCTTGAGGGGACGAGAGAAGAGGATGAGACTGGAGGTGAGGTCACACTCACAACAGCAGCCCCCATCTCCATTTGGGTTGAGAGGGAGAACCCCAACCAGTCGATCTCGCTCATTGACTTTGTCCTCTTTGCTTGCTAGATTACCCTTTTCTTCTTGGCCTTTGATTTTCTACTCTCTAGGCTCAATCATTGAAGAAGAAGAAGAAGAAGAGATGAGATAATCATGACCATTTCAGAGAAGGTTGGAATTTCTAAACTGTATGAGATGTGCTCTCTCGTCAGGTTCATAAGCCCGGATCTTCCTTAAGTGTTTCTAATTTTGCTGCTTTCGTCTTCTCTCTGAAGTCAGCTAAATAAAAGAGGATGGAATACCGAACACAGAGAATAGATGACTTCTTCAAGCTAAAGAAAAAAAGAATTGAGAATGCAAAAAGAATTTATCCATAGAAGGTGAAGGGGGGAGAGATTAGATGGGAGGATGAGAAACAGCGAGAGAGGATGCCGGGAAACAACCCTGCAAGCAAGCAAACGTCCAAACCTCTCTCTCTTACTAGTCACTAACTCACTCTTTCAGGAACTTCATGGGATCTGTGTAAAATGTTTATTTAGGAGATGAGAAAGTGAAAGGAGGAAGAGACCCATTTCTCCGTCTCTTTCTATCATTCACTCTGTTTAATAGTATGTTTGGACCGCCGGTTTGGAGAGAATGAAACGTGAGGCCTTTAATTGTTTAATAAATCACTTATTTTGTACAAAAATTTGAAGATTTTTATTAGATAAATTTATGTGTTATAATATTTTATATATAATTAAATTATAAGAATATTATATATAATAATATATGTAAGTTATCATATATATTATTTTTATTGATATAATATATATTATAATTAATATTAATTTATTTTCTGATTGTAACAATAATTCATTTTTATTATATAATATGATTATAGGATAAATATACTATATATAAAATTATATGTCTTAAATATTTAGTATATCTTATCATATATTTATATATTATTTTTATTAATATGATACAATATTTAAATATAATTAACATTTTTATTTAACATAATATTTTATTATACAATTTTATTTTATATTAATAATTTATTATATAATTTGTGATAATATAATTTAATTCAAATATCTATAAAGGAACGAATATCATATTACTTAATAAACAAAGCTATGTAAGTTAATTATGAAAAGACACATTAATTTATTGAGCGAAAAAAAAAGAAAAGACACATTAATTTTTTATTAACATTCACTAAACATCCCATTTAAATACCTCATAATCCTGCCCTCAACCCCCTAAACATACCCTAAATCTTATCTATAACCTCATTTATATATAACAAATGTTGGACTTTCTTTCTTCCTAAATTAAATTATTGGTAAAAGATTTGTTGGTAAATTAAATTATTTATAATTAAATTAAGTTATATATATATATATATATATATATATATTGAAATTTAACTTAGTTTATTTATTTCACTACCATTGCTCATATCCAACTCAACTAAAATAAGTAGCATGTTGTTAGATGATGATAGTAAACGGTCACCGAGAAAATAGTTATTGCATATCCACATGTAAATACTTCCAAAGTTGTCAATACTGATTGCTTGATATACTCACCCCTTCAAGAAATTACAGCTTTTTTGAAATCATGAGATGAGTCACGCGGTTCAGTCCAAAAGCAGCACATCATAGATATTTAAAACTAATCACGATTTCATATCAATGGAATATATGTTTAAAAATAGAGTAACAATATATTATTGAAAAGAGTTGTAACTAAAGGCAACATGTGAAGTTGTACACCGTAACTTTACCATAAATTTTACTGTTAATGCCATTACTGCATTAGCAAGGACAATCATGAGAGGAAATATGTCATAGGTTGAAGGCTATGTAGAACTAACTCTTTCTAGCTAACTTATATCTTCAAAAACATTCAATGCCGATGGGTCAGGCGTAAGGCGTAATCTAACGGGGGGATACGTAAGATCTAATTGAATGAAAGGAAGTGATCAGAATGATACCACCACTAGCTTGTGTTACTTTACTGTCCACAGCCAAAGGGTAGTCATAGAGAGGACGGGAGTGCAGAGCCCAGGTCTCAATTTTATGACTGGCAAGAGGAAGGACGAAGGAGGAAATCTGCCCGCCAATCCCCATCTCTTGGCCACTCTCAATCCGCTGTGCTCCCCTATCTCCTTTCCCAAAAAACGTTGGGAGGGAGACGATGTTATTATTAATTATATAATTTAGCGGGCATGATAAGTTATTCAAATAACTTTACGTGATTATTTAAACATTAATTAATGTGATATAAAAATCACGGTCAACATTAATCTTAGGATGTGGTCTATGCAATTACATACTATAAACTCTTAACATTCATTAAACTTCATATTAGAGATATTTTTGTACCAAACATTTAATAAAATAAACACAATTGGTTTCAATTTTAACTTTTCCGTTGAATAAACATTGATCTAAATTGCCGCATGTCTTACTAGATATTTATCATTCACCACTTAATTTGCCACATGTAATTTTGCTAATGTGGATCATTGCTTAGTAGAGGACAACAATATGAAAAAAAACTATGAACTTAGAATTCAAAAACACTAAATTTATAGTATTCCACTCTAATGTGTAAAAATATATTATATGTAAAATAAAATATATTAGTAAATATAACATTTATTAATATTTAACCTTATATAAATTATATTAACAAAAAATATTTATATTAATAAAAAGTCAAACTATTGATATAAATTTTATTTAATAAGATATAAAACATTTATTTATGCAGTATTTATAAAAAATGATATAAAAATATGGCATATATCATTTGACAATATTTGATATCAATATTATAATTCAGTCTTTATAATTATATAAATAGTTATTATTATTTTTATATAAATTTAATATATTTCATTGTATATATAAATATTTGAGAAAATAAAATTATTAAATATTATTAATATATATCATATAATTATATATGTCATATTATATATATTTTAAACAAATATTATACTAAATTACTTATATCATAAAAAAATTATTATATATTATCATATAAAATTATATTAATAGTTTGACAAATTTTTATTAATATAAATATATTTTTGTTAATACAATTTATAAAAGCTTAAATATTAATAAATACTATATTTACTAATATATTTTATTCTTATATATAATATATTTTTATGCATCATATTTTATTATATATATTCTATCATATAATTTATATTAAAAGTATAGCTTAATTTGTAGATTACTCTTAACTTAATGGTTTATTTTGATAAATAATTGATTAATTTTCATATATTTAAACTAGATTGTTTACAATATTAATATATAACTTATTATTACATCACAATTTCATTAGCTATTATCCAAACAAGCTAAATTTTATGAGTAAATTTTTTATTCAAATTATTTTATACCTACTTTTAGTCATTATCTATACTATTATTTCTTATTATAATCTAACAAATATATAATAATATGAGATAAATCTCTTATTATATATATTGCTAGAAATAAAAAATTTCACCTTATTATGAACTTTAAACCAAAGTTTTTTAAATTGACTACTATTTAGATATCTCAAAATTTTTATAATTGTATTCCAATATTTTATCTTAGTATCATATATGTATCAACAAATAATAGCGTGCATATATATTAGGTTGTGCATATAGATAAGTTGACCCACAATAGTTTGATATTATTATTTATCCATTGGCTTACCCAACTAACTACATAACTTAAAATTTAGTTCAATTGGCATCAAAGTTATCCGATAATCTAGCATTCATGTCTCATCAAGTAGATCTAGCACATACTTTTATTGTAAAAATATTATACATATTCTAAACCTAGCAATGTTAATACCAAAAAAATACTTGATAGAGCCAACCTTTTTACTTCAAATTCTCTACTCAATTGTTGTTTCAATTGTAATATTCCATCACTATCGTCTCCATTGATGATAATATCATCCAAATATACTATAAGAAAAGCAACTCAACTAGCTAAGTGTTGATAGAAAACTGTGTAACTTTCATTACACTATTGGTAACTCATTCTCATAAGTGCCTGCCATAATCTGTTGTACCAAACTCTTATGATTGCTTTAGTTCGTATAAAGATTTATTCAACCTATATACATTTTCACTAGTATTTAACTTACAAAATTTAGGCAAATTTTCTAAATACACTTTCTCATGCATGACTCTATACAAAAATACAAATTTTACATCTAATTGGTACCATGTCCACCTAAAGTTAGCAATGCATGTAATAAGTATTCTGAACATGTTTATCTTAGTCATTAGTGTAAAAATATTATCATAGTCTATCCCATATGTTTTACTATAATATTTTGTTACCAACCTTACTTTATACCGCTTAGATTTTCCTTTGACATTTTATTTCATTAAAAACACTCACTTGCACTCAAAGCTTTTTACATTTGGAAAGAGAGCACACTTTGTTCTTCTCAAAAACTCTCATCTTCTCATGCATTGCTCTAAGCTATTTGCATTTTATTTTGGCATTTTCCCAATTTCTTTCTTGGTATGTGAATTGTTTATAATGATGAACTAAATGTCTTATATGTTGGTGGGACAAAAACATATGAGATATTGTCACGACTTGGCTTAGTTCTCAGGTCGGACTAACATAATAACACTATACTGTCTTGATACTACAATAGTGAGCACTACACTACTTTAGAATCAATAGTGCCCACTAACTTACTTTCCAAAAACTTGTGTTTTGGGACACCTTCAAGTGAGCATTCACACATCACACATAAATATATATATATATATACATACATACAAAATTATCAAAAAATACATATGAAATTCTGGATACTATCGAACATTTATTCAAATTTCATATTGTGACATACCAATCATTCGGGCAAGCACTTCCTTTTGGAAAAGTAGTGGACCACACCATACAACTTCCAGGTCCAAATATTCTAAGAAGCGATACCCCCTTCATGACCACTGCTTCCCATAAATCCTATAGTACAATTCAACCTCTTTAACTTAGGAGACCATTGATCCTAATACGCACCCTTTATGCACATATGGTGACACACAAATATACACAAACACGTAAAAGTTGACTTATTTTATACACTCACAAAAATCAAGAAAGAAGCATATAAATTGGCCTATTATCATCCAATCCGTAAAAGTCATACATATTATTGACAATAAAGTGAATGTCTATAAATTTTTAGGTCTTACCCACCTTCTCAATTGGAACTAGCCTCTTAATTCTTTAACTATTCTACATGAAATTATCTTTATCAAATATTTGGCATTAGCTTACTTTCTGATACCATTGGACTTTAGCCACTTTCTTAAAAATATTAATTCTTAGTCCATTGCTTATCCATTTGAGCATTAGTCCATTTTCTAAATATTAAGCCTTAGCTCTCTTTTCAAACAAACCATTGGATCATAGCTCATTTTCTAACATTGAGCCTTAGCTCACCTTTCAAATCACCAACTCTTAACCCATTTTTAAACATTGAATTTGATCATATTTTCAAATTATTGTATTATCCCATTTTATAAACATCGAGCCTTACGTCACTTTTCAAATTATTTGGTCGTAGTGCATTTTATAACATCTAGCATTAACTCACTTTTCAAATTATTTGGACTTATCCTATTTTCTAAATATTGAGATTTAATTCATTTTTTAAATTATTAGGCCTTGACCCATTTTTTAATCATCACGCCTTAACTCACTTTTCAAATCATTGGGTTGTAGACATTTTCTAACATCAAGCTTTAGCTTACTTTTCAAATCATTGGGCTTTAATTAATTTTATAAATATTGAGATTTAGTTCATTTTTCAAATCATTGCGCCTTAGCCCATTTTCTAAACATCGAGCCTTAACTCACTTTTCAAATTATATGGTTGCAACCCATTTTCTAACATTGAACTTTAGCTCACCATTCAAATTTTTGGCCCTTAATCCATTTTCTAAATAGTGATCTATATAACACATATTTTCAAATTGTTTCGCCTTAGCCTATTTTCTAAACAACAAATCTTAGCTCACTTTTCAAATCATTGGTCATAACCCATTTTCTAACATCGAGCTTTACCTTAATTTTCATACAATTGGGATTTAGCTCATTTTCTAAACATCGAGGCTTAGCCCACTTTCCAACTTGTTGAGCCTTACTCCATTTTCTATACATTGACCCCTAACATGTCTCACCAGGGCTCTTTAGTTCTTTTCCCATATTTCTTAGCTTGTTTTAAAGGGTCCTGTTCTTACATGTTCCTGTTCTTACATGTTTTTAACACTTGGTATCATACTTAAATTTTATGAAGCTATCGGGTTATGAATTGCCTTTTCAAAATTGTTTGAGAATGGCTCCCAAAACCTCTATGTATTGCACATAATTTATAAAAATTTGTAAGTATAAATTTCGTCGGCTAAATCACATGCGATGTTCGAAATCTCACTCACGGTTTATTTGTGACTTGTTCATTCAAACAAGTTTTCAATTCCTTCGTGTTCCTTTGCACAATTGCTTAGAATATAACCATACAAATAATGCATATATATATATATCTAATTATATTCCTTATGGATATTTAGGGTTGGTCCATATCAGTATATCTCATATCGTTTCATAATTTTCCAAAATTACGGTTTCAAATTTAAGGCCCGGTTCTCTCGAGTCGTACATCAATGAACTTGCTTTCACTACCCGACCATTAATTTATCCCAAATCTAAAGTTTTCTAAAACTTGGTCATAATTACTCTTATGCTCCCAAATTTCCAAATATTATACTTTAGAGCCCTAATCTTATAATATTTACAATTTGACCCTTAAAACTTTTTTAAAGTTTCAATTTGGTCCTTACACATATGAACTCTTTCAATTAGGACCCTAAACTTTCCAAGGATTCCATTTATGTTAATACACTTTTCTTTAGTTTCACTTAGGTCCCATATTTTGCTTATTTGTGGATTGGTCCCCCAAAGTTAACAAAAATCCCACTTTGGTCTTTGAACTCCATACTCCACCAAATCTCAACTCTAAATTCATGAATAAATCCATTTACGTCCCTAAATAACTCCACTATGTCCCCATGGTCATTTTTCATCATGGTTTATCTGAATTAGTGTCATTTTGGACCAAATTAGGGGATCTTATGAAAACTAACATAGTTCAGTAAAATAGTTAAAACATACTTGAGATAGTGAGTAAGCCGATGACATGGGTAAGGAATGGAAATTGACTTCCTTGTGCGAATTTTGGCTCTTGTGGCACCTCAAATGGTGGTTGGAGTTGCTTGAAATTCAAAATTTATAGAGCTTAGCCAAATTATAAGGCATTTCAAAGTTTTAATTGTCACACCACAACCCTATTTGGTTAAAACCCCATGAATAGAATAACTCACCACTTCTCCCAATATTATAATAGGGACCATTCCTATCATCATAGTATTGATATGTAAAACTCGCCCTTTTGAGCTAAGGAAAACCAGGAAAAGAACCGGTCAAACCAAGTGAGGATTTAGAACCGGTCAAACCAAGTGAGGATTTAGAACCGGTTCACAAACCCGATTATTTCTGAACGGACAAGTTGGGAATTTACAACTCTCGGGTGATCCAAAGGGTTCATTAAACCTTGGAAAAGAAACTTAAGACAAATTAGAAAATAAAAACCAAAGTGGTTCAAGTGAACTAGATTCCATAAAAACTTTAAAGTTAAGTGTGCTTACTTGAGAGTAATGTAAGGATGGGTGACCTCCTGGGAAGTATGAATTTTTTTTGTAACCCGAAATTTCGGTAAAAAATTTGTATGTACGCCTTATCATAAATTAATATATAATTAATAGTAATAATTTAATACCTAAATTAAATTATTGGAATTAATACGAATAATTTAATACCGAAATTAAATTATTAGAATTAATACTGAAATTTAATTTATTAGAATTAATACCGAAATTAAATTATTGGAATTAATACCAATAATTTATGGTAATATTAATACCAGTAATAAATCTCGCCCATTTAATACATGGGTTTTACAACTATATAAAGAGTTCATCCCCATTTCATTCTCCTCACACCTGAACACTTCTCTCTCTCTCTCTACTGCTCCATTTCCCGGTAAAGCTCGAACGAGAGCTTCGACTTGAACAAAGGTCGGGCTCTTTAGAACCGGGGGGAAGACAGCTATCTGATAGCAAACTCCAATCAATCTGAGTATTGTTGGAGAAACGCCGACATGATGGAATAGTGAAGCAACTCCGGCGGACCGAAGCTGCCCTATTTCGGCCAAGCTGAAATCGGCCATTTCAAGCCCTCCCAACACTTTCTCAGCCTTTCCACGACCGAATTAGGACCGAAAGGATGAACCTCAGGATGAGACCTATCTGCCCAGATCGAAAGCTCGGACCGCCGTGCCTTCACCGGAACACGAAGTACCGGGAACGCCAGCAAGGACAAGCTCGTGTGAATACCAAGAACCGGTCTAGTGGAATTCACGGCATTAACGGGTGAGTGGGTTTACAAACATCATACCTGATTGAGATGATGAGCACACCTTATAAAGTTAAAAACCACTTACCGGTTGTGAGTGGGTTTACTAACATCATACCCGGTTGGGGATGGTAAGTACCTCGATATAAAAACCCACTGTTTAGTGGTATTTTAATCATCACTACTTAAAGAAAGTGATGTGAAAGTTATGCGGAAAAACTACTTACGGGTTGTAAGTAGATCATACCCGGTTGGTATGATGAGACTTCCTGGAAGGAAGTTGAAAACCCGTTCATCGGTTATGAATGGAGATGTCCTTATACTGGTCAGTATGATGGATAGTAAAAACCTATTTTTGTCGGAAGTGTTCTCCCCTGACTGTGTGCCAATGCTTAAACTATTTGGGAGACCTCCTCGACGGGAGCTCGAATAGCTGATAGGCCAAGGGCCTCGGTTTTGGAACTTGGGGGCGAAATGCCCGATTTTGAAAATCTCGTACAGTGGGCCCAAGGCCAGTTGACACGAGCAGGAGCTCGTAAACGAACATGATATATGTGCCATAAAACTTAATAAGTGAATTGTTTGGCCATGGTACCAAGATAGGACCGACATGCTCAGTCAACTAGCGGCAGTGTGACATGACAGGTCGACGGACTAGTCAAGACAAACAACTGCGGGTTGAGTTGAGAGTCGGGGCCGTTGGACTAATGGCACCACATATTACATGGCAATATAAGAAAACATTGTTTGTGCATGCACTATGAGTACGGGATTATCAAGACGCCCATGAGGGGTAGTGATGCATCCTAAGGGCACTGGACGACCTGGTGGCTATAAGGGCAGTTCGTCGTTCCAGGTGTCTGTGCGAAATCTGGAGTAGCACTAAGCGCTTGAGACCGGGGTGGGGACAGGATGAGGTCTCTGTCCTCATACGGACACGAAGAAGTGATTTCGGGATTGTGGGTCGGATGTTTCGTACATCCACTCATTCCCAGGGTAGAAGTGGTCGTACTTCTATCCGGGTGGCAGGAAAAGTCGCTCCGAAGCCACTAGCGGGTTCAGTAGTGATACTGACTTGCGAATGTGTGTAACCTTCATTATGAAGGATGTGTGTTGGGTGATGACACATCGATAACTAAGAAATAATGGAAAAAGATGAATTTTTAAATGAAATGATTTTTTTGAAAACAAAGGAGTCTGGCACACTCCATATAAATGTTTTTCTTGAAAGTTAAAAGATTTGAATCCCACTCACTGAGTAGTTGTACTCACCCCCTCCCTTATACCTCTTTCAGGAAGTCCCGGAAAGCCGAACCTTAAAGGACTTGCGCAATTAAATGCCTGCAAGATTGGTACAACTAATTTAAATTACTATACAGTTTTGATTTATTATATTCCTGGAAAAAGGTGCAGGTTAACGCCTTACTCTATACGATTTATAATATAAGGGAAAACCCTTTAGTAAATCGGGAGAGTGGCGGGTTGATCACGGGGATCCGACCAAACCGGGTCGGGGCGTGACATGATAGAAGTCAGGCTCAAGACAATAAGGAAAATAATAAATTAGATAAGTTTTTCAAATGTGTGTCGGAGTAGATCATGTTGTACATAAATATTATAAGGAAGATTTTCTCATACTAGTTTGGTAACTCGTACTCTAACATTCTTCGTGGCATATTTAGGACCTGAAAGGGATAAGTGAGGGGGATGAGTTTGTGACTTAGTGAGCAGGGTTAAATGACATAGTGACCTTTTGTTCACAATTCAGCATACACTCAAAATAGAACTTTCCTTTTTCTTAAAAATGAGTTTATGCGACCCGATAAAATAAGACACCACTTGTCTTTATAAAAGGATTTTCAAATGAGTTATTTGCTTATTTCCCCCAAGATTAAGGTAGGTTCCTTCCTAGTTGGAAGAATTTAAAAAAAATGGTTATGATAGTCCTACCATGGGTATGTATCAAACAAACACATTTTCTCATTAAAGAGATAAAGCAACCACAAAACAGACCCTCAAAGGCTACAATCTCGATCTGTTCCACTAGTGGCCCGGAGCATCTTTACCATCCACCCTAGGTGAGGTTGCAGCCTCCACCACATTGTTTGTGTGATCATTATTGCCTAACCCCCATACATCATCGATTCTTCTATCTGCTATTGAGGGACGAGACTTCTTACCCTCCTTCGTCGGTCTCAATGCGCTTGAAGCTCACAGAGCTTCATGACATACTGGAACAACAAAACTTCCATTGTGCCAACCTTGATATCCAACAACCCTTAGAACCAACATTACCTAGTATCAGGCGTATCTTTGGTTCCGTACGATTGTAATCACAAACAGATATCTTTTGATTTAAAACATTTCTCTTTGCACTACTATTCCAATAGGCTTCGATCTGGCTTCAGCTCAATAGCCTAAGCAAACATTTTCAAATTGTGATAATTTTATTATACTCTTAAATTAGAACTTATTTACCGGGTTTGACCCATTTTCATTGGCCTTGGGCTCACTTGCACGAATTTTCAAAATATGGCCTTGGGCCCACTACACTTTTAAAAAATGTGGCATTTGGCCTACTTTCAAAAAACTAGATCTAGCCAACCCTTTGTGGATCATGTGCCTCACCCATATCATGTATTGACAGTCCAGATTAGATCATGCCCGTAATGTGTATCCATACTGTCACGTCCTGACACAGTTTGGTCGGAACCTTGTGAGTAACCCGCCACTCCCTTTGGTCTTAGAATGATCTTCCTTCTAAACTGCGAGGAGTCAGGTGTCCTTTTCACCTAGTTTCCTAGAATGACATTATACAAAACTTGAATAATTTTAAAAAGATGTACTTGACTATTGGTTCAGCTTCAGAAAATACTTGGAGGGTTTTGTCTCCTTTCCCAAAAGGGGTAAGGGGAGGGGGTGAGCTTCTACAACTCAGTGAGCGGGTGTTAGGAGTGAGTTTTTAAAATATAAAGTTTCTTAAAAACCATTTCATAAATCCTTCTTCGAAGCCTTTCATCCCTTTTAACATTCCTTACTTTTACCATTTTCACTTATTATGTGTATTTAGCTCCTTTAGCACATCTCCTTTCCTCGGGAGGCATTTAGCAAACATACACACACCCTTTATTATAAAGGGTGCATGTTCACTGCACCCACTTGTGGATTGGAGCATCTTTACCATCCACCATGATAAAACTCCCTGACTTCTACCTTGAGTCTGAGTAACGGTCTATGAGGACGGAGACCTCATCCTGCCTCCACCATAATCTCATGCGCAAGAAGCCCCAATACAGTAGCTTCATGACTAATTGGTATGATGAGAAGCCCAAAAATAGTAGCTTTTCCTACCCTTATTGCCACCATATCGTCCAACACTCCTTGGAACCAATCACTACTCTTTATGGGAGTCTTGATGGTCTCAAATCAAAGTGCATGAACAAACAATAGTTTTCATATATAATCATTATCTTTGGTGTCGACGGTCCAACATCCATAACAACCTATAGTTGTTTGCCTAACCGGTCCGTTGACCTAGTCCTGTAGCACTGCCACTAGCCCATTGAGCCTTGTCAGTCCTAACTTGGTACCGTGGCAAATCATACAAACATTTCCATTTTTATGAGAGTTTTCATGGCTCTTCTTATTCATTTTTGTTTACGGGCTTCATCCCGTGCCCACTAACCTTTGGCCCACTTCATGAGTTTTTCAAAACTGGGCCTTTAGCTCTATGAGTTCAAATTCGAGGCTTCGTGCCTATTAGAGCTGTTCTAGCTCTTGTCATGAAAGTTTTCCAAATAGTTTAAGCAATGGCACACATTCAGGGGAGAACAATTCTGACAAAATATCTTTTAGCTTAGAGTACTCATCACACAAACTGGGTGTAATGATAGAGGTAGGTTCGCTTACAATTGGCAAGCGGGTTTTTCCTTTCCTAAAAGGGTGTCCATCATCCCAACTGATATGTTGTCATACCCCGACCCGGTTTGGTCGGATCCGCTCCCTTGGTTTAAGAGGGGTTTGCCCCTTTTCTTTAATCAAGAGGAGCCTAGCGTAATTTAAACATTGTTCTTTAGAATAACATAAATCAATAAAAATGCAAGCTTAACAATAACTTTTAAGCATACCTCACAAAGGGTATATTCGTGTGTTTTCTTTAGTCATATCTACTCCTGAAAAGGGATATAAAAGAGGGGTGAGTTTTTATAACTCAGTGAATGGATGTTGGGAGTGAGTTTTCATAAATAAAACATCTTTAATCAAAGTGTGCCAAATTTCCTTTAAGAATGATCTTTTCTCAAATTCCATTTTCAAAACCTTTTTTTCATCATTTTCCACATTAGGTGTGTTTAACAGTCAACACATGCCCTTCATCAGGAAGGGATCACACATTCATAGGGCAGCTCATCCACTGCACCCACTTGTGGCTCGGAGCGTCTTTACTGGCAACCAAGATAAAAGCCCGTCCACTTTTACCCTAGGTATGAGTGAATGTTCACGACATCCGACCATCAGACCCAAAAATAACTTTGTGTCTGTATGAGGACAGAGACCTCATCTCGACCCCACCTCAACCTTATGCGCTGTTGAGCTTTCCGACTGCTGGAACAACAAATTGCCCTTATCTATACCATGTTGTCTAGTAGCCCTCAGGACGCATCACTACCCCTCTTGGGTGTCTTACTAGTCCTGTACCTCAAGTGCATGCACAAACAATAATTTTTTCACATAGCCATTTATCTTTGGTACTACTGGTCTAATGGCCTCGACCCTCAACCCAACCTACAACTGTTTGTCTAGGCCTGTCCATTGACCTAGCCCTGACAAAATATAATTTTCACTTCATCACACCAACCGGGTGTGATGATACATTTGCTTACAACCGAAAAGCGGGTTTCTCCATCCTTTATTTTTCAGTTTCAACAAATTTTTTTAATACAAATCGGGTATGATTTCCTCTATTTACAACCGGTAAGTAGTTTTTAGTTTAATTCTCACATTACTCCAATATAGTGTGATGTTAAAATCCCACATATAAGTGGTTTTTCATTTTTAAAGTGCTCACCATCCCAACTAGGTATGATGTGAATAAGCCCACTCACCCGATAATCATGACGTATTCTTTTTCATTTGGCTTTTGCCTCCACGCTAGCTTATCCTTACTGGCGTTCTGGTCCCTCGTGTTCCTTTAGAATTTGGACATCCTTATTTATCAAAATTTGGCATAACAACCTTCATTTCTCACGTATAAATGACTAGGCTCAAATTTGTTAATTAATTGCACTTAGGTCCCTAAAGTTCATTTTCTTTGACTTTAGGTCCCTAATGCCCACTTTTCCCCAAATTGAGTCCCGATATTTCCAAAAATTCATTTTGGGTTCTCATCTTACTCAAAATTGTTTAAGGGGCCCAACTTTTCAAAAATTACCATTTTACCCCTACTTTTCAAAAATGGCAATTTGGCCCCAATGTTTCCAAAAATTGACCAATTAGTCCTTCAATATCTTTTCCATGGAAAATTGGCCCTCAATTTTGGAAAATTGCAAAATGGTCCCTTAATTTTACGAAATTCCCAAATTTCCCCAAAATTTTCCCTCAATTTCCCCCTTTCAAATTGGTTGAATTTGATTTCATCAAATTGACCATTTAGTTGGGGTTAATTGCTTCAATTGGATGTGTAAATCAGTTCCTACACTTCCATACAATTCAATTGAGCTTTGAATCGCATGAATTGAGACTAAAACGAGCTCAAAAGTAGCTTCGCCAGAAAATTGTGCGTAGAGAGAGAAAACTTCAAAAGCTTACCGTCGGAGGTGCAGCGGTCCAAGCTCTCTATCTATGCAGGTAGCTCTCGTCCTGAGGTTACTCCTAGGATCAAGAATCACTACAATTCATATCGAATTGAGGAAGAATTCTCATAGTGAAGTTTTCATAGTTTCTCTCTCTAATGTCAATTGGAAATGATAGAGTGGGCCGAATTGGCCTACCTTTAAGCTCAATTGAGGTCGTATGTGGGCTGTGAGGATGTTGGGAAGGCTTGGTTTGGCCAGAGGAGAGCTAAATTTTACTGATTTTAGCTCAGCCGAAATAGGGCAGCTTTGTTCCTTTGGAGTTGCTTCACTATTTGATTCGGTTAGTGCTTCTTCGACAGTCCTCGGGTCAAACGGAAGTTGCTGTGAGCTAGCTGACTTCCCCTAAAATCTAAAAAACCCAACCTCGCCTTCCAAAACTCATAAAAATGCCTATGTTGGAGCTCTGATTTGATCTACATCGGAAAACTAAGCAGTTGAGAGAGAATGGAGATTTCAGGTTTGAGGATGATGAATGGAGAGGAACTCTTTATATTGGGAGCTTGGGGACTCTCTGCCCGACAGTTTGGCATCTTGGTCAAGCTCATTAATGACCTAAAACGCCCTGAACGGAGGCATTTTCTCTTCGTCGGCACTGTCCATTCAAGCATTGAATGAACAGTGTCATCATCGGAAGGAAGAAGACGACAATGTTTTGAACCGGACCGGATCGCTTAAGCCAACCGGTTCAGGCATGATTCGACCGATTTTCTCTTAACTAAAATTTTCTAAATTCACTATTTATCCAATGGTGGCTTCAATTCCTCAATTTGAATATTTTAAGCCACCTAGAAAAATGAATTTAGCAACTAGTTCAATGATGGTTCAAATCGGTTTAATCCGGTTCACCTCAACTGGTCTAGTTCTCTCTTCCAATTTGTCTCAAAGTCCATTTCCATCACATTTGTGACTCTTTGGGTTACTTGGGGTTTGTCGATTTCCCATTTTGCCCTTTCTCTACAGTTTACGGTTCATGAAACGGTTTAGTTTTCTCTCTTGGGTTGACCGGTTCTTTCTCCGATTTTTTCTTATCTTTAAGGGACTAGGTTTACTACTCTCCCTTCCTTTTAGGAGTTTTGTCCCCAAAACTTAATTAGTATCCTCTGACTCATGAATAACTTCCCTTGATGTCAACTTGGAGTTTTCTTGTCATGCTAACACTTTGGTTGTTCTTTCACTTAGCCCCTTTTAAATCGCGCACTTAAGAAATTTCTTTTTCTTTCCATTGTTTACTCACTCCATGGAGTTTATCATAACTACTCATGTCTTTACCCGTGAGTCCAAAGGTATATCCTTCAATTCACCTCTTCATTTTCTTAGGGCAAGATTCTTCCCCTTGAAGGTTCTTACTCAGTATTTCAGGATTGAGAGTTCCAATATGCCCAATTATTTATGTGTCTAGTTAGTCCCTTTATCGTTGAAACCCTTAGCTTAATGTCCTTTCGAGACCTACATACTTGTTTTCATGGGTTTCGGTGTTATCACTTTTTCATCTTATTTTGACCCTTCCCTCATCTGTTGTTTATTACAACTTTGGTCAAAATTTAATGTTTGACCTTGTCATGCTATACCAACTGACTCTTCCTTTCTTGAGTCATATTTTTCTTTGAGTCGTTGGGCTTACATGTCCCATATAGCATGACATGCTCTAGAACCTGTCTTTGGCCATTTAAAATTTTAGAACACTTCCCTCATGGTTATTCTCAACCTTCCAACCTTTTAGGGATTGTATAACTTCGTCCCTCTTTTCCTCTAGTGGTGTTTCTCGACTACCTCTACCGTTATCCCATCATCCATCTTGCCTTTGACGTCTTGTCTTACATAACCGTGTTGATTTTTCTTACCTACTTGTCCTTTCCCAACTTCTTTATTGGGTTTTCTGGTTCCAATCATTGGGTTTTCCCCATGATTTACCGACACGCAAGGATTCTTCCCTTCTTATGTCCTTCTTCATTTCCAATGGCGTCCTTTCCTCAAGGACTTTCCTTTTTCTTAATCCAATCTTACTTGCTCGTGACCATTTCACGATTCGTTATTCTGAGTTGATCACTTTCGGTCTGTGTCGATTACTTTGTTTGGTGAGTTCCCTCTTACAGTTTTGTTCCCTGCTATGTCCCTCACAATAGAGACTTCCACCTTAGGAGCCATATGCTCAACCTTCTTACCATTCCCTGAAGGTTTCTTTCTTCCTTTCTTCACACCTTTTTCTATATTGGGGTATTTGCCTACTTTGAATCCTTTTTCGTCTAAAATTTCCATTTCATCCCTTATTCTTTACTTGAGAAACTTCCGATTATCGGTCTTATTCCGTGTACTCCTCACTATGCCCAACCGTCCACTCTTTAAGCTCCATCAATTGAGCGTGGACCACAACCATTCTTGATGTCGATGATCATTTACTTTAATCACTTCTTAACTGAAGGGCTTACTTAACCTTTTCTTGACTTTTGGTCATTAATCCTGTATTGGCCATTAATCTCTCTAAGGTTTTCCTTCATTCTTATTTCCCAGATGTTTTGGCCTTTTCACATCTCTCTTCTTTACTGGAGTTTTGACCTTCATGAGGGTCAGTTTGTTAACTGCCTCATTCCTAGTATTCTCTTTGTTTATTTATTTTGAGATAGTTGTCTCTCGAGTCTTTTTGTCCTTAATGTCCACCCCATTGCCCTATCTAGGGTGTAGCCTTTACTACTTCTTGATCCTTCTTAAGGCGTCATTTATTCTCCTTGACCATCTTGTTGTTACTAGTTGTTTCCTTTCGCTAGGTTCGTCTGAAATCCCTATTGAGCTTCTCTGCTCTTCTAGAGCAGGTCACACTTGGATATCCAAGTACATCCTTAACCACATATGCCTCTTTAATGAGGTTCCTTATTTTAGTTTAAGCCTCTTACAGTTCATCTGTCGGTTACTTAGCTTGGGGATTTCTCTTTCCATGGTCCCACTTCCTATCTTTATCCTTCTTCCTAAGGACTTTCATCCTGGGTGTTTCATGTTCAACCTCCCTAACACTCCTTGAAGGTTTTTCCTTCTTTCTTTTCTTGCACCCTTCTAATATTGGTATAGTTATTCGCCCTTGATCCTTTCCTATCCTCCAGTTCCTTGTTGTTCCTTGGAGGAGTTCCTGATTGTTGGTGAGTTCCTAATAATTTATGTCCTGCTTACCACGAATTCTTTCAAAGGTACTTATGTATTTCTCTGAAGTTTTCTATTATCACTCTTCTTTTCCTCTTCCCTCTCTCTGTGTCATATCCTAAAGTGGCTTAGCACTTTCCATGTTCCCACTTCTTCCTCACTTTCCTCTTGGTTAGCTTCCATTCCATTGGTTTCCCTTAGGGCAGCCCAATTCTTCTTGGTTTCCTAACTTTTATATGGGGGGCTCTTCCTTAACTTCTTATGGTCCTTAGGCTTTTACAACTCTTGCACCTTTTGATGCTTACTTTCTTTACACCGAACTTCACACTCTTCCTCTTCTTCCTATCCTTAGTTAGGGTATGTCCTCCCTGGTGAACTCTAGGCAGACTACTCTAGAATTTCTTTCCCAGTCTTGTTGCCTTGTTACTCCATATTCTTAGTTTTTGTGGGGACTTATTTGACTATCTTAAGGTTAGGGTTAACTAGAGGTGACCCGTAGTTTCCTCCTTAGGTGGTCTTTTCTCCATCTACTACCCTCGTTATGATTGGTATACTTCCAATATGTTAGTTGTACTTGTCATTATCGGGGATATTTAAATTAAGAAAAATAAAGTTTCATTCATTCAAAGTGATAGTTTCTTACCGTACTCGGCTTATTACAGGAATTCACTACTTCCTAGTCCCTTGGAGTCTTAGGCTAGGAGTTAGCCTCAGAACGATTGCGGGATTCATGGTCTGAAGGTTTTGATGAACTGGTTGAAGTCCATGCACATTCCCTTTGGATTTCCCTAATGGGACGAAATTCATGAATGGCCTCTAGTTCGTACCTTCTCAACACCTTAGCCTCACACTCATAAGTCCACTTCATCCATAGGTACTTGATGGACTTTCATAAAGATGGCGTGGACATCCCAATAGTTGTCTCATGCCTCCTTCTTAGTGGGAGTCCTTTTTAGTTGTTGTGGGGTTGGAGTAGGTGTTGGGCTCCTTGGAGGAGGGATAGGTTTTTCTGACCTTGGAGGAGGATAGGTAATGCTTTCTGTCTCTAATAGGACTTTGATAAGTTTCCTATAATACTGACCATGTCGTTGGGCTCTCTTTTCTCGCCCTCCAAGAATCGTTGAATGGCCGCCTATCTAGGGGTAGGCGTCGTTTTCATGGTCATGTGTGGGGGTTTGGATTGCACGATAAATTTCTAGGGACTCTCCTTCCTACACAGTAATTAAGTTTTCATTAATGTCAAGGCATAGTATTGATAATGCTTCTAGGGAACTAGGTTCTAATACCGCCCAAGTTATCACGTCGCGACCCAGTTTGGTTGGATCCCCGTGATCAACCTGCTGCTCCCTTGGTTTAAGAGGGGTTTCCCCTTTTCTTTAATAAAGAGGAGCCAGGCATAATTTAAACCTTATTCCCTAGAATAACATAAATCAATAAAAATACAACCTTAAAAATAACTTTTAAGCATACCTTACAAATAGTAGATCCGGGTGTTTTTTTTAGTCATATCTACTCCTGAAAAGTGATATAAAAGATGAGTGAGTTTCTACAACTCAGTGAATGGGTGTTGGGAGTGAGTTTTCATAAACAAAACAACTTTAATCAAAATGTGCCAAATTTTCTTTAAGAATGATCTTTCCTCAAATTCTGATTTTCAAAACCCATTTTTCATAATTTTCCATATTAGGTGTGTTTAATAGTCAACACATGCCCTTCATCAGGAAGGGATCACACATTCGTAGAGCAGCTCGTCCACTGCACCCACTTGTGGCTGAGAGCATGTTTGTAAACCTTGCTCTTTGGAGTTAAGGAAAATAGGAAAAGAACCGGTCAAACTGAGTGAGAAAACCGAACCGGTTCACAAAATCGATTATCGAGGAACGGGCAAATTAGAGAATTTACAACTTCCGAGTGACCAACAAGGGTTCATAAACCTTGGGAAAGAACCTTAGAACAAATTGGGAGAGAAAAACTAGACCAGTTCGGGTGAACCGGATCTGAACCCGATTGAACAGGTTTATAAACCGAGCCGGTTTATGAACAGGAACTGATAGATAGAGGACAAACCAGAAAATTTATGGATCCCAAGTGACCCGAAAAGTCACATAAGTCATGAAAAAGGGCTTTAGGATGAATGAGGGATGAAAACCCAACCGATTCAATAGAACCGGATTAAACCAATTTGGACCAGTTTGAACCACTATTGAACCAGATGTTAAATTCATTTTTATAGATAGCTTAGAAAACTCCAATTTGAGAATTGAGGCAACCATTTGATAGATAATGAATTCAGATGAATTTAGAAAACTTTAATTTTGAAAAACTTGATCGAATCGGGCCTGAACCGATCGGTTTATGCTTTGAACCTGATTCATACCGGTCCGGTCCGGTTCAGAATAGTGTCGTCTTCTTCCTTTAGATGATAGCACTATTCACTCGATGGAAAATTGAAGCAGCGCTAGCAAAGAGGAAACATTTTCATTCAATATGTTTTAGGCCATCAATGATTGTCATAAAGGTGCCAAACGGACGACTGACGAGTCCCCGAGCTCCCTATATAAAGAGCCCCTCTCCATTCATCCTCTTCACACCTGAAAACCTCACTCTCTCTCAGCTACTTAGTTTTCTGAAGAAGCTTAAACCGGGGCTCCAATATAGGGTCTTTCTTTACCCAAAGAAGGCGTGGTCGGGTTCCTTAGAACCTGGGAGAAGTCAGCTACACGGTGGTAGTCTTCATTTGCTCCAAGGGTTGCTAGAGAAGCTCCGACGTGATCGAACATTGAAGTAGCTCTAACGGATTGAAGCTGCCCTATTTCTGTCGAGCTGAAATTAGCCAATTTGAGCCCTTCTCAGGCCAAACCAAGCTCTCCCAACACCTTCTCAGCACTCCTATGACCAAATTAGAACTGAAAGGTAAGCCAATTCAACTCCCCTCTTTAATTTCTGACCAATGCTAGAGAGAGAACCGATAGAATTTTGATGATCAAATTATTACCCAATTCAGCATCAATTGATGCAATTCTTGATCCTAAGAGAAACCTTAGGAGAAGAGCTATCTGCCCCAATTGAGAGCTCGGACCGTCGCACCCCTGACAGTGAGCATTTGAAGCTTTCTCTCTCTACGTTCTATTTTCCGACGATACTCCGTTTGTGCTCGTTTTGGAATTAAAACTTGTGATTCAAAGTGCATTTGAATCATATGAAGATGTAGAAACTTGAACCCTTTTTTGTGAATTTGATTAAATTGAGGTCCCAAGAAGAATTTTTAAAGTTTCGGGACTCAATTTGGGAAAAAACGGCATTTGGGGCCTTAAGATGAGACTTCGTAGAAGGAAGTGGAAAACCCGCTTATCGGTTATAAGCGGAGACGTTTTCATACTCGGTTGGTGTGATGGACGACTAAAAGTTTATTTTGTCAAAACTGCTCTCCCCTGACTATGTGACACTGCTTAAATATTTTGGGAGATCTTCTTGACGGGAGCTCGAATAGCTCAGATAGGCCAGAGGCCTCAGTTTTGGAACTTGGGGGCTAATATGCCCGATTTTGAAAATCTCGTACAGTGGGCCATAGGTCAGTTGGCACGAGCAGGAGCGTGTAAAAAAACATGAGTTTAAGCCATGAAAACTTTAAATGAATGAATTGTTTGGCCATGGTACCAAGACAGGACCAAAATACTCAATGGACTGGCAGTAGTGTCACATGACAGGTCTACAGACCAGTCGAGATAAACAGCTGTAGGTCGAGTTGAGGGTCAAGCCTTTGGACCTGTGGCACCACAGATTATATGGCTTATGTGGAAAATTATTTATTTGTGCATGCACTAAGTTACGGGAACTTCAAGACGCCCAAGATGGGTAGCGATATGCCCTAGGGTTACTGGACGACATGGTGGAGATAAGGGCAGTTAGTTGTGCCAGCAGTCTTGGAAGCTCGACGTAGCTTCATGCACATGATTCTGGAGTGGGGTCGTGATCATGTCTCTGTCCACATACGGACATGAAGTTTTGTTATGGGATTGAGGGTCAGATGTCGCGTACATCCACACATTCTCAGGGAAGAAGTGGACGTGCTTCTATCTAGGTGGTCGGTAAAGTCGCTCCGACGACACAAGTGGGTATAGTGAACATGTTGGCCTGTGAATGTATGTTCCCTTCATGATTAAGGGCATGTTTTGGTTGAATAACACACCATTTTGATGAGAAATGGCTATGAAAATCGAGATTTGAGAATGGGATATTTTAAAGAATATTATGGATTTTGGCACACTCCAATTCAAACTATTTTCTGAAAGTCATACTTTAAACACTCATTCATTGAGTCGCCGAACTCATCCCCTCCCTTATACCCCTTTCAGGTAACTCGGGGAAAGCCTTCCCAAAGGCCACAAGTTAACACACCTGTGTGGCAGGTATGATAAGTTTAAAATTTTATGTAGTTTTGATTTATGTTTTTCCAAGAAAGGTGCAAGTTTAAAGGACGTCTTACTTCTAACAGTTTAAAACAAGGGGCAAGCTTAGTAAATTGGGAGAGTGGTGTGTTGATCACAAGGATCTAATCAAACCGGGTCGGGCCATGATAACTTGAGTGGTATCAGAGCCTATTTCCTCAAATACATTATCAAGCCTAGATAACATAGTAACTAATAGGAATGATTTTAAAATTTGCAGATGTCCCCAAGAAAAGTTGCTAAACAAACTTGTACTACCTTAGCCACCCTAGAAACTAGGGAGAACCCCATCCCAAGGGAGGAAATGAACCAAGAGTATAGAAGGACCATTGGAGTAACCCCGGGTCGAAGAGGACTCGACAAGAAAGCCTCCAAGGTGTTCAGGCTCAAGGATGACAAGGCATCAAACCATCAGCAACCCCATAGAAAGGCCCCACAATGCTCAAAGTATAGGAGGAACCATAAAGATCTACACAAGGAGATGACATGTTATAGATGTGGGCAATATGGACAGTTCATTAGAAGATGCCCGACATTTTTTAGGACAAGACCTGAGAGGATCTATTATGAATGTAAGAGGGTGGGACACATAACAAGGAACTGTCCCACACTGCAAGGAATCCGAGCGATACCTTCCAATAAGGATACCTCCACCCCTACAGAAGCCTGAAGGGATAACATTACAAGAACCACAATTGTGGCTAGGAAACCCAATCTCACTCAAGAAGAAATCCATTTAGACCATAGCTTAGTATTGAGTATTCCCCAAACCGACATTGTAACAATCTCCCTCAAGAGATGTTAAATTCCCAAAATAGTATTTTTACTTTAATAAATAAGATTCTAAATTCTTGAAAATTTCCATATCCCTTAATAATACGATTGTATGTCTCAATTACCCAAGGAAGGATCACAAGAGAAGATCAAGGATAGGACCTTAAGAAAATCTAGAAATAGTAGAATATAAACAAAGGGAATTTTCCTTAAAGGGGCACTACAAGCCACCTAGGAGCAAGAAGGAAAAACCTCCTAGAAAACAAGTCGAACGATGAAAGACAACTAGGATGTCTCAAGATAGCAAGGTATGATCTACCTTGGAAAAATAGAGGAACCAAGTAGGGTTGTAGACTAACCTAGTAAGGAAGGGGAGGAGGAAAGACCAGAACAATGGAAGGGAAGGATGAAGGAAATCGTTGAAGAAATAAATGGCCGAAAATGAAATGATGATCACATGCAAGTCATAAGGAGGATTTAGTAGGGCCCACACAAAGAAGTCTTGGAGCAAATAGTACTTGAACCTTTCCTAAGGAAGGAAACCCTAGGAAGGCATACATGTTCCAACTAAGAAGTAATGGACCAAGTGACGAAGGATGAGGAGATGAAGTACACGCTGAAATGAAAGAATTGAGGGAAACATACTAAGAGGACCCAAGGAGAAAGTTAAATCCAAGGAACATGTAACTAGGAAAATAGCATCAAAGGACGCAGTGGCAAAGTAAGAATAGGTGGGCTACCCATAATAAGGAAATAATGGAAAGAATACTCGAAGAACCTTGGAGAAGTTAGTCCTCCAATTCAGAAGTGTGTAAGGAGAAAACAACCAATGACATCAAGACTGGTCTTGGCCTACACTTGCTTAATAGAGCCCAAGGAATGTATGGTTGGACATAAAGGATGCTAGGAACCAATCTATCAGCAGGAGCTCTTTGAAGAGAGGATAAAGAGTGGGAAACAATACCGATCTCAGAATGGTGTAAGAAGGAAAGAAGGAAAAGCCTCCAAGAAGCATTAAGAAGTTGAACTAGGACAGGAATCCATAGGTAGAGGATACAAGTAGGAAGTGAGACCTCAAAAAGGGAAGTTCCAAAGCTAAGGAACCACCAGATGGATCCTAAGAGGCTCAAATCAACATAAAGAACCTCATAAAGAACCATAAGTGGTTAAGGGTATGTCCAGATGGCCAAAGTATTACCTGATTTGGAAGAGCAAAGAAGTAAATTAGAGATTTCTGATGAACCTAGAAAAGAAGGAAGTAACTAGTAGCAACAGGATGGTCAAGGAGAATAAACGAGACCATAAGAAGGACTGGGGAATAGTGGAGACTACACACTAAAGAATGGTAATAGAGTGGTCATAGTGTTAAGTACACGAAATAAGACCCAACAATCGACAAATAATTCAAGGTGGACAAAAGCCCAAATTCAAAAGGGTGTAAGAATGCGAAGGAAGGAAACCTTCAAGGAGTAGTAAGAAATTCAAACATCTACCACCTAAAGGGAAATCTCTACCTTGAAGGACATAGTAGAGAATGAAAATCATTAAAGGAGAACTCCTTAAAAATAATGGAATCGTGAAATGGTCATAAGTAAGAGTGGGTTTAGGGAAAAGGAAAATTCTTAAGTAATGGATGTCAACAGAAAAGAAGGAAGACATAAGAAGGGAAAAATCCCAACATGTCGGTATGGGTCAAATTAGGATGAGGGAATAATAACACCGAAACCTATGAAACAAAGTACGTAATGCTCGAAAGAATGTCGAGCTAAGGGTTTCAACGATAAAGAGAATAACTAGACAAAGGAATGATTGGGCACCTTGGAACTGCCAATCCTTAAATCTTGAGTAAGAACCCTAAAAGGAAGAATCTTGCCTAAGTAAAGGGAGATGTGAACCTAGGGATATACCTTTTGGACTCACAAGCAAGACATACTAGTTATGATAAAACTCCATGGAAGGAGTAAACAATATAAAGGAAAAAAAATTCATTAAGTGTGTGATTTAAGGTGGACTAAGTGAAAGAACGACCAAAGTATTAACATGTCTAAGTTGACATCAAGGGAAGTTTATCCCGGAGTGAAAAATGTTGCTTTAGTTTTGGAGATAAAACTCCTAAAAGGAGGGAGCGTTGTAAACCTCGCCCTTTAGAGTTAAGAAAAATCGGGAAAAGAACCGGTCAAATCGAGTGAGAAACACCAAATTGGTTCACAAACTCGATCATCAGAGAACGGGCAATTTAGGAAATTTACAACTCATGAGTGACCTAAAAGGTTCATAAAAACTTGGAAAAGGACCTTAGGACAATTTGGGAGAGAAAACCAGACCGGTTCAGGAGAACCATATCTGAGTCAAATTGAACCGGTTAATAAACCGAGTCGCTTCATGAACCGAAACTGATAGAGAAAGGGCAAATCGGGAAATTTATGGATCCCGAGTGACCTAAAGAGTCACAAAAGTCATGAAAAAAGACTTTAGGAGGAATTGGAGATGAAAACTAAACTGGTTTAGGTGAACAAATCTGAATTAAATTGAACCGGTTTGGACTAGTTTGAACCACTATTGAATTGGATGATAAATTCAATTTTCTAGGTGGCTTAGAAAATTCAAAATGGAGAATTGAGGCCACCATTTGATAGATAATAAATTTAGATGAATTTAAAATTTTTAATTTTGAAAAACTCGATTGAATCAGGCCTGAACTGACCGGTTTAAGCTTTGAAGCTGGTTCGGTCCAGTTCAAAATAGTGTTGTCTTCTTCCTTTAGATGACAGGACTGTTCACTTGCCAAAAAATCGAGCAGCGCCGATGAAGATGAAAAGTCTCTATCCAGTGAGTTTCAGGCAATGAATGACCACCATTAAGGCACCAATCAGACAGCCAAGAAGTTCCCAAGCTTCCTATATAAAGAGCCCCTCCTCACACCTGAAAACTCCACTCTCTCCCCACTGCTCCATTTTCCGGTGAAGCTCAAACCAAAGCTCCCACTTGGACATTTTTCTGAGCCAAAGAAGACATGATCAGGTTCATTGGATTTAAGGAGAAGTCAGCTACACGCATGTAGCCTCCATTTGTTCTGAGGGTCGTCGGAGAAATGCCGGCATGATAGAACAGTTAAGCATCTCCGGTGGACTGACGCTGCCCTATTTTGGCCGAGCTAAAATCGGCTAATTTGAGCCCTTCTCATGCCAAACCAAGCCCTCCTAACATCTCCACAGCCCTCCTACAATGGAATTAGAGCAAAAAGGTAAGCCAATTTAGCTCCCCTCAGTAAATTCCGATCGGTGCTAGAGAAAGAACTGATAGATTTTCAATGAATAAATTCTCACTCAGTTTGGCATCAATTGATGCAATTATTGATCCTATGAGAAACCTCAGGACAAGAGCTATCTGCCCAGATTAAAAGCTCAGACCATCGCATCCCCGACGGTAAGCTTTTGAAGATCTCTCTCTCTAAGTTCAGTTTTTCGGAGAGGATTCGTTTGAACTCATTCTAGCATCAAATCGTGTGATTCATAGTGCAATTTAATCGTATAAAGGTGTAGGAGATCCAATATAACTTCAAATTCATCAATTAAACTCATTTGATCGGTCAATTTGATGAAATCAAATTCGGTTGCATTGGAAGGTTGAAACGGGGAAATTTTAGGGAAATTTTGGGAATTTAAAAAATTCGAGGGACTAAAGTGTAATTTCATAAAATTGAGTGCCAATTAGGCAAGATAAAGATGTTGGAGGATCAATTGGCCAATTTTTGGAATTTTTGGGGTGAAACTTACCATTTTTGTAAGGTAGGGGCAAAATGGTAATTTTGGAAAAGTTGGGGACCAAATTGGAAATTTGGGAAACTTGAACCCTTTTTGTTAATTTTGAATAAATTGAGGTCCCAAGGTAAAGTTTAGAGTTTCAAAACTCAATTTGGGGGAAAACTGGCATTAGGGACCTAAAGTTAAAGAAAAATAACTTTAGGAACCTAATTGCAAATAATGAAAAGTTTGGTTATTTCATTCAATCGGGATGAATGAAGGCTATTAGGCCAAAGGATAATGAACAAGAATGTTTATATCGTGTAGGAACATGAAGTACTGGGAATGCTAGCTAAGACTAGTTCGTGTGAAGCCAACAAGCTGGTTGAGAGAAAATTCACTACTAAGTGGAGAGATTTTAAACATCACACTGGAATAGAGTGATGTGGAAATTATGCAAAAAAAACTATTTACCGGTTGTAAGTAGATAATACCCGGTTGGTATGATGAAACTTCTTGAAAGGAAGTAGAAAACACGTTTATCAGTTATAAGCGGAGGTGTCATTATACTCGGTTGGTGTGATGGGTGAATAAAAGCTTATTTTGTCAGAAGTGCTCTCCCTTCACTATGCGCCACTTCTTAAATATTTTGGGAGACCTTCTTGACGGGAGCTCGAATAGCTCAGATAGGCCGTTGGCCTAAGTTTTGAAACTTGGGGGCTAATATACCCGATTTTGAAAATCTCATAGAGTGGGCCCTAGGCCAGTTGGCACGAGTAGGAGCTCGTAAATAAACATGAGTTTATGCCATGAAAACTTTAAATGAATGAATTGTTTGGCCATGGTACCAAGACAGGACTGACATACTCGATGGACTGGCATCAGTGAGACATGACAGGTCTACGGACCGGTCGAGACAATTAGCTGTAGGTCAAGTTGAGGGTCGGAGCCGTTGGACCAGTGGCACCATAAATTATATGGCTTATGTGGAAAATTATTGATTTCTACATGCACTAAGTTATGGGGCCTTCAAGATGCCCAAGAGGGGTAGCGATGTGTCCTAGGGCTATTGGACGACATGGTGGAGATATAAGGGCAGTTAGTCTTGCGAGCAATCTTGGAAGCTCGACGTAGCTTCATGCGCATGAAATCGGGGTGGGGTCGGGATGAGGTCTCTATCCTCATATGGACACGGAGTTTTGTTACAAGAATGAGAGTTAGATGTCACGTACATCCACTCATTCTCAGGGTAGAAGTGGACGTGCTTCTATCTAGGAGGCACATAAAGTCGCTCCGACGACACAAGTGGGTATAGTGGACGTGCTGGCCTATGAATGTGTGTTCCCTTCATGATGAAGGGCGTGGGTTGGTTGAATAACACACCATGGTGATGAGAAATAGCTATGAAAACAAGATTTGAGAATGAGATATTTTAAAGAAAATTAAGGAGTCTAGCACACTACAATTCAAACTATTTTTTGAAAGTCATACTTTAAACACCCATTCACTGAGTTGTCGAACTCACCCCCTCCCTTATACCCCTTTCAGGTAACCTGGGGAAAGCCTACCCAAAGACCACAAGTTAACACTCCTGTGTGGCAGGTATGATAAGTTTAAAATTTTATGCAGTTTTGATTTATGTTATCCTAGGAAAGGTGCAGGTTTAAAGGAAGCCTTACTCCTCACGGTTTAAAAAAAGGGGCAACCCTTAGTAATTCGGGAGAGTGGTGGGTTGATCACGGGGATCTAACCAAACCTGGTCGGGGCGTGACAGTGAAAATAAGGGAAAGAGAAGCTATTGCATTTGGGTTTCTCGTTGTACCCATTAGTCATGGAGTTACTATGTTTGGACTCCACAAAGCTACTATGTTTGGGCTTCCTGAAGCTACTGTGTTTGAGCTTCATGTGCCCGAGACCAAGATAAGCTCTCTATCATCATACGGACATGAAGTGACATTCGGGTATGAGGGTCGGATTTAGAGAACATCCACTCAGAACCAGGATAGAAGTGGATAGGCTTCTATCTTGGTGGATGGTAAAGATGCTCCGATCAATAACTGGGTGCAATGGACAGGCTACACCTACGAATGTGTGTACCCTTCCTGATGAAGGGCGTGTGTTTGTTTGCTAAACGCCTCGTGAGGCAACTGGATGTGCTAATAAAGCTAAACACGCCTAAACTGGAATTGGGAAATAAGTTTTGAAAACCTTGGAAAGGATCTGAGAATCCTTGGAAAAAGGAATGGTAAACCTTGGAAAGAGGGTTTTGGAAAGGAAATTAAATTTGAGAAAAACCATTTTGAAAGAAAATGTTACCCTTGACAAGATAAAGGTTTTGAAAATCGAAATTTAGGAACAAATCATTTTTAAAGGAAATAATAACCTTGGCATAGTTTGGATAAACTAAGGCTATTTTGAAACCTCCCTCCCAATACCCGCTCACTGAGTTGTAGAACTCACCCCCTCCTTTTTACCCCTTTCAGGTAACTAAGGAGAACCAACCCTAAAGACCCTGTTGTAGTTGAAATATACGACAGGTATGATCAATTTAATATATGTAGTTTTGTATAATGTTATTTCAGGAAAAATAGGAAAAATGATGCCTTACTTCTCGCGATTTAGAATAGGGTGAAACCCTTCATAAACCAAAGGGAGTTCGGGTTGCTCACGGGGATCCAACCAAACTGGGTCGGGGCATGACAACCCATCCCCCATACTTAAATCGAGCCTCCTTGTCTGCTAGAGTGGGAAGAGACCTCTCCCCCTTTATCCTCGATCTCAATGCACATGAAGCTCCCATAACGTCTTGACTTAGTCAACGATAAAACATCCATTATGCTCCCTACATCATCCAACAGCTCTTAGAACTGACACTACTACATACAAGGTGCCTCGATGGTGCTACCCGTCCAACGAGTTCGATGACTTGACTTCGGCTTAGCACCTCACTCACACAAATTAACCATTTATAAAAGTTTTCCATATGATCATAAATATTAATTTGTATACGAGTTTAAGCCCATTCCCATTGGTATTGGGCTCACTTCATGAGTTTTTTTCCAAAATATAGCCCTAGGCTCACTTTAGTTCAAAAACTAAGGCCTTTGACCCACTAGAGAATTGTTGCTCTAAGTAATATATGTTTCATGCTCTCATCAAAAATATCTCCCAAAAAGTTTGAGCAGGTTCACGCAGATAAGGGAGAATATTTGTGGAAAACGGTTTCCTAATTTTGGAAATACAAAGTATGTTCATCACCCCCAAACGTGCATGATTTCAGAAATTTCACTCACCCGTATTTCATGACTCGTTCTTCCCTCATGGATTTCTGATGTCTTGGAACCTTTTGGCTGTTGTAGGTTCAAATTCTTGGTACGTGTGTACATTATCATGGATAATAATTTATTAAATTATCCGAATATTTTCACTTAAATCTCAAGGATTTCTCCTAATTGCATAGAAGTTCCTAGGTTTATTCCATTGGCAATTAAATACCAATTCAATTGCCAAAATTCCTAAGTTTACTTTATTTTCAATTTTACCCCTTATATAATTTTATCGAAATTAAATTATTTAAATTACAAATAAATCCTTACAAATACCTTTAATTGCAAGTAATTTCCTTAAAATTATTTTTAATTGTAATTAAGTCCTTAATTTCTTCTTAGTCACAACTGACCTTCAACTGATGTCAATTTAAAAAAAATCCCCAAATTTTTGAAAATCCACAATTTGCCCAATTTTTCTCAAAATTGCACTTTAGCCCCTGAATCTTTGATTCATTAAATTGAACGCTTAAAACTTGTTAACGCCCTCCTAACATGTCACTAATCACCTTCCCCATCTCTCTACGAGTATTCTAAGCTTTGAATTACCTCATTTGACCCAAAATTTAGATCAAATAGAGCTTCACCCAAAAATTATTTCTAGAGAAAGAAAGGTTCATTTTCTTACCGGTGAAAGGGCGGTTGTTGGAGCTCTAGATATGGGCGGTTAGTGTTCATCAAGGAGATCCTCCTAGGATTAAATTGTGTCTCAATTGGTAGCTTGAGCAATGGGAATTTTATAAGAGAGGTTGAGGAAAAGGCCCAAGTCGAAGCTCTAGTTCGTGCTTCGTTGGGAAATGGGGCACCTCTTCTTCTTTAGTCGTTTAAGTGATGAGGAAGACAAATGGGGAGGAGCTCTTTATATAGGGAGCTTAATATTGAGAAGGCTATCCATTAGTCCATTCCTCAGCCCCAATTTCTCCCATTCACAATCATATCGGGAGGGTTTTTTGGTCACCGAAAACTAAGCAGTTAGTCAGTCGTTCTTATGTGTAAGCTTTCAGAGGTTGAAGATAACATTTTTTACGCGTGCCACCTGCCACGTGGCACACTATGATTGGTTGGCTTCAGTGACACGGCTTCCCACTCAGTGTCTGAGTCATCCTTTGACTCTTTGATAGGTCACATGCCGACCTCCCATTGGTCTTTCAATCCAACGTGGTCATTGACCATATTCGACTAGTCGTTTAACTATGACACATATGGCATCCTCTGATTGGCAGATTTAAATAAGTTAGATTTCCCTCGTGATTGTGCCACTGCCCGTGTCAACCTCTGATTAGTTGGATCCATCTGACGTGGCTCTACCACGTGTCGACCACTAATTGGTCAACCATTTCTTCAATATCCTAGTCGACTGTTGACGTGGCATCTTTTCCATGTGTCAAATCCTCATTGGTCGGCCTAGCTTATGAGGCTTCTCCTTAGTTGCCATTGACTGAGGACATATGTCACTCTCTTATTAGTTGGTCATCAGTGCGTGGATTTTCTTTCTTTGATCATAGACCAAGTACACGAGTCACGCTTTGATTGGTCAATGCTTCCAGGAGCTAACCGAACGGTTAACTGGGCGTGCTTTGCCATGCCTCACGCGCTGATTTATCGTGCAAGCTATATAGGTGCTTACCTGGCAGATGGTCCATTAACCAATTTGGTCGGATAGGGTTCGGTGATCCGAAATCGAAAATCAGTCGGTTCATGCCCGATTAGACCAGTTTTCTAAAACCTAAAAAAATTTTAATTCATTTTCTATCTAATGGTGAGTTCAATTTTTCAGATTCATGTTTCTAAATCACCTAGAAAAATGAATCTTTGAACCAATTTTTCACGGTTTAATCTAGTCCAGGTCTGGTTCACCTTGAACTAGTCCAACTTTCACATTCAATTCCATTTATGGTTCCTTTCCACGATTTTTGGGTCCTTATTGACCACTTGGAATTTTCCAAATCCCCATTTTGGCTTTTAAATACAATTTCAATCTACTTTAACCTTGGTTTTCACTCAAAAGTTTTCGATTCTCATTTCTAGTTTTTCTTATTATAAAGAAACAGGGTTTACCACTTCTCCCAACCTTTAAGGAGTTTTGTCCTCAAAATTTTTTATACATTAAATAAATGAGTGTACTTTTTTCTTATTACAAACTCAGTTTTAGAGGGAGTATAAGGAAAGCTTGTCATTGAGCATGTCGAGAAGCTCCGGGAGCTTTGTGCGCACTGAGAACGAGGTAGGAGGGTGAGAGGTCTTGTCCTACTATAGCAAACATGAAGGATATCGAGGTCTGAGGGATAGGTGGTAAGGCTCACTTAGACTGGTGGTAGAAGGTGCAACCTTTTATCTAGGTAGTCGATAAAGATGCTCTGGACCACAAGTGGAGTAGTCGGGGACTACTCTGCAAACTTGTGATCCCTTTTTTATAAAGGGTGAGTATGGTTGTATGATAAATCAAATACAAGCCAAAGGGAACTATTGAAGCATTTTTAGATAATATTTTCTTAAAACCTACCCGCTCACTGAGTTGTAGAACTCACCCCTTCCCCCCTCCCTTAACCCTTTTCAAGGAAAATATACGCACCACAAGGGAGAAGAGCGATAGGCATGAAGAATTCACTCTTTAAGGTACGAACTTACCCATAAGTTATTTTGATTACTTTTCTTTGGAAAAACTAGCTAATAGTACGTCTTTACTTTTCTTGTCCCAATTTGGTTGATATCACCAGGTAGTATGAGAAGAGGTGGCGAGTTGCTCACGGGGTTCTAACCAAACTAGGCCAAGGTGTGAAACCATGTCTATTAGCCTTGGGCCCACTAGAGCATCTCTAGTTCTTCTCGAAAATAGCTCCCAAAATATTTAAGCAATTTCACGCAGTAAGGGGAGACTATTTCTGGAAAAAATGGTTTACAAATCGAAATAATCTCATCACACCAATCGGGTGTGATGTCGGAAATTCTCACTCACCTGTATGTCATGACTCATCAGTCCTAAGCGAATTTTGGATGTCTCGGGGCCTTCATGCAGTTTGTAGGTTGTAGTCTCTCGGTACGAACCTATATTATCACAAATAATTCATTGAATTGTCCGAATATTTTCACATGGATCCGTTCTTACAAAAAATTGGGCAATTAGATCCCAAACAATAAGGTATTTATACTTAAAGGTAGTAACTTTACAATAATTATATTTTAGTCCTTAATTTTACCTGATTTAAAATTAAGTCCCTAAGATTGTTAAATCATTCATTTGAGCTCCTCATTTCTTTAAATTTCTGGTTGGGATATTATAATTATCTTAATTATAGAAAATTTCCAATTTTTCCAATTTTGCAATTTGGTCACCAAACATTCAAAAAATTAGAATTTGGTCCTTAAGCTTGAATGTCATCAATTCAACCTAAATTCTTCCCAATTGCATCCTAACATGGTATTAATCCTCTTACCCACGTCCCATGGTTCATTTCAAGCTTTGGAACACTTTTTTTTAAGAAACGAGCTCAAATGGAGCCTCGCCAAAAAATCAACCTATAGAGAGAAAGCTCCAATAACTCACGGGTGAGGATCTGACGATCAGAGATTTTGATTCCAATTGATTTCTCTCTACTTGAGGATCCTTCTAGGATCAAATCGCGCCTCAACTGATGGCCTTAGCAATGTGTATTTCAAATTTTTTGTTTTTAGTAAAAGTGCACTAAGAATAGTAATTTTCGGTAAAGGGTAGTGGAGGGAACTTACCCTAGCGGTTCAAGGAAGGTCTGGAGAGCTTGGTTTGGTCATGGTTATACCGAGGGTAGCTCGAATTGAGCTCGACCAACTTTGGTCTCGAATGGCCGAGAGAGCAAGGTTACTGTGCGAGCTCGCTGGCTCTTCTCCGGCAATCCTTGGGCTACAAAGAGGTTGCAGCGAGGTAGAGGACTTCTTCCTGGTTTCAAGGATCCCAATTGCGGCTTCTAAGGTTGCAAGAAAGGCCCTCGTAGGAGCTTTGGATTGTGCTTCATCGGGAAATGGAGTACCTCGTTTTCTTCGATCATGTGAGGGATGAGGAAGATGAATGGGGAGAAGCTCTTTATATATGGAGCTCGATAACTGACAAGGCTACTCCATCATACCTAATTTGGCCCCAAATTCGCCCATCCTCAATCAGATCAGAGGACATTTCGAGTCATCGAAGACCGAGCAGTGCATCTGCCTCTCTCTCTGACAGTGTTCCAAGGAAGGAGACGACATAGTGTTGCGCGTGCAAGCTTCACACGTGTGAGCTGCCTCATTGCACGCTATGATTGGTTGTCTTTACTAACGTGGCTTCCCACTCAACAATTAATTCATCCTTTGACTCGTTGATTAGCCACGTGGCAGCCTCTTATTGGTCGTTCGTTCCAACGTGGTCACTCATTGTCCTCAACTAGTCATTTAACTATGACATATGGCGTACTCTGATTGGCTAATTTAAATAAATCGGATTTCCCTCTTAGCATACTATGTCACTGCCACATGTCAGTCTCTGATTGGTTGCAATCGTCTGACACGGCCCTACCACATGTCGACCTCTAATTTCTCGACCATTTCCCTAATGTCCTACTCGGCCTAACGTGGCATTTTTGCCACGTGTCAGCTCCTCATTGGTTAACATGACTAACAATGCTTCTCCTTAGTTGATTGTTGACTAACATTTCGCTCTCCTATTAGTCGATCATTGGTGACATGGCTTTAACCGTTGGTCGAGAATATGTGTTTTGCTCAAATTGGTCAACACTGACCAAGCAGCTAACTAGGTGCACTTCGTCATATGTCGCTCACTGATTGGTCGTGCCTACTAACTAGGCGCTGACCTGATAGGTGGTCCGTTGACCGGTTCAGTGACCCCAAATTGCAAATAGGCCAGTCCACGCCCGATTCAACTATTTTTATAAAAATAAAAATTTTCTAAATTTGTCTAAATTCATTCTCTATGTAATGGTAACTTCAATTTTCCAAATTAACATATTTAATTCACCTGGAAAAATGCATTTTTGAACCGATTCTTCACGGTTCAATCCAGTTTAGGTTCGGTTCACCTTGAACCGATCTGATTTTCCAATTCTTTTCCATTCATAGTTCTTATCCATGATCTTTGGGTCCTTATTGACTACATAGGGTTTTTCAATTTTCCGTTTTGGCTTTTATTGACTAATTCTAGTTCACTTCGATACCCGATTTTCCTTTGAAATTTTTCGGTTCCTTATTTCAAGAGATCAGGGTTTACAATTTGTGTCTAAGACCAGCTATAATCCAAAATCTTGTATGATTTAATACTTGTATTGCGTCCTTACATTATCATCGATTTTTTTAAAATTCAGCCTAATTTTCTTTATTATCTTAAGTGGACATCATATTTACATCATCTATACACCCCATTTTATGTAGAGCAACCTACTTATATGATGATCCTAATAATACTGATATGGCTACCCGATTCTTGTATGACATTAACCTACAAAGTGTTACATAAGATAACCTAAGGTAATTTTATATATAATAATATTGAATAAAAAAGTTAATGTTAATTTTTTAAAGGACAAAATTTGTGATTGAATTGTTAGTGCAAAGCAGGTCCATGGATTAGCAAGGAATCGATTAGTGGAAAGCAATGGGTGGAAACTAGGGTGTTGAGTAGGTACTGTTATACAAGTGGAGAACCCTCGCACTGGAAAAGGAAATGGCTTGTTCTTGAGAATTCAAATAAGTTTAGACATAAGCATGTCTCTCATCTAAGGAGCATAGGTGGCAACTAGTAAAGATAAGAGGGTTCGGGATAAGTTTAAGTATGAGAGGTTGTATGGTTTCTTCTATAAATGCGACAAATTGAGTTGTCACGCCCTAAACCGGTTTGGTCGGATCCCCATGATTAACCCGCCACTCTCCCAGTTTACAAAGGGTTGCCCCTTCTTTATAAACTATGAGGAGTAAGGCATTCTTTAAACCTGCACATTTCCAAGAATAACATAAATCAAAACTGCACAAAATTTTAAACTTATCATACCTACCTTAAAGGTGTGTTAGCTGGTGGTCTTTGGGATAAGCTTTATGGGGTTACCTGAAAGGAGTATAAGAGAGGGGGTGAGTTCAACGACTCTGTTAATGGGTGTTCAATGATTTACTTTTAGAAAAATAGTTTGAGTTTGGAGTGTGTCAAACTCCTTATTTTTCTTTAAAAAATATTTCATTCTCAATTCTTGGTTTCCATAACCATTTCTCATCATAACAATGTGTTTATTAACCAACACACGCCCTTCAACATGAAGGAACACACAATCGTAGGCCAGCCCGTCCATTGTACCCACTTTTGGCGTCGGAGTGACTTTACCGGCCACCTAGATAGAAGCATGTCTACTTCTACCCCGAGAATGAGAGGATGTTCATGACATTCAATCCTCAATCTCGTAACAAAACTCCGTGTTCATATGAGGATAGAGACCTCATTCCGTCCCCACCCTGGTCTCATGCGCAATGAAGTTACGTCGAGCTTCGCAAGACTTTTGGTATGACTAACTACCCATATTTCTATCAGGTCGTCTAGAGCCCTCGGACGCATCACTACCGCTTTTGGGTGTCTTGAAGGTCCTGTACCATAGTGCATGCACAAATCAATAGTTTTTTACATAAGCCATATAATTTGTGGTGCCACTGGTCCAATGGCCCTAACCCTCAACTCAATATGTAGTTGTTTGTCTTGAGAGTTCGAAGACTTGTCATGTTGCACTACCGCTAGTCCATTAAGTATGTCGGTCCTGTCTCGGTACCATGGCCAAACAACTCATTTACTTTAGTTTTCATGGCTTAATAATTATGTTTGTTTATGAACTCCTGCTCGTGCCAACTCGCCTAGGGCCCACTATTTGAGATTTTCAAAATCAGGCATATTAGCCCCCAAGTTCCAAAACTGAGGCCTCTCGCCTATATGAGCTATTCGAGTTCCTGTCAAAAAGGTCTCCCAAAAATTTTAAGCAGTGGCACACAGTCAGGGGAGAGCACTTCCAACAAAATAAACCTTTCATTTGTCTATCATACCCATCGAGTATGAAGACGTCTTCGCTTATAACCGATAAGTGGGTTTTCCACTTCCTTCCAAGAAGTTTCATCACACAAATCGAATATGATCTACTTACAATTGGTAAGTAGTTTTTCCGCGTGATGTTCATATCACTCCTCTCAGATGTGATGTTTAAAATACCACTTGGCAGTGGGTTTTTATTTCCGCGATGCTTGTCATCCTAACTTGGTGTGATATAAAATACCTCATTCACCCGATAGTAAAATGAATATCCTCTTAGCCGGCTTGTTGTCTTTACGTAAACTTTTCTTAGCTGGCATTCCCGGTACTTCGTGTTCCTACACGATATGAACATCCTTGTTCATTATCCTTTGGCCTAATAGCCTTCATTCATTCCAAATGAATAAGAAAATTAAACTTTTCATTTATTTGTAATTAGGTCCCTAAAATTATTTTTCTTTAACTTTAAGTCCCTAATGTCAATTTTTCCTCAAATTGAGTCCCGAAACTTTTAAAATTCATCTTGGGACCTCAATTTATTCAAATTCACAAAAAGGGTTTCAATTTTCGAAATTTCCAATTTGGTTTCCCCAACTTTTCCAAAATTACCATTTTTCCCCAACTTTACAAAAATGGTAAGTTTTACCCCAAAAATTCTAAAATTTCCCAATTGGTCCTCCAACATCTTTATCATGCTCAATTGGTACTCAATTTTATGATATTGCACTTTAGTCCCTTTAATTTTTGAAATTCCCAATTTTCCCCCAATTTCAACCTTCTAACTCATCCAAATTTGATATTATCAAATTGACCAATCAAATGATTTTAATTGTTGAAATTGAAGTTAGATTGGAGTTCGTACACCTTCATACAATTCAATTGCACTTTGAATCGCACGATTTGGTGTCGGAATGAGCTCAAATGAAACTTCGCCGGAAAACTAGACTAAGAGAGAGAAAGCTTTGAAAGCTTACCGTCACAGGCGCGACGGTTCGAGCTTTCAATCTAGGCAGATAGCTCTTGTCCTAAGGTTTCTCCTAGAATCAAGAATTAGATCAATTGATGCCAAATTAAGTGAGAATTTAGTCATCAAAGTTTTGTTGGTTCTCTCTAGCACCGGTCAAAATTTACAGAGTGTAGCCAAATTGGCTTACCTTTCAGCTCTAATTTAGTTGTAGGAGGACTCTGGAGGTGTTGGGAGGGCTTGGTTTGGCCTGAGAAGGGCTCCAATTGGCCAATTTCAGCTCAGCCAAAACAGGGCAGCTTCGGTCCGCCGGAGTTGCTTCATTGTTCGATCATGCCAGCGTTTCTCTGGAAACTCTCAGAGCGAATGGAGACTACAGGCGTGTAGTTTACTTCTCCCCGAATCCAAAGAACCCGACCTCGCCTTGCTTGGCTCAGAAAAGTTACCAAGTCAGAGCTCTGGTTCAAGCTTTGCCGAAAATTGGAGCAGTTGAGAGAGAATGAAGTTTTCAGGTATTCAAAGAATGAATGAGAATGGGCTCTTTATATAGGAAGCTCGAGGACTTCTTGGCCGCTCGATTGGCGCCTTAATAGTGGTCATTCATTACCTGAAACTCCCTAGTCAGAGACTTTTCATCTTTGTCGAAGCTACTCAATTTTTCGGCGAGTGAACAGTGTTGTCATCTGAAGGAAGAAGACGACATTGTTACAAACCCAAACCAAACCAGTCTTAACCGGGTTCAAAGTTTAAATCGGCCGGTTCATGCCCGATTCGATCAAATTTTTTAAAATTAAAATTTTATAAATTCATTATCTATTAAATGGTGGCCTCAATTCTCAAAGTAAAATTTTCTAAGCCACCTAGAAAAATGAATTTAGCATCTGATTCAATAGTGGTTCAAATCGGTTCAATCTGGTTCACCTGAACTGGTTTGGTTTTCATCTCCAATTCATCCTAAAGTCCTTTTTAATGACTTTGGTGACTATTTAGGTTACTCGAGATCCATAAATTTCTCGGTTTGCCCTTTCTCTATCAGTTCTGGTTTGTAAACTGACTCGGTTTTCAAATTGGAAATGACCGGTTCTTTCCCCAGTTTTTCTTATTATCAAAGGATGGTGTTTACAAGTGGAGAACCCCTGCACTGAAAAAGGAAATGGCTTGTTCTTGAGAATTCAAATAAGTTTAGACATAAGCATGTCTCTCATCTAAGGAGCATATATGGAAACTATTAAAGATAAGAGGGTTCGGGTTAAGTTTAAGTATGAGAGGTTGTCTGGTTTCTTCTATAAAATGCGACAAATTGAGCTATATGTTGAAGCAATGTCAAGCTGAGGTCAAACATGAGGAGGATTATGGACCTTGGATGCATGCTCTATCACACCATTTGAGTGCGATAATAAATCCTAGAAAGAAAGAACAGTAAAATGGGCCAAATCAATGGAGTACTAGAAAATACTCTATTAATAGTGATTCATCCTAGAAGGTTGAGTACTATTAGGAGACCTCGATGACATCTCACCAATAGCATACTAGTTCTTAGAAAGAAACACCTAACACCAAGTGGGAAGATGACCTATCTTCATCATCCTCGAAAAATATACGACCACCTTGAGGAGGTAAAGCCTAGATATGATCCTAGAGATAAATAGCAGAGGAACCGTGTGGATGCCAATAGATTGAAGGGTGAGTTGTTGCCCAAAAAATAAGAAGTTGAGAGGGGCAGAGACTATAAAGAAAATGAGGAACAACAAGGAACAAGCAGAGCAGGTAATTTCATAATAGAATACCCAGTCCAAACTAATGTTGAAAGGAAACTCTATACAATTGAATTTTCCATAGAAGAGGATGATATAGACAATAAAGGGGTGATAGTCCCTTATAGTATAATCAGTTCATTGGAGGGACTTTCCCTCAAGAGAATAAGAACTAAACAATTTGAGCAAAAAAAGTTAAGGACAGTAATAAGAAACCAAGGTTAAAGATGTATGAGTAGATGACATGCATTTCTAAATTGAGCAGGCAAAGACCTGAAGTTAGAGACATCGAGAGATATTCTCGAAGGAGGAATAAGTTATAACAGATCAGTGTACGAATCAAGAGAGCTATAGTAAGAAAATGCAAGAACTCGACTTATAATAACACACAATATAGTCAAACATATGGTTGTGATGGTTGGCTAGACTCAACCACATAGGGATCATAAAGCTATTGTCCTAGAATTATTAAGGGGTAGGGTATCCCGTGATAGTCCCTACTTTAAAAGACCTCATCAAGAAGAATAGACCAAGGCTGATTTTTCTAATGGAAACTAAAAATAGGTCATCAAGGCTTGAAAATATTTGGAGAGCAACTAAGTTTCAAGAAGGCGAGTATGTAAAGCTAGTAGTGTTGAGTTGGGTGGCTTTCCTTATGGAGTAATGTGGAACATATGGACATAATTACAAAAGAGCCATCACATATTGATTTTAACGTGACAGTATAATATGGTGCAGAGAGAATCAGGATTACATGTGTGTATGATCCATGTAACTATGAGGAGTGATAGAATATGTGGAATCAATTATGAAGTATAGTTGGATAAGAAAAGAAACCACTGATGGTCATAGGTGATATGAATGACATAGCCTCCTCACATGAGAAGGAGGGAGATCTAAAGACCAAAGGAGCATTACAGGTCTTCAAACGATGTTGTTTCAAACTAAGCTTATCGATTATGGCTTTCAGGGATAAATGTTTAATTGGACGAACAATAGGGAGTATTCTTACATGGTATATGAATGATTAGCAACACTACAATCGATGGAATGGAGTGGTAAATTTCCCTATACTACAATGCATCATGGAGAATGGCTAACATCGAATAATACCCCCTATTGTTGAATATTAAATATTAATAAACAAAGGCCAACGCCCCATAAGACATTCAGGTTTGAAGAAAAATGACTCATATATGAAGATTGTGATGATGCAGTAAAAGCAAGTTAGAATAACACTATAGTAAATGCTCCACATGAACTTTAGGGAAATCTCAATTATACAGCTAACCTTCTTAGTAACTAGAATTGAAATATAGTGCAGGGGGTTGATCACAAAATAACATAAATGCACCAAAAGATGAGTGAGCTTGATATCTATGATATGCATTTCAAAACGATGAAATAGGCATTAATTGTGTAACTCAATCATGCACGGGAGGAAGAGGAAGAAAGTATTTTGACATGGAGCTCAGTTAAAGTGGCTCAATGAACGTGATAAAAACACCTATTTCTTTCACCAAACAGTAAGGACGATGAGCAAATTGGGAAAGGTCTCAAGACATACTAAGATGAGGCGTACAAAAGCTATGTATCAATATGATTAATGATGCACTCAAAGGTGTGGGAGAGTAATAATCCCAAAAATGACAAAACATTAATAGCCCTAGTATAATAGGAAGAAATTAAGTTAACAACATTTTAGATGGGGACAAAAAAGGCACAGAGACCTTAGTGGTTTTAATGGATCCTTTTACCAATCTTTTTGGAATATTATTGGCAATGATATAATTAATGAGATGTGTGTAATTCTCTTGCCAAAGGTCTCTGATGCACAAGAAACCATTCAATATGGTCAAATTTGACTTTGTAAATTTATTTACAAGATTATATTGAAAGTGATTACTAACAGTTGAAACCACTAATATCTAAAATTATCACTTATTAACTGAATGCTTTTATCCTAGGGTGAAGTATTCATGATAGTATTATAGTGCATAAGTGCATCCATTTTTTATAAGGAGAAAATAGAGGTAAGCAATTTTGGTATTGACTCGAAATAGACATGGCAAAAGCTTATTATAGAGTAGAATTGGTATTTTTATCCCAATAAGGTTTCACTCTACTTTTACTAACTAGATAATATTTGTTATGTATTTAATATATTATAATATAGTAGTGAATGGACACAAATATGAGAAAATCAAACCAAGTAGGAATGTACCCCTATCCCCTGCCTATTTATTATGGTTGCTTATTGTTTATCTTAATTAATTAATACAACATGTAAAAATAAGGAATTAAGCCCACTTAATATAGAAAAACCATGTCCACACATTTCTCATGTACTCTTTGTAAATGAAGATATTTTCTTTTTAGAAGCTAAGACTCAAAATGTGTTATAACTTAATAAAATTATTAATATTTATTGCACAACCTCGAAAGTTAATTTCAATAAGTCAACCAAATGTTTTAATTATAATGCAAGTGGGGACCTAAAAGGAGATTATTCGTACAATTATATAAGTCAACCTAAGGGATAGAGAAGATAGATATTTGGGACTTCCCATTTTCTAGGGAAAGAAAAAAAAACAAAGTACTACAATGCCTAGAACAATGTATTAAAAGGAATCAGTAAGGTTTTAAAATCACAATATTTGTATCAAAATAGAAAGAAAATTTGTATTAAATCAATTGTTGCGATAATTACTAATTATTTTATAAGTTATTTTCTTTTACTGTGAAGGTGTTATTAAGAAATCAATTTATTAGTGACATGATTTGGTGTAATGATTTGAAGGCAATGGAAAAAACTCACTAGATGACTAGATGAGTTGGATCCTCCGAAGGAAGAAAGGTATAGGATTTAAGGATCTCCAAACTTTCAATCATGCTATGATGATTATAAAATGAGCATTAGATTACTTTAAAGGACCCATAATTCCTAGGCACACAAGATTGCTATTATATTTTTTAAATTTATTTTTTTATAAGAATCTTCCATTAAACTTGCATTAATCTTTATTATGTACGTATGTAGAAAGAAATGCATGATCTTATATTGTATTTCTTATTTTTGAGGGTTAGGTGGAAAATTTGAGAGGCTATCAATAGCATAATATCTTATAAGCTAATCTTCACCTTAAATTGTGCTCCCAACCATAAGACCGCGGCCTCTATTTTTTAAAATTGTTTTGCAACCAGAAATTTTTTATCATATACTAAATAATAAGGCAACCCTTTACACTATCTTTTCCTTTTATTTAGGGAGATTACTATATTAGTTAATGGATTGCAATGGGTGAATAGATGGCTCAAGAAGGGTTTAAGTAGGTTGTTTGGACAAAAAAGATTCCGTGTGAAAATGATGCGCGAGGTGGGAGAAAGTTGGCCCGCCGGCAAGAGAGATTATTTTCTTGTTGTTTATCATAATAAATTGCTTCATATTAATAGAATGGATTTCTTTCATTCAAGTAAAATTTAAATTTAATTTTATAAATATATATTAGTAATGGAATAATTGAATAAGAGTGGCTTAGACCGAAGAAACAAAGTGAACATACCTTGGGCTCCTGACAACAACATTTTGCCTTCTTTCTTCCAATTGGACTTCTGCTTTGCCATGCTTTGAACACTGGCCTCTCTTTTTCCAGGTCTAAATTGGCCCCCCTTCCCCTTTTGCTTTCGCACTAATACTCTTTTATTTGAGAGTTACATGAACAATCCATGAGAAATCATACCCAGCAGATCAGGTACACGTATAATAACATTTGGTGAGTTATGCACATACTCATATTTTTCATTAGCCAAAGAGAAATGGAGCCTAATGGCTTCACTTGTCACCATTAATTCCCCCCCTGATGATCTGCCTCTAACTGCTGCCCATGGGCAGTGCCATGATATGTCAAAATCTAACACCAATTGCAATGTCACTGTCACCTTAAAGCATCGTGTCACCCCCACCCTTCATCTCTGCAAATAGATGTCTATTGATAATTATAGTAAAAAAATATGTAATAAAAAATTATAGTAGAGTAAGTTTAGGGTGCATGAGGTAAGCAACGGTGTTCTCTTCTTTCCCCTAATCCATATTGCCGCTGATTATGGCTCATTGACAATCAATCCTGGTTAAGTAATTCTTCCTCTTTCTGGTGGAGAAGATGCACGCTAAGTGCTGGTGGGGTATTGTCCCTTTCTGAAGGTGGCAACATATATTTGCTTTGCAGGCTGAGACAGCAATAATGCATATGTGCGGTTGAAGAAGAATGACAAAATCAATCCCCATTTGGATTCGACTGATCAGAATCAGACCTCGCTGACGCTGAAGATTCACAAGAGTCGAAGAATCATAGAGGGAGAGAGAGATACCTCTAAAATGAGAACAACATTTGTCTCTTGCCCTGAAGTCAGCTTATGAACATACATTTTCCGGCATGGATAAATCTTGGAGGTAGAGTTCTTCACTTTCTTATTACATTCAAATTCGTTATTTTGTTTTAGACATACCAATTTAGAAGAATGAGATAGACTAAGCCTAAGGCAAAGTACTATTAATTCATTTATGTGGGTGTTCGTATATTAAACATATAGGGAACCAACGTATGGGGGGAGAAGGACCGACCAATATATAGCCACCCTCCTCCCTCCGTGACAGCTACTAGACAAGTTGGCACTTATCATTTCTTGCTAGCCCGTGTTTATGAGTGCACTGCCTCCTCCTCCTCCAACTTGACTGACACCTACATACAAGAAAAGAATTGATCTTATTATTTGACAAATCATCCGGGTTGATCCACCGGTTTGCAATCAATTTGAGTAGTCGGCCCACAAATCTGAAGACATCAATTTATAGCCTAGTTAAGCATCCGCGAATGATGATGATAGAATCATTATTTTCCATGCCCATGGGCCAGCCATCAAAGCACGTTGGTGGTCTTGTTTTTTCTTGTATTCAGATGATGGTCAGATATGGTAGCATCGATTGTGCAGTATGGGCCATACATTAAAGCATGACGGCCTTGCTTGAAACTCTTAGGTCGGATGTTTGAATTTAGGATGATGGAGAAAGAAAGATACAAGCCTCTAGCTTCATCTCCATCAATTGGCCTTTCACAACCAATTTTGGGAATGACTCATGTTAGTAATAGAAGAGATGGAAAACAAGTATCATCATGCCGTAGGGTTGGCAAAATTACCCAACCGACCTTGGTCCCAACCCTATTTGGTGTACAATTCGAACCCTCGTCTAGGATGTATTTGGGTTAAAGATTCAATTCGAAAAAAAATATATTTATACATATTTAAAAAATTTTAAAAAAAATTTCTCAATTTATTTGATTGGCTATCATTTATATTTCAATAAACTAACAAAAATTAAATCATTATACACTTAACATTAACTCATTTTTATAGTATTTGAGCGTATTCACTAATTCACTTAACTTACTTCTAATTTGAACTCCAATTCATCTTATACATTTCGATTGACCCGACTCGTTCACATTAGTACCCTTATTCAACCAATTCATTAATATTTGAATATCAATCCAACCAACTTGCCATATTCAGCTCCAACTCAATCGATCCACCCTAATTTGGACGTTGATCAACTTGTATATCCAGCTAATCCAAATTCATTCGAAAAAAAATTCACCTTATATAAATATTTAATTTGACCCAAACTTGATCATAATGCTACTTAATACAAAACCGATATTGTTTAGGCTCCAATCTTATATTTCCGATAGGAGGTCTCTACTGGGGCACCGTACTTTAAATCCGAGATTAATGAATGCGAAATAGACCAGTAAAAAAGTTTAAGTAACTATGGAGAGTGATCATCATATGCGCGCCCTTATATCAAAAGATTGAGCACTCTAACCAATGAATGAACATCCTTAGATCATTGGCCACATTGGATTAATTAGTATGGTTCTACACACACTACTCCTAATTGGATATTTCGGGTTCCATCTCATTTTCATTTTAAGTATAATTTTTTAGGGTCGTTTGTAAAAACCATCACAAAATTCATCCTCCTCGTTTCTTTCTTTTTCACGTACCCACTTTTTCAAAGGTGAGTCTTTTGCGAAGAAAGACAAAAAAAAGAAAAAAAAACACATTATCTACAAATGTTAAAAATGTTCAAATTCCACACTCACCTTTTTGGTATTCCCCAGCTCAATCTTTTCATCATGGTCAACTTTTTGGCGTGTGCACATCAAATCAATGGTGGCCAAGGGATGAGCACATCTAACCCTTTAGACTAAGGCATTTGTTGCCCTATTCCCTTCCCTTCCTCTAGATTATCAGCCTTGGGATTCTCACATCATATCTACGCTCATCGCTGTCACTGCGTTGCTTGAGGGGAATCTCGAAAGTGAAACGGTCAAAAAGATATTTGGATGATCCTCAAAAACTTTATATCGGCGTTGTAAGTTGCTTCTCCCAGCAGTTAACTTATGAGATGGAAAGATCCAACAGAGTATCTGGACATTAGGATTCCTGATCATCTCTCCAGTGTTGTGTTGTAAACTGAAAAGACACGTACAAGTTCAAGTCGATTTCTCTATATAGTTTCCTTTATGCATGCATATATGAATAATACAACAATCAATAGCTACACATGATTTTATGCAATTTTTACCAATAAAATGAATATGATAGTAGTGATAATATTACCGTCACACTTAATATTCCAGTTTCATTTTCAATTTCGAATATAATAAGTGGTCTAAATAACTTCTAATAAATATTATCGTAATACCATTAAATACTTGGTATGCTCTAAAAAGCCATATTCTATCTTATTTTGACCAGCTATCATTTTAAATATAAATAATATAATATATATTTAGCCAAAAAAGTATTAATTAAAATTAGCATAGTGAATATTTAACCAATTAGAATTTAAAACATATCGTTTGAGTATTAAGCCTTTCTTAAAAAAAAAAAAAAAACAATGAGAGGCATACGAACAACATTTCCATGTTTTTTTGGGCAAAAAAAACCCTCCAAAGGGGAACTTCCTTGGAGGTCCTAGATTCCTCTAGACCAATCAAGACACGTGTCTTTTAAATCAAAATTATAAAAAAGATGGGAAAAAAAAAACAACATGGAGGTATTTGCATGGACAAGGTAGGGACTAGGGTTCTTCAGTGTAGCTAATGGTATTATAAGACCTTTTAAACTCGACCGTGCATGTTATATAAGTGTCAACCATTATTATTTTTTATCTTATTGAAAATTTAAATTAATTCAAATAAAAAAAATATATATCATGGTCATAGGACGAGACTTTATCCTTTATATGGGTATTACAAATTATAAATTTAATACATTGAATATGATTTTTTAAGGAATATTTATAAATATTAATAATCATATAAAAATATTTTTTGCTATAATGAGGGTATTGACTAATATAATTCTTGCTCGGCAAGCCTTAATATATATATTTGGGAAAATATAATTTGTATTGTTATTAGGATGATACAACTTTTTTATTAATGGTCCACTTTATTTGTTGATATTATTTAATATAAAATATTTATTTGTAGCAAAAAATTCATCCCAATAAGTGCAAATGACTTCATCAGTACAAAATTTATTAAAAGTATCCTTATTTAATACATAAATTTAACCATATCATCATTTTCTCAACAATAAAAAAATTACCCAAAATAATATAATTTAAGAGATTTTAAATAATTTTTAATATTTGATAAAATTCAAAGAATTCTAATATTCAATATAATTCAAATAATTCTTAATTTTCACGGAGTTTATTCAAAATTGACGTGTCCGTCTAATCTTCTATTTTTTCCATCCTCTTTCTATTACCAATTTCTTATATTTATAGAATAAATTTATCAGTCTAAATTTAATGGGTAATTATATATATTCGTTGAATATTTAGATAATATTTTCAAATGATATTATATTTTATTTATTATATAAAATAATGATTAATTCAAATAATATTTAGTGTTATAGTAAATAATTTATGATGTGTATTATTTATTTTAAAATTTTAGTACCGCTCATGCCATTTACCCTTGTTGTATGGTATACAACCAGATTTTGCCTATTGGGGTGAAGAAATATTAAGAAAATGACAAATTGGGACCAAAGAGCAGAAAGAAGAGGATGGCAGTGTCCAGTCTTGCAAGCACAGGAGGTGTCTTGATTATATGATAATCAATGCCTGTGAAAAGAATCGTGGGTGTGGGGGGCCAGAAGAGAGCGTATGCATGGTCATGGATTCAAGCACCTGTTCATCAATAAAAAAAAAAGGGACGGGATAACAATAAAGCATATACAAGCTGTTCATATTTTACTCCATATATCATTGAGTCTGCAAAACCCTCAAGTCCCTCATCGAATTTGTCCATGACTCATAGAAAGGAAATGAAAAAGATTGGAAAATGGATGGTCGGTCAATTATTGGCTTTTATGGGTATTTTTTTCCTTACTTTTCTTGTCCCTCTTTTTTTTAATCATTATTGGCATTGCAGCCCCTCTTTGAACAATTAATGCTATTCATCTAAAATATATATTTTTTATACATAATTTAATGTTGTTAAATTAATTCAACTAATATTTTTATTAAATACTTTATGGAATATTTTTTTATATTCCAAATTATAATACCTGGGTCCGGTAAAGCGGTTATAATATGATCATAAGGACAATCGACCCGCATATAACTTTGGAGCATGGGATGTTTGCGATTTCTAGGGCCATTATCGGGTCTTCTGAAAAGACGTACCAAAGACGCCTATGCTGATGTTCGACATTTATTTACAAACCTTAGCCACTCCCTTTACTCTTCCAACATATATTACGTCTTTCTTTTTTTTTTCTTTTTTATCAGTGTATTACATGTTTCCTTTTATTTAAAATTATTAATCAATAAAAGATTAAATTACTAAACTAGTTTAGTAGACTGCCGTGGACAATGACGAGCATGCACACATCTGCCTTAAAAGCAATGATTTGATTGGTCATTAATTGGATACCATAATTTACAGAAGGAACGGGTCCGGCGGAGTAGGGAAGGAAAAGACACTATAGCCCCTCAAAATTTCTCCAACAATACTCCCCTGTGACTGTGTACACAGCCCAGGGGCAGTCTCCACTTTTCACCACTTCACGTAGGAGTACTGTACGTTGAGTGTTTCATTATTCAGCCGATTTATTTACGATGGTGACTCCCTCTAAATAACTAGCGCTCATAAATGGATAGATTATATGGTGTAGTTAGGATTAGTACTGCTGCTGCTGCTGTTGCAGTTTCAGGGTCCCGTAAAGACGAGAAAGTCTGGTCTTCAGATCAGCGCATTCGGATCTCAACCGTTGGTTCTCCATCCTTACCAAGTGACACTGGTTCACCACCTGGCTCAGCTGGTTCTTGAGCTCCCTGTTCTCTGCAGTGAACCGGTTCATCTGTTCCGTGAGCTCCTCCAAGTGTCGCTTCTTGCGCCAGCGTGACCGACGGGCGGACTCCCGGTTCGAGATCATGCGCCTCCGCTTCCTCTCATCGACCGAACCGGAGTTTGGGCCTGTAGTTGCCGAGTTGAGAAATGAGAGGAGTTCCTGCAAGTCGTTGAGGGTGAATGGGCCATTCTCGAGGGCAGAGGTGGTTTCTTGGTGGCAAAGCATTGAGGCTGAAACAAGGTTGTAGGTTTATGCCGTTAATGGCGGAAAGATATATCACAGAGAGGAGAGGATAGGAGAGGAGAGGAGGAAGAAGGGGGAAAGGGAGGGAATGCAGTGGAGGGGATGACTACTTATAGTTGGAGGAAATGGAGAAGTGGGGAAACATGTAGGGCTGGATCCCGAGAGGGACAAGCATCGCCACCGTAGATACTAGAAAATTCTTGTTCGAGGTAAGCTTTTTTTTTTTTTTTTGGATCATCATGTTGGAGTGGATTTCCTTTTATTTTGTCAAAAGAAAGGGATTTCATTTTTCAAAAGGAAAAAAAGAAAAGAGGGGAAGAAAATAAACATGCCATGCTATCCCATCCAACAAGGCATAAGCCTTGTCCGTAGTAATGTATATTCCATATACACCCGTTTATACTAAAGAAATATAGATTTTTCTTTTATTTATAAAAGCGAGCAAAAATACATCTTAGCCATTATATATAATATATCAGCTTCTCTTAATTGATAAAATATTTTCTAACCATAATATTTAGTAAATAACATTATAAAATTATAATATTTATTTATTTTATTAAATTTAGGATCAAATTAACTTATTAAATATAATAAAATATTTTAAATCAATAATAGATATAACACAAGTAATAATTTATAATTGGTATAACTTTTTAAATTTTATAAACTCATAATATTTTTTAATTTTATTAAATGTGGGATTATATTATTAACAATTAAATTATCCTTAATTTATATCGACTAAGTATTTGTGTCTTATTGAGTAAATGGCGGGTGGGATCTCATATTTTGTGTGCGTATGGTATGTCCCACCCCCTTTTCTCTGACACAATTAGCTTAATCACGAAGGATCAACCCAAATACGCCAAATCAAGTCAACAACAACAGCTATAGGCTCCTCGTATGTTTGTTGTCAACTGTAGACATTGACGACCTGCAAACATGCGCCTATGTGAATGAATATGGGTCTAAAATAGATAACTAAATAGGGAGGCTAATAAGCACGGAAAGGCTGGGATAAGTCTACTAAGGTGAGGCCAAACTAGAAAGGGCTAGAAAAGAAAAGACGGGAGCAATATTCGGACAGATTCGAGCCAAGTCATGTGGAGTACGCTGTCTGCCCAAAGATATAAAATAAGAAAACGAAAAGGGATTCCATGGAGAATACTAAAGAGAGAGGAGCCAATAGCTGGGAGTTGCATGAGCAAAGAAGGTACCTTGCTTAGCCTCATTCATGTTTCTTGCTTTTCCAAAACTTCTTATACATGCCAATCAATAATGCATTTGATTGTTTATGGGATACATATATTGATTTACAAATCAGCTCTAAATCAAAATTTTACTTCAATGAAGGTAAAATTAGATGGGTACTTCGCTTTTTTGCTATAAAAGAAAATGATTGTGCAAAAGTTGGGTTGCTCATTTTTTATCCAGCCAAGAAAAGGGACATCACTAATCTCCTGGTGCATGTGCTATGCAATACTCCAATCACAATTTATAGTAGAAAAAAATGTTTTTTTGTGATAAAAAATAGCCCTTCCTTTTACTGCCAACGCAGTTTAGTGGAATGAGACTCACTAAATTGTGTTTTAAACATAGCCATAAGACGCTTTTTATGCATGGATCTTTTGTCCCAAAATGGGATAATTAGACTATTGGAGTATAATTTTATAAATTAATCAATATTTGTATCATATTCATACATGCTCCAAACTAGCATCCTTAATATTCTATAAAATCAAATATATCCGGTTAAAATGATTATTTTGAAATTTATAGATTTAAATATAATAAAAGTTAATAATCTTTTTAAATATAAATAACATTTTTTTTTCAAAATTGGAGAGCAATTACATCATTTTTCTACCACAATAATTATTTGAGGGTATATTTAATATTCCATATGTTAAATAATAATAATAATAATAATAATTTAAAATATGGAATATTTATGGATATAAATACTATTTCTTATATTAACTCAATATTTTGGCATAATTTGAGAGTAAATGATGACGTGTTGACAAAATTGTGGAAAGACAAATCTGATAAAAGCTCTTGAGAGATAGGTCACGTCATAAATTTGGTCAAGACGATGGAATGCCTCTTCGCATAATTTTTGTTAATTATTAATCCATACATACCGATCCTACTACGTATTTTTATGCCTATTGAAGGGCTGACCCATTAGAGAGCAATGTCATCATACAACTTAATAGTATGTGCATAAATCTAAGCGTGGCAAAAATGACCAATTCCTGGAGGAAATTACTTAGCATAAAAACAACAATGCTCATACTAGTAATATTCTTTGCCACTTTTCTTAGTTAGCATTTTGTTGGATGTTTTCTTAAATTGGCAATTAGCTCCCTTTCACTTTTCTCTAAAAAAAACTTGGTGGAGAGCCATACATTAATGGAGCCTAAGGTGCCTCCAATCTTATAACATCCAATTTTCACCGGAAGAACATTCAAATAATGAGGTTCTAATGCCAAATGAACTTAATAATTTCTTGGTCATGAGGATTCAATCTATATATCAGATTCTCTTTTTTTTTTTTAATGAGAATTTTCCATATTAAATCTCCTATATTCACTAAAAGATAGATGATTATAATGCCAATCAAACTATAATTTCTTGGTTGGAAGCACACCCATTAGAATACATGGAATAAAAAAATTGTTGCTCCTGGAAGTTTGTGTCTCTCATTTGGTGTATGAGTTGGGTAGCTTCAGCTATGAGACCCAACATAGAGAAAAGTTATATGTGAATGAAAAATATAACTACTTACCTTTTCAATGCGTTAATACTTAGAAAGTAGGCTCCATGTGCTTGCTGATTCCATAATCGTGTAAAGTTTTATGTGGATAGAGCATCATGTTAGATGTTCCCATCTTCCCTTTCTATGATCAATCATGTGGCCACCTATAACTTTAAGGAAAAAAGATGTAGAGCTGTGGTTGGCTCTGTCTTCTTCTATCAATTTTAGACACAAAACAAACAATAGTACCATCAAAATATATTTGGCAATCATCCCCTACTTATAATATGACATTAATGCTCTTCTTTACCCATTTTGCGCTCGTATGTATGTATGTCGCCCTCTGCATCCTCCACAATGTGGGCATGGCATGCACACATTAGCCTATTAGCTTATTTTATATCAAACTGAGAAAAAAGGAGTTTTTCAAGTCCAGATGCTGTCGACCGGATATGAAGATGAGCCAAATGCTTCATTTCTAAAGAGCACGTGACATAGGACTCCTAAACTCTGATCACAAACAATTATGGCCATTTGATTGAAATTCATGTAGGAAGGAAAACAAGATAAACACTTAAAAGAATGGAAGTAATTACAACAGCAGCAGATGGACATCATACATGATAAGACATCAATAGCAAGGAATGCTTCACTAGGTGGCTAGAGTGAAAATTCTGAAGAAAAAAGGTTGTGATCATTTGAGTGAAAAAATTCTCACGGGTAGTAGAATAGTACGAACCCCAACTCGTATTCATATTCAGTCAATCGACCATTTCTCACCATTTGCTTACTCTCATGAAGATAAAAGCCTATCCATGTCTTCGTCTCCCTAAGTAACAGTCTGTAGGTCCATTTCCAACCCACTTCTGGCGGGCACACTACACATGCCTCCGTAGCCGTAGCCGTACATTTTATGTTATGTTATCCAAAGTACTATTACGATCATAATTAATCTACAATTGAGGGTTGTTCCATTGAAGATAAAACTCTCAATGTAATAGTAATAGTTCTCATATGAACCCAACGCTTATTTAAAGACAATAAATGTCTTATATATCTCAAAAATATTATTATGTTTGTAGTGGACTAGTAGCCGTACATATTTTGCAGTGGATTTATTTTGTTAAGTCCCCTGGATGGTTTTTGCCACATCTGAAGCCATCTCCAACATACACACACTTCCCCTCTTCTTCATCTTCATCTAGGACATCAGGTGATAAATCCCAAGTCAAAGAGTAAACCACTCCAGTCTCTTTCTCCTACCAGACTACACATACCATTCAAACCCACATCCTGAAAATCAGCAGGAAGATGTCTTCTGAATAGTAAAACTTTCTCGAAGAATGAACATTGGAGTGTAACAGGACAACTTAAAGAGCAGACACGGACATTCTAGAAATATAAGCAAAACCCGCGACCGTACTCACTAGGGGAAGAAGGAACCCGAGGTCAAAGCCACCAACGAAAAAAAAGGCTAAGACACTGCAGAAATGCACCCACATAAATACACAGCCCACTTTCACTTGGTCTACATAACATGTGGATTTATTTTGACTTTCTACGCCTTTTAATTCTTATACATGTGTGCATATATATATATATATGTGTGTGTGTCTAGTCATGATAAGATTGCCACGGCATCTCAAATGGTGCGGATGTGTAAATTTGACCGTGTGCGCGGTTGCTCGCTTTGGCTGAACGCTTGCTCAGTCCACGTACTTTTCAGCCTCGCCTTTGGGACGTTTGGAATGCCATCTTCTAGAAGTTTTGCTTGCCGTGACCGTGACAGACACAGAAGAAGTGGCTTCTGTTGACCACTTCTAATAAGAATGTTGTACATATATGAGAGTAGTATTGTAAATTCACAAAATGCTTCTTAGTATTCCACCAGGTATAACAAGGTCTGCCCCCCAACCTCATATGTTCACACCTTCTAAATGTAGTTGTGTCAACATTTCAAAGTTGAAAAATCTACAAATGGACTGCCCAGAATTTAGTTGAATTAATTCTTTTGTTCTTGGAGCCACCTTTAGAAGTTTCTTTCCTCTTTCTCAACTTCTTCTTTGTTTCCAAGACGACATGCATAAAAAAATGAATATATCTAAATAAAATTAAGATACAAGTAAACGCAAAGTATAGAATGCTGATACAATCAAATTAAAAGCGCAAATTGCAATTCAATTTATAAGCGGACCATAGTGGTGACGAATGACGGGAGCAATTCAGTTATTCACGTTATTATTAATCTACAAATGCCAACCTCGGATAATTCCAAAACCTAAATCTGGCAGACATGCTGTTGAAACACATTAGCCGGCTGACAACTGTTTCAAAGGTAAATGGCTTGACTTAATTTGTTCCTATCATGATCACTCAATTTTGGCTCGTGTGTGCGCCCCTTTTTCCAAAACGACAGCCAGCCAAGAAGAACGTCCTTTTTGCTCACCAAATTTCGGCCCCTCCCGGCCCTCGGTTTAAAGCCAAAACCAGCCCCCTGATTAAGGATTCCTTTGTGTTGTGGTGGATGAGCATGAGCGTCAGCATCAGCATCAGCACGGGGCAGGACATGGCTGGTCATTCGACGAGCAACCGATCATACAATACGTCGTACATTATAAATTTTGGCTTCACATAATTTGTTGTGTTTGGTCTGCTGAGAGGAGAGCCGTCCATCACTCATCTTCTTTTCTATGCCATGATTGTATTATATATTGACCATAGTTATACAAAACGGACCGGCCTGTCCACTTTGAACGACTCCATTGGGATCCGGACCGGTTCAACTATCCGGCCTCGTGTTAATACGAACCGGATTTTGCTCGTGAGAAATGTCCGGTTCAACATATGATCGTCGAGGCTTACTCGTTTTTAGTTTCTTATATATTGCGCATGTAGTGCTTGCATCTCTCTACCCAGCATCGAGATTTGCTAGATTTCTTCTGAAAGTATCCATCTCCGATATTTCGACTTCAAAACATCTCTCGTCCACGGCACACGCACGGAAGCAACGATGATGAGACCCACGAAGAGCCATCAGAGCATGTTCGTTAGGTTCGTCAAAGCACCGGTGAGGGCCCTGAGCAGGGCACGCGACTTCTACGTTCGGAGCATGGGCAGCTGCGCCTCCAGCGGCGGGTACGGAAGCGCCGGAAACCCCCTCCCCCGGAGCTTCAGCAGCGCGGGTTCCGCGAGGCTCGACGACTCCGACGACTTCAGGGAGCTCCTCAGGGCCGCCTCCATGAAGAGCCTCGGAAACGACCCCCTCGAGGCCCTTCTCAAGGAGCTCAAGTCAGCCCCCAAGCCCACCGCCTCGAAGATGAGCAAGAGCTGCAGCGTCAGCATGGGCCGGATCGACGAGGAGAAGGCCTGCGAGTTTGCCGAAGAAGGCAGCCATGACCAGGACCCCAAACCCAAGGAGCCTAACATGTACACGAGGAGGAGCAGGAGCTATGCTGGTGCTGGTAATAGGGGTATAATCGGGCTCTGATGTGAGACTCTGAGGGATAGTAATAACATTAAGATTTCGGGTGGATTTTCTGGCGCCATGCTTTTGGGCTGGCGATGGATCAAGTAACCGTCCCGATGCCTCGATCAAACTCATGGGTAAACGTTGTCTTTTGTTGTTTAGATGATTGGCAATCTGTAGATGGATGATATTTTTATGAGCTACCTTTTCCTATCCATCTTGGTGGCAACTGCTAATAAGCAGTGGTATGATGATTAGCAGGCAATCCCTTTTTTGTTGTGTTATGTTTAGTTTCTAAGTGGGTTATTAATAGGTCTTCTTGTAGGTATTAGAGATGGGTTATTCAAACTATGGTGAGCTTAGTCATCATCTCCTCCGAAATTCCAATATGATTACAACTGTGAAGAATCTCTCTGCAGACAGTATATCCTTCAAGCTATCATCTGAGAAGAGAGGTGAGGAGGGGTGAAGTGAGGCGCATCCTCTGTTCCAGGTAGCATTTGTCTCGGGAAGCATCCATCACCATATTGCAAAACCAACAACATCAGTTCAGTTCATTAGATAGATGTGCGCGGATGGTTGGGAGAGTATTTTTCGATATTCTAATTTGGGATTTTCTTAGCGCACTTCAACATTGCTTCCATTATTTCATCTTCACTCGGTCAACAAATCAGAGGTGAAGGTCCCAAACCCCACTTGGACAACTTGCATCACAATTTCAAAGTCTATACGAAATTAACAGCAGTATCACTTTTGGTTGATGTATTGTCTAAGCAGCAATTTGCATATTAAAGGTTTTTGAAAGGATGTGGAAGGTGAAGGCTATCTATAACCATTCATACCTCATATTATGGCTATTACAAGTATTATTCGATTTTTATAGAGAATTTTATTCCATCTGTCGAGGTTATATGAGAAATAATGGGAAGAATTACCGTTAGTGGGTATGAAATTAACTTATACTGCAAGTTGAGTTCAACTTCCCCAATTTCGGAGTGATTTGGAAATCTTATATATGAAAAAAAAAAAGATGAATGTGTAAGAAATTATTTTGGTAGAACTTTAACAATTACTAATAAAATAAAAACATTTAGACATCAAATGGATTAATGTACTATAGCATATAAATTCATATGCTCAATGCTCTAAATTTGATTATATTCTATATAATTAGAGATTTAGTGATATAATAAAAATTAATGAATATTGGGGACCTTCAAAGCAACCTCTTATTTCACAAGAGAAATATGCTGAAAATAATGACCAAGCCCTAAAGATTAGGAGACCTGACCTATGAATTCTCAGGCATTTGGAGCCATATATTATAGTCCGTAGAAGAAGATGAATAGGTAGCGTTCCTCTAAATAAGGCTTTTATTGAAAGTTTAACCGTAATAGAAATAAATATTTCTAATATAAATGTCCAAATTGATAAGTGGTAGTATTGATGTGAGGTTAAAGGTGAATGAAATTTTTTTGAAATTATGGGAAGTGTATTATGTTCCTAAATTGAAAAATAATATTCTCGGCCTAAAAAAAATAGTTGAAAAAGGCGTCCCGTTGTCACTTTTGAGAAAATATAAAGCATGTTATTACATATTGAAGAGGGAGAAATGCATGGGATTTATATGTATGAAAAGAAGATGTTCATCTTCACAACTCAAGCTCAATTATCCTTAGACTGTCTTCTGAGTTTCTGTCGAAGAAGATACTGATTTACATGTCGATGCTTAAGCAACATAAAGAAACTCAACAAAATAAAAACAATTGAAGAACTGTCAAACGACACATTAATTTATGTAACTAGTCACACCTAAATTTTATGTAAATAAAATGTATATTATATTTTTTATATATGATTTTAGTCGAAAAATTGGATTTATTTCATTTCTAAAAAATTAGAGAAATTGAGATTATTTAAAGTATTTTAAGGTTGCCCTAAGAAGAAAAGTGGTGAATCACCTTTATCCTTAGAAATTTAATTCAAATAATTTATTTGAGTTTTATTTGTCTAATGCTGCATACATCACTTATCTGAACAAAATTGTAGAGTAAATGAACAAAATTGTAGAGTAAATGAATCAAATAGTGATGACCATGGTTCAATGTCTAACTGAAATGAAAATGTTAAAAGTTTTTGAGCAAATACATCAAATTGGACTATTCATGTGTTAAAAAATTCGTGAATAATATGACAAATAGCTATGGAGTGGATTTAAATCTATAATTGAATACTTCAAAGTTTTTGGTTGTGCTCTTATCCGTATGAGATATGAAGAACTAGAAATCATGACTTTTGGTGCCTTTGAAACTCCGGTTTTGTCTCAATAAAATAATCAGAAATAAAAAACAAAAAAAAATTTAAAAATAAAATTGATGCTCCAATTCGAATCAGGATAATAGCAAGTACGCAAAAGGAGAAATGATATAAAGTGAGATATAAAATTACAAACAAAAAATGAATCGACTAATTTAATAAATTGAAATTATAATCGAATTGAATGAGTTCGAAAGATATAAATCAATTTTAAGATTAATTTTTTGGGTGAATGAAAAATGATAAATTGGTAAATTAATGTTACTAATATTTAGGAAATAAATTTAAATTAATTTATAAAATTTTAATTTTTAGAAAATTAATTGAATTAGGGCTTAATCGATCAATTTAAGTTTCAAGTCATTGAAACTCCGTTTAATTGAACCGGTCAACATGGTCTACCCAATCAGGGGCCGAAATGCCAAGTCAGAACCATATCAGCGTGCGAGACTAATAAGTGGGCGTTACGTAGCGATCGTGCCCTGTAAGTTACCATGTAAGCATATAAAAGTAATAACCAATCAGATAACGACACGTGATGGTCCTCAACTGACCGCTAAAGGAATTTCACGTCAACCGAACTAGCCAATCAATGAATTACACGTGGAAAGCCATGTCAGAAACCGACAATCAATCCTGTGTTGACACATGACTTTAGTAATGACTTATTTAAATTAGCAAATCGTAGAACGTCACCTGATAAGGTCTAAATAATTGTATGCTAATTAGATTCGGTTAATCACCATATCAAATAACGAGAACAATGAGAGGTCATCACGTGATAGGTGAGATAGTCAAAGTGTTTTTTTTAACCTCAACCTATCTGTATAATAAGTTGAATACAAAAGAAAATATAGAATTTTATTTCCCAACAAGCGAATATTCGCTCTAATGATTGGATTTTGAGAGTAGATAAGAGCAGACCATAATAGAAACTTTTAGAGCGAGTGTTCTTGAACACCCTGTATAAAAAACTCCCCTTTTTATTCTCCTCCCTACTCCAATTCATGAATTCCCTCCACTACTTATTTTCTGATAACCTCCACACTAAAGCTCCGACAATGATCTTTTTCTCAATGAAAAATGTCAGCACAAGGTCCTACAGATTCCCGAGAAGGTCCTCTACACAACATTCACATCCTTTTAGTTCAAGCACAATCGGAGAAGCCCTAACAAGACTGCATAGTAATGCGACTCCAACCTTCGAAAACACTCCGTTCTAAACAAACCAAATTTGAGTCTTTTTGTTACCACCCACAACCAAACCAAGACTCCCATACCATTCCTAGTTATACCCACGTCCTCCATGCATCTCTTAGGTAAGTCCTTATTGACATTATTCATCAGAATTCCTAAATATACTTTCAATATCACTGAACACTATTCGATCCATATATATAAAGCTCGGGCCACCTATTGAGACACCATTTGATTTAGGAAGAGTCGTTAGAATGAGAGCTAGCTTCATCCACTGAGAACTCCGACCGTCATACCCTCACCGGTAATAATCCAAAACTTTTCATAAACCACGTTCTCTCAAAATAAGAAGTCGGGAATGAGAATCGAAAACTTTCGAAAGAAAATTGTGATTAAAAATGAACCGGAATTGGTAAACAGAAAACCAAAACTGGAATTTAAAAATCATAAGTGTTCAAATAAGATCTAAAAATAATGAAAATTAATTATAAACTAAATTGGATGTGAGAACTAGACCAGCTCAGGGTAAACAAGACCTGAATGGGGTCAAACTAGTTTGAATTAAATAAAACCGGTTCAAAGATTCATTTTTCTAGTTAACTTAAAATTATCAATTTGGGAAATTGAAGTCAACAATGTGTATAAAATGAATATAGATAAATTTAGAAAATTTTAATTTTGAGAAAACCGGTCAAATTGGGCCTGAACCGATAGATTTTTTATTTCGGGTCACTAAACCTGGTTTGACTAAATTGGTCAATGGTCTAGTCGGTCAATGGAGCGCTTGTGAGGTCAGCACCCAGTCACCACGCACGACCAATAAGCGCACGAGGCGTGATGAAGCACATCCAGTCAGTCGTTTAGTCAGCACCTAAAAGCGTTGGTCAATTAGAATGTGACATGTCCCTTATCAACGGTTAGACGAAGAAAAAGTCACGTCATTGGAAACTGGACAATGAGAGCGTGTAAACCCTACCATCTCGAAATTAGGAACCGAAAAAGAGTACCGTATAATTTTAAATGACAAGTGGAGATCTAAGGGAACTAAAATTGATAAATAAAAGTTAGAACTAGAAATGAGACAATCCTAAGTGGCCAATAAAAACCCAAAACTCATAGAAGAGAACCATGAAGGGAATTTGGTGTGAAAACCAGATCGGTTCAAAGTGAACCAGACTCGAAGTGAGTTGAACCAGATTGAACCACGAATAATTGGTTAAAAGATTTATTTTTATAAGTGATTTAAAAATGTTAAATTGAAAAATCGAATTCACCACTAGTTAGAAAATGAATTTAGAATAATTTAAAAATTTTTAAATTTTAGAAAATCGGTTAAATTAAGACTGAAATGAACGATTTTTTATTTCGGATTACCGAACCCAATACAATTAACCACATGTTCACGCTCAACGATCAAATCCACGTTACTAACGAACCATCAATAGGAAAGTAAGAGTATACTCAATAAATGTCAAATGAAGAGAATTAGTTAACAATGTAGTAAAAATGTCATTTCAGCAGTCTACCAGTATGCAAAGAGTACATCCGACAATCTTCGTTCAAAGGTGAGGTGCATGCTTTGATCGAGCCACCATTTGTCTTTCCAAGCTCCACTCTATCATCACCTTTATCCACTTGCAAAACCAACAACATCACTTCATGAGATGTTGGTTAATTGGAAGACCATCTAACCCTAAGAATCGCCCAAATTAGAGTGTTTTTTGATATATTGATTTGGGGTTTTTTTAATGCGCTTCAAGAGTGCTTCCATTATTTTATCTTGATTATGAGTATCCCGGCGCAGCAAATAAGAGTGGTAAAAGGTTCAAAACTCCGCTCAGACTACCTGAATCACAGTTTGAAAGTCTTTTCAAAATTAACAAACCGGACATGAGTGCGCTTCTTCGCTTGATCTTCACGGGGATGCGGATAAGGGCATCAAGGCTATTGTAATTGATCTAATTTAGAGCTGAAAACTCGTTCACCTTGACGATTCCATGCCATGGTCAATATAGTTAGCTAATTAATGAGATTAATGGAAAGGATCTCTTTCTCGTAGTTCTGATTGGTGAGCCCATAATTAGAAACTGAACACCCTAATTTAACCTCTACTGGTGAAGCATTTCAACCACACAATTGACTTTTGAGAATTAATCCCCTTTCTCCCTATCACCAGCCAGACATCATGCACATGCTATTGACTCTCGTATTATCATCAGCTGAACTTACTACTGATATAATGCGTTTTTATTAATCTCCTTTGCGACCCATAAGTAGATTCTATGTTTTTCTTCTAAAAATGTATGGCCGAAGATTAGATATCATGATTCGGCCAGCTTGGGCAGTTGTTGGGTCAAACTGACTAGGCCCAACCATAGCTTTTCTTCATAAAAAGAATGCCCTATTTATACTATTCATAATGTTTCCATGTATTTAATGAATGTAGAGGCAAATCAAGTGGCAAGTAAGTCTTCCAAAATATCCTCTATTCTATCCCATATAAATATCAAGTATTTAGTTACATGCATGGTACTAAAATGCCACTTATTTGCAGGTAGACCTTTGCAACTGAGTTAGGGTTGCCAGTGTCTCAGTGCAAGGATAACGGTTTCTAGAGTACAAAGAATCAGTACTTACAAGTTACAGCATTTGCGTCTAATGAGGGAAGCAAAAAATTAGCAGTAGACCATGTTAAAGTAATGAATATGGCTAGATCTGCTTTCTTTACGGGGGAACATCTACTTGCTATGCCTAAAAGTAAAAGTGTCACTAAGAAAAGTGATGGGCTTGATTCTTTTAATCAACATTTGGAGCTTGATCACATGCTTTGCAATACACGTGTTCCAAAAATTGAGTCAATTATCCTGAGCTCGATGATTGTGACGTGACAGAATCCTATCCGTTCTTCACTATGTGATTGTGTAGAGCCGGTGAGAACATGTTGGCAAGATGGGTCGAAGACCAATCTTTGAAGGGCTATTCGGACTCGATCTAGTATTTGATTAGATGCTCCCACGTTGCTATCTGGGTGAGCTTTGGGAAGACAAATTGGCCCCAAAACAATACAGGCATTATAGATAATCCCACTTGGTTACAAGACTAGATTGGCTACGACAGTAGTGCCACTGTACGTGAATGAATGCAGTATTTGTCCGTTTTCAATAATCCGTGTGTATTATTGTGAACCCAAGGCAAGTTCTCGAAGGAAACCGCTTCATATGGAAATAAGACTCCAATCATTGTACTGGGCCTTATCGGGTATGTTCATCAAATTGACTGAATATGAACAATTGCCATGTTTTTTTTTAACTGCAATCAATTGCTGTGAAGGGAATATGATACACTGAAACAACCTGATCTTTGCCACAACACAATTTGCACTTCCAATACACCGTTTTTTATTGATGCAACAAGATAATATGCACTTGCATGTTGTATGGGTAGGTCATGCACATAAAGCTCAAATGGCGGATTTAGCTCGATGGCACAATCGGATCACTTTCTAGAGCCTTTGGAGCGACCTGCAGCCATAAGACAAACCCACAAATCGTGCATTCAGGAGATTGATACACCCTTTGAAGAAGTGATAAATCCCACCAACACGTATGCTAGGTAGATGAAAGCAAACCCGTTTTTCTGGTGGCTGAGCTTTCTGCGGTATTGTTCCTCGAATCATCGCTGTAGTTCGAGTACTCGGATTTCCACTACAGAAAAATGCTAATCACAATATACCAGAAACTAACTAATGTTCACTTATGATGATAACATGACAGCATCATTTTGAAGGGATCAACTTACTGGGAGTGAACTAGCAGTGCTCCTCCCCCTCCCGCCATTGTTGCCTTTAGCGCACTTCTCCTTCTGCTTCTTCTTCTCTTCGGCTCTAGTCTTCGAATAAGCACATGATGAAGCGGTGAAAGAAGAGTAGAATTCGCTCTCATTGAAGTCCTCGGGCTTGTAATGTGGAGGCCCTGATGATGCATCAGAGACCATTGATAAGTTCTCTTCTTCTTCGTCTTCTACTTGTCCTTCTACAACTCCACCCAAAAACCCTGATTTTCTCTTTGTTCGCGCTGCAGAAGCCGAGGATTCATCCAAGTAAAGAGTCCAGCCGGATTCTTGCCGGGCGCTGCAGCCTGAATTCGATCTAATGCTCATCTTTCTGCCAATACCTCTTAATTATCACATATTGGCACCCTTTGGTGGGCTGTCTTTTATAGGCAACTAAGCCAGCTGGTTGATAAAAAACTTCAACCGCAAAAGCTGATAAAAGTATGGATGTGTGGGTCGAGAATGCTCTACAATTTTTGTTGCAACTAAATTACTGTATTATACTTTATTTTTTTATTTTAATATAAATTATATTTTATAAAATTTATAATATTTTATTTAACTTAAATATATATATATATTTAAAATAAATACAAATTAAATATATGCTCTATTAATAAAATTGTATATAAAAAATATATATTTTAATATAACTAAAATATCAAATTAAAACTATATATTGGTATAATATTATAATTTATATATAAATATTTTATTTTACTTAATTTATATATAATTATTACTAATAACTTAATATATCTAATTTTAATATTTTATTAAGTATAAAATATATAATTAAAATTTTATATAATCTCACATTAATATATATTTTTTAGTTATATAATTTTGTAAGGAAATTGTATGATTTTAGTACCACTAAATTATATATATTATTTTTAAAAACATAAGATATATATAACTTTTAATTAATTAAACTATATATAATTAATTTAAAATAATAAATACAATACTTTAAAAAATACAACTAAAAAAATTAAAAATTCTATTATATAATTAATAAAATAATAAAAATATATATTTAGTTATGAATAATTATTATACATAATTTAAGTTAAATAAAATATTTATATAAAATTTATAATATTGTATACATATATAATTTAAATTTAACATTTTAATATGATAAAATTATATAATTTACTAACAAAATTCTATTATTATATAGAATTGGAAATTTATTTGTATAAAATATTTAATTTATAGTTTTAAATTAATTATAAAAAATATTAATTATATATAATTTGTACTTATAATTTTATTAATTGAAAATTATATTTAATTTATATTTATTTAAAATATATTTTTTAAATTAAATAAAATATTACAAATTTAATAAAATGTAATATATTTTTTAATATAATTTATATCTATAGTATTAAGGTTTAATTATTAGTAAAATTTAATTAAAAAATTCAACTATATCTACTATAATATTAGTATTTCAAGTAAAAATATCATGTGTTAAAATATAACTTTTTAAATATTTAATATAAAAAATGAGATTAAGTTTGAAAGATTTTATTCAAAATATAATTTAGCATATTCTTAATTATATAACCCACACTTTACTATTTTGTGATGCTATGATTAAGAGCACATATAGTGTATTACAATAATAAATATATATTTTAAAAAAATTAATAATATTTACACAACACTAAATATTAACTGACAATTTTTTAATGAATATTACTTGACATGTGATGAATAATACCCATTGAATAAATCGATCAATAACCTCTTCAATACCACAGGTTTTACATATCCTCCTTATCTTTTTGAAAAGAAATGAGATTAAAATTATTGAATTGAAATGACAAAATTAATCAATTCACAATAATAAAATATTATTAAATCATATAATATGAAAAATAAATATGATGATAATATAATTTATATCTTAAGCCCATATTTTATTTTTAGATAATATTATAATAAAATATTTTATGTGTATTACTCAATAATGTATTAGAAATACATATCGATGACAACTTCTCATTGACTCTTAGTCAAATATTTACTAAATAATACATACTCAATATCATTTATTTTTAATGTAGTGAGAATTGCAATCCTAAACCATCTTTTGTATCATTTTATATCTAATCAATTATATTATTTATAATATATATTTTCTGACATAAATCTCTCTCTCTATATATATATATATATGCATTTGTTAGGTTATAATTGATTTTAAAACAATTATTTAATATATACTTATTTTTGGTGAGTGGTATTAGTTGCAGTTATTGAGGGGCTTCATCCCCTAAATATGTATATACTTATTTATTACTATTAAATAAATTGTATAACTATATGATGCACACTGAAAAAATATGATATTTTTTTTGTATATTCTGAATATTTTTTTCTTTTATAGCGGCCATTTCCGTTGGATTAATTATGTCAGGGTTTGTTTAATATTTTTATATTTAATAAACTTAAAAAAATAAAGAAATTAAATATTAATATTAAATATTAAATATTAAATATTAAAATATTAAAATTCTACATTAGTATTACAAAATAATAAAATGGGTTTAAAATAAAAATATTAATAAATCTGAAAATAAAATTTATTAAAATCTAAATAATAATAAATAAATTGTAAGAAATTAATAAATATTATTGAGAATAATATCCCACTTCTTTTATTCTTTAAATATAAAAAAAAATTGAATTAACAACATCTAAAAACATATTAGAATCTATATGGAAATTCACTATTTGTTTCTTTATTTTTTATTAAATCCAATAGATTTTATCATTTTAAATATACTTAATATTTGTGCACATCCAACAACCTTTGTTGATGGCATTTCTTGAATTTATGGTAGGGAATAGGGACATACTTCAACCTATCCAACTGATTTGTTACCATGTCAGCCTCATCACATGCTGCCTCATCAATGCCACCACATGGCACCTTTTCCAAATCATCCTCGTACATGGGTGCACAATGAGAGAAGAGTAGTCATATATTTATGGTAGTCATATATTTATGATCTAAGAACTGATTAATCATTGGTGTGTGTATATATATATATATATATGTATGTATATGCTTGCTTTATGTTTAAAATTTTAAAAAAGCCTGGTCAAGTATTCAATTAGGGCAAAAGACAAAACCTAATATCAACGCTCAATTGCCTTACTATCCCTTGTCATGAGGGCTACCCACTCCCCCTTCCTCTAGTGCCCCATTTGAGAATATATCAAAGTTTTGCCAGTTGGCTTTGTGCATTAGTGTTGTGGCGTTCCTTGAGAAGTTATAGCAATAGCGAAAGGGAAGGGAGAAAAGGACTCTTATCATCACTCTTGAGTTAGCACTTCATTAGCTGTCCATTCATGCCATACACCGGGAACGGAACTATATATAGCCTTCATCTTCATCGCCCGCTTTGAGTTCCTCACAAGCAAATAAATCTCTTCCATAGAAGTTGCACATACCTTATTGACATCATAAACTTCATTATTCATTCAAACTGGACAATTGGCCTGTGAAGACTCACTGAACTGAATAGATCAATGGAGAATATAACCAACTTTACTATCAGAAGAGAGACAGAGCTCCACAATCGGAGGCTATTAAAGAGAAGGGAAGAACTCGTTGAGTCTGCAGGGAAGTGCATAGAAATCGTCACTTCTTATGTCACAGCAATAGAAGTTGAACTTGTCCCACCACAGCATCCCGCTGTCCTTTCGGGCCGAGTCAGTCTTGGGTTGTATAGTGCAGTCCAACACTAGAGCAAACAATGCCGTCACGGTCGTGTGGGACATGAAGATGATGATGGAGATATCCTTGAACTGTAGTCGGATGAGAAAAAAAACATATATAAACATATATATATATATATATATATATCATGATCTCAAAGAGTCCGGATCCATTGCACGAACCATCGAACCCAAAGGACAAAAATAAAGTGTCTTTTCTCTGATATAACCTCACTAAGTTGTGAATGGGAGAAAACAAAGAATTATTTAGATTTGGACAACTTGAATGGACTTAGCATGTGTACTTTACTGGATATGACAAACAAAGCAAGTCCAACCTCCTTTCTGGAATCTAATTTAATCTTTCTTATCGTGAATATAATTAAGGATGGACAAAGTTTACAGGGTAGCACAAAATTATCTGATTATTTGATGCAGTCCAACTGTCAAGATAGAAAGTCAAGAATCTCACCCAGCTGGAGCCGCCATGAATGTGGCCAGGTCGAGGACCCATAATGTATTCTCTCAAGTATTGAGGCATCGAAACGCCCATGAAGAAGGAGAAGCCCAGTATAAACTTCGTCCTAAAGCTGTTCAGGTTACAGAATTGGAGGAAACTCAGACCTGCAGAAGCTGAAATGCATTGCACAGGCATGTCAGATACAATCACTATCTAAAATACTGCTACTCCTTTTGTTGGGTATTGAAAAAACATCTGAGGTTCAGCTGATGTACTTACCAGCATAGCCAAAAAATAAGCAATACAGAGCTGCCATGATCGGGAGTGGTATCGAAGCAAAAAATGCTCCCAGTTTTCCTGCCACATAGTATTTGCCAATGTGAATGAAAGAGCCAAGGCAAACAGATGAGGCATATCTAACTTTGTTTTGTTTGAATTCATCCATACGATCATTAGGTACGTACCGAATATGGAGAACAAAATCATGAAACAAGCAGATACTTGGATGACTCGTCGGCTACCAACTCTTGTGGTTGCTAAGAGACCTGCATTTTCTCTGCAACACCGGGATGTTTTTTATGGATGTCAAGTTGGTTTATGCTTGCAGTAATTTTCATCTGTGACCGACCGACAGACAAATACAAGGATACTTTAGAGATTCGATTTCATTACATGGATGCCGAGGTGCCTGAAACGCATCCAAACAAACTGTTGAATATGGCCGCTACCCCCTGAAATTTCAGGCATACTTTTAGTACAAAGTACAGGATTATACTCAACTGAGAATCATCATATTATTATCATTACCAGCCAACCAGTGCCACGACTAAGAACAGAGGGTGGGACGGGGGTGGCACTCCCATATCTCGAAGCCACGAAGAAAGCACCAGTAGACTGCAGAACCGATTGCGGGTTACCTTTTTTCTCATTGAGCAAACTAAAGAATAAGAAATATATACTCTGGATTCTCTTGGCTAGTGTCCTTTTCTCTCCTTTTGAATATGCATAGTTTTCCTAATACTCAAAAAACTATGGACCCAGATCATACTCTCAAGAATAAGGATGTTTTATTTCAGTTGGTCACATATGGCTCAAATAAGATTAATGTACATCCTAATTTGGGTCACTAATAAGCTAACATTCAGGGACTAACTGGGCAGAAAGTCGGGAAAGAACCTCGAAGAGAGTAACCAGAGAAGCGGCCATCATTGTAAAAGAATCTCCAGCATCAAACGTTGGACTCCCCCATTGAAATGGATAAGGAACATATATCCTGCAGCATATTCCAACTATGCGATAAAACACAACACATTCATGGCTCTAAAGGAATCTAATTTCATCGTCAGTAAAAGGAACTTCAGCAGTATTACCAAGGAGAAGAACTGATGAGCCCTGCAACATCAGTTCGGCAACTGTTTTGGGTGGCTATAGGTTTGCGTTCATAAAGTCCAATCCATGTCAGGATGTGTGCATACAACCACATTAAAGGAACCGATAGCAGCACTGCATACCGATACCAAACGTGTCCCTTTGCTCCTATGAGACTGGGAAGATACTGAAAAATGCACCAATTACACACATGTCAAAATTTTTATAATTGCAGTTTTGACATGATCAATGTTACATAGAACTGATTTCTTAGAACTGTAAACAATTGGAAACATCTGGCAGAACCCATCATTGGGGGGATATAAAGGGAAAACTTGCCTGGGAGATGAAGACTATGGCAGTCAAGGTTGGAGCTCCAACTTCAATACATCTTGCCATCTGAGTGAAAAGGATAGTAAAGTAACAAGATGGCACCAGACATCATGAAACAAGGTTCATCTCTATCCCACAAACTAAGAGGTTAGAAACATCTTTGCGGATTGGAACATGGATTATCTTCCTTCTAGTAATATTCATTACTTCTAATTACATCTTAATGCTCAAGCTTTATATTTTCTTTTATGACTTGCTAAAAATATTCAAAAGCCCATCTAGCAGCATAGTGGGACTGCACTTGCCAGGTCCTTCTGCTAAATAAATTCAGAAATGACCCAACTGTTTTTCACAAGATTATATTAATTTTGCTGATGCCACTGACCATTGGAAAACCGAGACGATAAAGCCCAAGTCCCGTGAATGTTACTAAAGGAGTAATGGATAGAGGGCTGAACAACCTGCATAAAATATATAACCATTATTTATCATCTGTTCGTTCCATTTATCATCAAATTAATGTAACCATTCTTTATATTAGCCTTGTTCAACCAATCAATTTCACTCACCTAGTAATGTTCCTCCACAAGCCTAGGAAGCCTACAGCTATTTGAAAACACCCAGCAATAATCATGGCGCCTTGCACTGCCCTCATTGTGGCCTTAAACCTCTGCAAAACTAACATGCCATGAATAGATCCCCCAAAAGAGAAAAGGAAACACGGATAGGCAAACAAATGACGTCCCTGTAAGCTACATCCGCTTATCCACCCGAGAACCTGATGCAGGACCATGAGTGGACTATAATCATCGCTTCAGAAAAAAAACTACTGAGCAGTCTGGTTTACCTCTCGAGGATCAGCAATCGAACTGTATCTGCTGCTTGAGAGGATGGAAGTGATAGGGAGAACATAAGCGTAGGAGCCTGCCACCACAGATGGAAGCCGTGTCCCAAACAGCGACTGTAGCAGCGTGCTAACTCCCGCCGCGAACAGCTGTGCTTGTATAGCCTCGGCCTTCTCGTGCTGTAGTAAAGATCCAAACCAAACCAAACCAAACCAAACCATTGCAGTAATCATTCACTAAACTAATATTTAGATGGATGTCGAAGAAAGATGGGGTGCTTACATTTCCACCCCCCATCTGAGGAACAAGTAAGCTGGGGATCATCACGGTTATGCCCACCGTTAGGATGTAATGCTGGAACCCCAGCAGCAGAGCTTCATCTGCGACATAAAAATAAAAGATTATAAGGCTTAAGATTCAGTATCCCAATTGCCTATGATACAAACGACATCTCCATATTAAGTAAGTCTCTTACGCCATGGAGGGGGACTCTTAACACAGTACTGAATTCCGGGAAGCTGGTCTTTCACCGGGTGTGGTTCCACTTCAGCCTTTGCTACACGGCATGTGGTTGACTCTGGGTGGCTGTTTATGGTGCTACGGCCATTGCAGCTACCTAGGCAGGAGAAGAAGCTATGCATGGAAATGTGGCTGAAGGTTTTTGGCAGCGTTTAGATGAATAGATAGATAGATGTTACAATGGAAACGCCAAGCTAAGTGCGAATGATAGTGTGCTTTTCACCAGTACCATTGTAAAAATGATGAGAGTTAATCTGTATTTATGTACGATTTATTGGGAATATTTTGCTGCCAATTAATAACAATAAAGGATATGTAATTATGAGGGGTATTGAAATATTGCATTTAAAAGTGCCGAAATTCCATCCTTTCTCCTAGTTTGAATTTCTCGTGTAGGGTATTTTTGAATTGAAGGATTTATGATGCAAAAAAAACAAATTGAGGGTTCAGAAGAAAATTTAGAGGCCAACACTTTCATTTTATTAAAGGTATCTAAATAAAAATTATTAAAAGTTCCACACTACAAACTAATGTTTTAAAAGTTATATATTAAGTTGTAATATAATTAAAATATTTTTACCCAAAATTGAAACAATTTATATTTTACATACTTATTTTTATTTATTTATTTATATTATGCATTAAAAATATATTATATATTTAATATATATATATATTTAATATATATATATATTTAATATATATATATATATTTAATATATATATATATATGCTATCAATAATCTTAAATATTATAAATATTCATTTAAATAAATTTAATTTTATGATTTTCAAATATTTATCCAGAGTAAAAACATATCCAAATGCCTTCTGTTCCATTTATGCAATTAACCCCTAAGCAAGATTTGTTTCACATTCTGTGCTATCCTGTCCTTTGATGGCGTGCTTTTCTGCATATCGCGTGAGTCCCTGTCTTCTCTTGGCTCTATCTTTGGTTTCAATTCCTGTACCTGCTTCTCGGTAGCTTGCACTTGTGAATGGTTGGCTGTGTCTGAGTTTAGATCTAGATCTGGAATCGTATGTTTACAACTCTGGAATGCCCGCAAAATCAAATTGATTTCTGAGATCTTTGAATGTATCGGAAGAAAGGGAAAAACATCTCTGATCAACTGAATTGTGCATGCGTGAGAAGATCGAATCACCAGATGATTGCAGGACGTCGATGTTCCCGTACGGGGTTATTCATTATATTGGATTTTGTTTCCTGTTGGAGAAGATTCAATGCAGTTACTCCATTATAAGTTGTTGGACACGTTAAATCTAAAATGGAAATTTGATATACTTGGTTAGATCTCTGCTCCAGAATGATTGGCATTGTAAGAATCCATGTTCGTTTATGGATACCTTTGTATTTGTATCCTGCTTGCATTTAACCACCTAACAGTTAAAGTTTTCAGCTTATTTTCACTGTTTGAGTGTGATCCCTGATTTTCCGTTTTGATTATGTTTTATAGGATTCTTGCCCCTCAGTGAAGAACATTCTTCTTCTCGACTCTGAAGGGAAGCGTGTTGCTGTCAAGTACTACTCAGATGATTGGCCAACAAACAGTTCAAAGCTGGCATTTGAGAAATCTGTCTTCACCAAAATCTTGAAGACCAATGCTCGTACTGAAGGTAGGTTGGCACAAGTACATATAATATGAATCCTTTTCTTTTATGCTATGCCCTGGTTTAATCAAGAAAGATCAAATTTCTTCACTGGGTATCTAATGCCAGTTCAATTTATAGATGTTGTATCTGTTTAGCATATAGGCATTTCCTTCATCAAGAAAGATCAAATTTCTTCTCAAGTAGAGTTCTGTACAGTTCAAAAGTTAAATATTTCCACTACTTCTGAATTGAAAGGCTATAAATATCTACTTGGTTCAAACGATCTGAAGAGCTCGGTTGATTCTCTTCTCTTGGAGCTGTCAATCAATCATATTAGTCATGTCATCATACTAATTTATAGCTGCATTTTGTCAATTGCAGCGGAGATAGCAATGTTTGAGAACAACATTGTGATCAACAAGTTTGTGCAGGACCTGCACTTCTTTGTGACGGGAGGTGATGATGAAAACGAGCTTATTTTGGCTGCCGTACTTCAGGGCTTCTTTGATGCAGTTGCACTTCTGCTAAGGTACTGCAGAAGACACTTCTTCCTTCTAGCAGCCATAGGTTTGTTGTTTTACTGCTCTCTTATTCTCTGAATCTCCTTATCATAGGAATAATGTGGACAAGAGGGAGGCCCTTGAAAATTTGGATCTTATTCTTATGTGCCTTGATGAGATTGTTGATGGAGGGTACACATGGATGCCTCAATCTGATTATAGTCTTTCCCTTTACTATGGCGAGTTTAATAATATCTACCTGAATGGATTTCTCACAGGATGATTCTTGAAACTGATGCTAGCTCCATTGCTGCAAAAGTTTCTGCCCACACTGCAGATCCTGGAGCACCATTGTCTGAGCAGGTGATGACCTTCCCTCATTCAGTTTTTATATTTTTGGCTGTAGTGATCAAAGTCTGAGGCTCTTTACTAGGATGGCATTCTATAATTTTACTAGTCTGAGGCTCCGTACTAATGTTGGTTTCTATGTTGCATCTTTCTGTTTTGAACTTTGCAGACTATCAGCCAAGCTTTGGCCATGGCTCGTGAACACTTGACGAGATCACTTCTCAATTGATTCTGCCATGTGTGAGGAAAGTTCACTCCCTTTGGTTTTCAATATGCTCTTCCTCTTCTTGAGGATTGGATGGTTCATTCTTTTCTGGAACAGCAAATTGGGTTGGGGAGAGTCTACTCAATTGGGCTTCTGTTGGCAATAAGCCCAATAATATAGATCTAAATTTTGCAATGATGTGGATTTGGATATGGTTCCGTAAAGAAACTCGTTTTCTCTTGAATAAGTGAGCTTGAAGGACATTAAGAGCAACAAAATTACATAAACTAAGTCAGCATGACACAATGTCTTGGGCAAGGGAGCGCTGAGGAAGTACCATCACCTTGGACCTTGGGACCACTATCTACTCCACCATCAACCCCTACCTAAGAATATTTGCTTTATAAGAACATTATAAAGCAAAGCAATTCTACAAAGAGAATGATGATAAGCTGGTGAAATATTTGCTTGCCTACCCTTCCTCTCCCCTTGCTATCCTAGTTTCCTTCCTTTCATCCACGCATTTCAGCTCATTTCAAGGTCTATTCTATTATCTATTCCTCACATTTCCTTACCGTTATCGAGGCTCTAAGCTACAAGTCACTTAATCATTTTACTTCTCCTTATATTTCTCGTGTATATTTCTCAAGTTCAACCTACGAGTCAAATAAAATATAATAAGTTCTTCATCTCTCATCCTCTTCCTTCCCATCTGTCAAACTATACTCTCAATAAAACTTGATAAGATCAACTATTATTTTTTTTAAAAATAATATAAGTTATCTTCTATAACTTATTTACTGCTCACTCTCCTTATATTATTTAGAAGGATGCTGATGAAAATGACATTGAGCTCATCAACCATTAATTTAAAGTTCGGGATATTAACGAAAAAAATGTCTTATCACCATCTTAGATTCCTTAACTACTGAAGTGAATTTACACGTTAGAGGAGAGGAGTAATTACTCCAATAAAAACATGACAACACCCCGGGACACTTTATAGTTCCTATATTTGAGTACAAAGTGATATCCTAGACCAAGGATCTAGATAACCTTGACAATCTTATAGTTAATTATCTATCCACTATTGCCATTATACTACTCATTTGTCTAAATCGAACAACCAAGACACCCATCTTCAAGCAGAATTTCAGTCCCTTGTTTTACGTACCCTTGCAATAGTTTTTTATGACCCACTTTGCAATGGACTTTTGTTGGCCCACGAGGCCTTCCAGCTCGGTAGTTTTTCCAATTTTGTGGATAAAATAATCACATTATCCCCTTCCTTTCAAATTGCCTACCTTCCAAATAAAACAAGTTTACACTAAATCTGTAGATAAAATCTAATGAGCTTCATTGTATATAAATTATGATACTATTAATTATATTATTAATAATTTATATTAATTATTTAATTAGTAGAATCATAAGAACTTGATAATGGAATGTAAAACATATTTTCCTATAATCTCATATTACTCTACTATCTCTATAATTCAACTTTTTCTTTTCTTTTAAAATATATTTACTATTTTTTTTAAATTTATAAGATCTTTTTTATTTTTCTCTCAATTTACTAAAAATAATTCTTAATACTTTTAATTTTATTATTTATTTTTCTTTATTAAATACCTTCACTTCACTTACATTAGTAACTAATTCGCGGGAGTAGTAGACGATAACTATACTGCTAATGAGTCATTCTCTTATCCAACCTTATGTATGTATTAACAATTTTGTTAGTAGTTTTATGTTTCTCAATTTACTAACGATAATTATTGATAATTTAAATTTTTATTTTTTATTTTTCCTTGTTGTAAATCTTCACTCACACTAGGAGCTAATCGAGAGTAATAGGCAATGACTATACTGCTTGGGTTTGGGTCATTCTCCTATCCAACTTTATACATGTATTAGTAATATTATTAGTAGTTATATGTGACACCAACATTTTGGACACGTCACTTTTCCTATTATCCATTATGTTCTATCAAAATTTTTATTAATCAATCAAATTTCTCATTTTCCTTTATGTGTTGTATGTTCTTGTGATAAAATTATTCAACAACCTTTATCATTAACTAATCATATGAGCACATACCTCTTGCAACTCATACATATAGACATATGGGGATAGACTCACATTAACTCTCACACAAGTCACAACTATTACATACATTTCCTCGATAATTATGGCAAAAATTTTCGCTCTTCATTCTTAAACATCGATATAATGCATTCTCTATTTTTCAAGTTTTCCATTTTCAAGTCAAAAACATGTTTGATCGTAAGATAAAAACTCTTCAAATTTATGGGGCCAACAAATTATTATCCACTAATTTTCAAGATAAATTTCAAGCCAATGGAAAATTTCACTAAATTTTCTCTACTCATAAACACCCCAAAATGGATTCGCTGAACATAAATATCGTCATATTTTTGAATATTTGTCTCACTCCTTTGGCTCAAACTCACTTACCCAATAAATTTTGTGATTTGACTTGGAAATAGTCGTATATGTCATTAATTAACTACCCACTTTCACTCACCTCTCTATATCAACTTCTTTTTGGTTTCCCTCTTGATTACACTTTTCTCCATTTTTTAGGAGTCTTTGCTTTCCTTATCTATAACCTTATCTAACTAATAAACTTCAACTTTGCTTTATCCCGTGTGTTCTTCTTAGTTACCCCCTATGGTTATGCCGAGTATCATTGCTTGAACCCTTTTATTAGTTACATATTTATATGTCTTAGTGTTCACTTCCATGAGAGTTTTTCTCTTTGCATCATCCCCCAATGGCATGACCCCATCTCCTCTAGGGGAGAGATCCTCTCCTCTCCCTCTCATCCTTCCACTCGTTCCTCTCTCAGTAGCATGTGACTTAAGTATGTCTCTCTCTTCCTCTGATACTGTTGATGTGACTATAGACTCTCTTCCTAGCCTTACCCCCAGATCCTCCAACTCCCCCAACCACACCCGGATTGTCACCCGTTCACAAGATGTCTCTTTTCCTTCTTGATGGTTCACGGTTGATTGTCTACCTTTCTTGAGACCTGTTACCTCTTCCTCTAGGAAGACACCCCATTGGTCATAAATGAGTTTATAAGATCAAACAACAACCTAACGTCTCCAATTCTCGCTATAAGGTTTATCTTGTTACCAAAGGCTTTTACTAGCAACCTGACCTGTACTATGATGATACATTCAGCCCCGTTATCAAACTTGTCACCATTCAAATCATTCTCCTTGTTATTTTCTCTCTTGGGTGGGACATTCACTAGTTAGATGTGAATAATGCACTTCTCCATGGTCATCTCAATGAAGAGGTATATATGACACAACTACCTAGGTTTGGTCGGATCCTCGTGATCAACCCGCTGTTCCCTTGGTTTAAGAGGGTTTCCCCCTACTTTTATCCAAGAGGAGCCATACCTAAATTCAAACATTGTTCCCTATAATCACATAAATCAATCTAATGCAAGCTTAAAAGGAGTTTTAAGCATACTTGACGGAGGATACATCTTCACGCTCTCTTTCATTATAACCCTTATTCCTGAAAATGGGAAAAATGGAGGGGGTGAGTTCTATAACCCCCTGAAAATGGGAAAAATGGTGTTGGGAGTGAGTTTTCAAAACATTTTTAGCTTATCCTAACCATGCCAAGCTTATCATTTTCTTTAAAAATGATTCTTACTTTATGTAGGTTTTCAAAACCTTTTTCATTTGCACATTAGGTGTGTTTAGCTCTCTTAGCGCATCCCCTTGCCTCGGGAGGCACATAGCAAATAAAGACACGCCCTTCATCATGAAGGGTACATACATTCGTAGGTGCAACCTATCCATTGCATCCATTTGTGAATCGGAGCGTCTTTACCACCCACCAAGATAGAAGCTCGTCCACTTCTACCCTAGATTTGAGTGGATGTTCTCAACATCCGACCCCTAGACCTGAATGCCACTCCGTGTCTGTATGAAGACAGAGACCTCATCCTGTCCCCACCCTGGTCTCATGTGCAAAAAGCTCCCATAGCTTCATAATTGACTGGCAAGAGAAATTGCACTTATCACCTCTCATGTTGTTCAACAGCCCTTGGGACCCATCACTACCCACTAGGGCGTCTTGATGGCCTCGTACCATAAGTGCATGCACAAACAAAATTTTTCACATACAACCATTATCTTTGGTGCCAATGGTCCAATGGCCCCGACGCTCAACCTGACATGTAGCAGTTTGTCTAATTCGGTCTCTCAACCTGGCTCTCATGCACTACCCCCAGTCCATCGAGCATTGTCGGTCCTGACTTGGTACCATAGCGAAATCACACAATTAATTTAATTAAAAATTTTCATGGCTCTTTATAATCAGTTTGTTTACGAGCTCCTACTCGTGCCTAGTCTTGGGCCCACTACACGCATTTTTCTAAAAAAACCAGGCATTTAGCCCCATGAGTTCAAAAACCAAGGCCCCTGGCCTATCTGAGTTGTTTTAGCTCCTGCCAAGAAGGTCTCCCAAATGTTTTAAGCTTTGGCACACAGTTAGGGGAGAAAAGTTCTGACAAAAATTTATTTTCAACTTCATCACACCAACCAGGTGTAATGTTATCTCCGCTTACAACCGGTAGGCGGGTTTCTCCTTTCCTCAATGAAATTTATCACACCAACTGGGTATGATTATCTCTACTTACAACTAGTAAGCAAGTTTTATCCGTTAAAGATAGCACTCATCATCCCAACCGGTATAATGTGTAAATTAGCCCACTCACCCGATGACCGTGACGTGTTTGTCCCTAGTCGATTTTCCCAAGTCCGCTAGCTCCTCCTTGTCGGCGTTCCGGTCTCTCGTGTCCTACACGATTTGTGCATCCTTATCAATTAAGGTTTTACATGACAACCCTCGTTTTCTCACATATGAGTGACTATGCTCAAAATTGTTGCTTTACTGCACTTAGGTCTCTAAAGTTCATTTTTCTTAACTTCAAGTCCATAATACTAACTTTTCCCCAAATTGAACCTCAAGGCTTCCAAAATTCCTTTTTGGGTCCTCAATTTATTCAAAATTGTGTAAGGGGCTTAAGTTTTCCAAATTTCCAATTTGGTTCCCAACTTTTCAAAAATTATAATTTTACCCCTACTTTCCAAAAATGACAATTTGACCCCAAATGTTCCGAAAAATGACCAATTGGTCCACCAACATCTTTCTCATGGCCAATTGGCCTTCAATTCTGGGAAATTACAAAGAGGTTCCTCAATTTTCTGAAATCCCCAATTTTTTTCCAAAATTTTCCCCAATTTCTCCCCTTCAAACTGACCGAATTTGATTTCTTCAAATTGCCCATTCAATCAGGGTTAATTGTTCCAATTGAAGGTATAAATAAGTTCCTACACTCCCATACGATTCAATTGAGCTTTGAATTTCATTATTTGAGTCTAAAACAAGCTAAAATGGAGCTTCGTTGAAAAACTGTTCGTAGAGAGAGAAAGCTTCGAAAGCTTACCGTCAAAGGTGCGGCGGTTTGAGCTCTTGATCTGGGGAGGTAGCTCTTGTCCTAAGGTTTCTTCTAGGATCAAGAATTGCTACACTTGATATACAATTGAGAGTGAATTTTATTAGTAAATTTTAGCACTTTCTCTCTCTAACTCCTATCTGTAATGACGGAGTAGGGCTGAATTGGCTTACCTTTTAGCTTTGTTGAGGTTGTATGAGGGCCATGAGGGTGTTGGAGAGGCTTGGTTTGGTCGGAGGAGGGCTGAATTTTTTCAAATTTAGCTCGGCCAAAAAAGGGAATCTTCGGTCCTTCGAAGCTGCTTCACTTTTGATTCGGCCGACGCTTCTCCGATAGTTCTCAGGTCAAAAGGAGGTTGCTGTTAGGTAGCTGACTTCCCCCAGAGTCTATAGGACCCGACCTTGCCTTCTAAGGTTGAGAAAAAGGCCTAAGTGAGAGCTCTGGTTTGAATTTCATCGGAAAATGGAGCAGTTGAGAGATAATGGCGATTTGAGATGTGTGGAGAATGAATGGAGAGAAGCTCATTATATAGGGAGCTCGGGGACGCTCTACCTGACCACTTTCCATTTTGGTTGAGCTAATCCTTGCTTGAAAATGGTCACCAGAGAAGGAAGTTTTATACATTTATGAACAATGTTGTCTTCTTGAAGAAGAAGTTGACACTGTCCTAAACCGGACCGATCTGGTCCGACCGAGTTCATGGAGAAAATCGGTCAGTTCATGCCCGATTCAACTGGTTTTCTCAAATCTAAAAATTTCTAAATTCATCTAAATCCATTTCCCATCGAATGGTAGCTTCAATTTCCTAATTTGATCACTTAAGTCACCAAAAAAAAATGAATTTAGATTCCGGTTCATGTTTGGTTCAAATCGATTCAATCCGGTTCAATCTAGTTTAAATCTGGTTTACCCTAAACCGATCTGGTTTTCTGTTCCCATTTGTTCCAAGGTTCTTTTTCATGATTTGTATGATTATTTGAGTCACTTGGGATTTTCCAATTTCCCACTTTACTCTTTCTTTATCGGTTTGGGTTCGTTAACTGGCTCGGTTTTCTCTTTTGAATTGACCGGTTCTTTTCCTAGTTTTTCCTATTTTTAAAGGACGGGGTTTACAACTCTCCCCTCCTTTTAGGGGTTTTGTCCCCAAAACTAAGCCAGTAATCCTTTGCATTGGAGTAATTTTCCCTTAATGTCCTCTTAGGGTTTGCTTGACATGCTAATACTTTGGTTGTTCTATCACTTAGTCCCTTTAAATCATGCACTTAAGGAATTTCTTTTCCTTTCCATTGTTTACTCATTACATGGAGTTTATCATAATTAGGCATGTCTTACCTACTAGTCCAAAAGTACATCCTTAGGTTCACTTCTTCTTCTGCCTAGGGTAAAATTCTTCCTCTTGAGGGTTCTTGTCATGCCCTAACCCGGTTTGGTCGGATCCCCATGATCAACCCACCATTCCCTTAGTTTAAGAGGGATTTCCTCTTCTTTTAATCAAGAGGGGCCGGGCGTAATTCAAACCTTGTTCCATGAAATAACATAAATCAATAAACATGCAAGCTTAAAAGTGACATTAAGCATACCTGACGGAGGGTACATCCTCGTGTTTTCTTTGGTCATGTTTTCCTTACTCCTAAAAGGGGTATAAGAGAGGGGATGAGTTCTACAACCCAATGAGTGGGTGTTGAGAGAGAATTTTCAAGACAAATAGCTTTAGCAAAATAGTGTCAATGTTGTTGTTTTCTTTAAAAAGAAGTTCTCTTCAAATTCGATTTTCAAAACCTTTTTTCCCATTTTTATATTAGGTGTATTTAGCAGACAACACACACCCTTCATCAGGAAAGGAACACACATTCGCAGGTGCAGCCCATCCAATACACCCACTTGTGGCTTGGAGAGTCTTTACCGGCCACCAAGATAGAAGCCCGTCCACTTCTACCCTTGGTCTGAGTGGATGTTCTCAACATCCGACCTTCAGACCTGAATGCCCGTGTCGGTATGAGGACAGAGACCTCATCCCGACCCCACCCCGGTCTGATGTGTATGAAGCTACTCTAAGCTTCTCGATTGAGTGGCACGACTAACTGCCCTTATCTCCACCATGTCGTCCAATAGCCCTGAGGACCCATCACTACCCCTCTTGGACGTCTTGATGGTCATGTACCACAAGTGCATGCAAAAAAATGATAGTTGTCACATATAGCCGTTATCTTTGGTGTCGATGGTCCAACGACCGGGTGTGATGACATCTCTGCTTACAACCAGCAAGTAGGTTTCTCCTTCCTTTAAGGAAGTTCATCATACCTACTAGGTATGATTTCCTTTACTTACAACCGGTAAGTAGGTTTTAGCTTAAATTTCCCATCACCCTAAGCGAGTATGATGTTAAAGTGCCACACACAAGTAATTTTTTGTTTCTAAAGTGCTCAGCATCCCAACCGGGTGTGATGTAAATATGCCCATTCACCCAATAACTTTGACATATTCGTACTCGGCCAGTTTTCCAAGTCTACGCGAACTTTCCCTTGCTTGCATTCCTGTCACACTTGTCCCTACACAATTTGGGTAACCTTATCAATTACGGTTTGGCATAAAAGCCTAGGCTCACAAATTATCGATTAATTGCACATAGGTCCCTAAAGTTCATTTCTCTCAACTTTAGGTCCCTAATGCTAATTTTTGCCCAATTTGAGTCCCAAGGTTTCCAAAAATTCCCTTTGAGTCCTCATTTTACTCAAAATTATACAAGGGACTCAACTTCTCCAAATTTCTAATTTGGTCCCCAACTTTTAAAAAATTACCATTTGGCCTATACTTTCCAAAAATGGCAATTTGACCCCAAATGTTTCAAAAACTGACCAATTATTCCTCCAACATTTTTCTCATGGCCAATTGGCCTTCAATTTTGGGAAATTACAAAAAGGTCACTCAATTTTTCGAAATCTCCAATTTTCCCCTTTCAAATTGATCGAATTTGATTTCTTCAAATTGGCCACCCAATTGGGGTTAATTTCTTCAATTGGAGATATAAATCAGTTCCTACACTTCCATACAGTTCAATTAAGCTTTGAATTGCATGAATTGAGGTCGAAACAAGCTCAAACGGAGCTTCGCTGGAAAATCGTTCGTAGAGAGAGAGAAAGCTTTGAAAGCTTACCGTAGGAGGTGCGGTGGTCCAATCTTTCTATCTGGGAAGGTAGCTCTCAACCTAAGGTTCATTCTAGGATACAAAATTTCTACAATTGACATTGAATCAAGAGAGAATTTCGTTAGTGAAGTTTCGCACTTTCTCTCCATCTTCAATCGGAAATGATAGAGTAGGGCCGAATTGGCTTATCTTTCAGCTATGTTGTGGTCATGTGAGGGCAGTGGAGGTGTCGGGAGGGCTAGCTTTGGCCGAAGGAGGGCTGAATTTAGCCGAATTCAGCTCGGCTAAAATTGGGCAGTTTTGGTCCTTTGGAGTTGCTTCATTGTTTGATTCCACCGGCACTTCTTCGGCGGTCCTCGGGTCGAGAGGAGGTTGCTTTAGGTAGCTGACTTCTCCAAGAGACTAAGAACCCGACCTTACCTTCTGAGGCTAAGAAAAATGTCTATATCGGAGCTCTGATTCGAGCTTCACCAAAAACTGGAGCAGTTGACAAAGAATGGAGATTTGAGTTGTGTGGAGGATGAATGGAGATAAGCTCTTTATATAGGGAGCTCGAGGACCCTCAGCCCAACAACTTTCCATTTTAGTCGAGCTTATCCTCGCCTTGAAATGACCTGATCGAAGCAATTTAAGCTTCACTGGCATTATCCATTTTTGCATTGAATGAACAATGCTGTCATCCAGAGGAAGAAGATGACACTGTTCCGAACTAGATTGGACCGGTCCAACCGAGTTCAATGCGTAAATCGACCGGTTCAAGCCCAATTCGATCGGTTTTATCAAAACTAAAAAATTTCTAAATTCATCTAAATTCATTCTTCATCTAATGATGGCTTCAGTTCCTCAATTTGATCATTTTAAGCCACCAAGAAAAATTAATTTAGGAACCGGTTTAAGTATGGTTCAAACTAGTTCAATTCAGTTCACCCTGAACTGGTTTATTTTTTCTCTTACTAATTGTCCCAAGGTTCTTTTCCATACCTTTTATGACTCTTTGAGTCACTTAGGGGTTTTCTTATTATTAAAGAACGGGGTTTACAACTCTCCCCTCCTTTTAGGGGTTTTGTCCCCAAAACAATTACATGTTAAATAGTTGAGGATAACCATCCCTCATTACACTTTCGGTCTCCCATGTCTCTTCTTGTAGAGGTCCGTTTTGCCAAAGAACTTTGACCATAAGATTTTTCTTATTTCTTAAGTTCTTATCCCTCTTGTTGATGATTTGTACTGGTTCTGTTTGATAGGTCTCTTCCAGTTCTGGCGAAAGTCAGTCCAACACATGGCTCAGATCAGGCTAGTACTTCTGAAGTACCAAAATGTGGAATACATTGTGTATCATTTGCAAGTCTGGAGGTAGTTCCAATTTATAGACCGTTGGTCCTATCCTTTGGATAATGGGATAAGGACCGAATACTTCGATTTCAACTTTCCCCGTTGTTGAAACCTAAGTATTTCCCTTCATGGGGATACCTTTAGAAATACTTGGTCTCCCACCTCAAACTCTAGATCTTTCCTCCGATGGTCAGCATATCTCTTTTGCCTATCCTAAGCAGCCTTAAGGCGACTCTTGATTAACTTGATTTTCTCTATGGCATCCTCAATTAGCTCTACCCTTTCCAACTTCCTTTCCCCCACTTCTTCCCAAAATAAAGGGGTACGGTATGGTCATCCGTAAAGGGCCTTATAAGGAGCCATCTGAATATTGGCCTAATAGCTATTATTGTAAGCAAATTCTATTGGGCACAAGTATTCCTCCCAACCTTTATCCATGGTGAGTACGCACGCCATCAGCATATCCTCCAAGGTCTAAATTATCCGTTCAGATTGTCCATCAATCTGAGGATTAAATGTCGTACTCATGTGGAGCTTGGTTCCCAAGGCACTTTGTAAACTTGGCAAGAACCTCGAAGTAATAGTGCCTCAAATATTGCCTCAATTGGTGGCCTGAGCAGTGAGAATTTGATTTAGAAAATTTTAATGAATTCCATTTTGTAAATCGAATATTCCAATGAATGTTGGCGATAGGGACTTATCACTAGGATCTAGGGAAGTTAAGGTTCAACTAAGAATGATTGGGGAAAGGTTGGCCTGGCCGTAGGAGGTGGCTCAAATTGGGCTCGAAGTGATTTGGGTGCAGTCAGTCGTTGGAGCAATGTTACTTTGCGGGCTCGTGGACACTTCTCTAGAAGCCCTCGAGCTAAACAGAGTATACAATTGACTAGAGAACTACTTTAGTAATCTATGTAACCCAATTTTGTGTTCGGATTTGGAGAAAAAGGTAGATGTCAGAGCTCTGGTTTGATGATGGTTAGAATTTGGAGCAATTCGGGTTATATGAGTTGTAGAGGTGTGTAGAGAACGTATGAAGTGGAGCATAGAGAGCTTAGGAACTGACGGTTCTATGCATTCACCATCAGTCCTCCATTAACTCTTCCAATTTAAGGCCTTGGTGGAGCAATTTATTGCTCGTCCAACTTAAGGCAATCTAGCGGCCTTTCATCCGTTCATCTGTTTAGAGGTTGAAGATGATGTTGTGTACACCTGAAGCTTTACATGTAAGAGCTACCATGTCATGCCCCGACCTGGTTTGGTCGGATCCCCATGAACAACCCGCCGCCCTCCTGGTTCAAGAGGAGTTTCCCCCTTCTTTAACTCAAGTGGAGCTAAGCGTACTTTCAACCTTGTTCCCTGGAAAAACATATATAAAATAAAATACAAGTTTAAGAGAATTTAAGCATACCTAATAGAGGGTAAGGCTCGATGTTATTCCTAGTCATTTTCCTTATTTCCTAAAAAGGGATAAAAGAGGGGTGAGTTTTTACAACTCAGTGAATGGGTATTTCAAAAACAAAATTAAGTTTCGAGAAAAATACTGTGCCAGAATTCTTAATTCCTTTAAATTTTCTTATCTTCAATTTTCTATTTTTCAAAATTATTTCTTATTACCACGGCGCGTCATCACCCAACACACATCATTTATCATTAAGGTAAAACATAAAATTGCAGGCCAACCCATCCACTGAACCCACTTGTGGTGTAGGAGCAACTTTACCGGCCACCTAGATAGAAGCACGTCCACTTCTACCCTAAGAATGGGTGAATGTTCGCAACATCCGACCCTCAATCCCGTAATAAATCTTCATGTCTGTATGAGGATAGAGACCTTATCCTGTCCCCACCCCGGTCTCATGCGCTTGAAGCTACTCCGAGCTTTGCAAGACTTCTAGTACAACTAACTGCCCTTATATCCACCAGGTCGTCCAGAGCCCTAGGACACATCACTACCCCTCTTGGGCATCTTGAAGGTCCTGTGAACACAGTGCATGCACAATCAATCTTTTTCACATAATGCCATATAATCTGTGGTGCCACTGGTCCAACAGCCCCGACCCTCAACTCAACCTGTAGCTGTTTGTCTATACTAGTCCTGAGACCTATCATGTTACACTGCCACTAGTTGACTGAGTATGTCGGTCCTGTCTTATTACCATGGCCAAACAACTCATTTAATTAAGTTTTTCTAGCATATAAATCATGTTTGTTTACAAGCTCTTGCTTGTGCCAACTGGCCTAGGGCCCACTTTTCGAGATTTTCAAAATTGGGCATATTAGCCCCCAAGGTCCAAAACCAAGGCCTCCGGCCTAACATAGCTATTCGAGCTCCTGTGAAGAAGGTCTCCCAAAATGTTTAAGCAGTGGCACACAGTCAAGGGAGAGTACTTCTGACAAAATACTTTTCAACTGGTCCATCATACCAACCGAGTATGAGGACATCTCTGCTCATAACCGATGAATGGATTTTCCACTTCATTCGAGTAAGTTTCATTTTACCAACCTGGTATGATCTACTTACAACCTGTAAGTAGTTTTTCTTCTTGATTTCCACATTACTCTTCTCAGGTATGATGATTGAAATACCACTTGGTAGTGGGTTTTAAATTTCGAGGTGCTTATCATCCCAACGGGTATGATATTAAGTTCCCACTCACCCGTTAATGTAGTGAACTCCTCTCGACCGGTTCTTTGTATTTCACGTGAGCTCGTCCTTGCTAGCATTTTTAGTACTTCATGTTCCTACATGATATGAACATCCTTTTTCATTATCCCTCCATCTAATAACCTTTATTCATTCCAAATTACTGAGAAAATTAGATTTTTCATTTAATTGCAATTATGTCCCTAAACTTATTTTTTCTTTAACTTTAAGTCCCTAATGCTAGTTTTTCATCAAATTGACTCCCGAAACTTTTAAAATTCACCTTGGGGCCTCAATTTATTAAATTTCACAAAAAAGGGGTTCAAGTTTCCCAAATTCCCAATTTGGCCCCCAATTTTTCCAAAATTATCATTTTGCCCTTTATTTACAAAATTTGTAAGTTTTAACCCAAAAATTCTAAAATTTGCTCAATTGGTCATCTAACACTCTTATCATGCCCAATGAATTTAGAAATTTTTAGATTTGAAAAATTCGGTCGAATCGGGGGTGAACCGGCCGGTTTAAGCTTTGAACCCAGTTCGGACCGGTTCAAAACAGTGTCATCTTCTTCCTTTAGATAACGACACTGTTCACTCGCCGAAAAATCAAAACAGTGCCAACGAAGAAAAAAAATTTCTGTTCAGTACATTTGAGGCCATCAATTACTGTTATAAAGGTGACAAATGGATGATCGACGAGTCCTCGAGCTTCCTATATAAAGAGCCCCTCTTCATTCATCCTCTCCACTCCTGAAACCTCACTCTCTCTCTCTCAACTGCTTAGTTTTCCAGTGAAGCTCGAACCAGAGCTCTGATTTAAGGTCTTTTCTGAGTCAAAGAAGGCATGGTCAAGTTCCTTAGAACCAGGGAGAAGTCAGCTACACGGTGGTAACATCCATTCGCTCTGGTTCGGTTACACGGTGGTAAGTTTTTGGGTAAAACTTACAATTTTTGTAAAGGAAGGGCAAAATGGTAATTTTGGGAAAATTGGGGGCCAAATTGGGAATTTGGAAAACTTGAACCCCTTTTTATGAAATTGAATAAATTGAGGTCCCAAGGGAAATTTTAAAAGTTTTGGGACTCAATTTGGGGAAAAACCGTCAATTAGGGCCTAAAGTAAAGGAAAAAATAACTTTAGGTACCAAATTGCAAATATTTGAAAAGTTGAATATTTAGTCATTAATAATGAATGAAGGTGATCAAGCCAAATAATAATGAACAACAATGTTCATTCTGTGTAGTAACACGAGACATCGAGAACGATAGTTGATATTAAGCTTACAAGGGACGAAAACCGATTAAGAGGAATTTCACTGCACGATCGGATGAGTGAAATTTTATTTCATACCCGATTGGGATGATAAACACCTCGATAATGAAAATCCACTACTAAATGGTATTTTAAACATCACACCTGAAAGGAGTGATGTGAAAATCACACGAAAAAAAAAACTAATTATCCATTGTAAGTAGATTATACCCGATTGGTATGATGAAATTTTTTCAAAGGAAGTGGAAAACCCGTTCATCGGTTATGAGCAGAGATGTCCTCATACTCAGTTGGTATGATAAACAATTGAAAATATATTTTTGTCAGAAGTGTTCTCCCCTAACTGTGTGTCACTGCTTAAACAATTTGGGAGACCTTCTTGACAGGAGCTCAAATAGCTCTATAAGGCCGAAGGCCTCGATTTTGGAACTTGGGGGCAATTATGCCGAATTTTGAAAATCTTGAACAGTGGGCCCTAGGTCAGTTGGCATGAGTAGGAGCTTGTAAACAAATATGATTTATATACTATGAAAACTTAAGTAATTAAATTGTTTGGACGTGGTACCAAGACAGGATCGACATACTCGGTCAACTAGAGGCAGTGCGAGTTGAGGGTCTCCGGACTAGTCAAGACAAACAGGTTGAGTTGAGGGTCGGGGTCGTTAGACCAAGTGGCACTATAGATTATATAGGATCATGTGAAAAAAAAATGTTGATTGCGCATGCACTGTGTTTATGGGACTTTCAAGACGCCCAAGAGGGTTAGTGATGTGTCCTAGGGCCCTGGACGACCTAGTAGATATAATGGCAGTTAGTCGTATAAGAAGTCTTGCGAAACTCAACGTAACTTCAAGCACATGAGACCGGGGTGGAGTTAGGATGAGGTCTCTGGACACGAAGAATTGTTATGGGATTGAGGGTCAGATGTTGCGAACATCCACTCATTATCAGGGTAGAAGTGGACGTGTTTCTATCTAGGTAGTCGGTAAAGTTGCTTTGACGCCACAAGTGGGTTCAGTGGACGGGCTGACATGCGATTGTGTGTTTAACATTCATGATGAAGGATGTGTGTTGGGTGAAGACACACCGTGGTAATAAAAAATGATTTTGAAAATCGAGATTTGAAGATGAGAAAATTTAAAAGAATTAAGGAGTAAGGCACACTCCAACCTGAAAATTATTTTTTTTAAAACTCCATTTTTAAAATAACTATTCACTGAGTTGTAGAAAACTCACATTCTTTTCTATCTCTTTTTAGAAAAAAAAAAAGAAAATGATTAGGAATAACACCGAGCCTTATCCTTTGTCAGGTATGCTTAATTACTCTTAATCTTACATTTTATTTGATATATGTCTTTCCAGGGAACAAGGTCAAAAATGCGCTTGGCTCCTCTTAAGTTAAAGAAGGGGAAATTCCTCTTGAATCGAGAAAGCGGCAGGTTGTTCATGGGGATCCGACCAAACCGGGTCGGGGCGTGACACATCTAAATTTATTTTCTATCTAATGGTGGCCTCAAATCTCAAATTCGAATTTTTTAAGCCACCTAGAAAAATGAATTTAGCATCCGGTTTAATAGTGGTTTAAATCGATCCAAACTAGTTCAATCCGGTTCGGATCCAATTCACCTGAACTAGTTTGGTTTTCGTCCCCCATTCATCCTAAAGTTCTTTTTTCATGACTTATTTGACTATTTAGATCACTTGGAATCCATAATTTCCTTGGTTTGTTCTCTCTCTATCTGGTCCGATTCATAAACCGGTTCGAATCTGGTTCACCTAAACCGATTTAGTTTTTCTCTCCCAATTGGTTCTAAAGTTTTTTTCCAAGGTTTATGAACCTTTTTGGGTCAAATGGGAGTTGAAATTTCTCCAATTTGCCCATTTCTCAATAATCGGTTTTTGTGAACCTGTTAGATTTTCTCACTCGGTTTGACTAGTTCTTTCCTGATTTTCCTTAACTCCAAAGAGTAGGATTTACATACCACATGGTGCGTAGTGATTTGCTGGAGTTGCTGATGCAATATCTCACTCAGCGTCCATGTCTCGTGTTTATCCATTGATTGGACACGTGGCTACTTCTCATTGATTGCTTCATCCTACGTGGCAGTTGACCGAATTTGACCATCAAACGATTGTTATTGACTTTGCCACATGACGTACTCTGATTAGCTTATTTAGTTACTCATATTTTTCCATCTAACATACTGTGTCAATTCCACGTGTTCAATAAGGATTGGTTTTTGCCATTCGACATGGCCTTACCACGTGGCGATCATTGATTTGTCTATCCTTCCCCGTCATCTTAGATGATTGTTGATCTGGCTCATGTTAAATGTGTTACTCTCTCATTGGTCAACCCGACTAACGGGGATTTTCTCTAGTTGATCGTTGACTAAGGACATGTGTCATGCTCCCATTGGAAAATTTCTAATGATGTGAATTTTCTTTAGTTAATTGTTGACGATGGATATGTGTTATATTTTTATTGGTCAACGCTTCGAAACATTAACCTTGCAGCTGAAGGGACGCGCTTTGCCACACGTCGTGCATGATGACTGATCAATGACTTGGTAGGCTATTCGTTGACCCGACTGGATCATTGACCACTTCAATTGGATAGAGTTTGACAACACAAAATTGAAAATCGACCCGTGCAGCCTGATTCAACCGATTTTCTAATTTTTTTAAATTTATCTAAATTAATTTTATAAATAACGGTGAACTCAATTTTCTAATTTTACATTTTTTAATCATCACTAAAAATGAATTGTTGAACTGATTTTTCTTAGTTTATTTTAATTTTGTTTAGTTAAATCATGGTTCACCATAAATTAGTCTCGTTCGCACTTTCAATTTACAATTAAATTATTTTTCTTGAATTTTGGAACATTAATTATTATTTGAGTTTATTCCAAATCCCGTTTTGATTTATTTTTCACAATTTTGATTCACTTGAACTATATTTCTTTTTAAAAAATTTTAATTCCCTATTTCGGTTTTTATTGTTATGGGAAAACAGTGTTTACACCGGTGGCGTAAACTATTTTTCAGTTACGAAACAAAATCGAAAAAACTAATACTCATGCATTATTTTTCGATCAATTTTGAATTGAAATACAACCAAATAACTTTAAATAAGTGTTTTAAATTTTTTTAATATAATAATTAACTAATCTGGTCGTCTCGTAAAATATAATTTGGAGGATGAAGTTACTTTAATTAGATGTGTATGTAGGAATGAATTTTTCAAATATATAATAGAAATTTGATATAATAAAATGAGATAACTTAATTAATTTAATATAAAAACGAATATTTGAGTGGTAAGATCAATAATAATTTTTGTGGTATAAAAATTGATAAAAAAATTAGATAATTGAATTAATTTTTCCAATTAAATAAGAGTGGAATCACGAGTGTTTAGATGAGTAGAGGACGCTTGGACTCACCTAATTAATTATTTTAATATATATATATATATATATATTACATTAATTTCAAAATTACTTTCTTTCCTACTCATTTTTTCCAAAAGTTTTACTTGAGGGGTAATTAATTTCGAATTCTCGTTGGAATTTTAATTATCCATTCAATATCCATTTTTATTATAATTAAGTTTAAATTTTACTTAAAATTTTTTTAATGTTATAATAAATATTATAAATAATTTAAATATACCATGTATATTGGATTTGATTTTTATTTATGAAGAAAATTGTAGGTATTGTGAAGCTAATGCATATAGAAGGAAATTTCAACTTAGAAAATCTTAATCGACTTGGTATGTTGCTTTCCATGATATGATAGACCCATTTTGAGGGATATTAAAAATGTGACTAAGTATCGATTGTGGGGGTAGTATGTAGTTTTCTTATAATCGACTTTGAATGTATCAAATGTGTAGCAACTTATAAGTTAAATGGGTCTATAAATGTCTATGAATATGGGGTTTAGTGTGTTTTCTCGCAAGTCTTAATGAAGTGTTCTTCTCAAGTTTCAACCTTCCTCGTTTTTTAGGGTTCCGACTTTCTTTAATCAGTCCAATTCCTTGCTTCAGCTAAATTACAAGGGGATTTTGCGATTTACTCGCAATAGGATCATACAGCTAGCTGGATATACATCTATCTCATAGAGAGGGAGGGGCAGAGATTGGAGAGCCATCCAATGAGCTGACGAAGTGGGGACATGACACTGCAATGATGTGTGGTCTTTCCTGACAACGACTAACACGACCCAGTTACCACCTTCACTATTGCAGCCATTTCCTCTGGGTTGATGATCGGATTTATGATACTATGGAAGTGAAATAATGGGTCTAAAGAAAAGAAGAGGATATACTTCCTTTGTATGTAATGGAAAGGAAAAAGTGTGCACGATAACAACCAGAAAGTACCTCATTATGATGAACTTTTGTAAGCTTAATGATAGTATTTCCACAGTCGGCCAAAAAAATGGAAAAGATGAGTGGTTCCATAGAACGATTCTAGGCGAATGCCATCTCAGTCATGAAACTCTATTTTACCTTATGCTATCTGTCAAATGTCATTCACCTCTCTTGTGTGAGATGTCACTTATCAAGTTGTAGAGCTCAACCGATCAAATGATCTGAAATATACTCGAGGAAAATAGAACTTAAATTATAGAGTACAACTGATAAAATGATCTGAAATACATTGAAGGAAAATACAACTTCAGTAGTAGACCACTGTCACTGTAGGATCGAGGGGGCATACAATTTGCATCATACTTAAAATAGCTGGTTCATACATCATACTTAAGATAGCTGGTTCATATATATCTGCATCATACTTTTTGGGCCAACTAGCCAATAAACGTGATATATAAAGGTGGGAAGGAGACGAGCCTTTCTAGGTTTTTTATGTGCTTGTTATATATCTAGTCCTGGATCTCTTGGAAAGCCTCTGTCCCATGGATATGGAACCTCCATGCATAAACATAATCCTTAAAGTCACAGGAGAGCTTATTCACCTTGCAGAAGACCTTCACCGAGCTCTTCTCCGTGCCGCAACCCCACTCGATCTTGGCCCAGCTCGTGAACGCGTCTGATGAGAAGGGCACTTCCTCTCCGGCGAAGAGCCGGAGCGCAACCTCCCCGTTGATCCTCCTCCAGATGGTCGAAGATGAAGCTGAGCCCTTGGGATGATCAATGTAACCTCCAGTCCCCAGCATCAACGAGTCGAGCCATGAGCACTCCGGCTGGCCCACCATCTCCTTGTAGGCTGAGTTCACCAGCCGCACCTTGTTGTTCGCATCCGTAATCACGGCCGGCAGACGGTCGGACTCTAACTCCTCCTCCACATCTTCCCGTTTCCTCCGCACCAGCGGCATCCAATTTTCTGGGCTCACCGGTCCGTCAATGATGGGACCGACGGTTACGCATGACCCGACAGGCCGGAGGGGCTTTGGGGCTATCACGGTTGCAGCAGAGTTACAGGCCGATCCCTGAAGCAGACGAAGGAGGTCCTTCTCTTCCGGGATCTCTGAGACCGCGGGGCGGGCGTTCAGGCTCAAGTCAAGCTCAGGGACGGCGTCAGAGCCGACGGAGGTCACCGGCGAGCAAGGAAGGAGAGGGAGTGTCACCAAGCTCCGAGATCCAGAAGCGGTTTGCGCCTCTACGGTGGTGGTGCTGATGCCGGGGAGGAGCTGGTGGGCGAGGCCGAGGCCGAGGCCCGTGAAAGCCTGGAAGGGGAGGCCCTTGTAGACCGCGGCGGTTGCAGTGGGTGGCGGGGGCATAGCCGGATGAATACACTGAAAGGAGGCAGAGTGTCTCGTCCGCTGCCGCCTGAGAGAGCCCGGAGAGATGGCGGCGCGGCCCCTCTTGCGACTCCTGGTAGGCCTGGCATGGAGCTGCGGCCAGAAGTTCCTCATGTAAGGAGGCTGCCTGATTTTCTGGGACATGGGTGTCGCCGATGAGGAATGAGAGGAGGGGGGAGAGGAGCCATCACCGGCCGCCGGAATCTCGGGCTTCGGAGCTATCGGCCTGTACCTGGACAGGATCATGGCAGTCTTGGAGGTGGTGGACGAATTGTAAGGGTTCATCGTCTTGATCATGTTAGCTTCAGAAAACAGCTCAACTAGGGAGATGAAGAGAGAGGAGCTTGTAGGAGAAAGACAGTGAAGAATTGTGCTGCAGGAAGAGGGATTGGTGTGATTTTATGCTGAAGAAAGATGAAAGATGGTGGATGTTTTTTTATTTTAGTGGTAAAGGGAGACCAACCAATGGAAGGGTGGCAGAGTAAGGAAAGGCATTGACACATGTGAGGGGGTACAAGGGGTACGTGTATGGAAGGTTTCAAAGGGAGGGGAAATATGAATGGATTCATGCATTGCTACACTTATCAAATAATGTATGCGATCCAGAGTGTTCTCGACAGCTGACAGCTGACTGACATTGCTCAGAGGAATAAAATGATCAAAAATAAAATTAGTAGAATAAAAGAACATAATGAAATTTTTTATAATAGTATTTGCCTTGTTATGCCTCATTATATTAAATTCCATTTTCTTATATTCACATGGATTAGTATTTATCCAGTTTGAAATTATGCATGCGACAAAAAAGAATAGCGAAAAAAACGTAAAAGGTTCAATATAAGTAGATTGTGGCGGCGGCAACTGCAGTGCGAGGCCAATCGTATTTTAACTGTACTCGCAAGCCGACCGCACTCCTAACTACACTCGAAGGCCAATCACAAGTTAGCCTCTTAGCCGCGAATGAGCCACATCTACCTTATCCAGTTTTCGGTTCGTACACCTGTCAACACGGAAAAGAATATAAAAAAAAATTGAACTGTTAATTAATCGAATAAAAATGTAAAAGGGGTAAAAATGGGATATTCAATTGATTTCTTACCCAGGTCCGCCAGTCAATACGTAAAAGAATACAAACAAATTGAACGGTCAATTAATTGGATAAAAATGAAAAAGGGTAATAATGGGACATGCATTCGATTTCATAAAAAAAATTGAACGGTCAATTAATTGGATAAAAATGAAAAAGGGTAAAAATGGGACACGCAATCCATTTCTTAGCAATGTACACCTGTCAACACCAACACGTAAAAGAAGATACAAATAATTGAACGGTTAATTAATTGGATAAAAATGAAAAAGGGTAGAAATGAGACATGCAATCGATTTCTTAGCCATGCAAACGGGACTTTTAAAATAATAACACGTGGTTTTGGACATCCATGCGTTAGCACACCTATGAGGGGCAGCGTTGTTCCTCATCGCTGTCTCTGGCATGCTTGATTTTACCGCAATGTCCCCGGGTCGGTCACCACCGACGTGTCTTGCCGTGGCGGTCGGATGAGCATGCAGTAGGTGGGATTAGAGGTTGGGGCCGTGTGATTGGCTCTACAAAAGACCGCATGTGGATGGAAGAGGTTGGATGTTCACGTGGAGGACTATCGAGGCAGCTGGTCTGAAGCATGGGCATTTTCTTGATCGGCGTGCCACAAAGCTTTATCGGATTCGAAACAGGCAAAAGTTCTGCTGCTTTCCTTCGGTACACCTTCAATGCGAGAAGAGTGTAAATGAAACTGAATGCAGACAAAAAGAAGTAATTATGGCAAATGGTGGAAAGATTTACTCTACAACATTCACTTCACCTGATTTTTTTTTTGCTCAATAATTCACTTCACCGGATGAGTATCAATCAACTTGGTCATCTACCGCTCTTCTTGTCCATTTGGTGATTTGCATTATGTTCCTAAGTGCAATGTGTACAACACTAAATTATGCAAAGTAATTATGATTGCTCAGGGTGATTTAGTAGATATTGATTTATTTATCTTGGGGCTAAGTACACCATTAACCTACAAGACATATCTATATGTGATTATTACGTAATAAAGGGTTGTGTGGGGGTAAGAGTTTTAATGGGTGACAACTCATGGAATCAATTATATACTTGTACGATACTATGCTGTAACTAAATATACTATGTTTTGAATAAAATGTATGTAATTCTGTTTGTGTAATTATACAAATTTGGTATGATATTGTAACTAAATATAATATGTTATGATATCATATATTTTGTTGGATTTATATGTAATTATATAATTTTTTGTATAATATGTAAAATAGTAGAGAGAACACTAAATGTATGAATAGCACAAAAAAGTATAAAATATTTTCAACAATAATGGTAATATTTTATTTAAATATAATATAATATAAATTATATTAATAATTATTAAATAGCTATATATTATAAATTTGCTAGTAATTATAATGGAAAAATATTCGATTGTAATTTTCTATTTTTATTAACAAGTGTACCATGTTTAGTAGTATTTTGGTGATTTATTTGGTTTATTACTTCTGCAAGTGAATAGTAGAGTATCGCAGGTTCAGCTTTCGTAAAAATTTGAACTTAGTATTAAGTTCTTTGGTGAGATAAACATTGTGCACTTGACTGTTAGTGATAATAAATCAAACATGTTGAACCAAATTTTAATATAATTGGTGTGGGTATAAAAATTTTAATTAACAGTTAGATAAATATAGAAAAATTATCACATCAAACTATAATAACTTAAAATAAGTTTTGCCGTGGGACTGGCTATAATCTAATATTTTAGTTCAATAATAGAAGGAGAAATTTTTTTTTACTTTTTATAGTTTCAAAATATTAAATTATAACAAAAATATATAGCAAATTCATTAAAACAACACCAATAATCTAAATTACCCGTTCAATTATTAGTATAGAAGCAGTGATTAAAAGGAAATAATTACTCCAAATAAAAAATAAATTGGTAGAATTATTCTAAAAATAATCTAAATTATGTTTAACAGCAATTTAATTAATAAATCTAATTTATAACATAAATATTTGGTTAGTTTATGGTGGGCTCACCTATTAAGACACGTTTTTATCGTATGTATTAATTAAGTTACAAACAAGAATATTAATAATGTATTTGTGTGGATTGTGAAATAATTACTAAAAATACGAATGAACCATTGTTACAAAAAGATGATACACTGAACCAACGTCTTGAAAGGATATATATGTCAATGGGATGTGAGACAAAAAACGAGTCCCTACCCGACTGTACCCGAAATATGTCGGGTCTGTTCGGATCAACCCTCGGGTTCGGGCCCATAGATTAGACCCGAGCCCCGTTAAAAATGCGGGCTCGGGTTCACAAAGGTAGATCCAAGGCTCGGGTCCAAACGGATCACTGAGTCCAAAAAATTCGTCCGCCTTTTTTTTAATTTATAAATGAAAAAAAGCCGATTTCATTCAGACTAGTCTGAATAACATTTAAATTTATTAAGTTAGCAGCAGTAGTGAGCCCTAGGAGAGGACCCATGCTGCCGCCGCCACTTTCGTCGTCCCCGAGCTGCCGACGTGCTGTCTACTGCTCCCGATTTTCCCGCCAGAGCTGACCGAGCTGCTGCCAGTCACCCCCAAGCTGCCGCCGGCCATTCCCGTGCTTACTGCAGCTGCCCCCGAGTTGCCACACGTCGCCCACGAACTTCCGGCCGCCGCCGGTCGCCCTCAAGCTTCAGAACCGGAGTTGCAGTTCGACCAATGGATATGAGGACAAATCTTGAGCATATACCTTCAACAAAGTCCCCAAACGAGAAAACATGTAATAGTTTTTCTTTCGTGAAAAACCTTATGAACCTTCTCCTTCAAAAATTAATGGATCAAGCTCTTTCATAAGGAAACGGTAAGTTTTTGCTACACATAATTCATCATTAATTGTTGCCCTAAATAGGAAGAAGAAACTTTAACTAAATGAGAATCATCTTGTCCAGCAATATTGAGCATGCCGCACTATATAGGGCTTCTCGTAATCTCATATTATTTTTGTTTTTGCCTTTCATCAGTATTGACAGTATAGCCCTTCTCCTCATCCTCGTTGTCAGGTTCCTCCATGACTCCTCTTCGCTTCCTGTATATGCAGTATAACAGGAGTTAAGGTATCCCGGACTCCCCACAAGGGAGAGGTAAAAGGGCATAAATTCAACGTTCTTGGCCTTTGCTTCATGTAGCTTGATGCTACCGGACTTCCAATAAACTCATTGATACACAAATAGGGAAGGGAGGTTTTACTGTACAAGTCTCTTTTCCTCAGCACGAACTAAGAGTAGAACTCCACATTATATATACACTTTGACTTATACCCACAAAACTCACAAGTTGTGTACGGGGTAAGCTGTTGCACATAAATCAGATTTTGTCTTTGGACGTCGGTTTGTGAAGAATGTCCATACAAGTGACAAAACATGCTAGCTGGGAAGTGGGATGAGGACCCGGGACTACGGGTTTGGATCCACGTTATAAACCCGAGCTGCAGGTTCGGGTACAGAAACTAGAACCCGCGCCTCGGATCCACTTGGGCGCAGGTCCATTGTACCCGATTTCGGGTCGGGTACGGGTCCGTCAAAACCCACACTGACCCAAACATTTGACATGCATATCATGGAGAACTCTTGATGGAGAGAAGTGAAAACATGCTCGAAAAATGTATTAGAAAAGTGTGTGATGATTATGTTATCGACATAAATTAGAACAAAAATAACAACACACTAAATAAGCATTAAATCCCATGTATAGCAAAAAAGTATTAAGATGAAGAATCCAAGTGTGCGGAGATTGTTTAAGACTATAAAGAGCAAGATGAAGGTATAATATATGATAAGGATGAGCAGTGCCACAAAAACTAGACGATTGATGCATATATATTTTCTTGTTGAGATAACCGTATAAAAACACATTATTGATATCAAGATGACGAATGAACATCACTTGATAAACTACCATGACCAAAATAAGACGAATGGTGATCGGTTTAATCATTGTACAAAAGGTCTCATCATAGTTAATACCTGCTTGTTGAGAGAATTCTTGAGCAACCAGACGAGATTTGTACCGAGCAACTGAGCTATTAGGATGTTGTTTGATTTTGTAAACTCATTTGCAACCGATAACATGACGAGGTGTGGGAGTCAAAACAAGGTCCCAAGTGTGATTGGCGAGGAGAGCCAAATATTCTTAATGATTGCATGAATCCAATGAGATTGGTTGAGCAAATTTGTGAGGTTCTTATAAATAATCAGTAATAACAAATGCAATTGGATTATTAGTAATGGTAAAACTTCGAGAAGGAAGAGAGAAATCTTGAGAACGAGTAACCATGCGTCGATGTAGAGAACAAGGTGTTGTAGCTTCAAAAGCCTCGGTTGCAAAGGGATCCAATCCAGGGGGTCTAGGTGAGTAGCAATCAATGTGGGAGGGGAAAGGAGATTGATGGGGGATGTGATTGGAGGAGGGTCCAAAGGTGGGAAAGTATAGACTCATTTAATGTGATCTTGCGACAGATGAAAATACGACCCGAATGCAGCGATACCCGAGATAGTTCGAAGGATAGCCATGAAAGATGTATGTTCGAGAGCAAAACTAAAGTTTGTGAGTATGATAGGGCTGGAGATAAGGAAAATATTAACATCCAAACACACGAAAAAGATGATAGTCGGGGAGGAATGATGGAGTGCATAAGGAGAACAGAACGATATTGATAAGCACAAATGAGAAGACAGTTGATGAGAAACATGAATGTTTCAAAAGTAAAATCCCAAAATTTCATAGAAAGATTAGCATGAATAAGGAGAGTGAGACCTATGTTGACAATGTGACGGTATTTGTGCTCAACTGCTCCATTTTGTTGTGGTGTATATGAGCATGAAAGACGATGAGAAATAATGTGCATTTAGAGTTTATGTTAAAAATAAAAAATCAGAGTAGAGAAATTCTTTAGCCCCATCCTATTGTAGAGACTTAATTTTGAGCCCAAAATTTTTTTTAACATGAAGTCGAAATGCATAAAAAATTGAGAGAAGATTAATAAATCTTTTCATAACAAAGTACCAAGAAAATTTACAATAGTTATTCATAAAATTATGAGAGATAATAGGAGTAAGTCCCTAAATATCAATGTGAATAATTTGTAATGGAGAAGTGTTAATATGTTGAGTGGAATAAAATGGTAATTGGATAATTTTTTTTACACAATAAGAAGTACAAAAAGAGGATAAATACATATCTTTTATTAGGTTTCCACATGATAAAATACGCTTAACAATAGGAGAGACTGAATGTACAAGCTATTGGTTCCACAAGGAATTAGAAAAGGCGAAGCTAACCAAAACATGAGAAGATGAGTTTTTTGCATGATCGACCAAAATACAGTAGATGTCGGCTTTACGTATCTCTCGCAGTAGCTTCTGATGAGTGTGAAGATTTTTAATAAGAAAATAATGAGGGTGAAAGTCAAAATAACAGAAGTTATCCTGAGTGAATTTAAAGACAACAAGAATATTAAAAGAAATGGATGTGACATAATAAACATGATTAAGAGCAAATCAACGAGTGAGTGTGACAACAGTGGCAATACTAGAGGATTTGATAGGAAAACATGAGCCATTACCTATCAAAAGTTGTTCGGGCATGTTTGGATCCTCTTGCAAACTGAGATTAGAGAAATCGGCTGTAAAATGATTAGTGGCTCATGAATCAATATACCAATCTAAATTAAGAGCACTTGAGTCCGCACTAGATATAAGATAAGATTATGGAGATTGAAGATACTACAACTACGGATAAGATGGGGCGGAATGATCCGATTGAAGATATAGTTGACAAGTGAGCACATGAGAGTTATGGGGCACTTGACTTGGTAGATATTTAGACAACCTAATGTTGGAATTTATGATAATGAGAATAGTGTTAGCATATAGAAGCTAATTTGTTGAAAATAATAACTGAAATTAGTAAGTGTATAATAATTTGTTGTGATTAATACGTAAAAAATAATATGTATGAAGTTTTATACAAAAATTTGTTGCAAGGAAGAATATAAGTGCACATAATAATTAAAAAAGATGTGAATTAGACTCAATATAAAAAAGTTAGAGAGAGCAAGAGAAGGTACAAAAAAGAGTAAAAAAATATATAAAATATTTTGAACCGTATTTTATAATAATGATAATATGGTGTTTAAATAGATTATAATAAATATTATATTAATAATTATTAAATAACTTTATATTATAGTTTTGCTAATAACTATGATGAATGAATGTAAGTGTGGTTGGCTATGGTAATTTGTATTAATAAGTAATAGAGTTGATGGTTTATTAATATGCCTAAACTAAATTTTAGTAGAAATGAATGTGGGATGATATGTTTTTTATTTACTCAAAATTCAAGAAACTTATCTCATTATTACACAATTTTAAAATAATTGGATAAATTTTATATCTGAAAATGCTTCACTTAATTTTGTATTAGTAAATTTGATCTCAATTGAAACATAATGATTGCACTAACCATATTATAATAAGGATGAATAAGTTGTGAAGTTATTGATATTGACTGCTGCAAGCAATTCCACACTTAGAATCATGCTAGTGTAAAATATAATATTTTTGAGAATGGTTGTTATGGACTAGGCATAGAGGCTCACTAGATACACTTCTAGATACCTGTGGTAGGAAGGTAATAGTATACATTCAAATCACTACATATTGATAATAATTACATAATTAAATGCAAAGAATATGGTAGGGTATTAACGGAATACAATTACAATCCTTATATTATATTTACTTTGTTTTTGTGTGGTCTTATTTGATGCAATATGAATGACTATTTTGGACTTCATATAAGATATATGCAAATGTAGAGTTTTTGAGTTATCAAACCAGTGATAAAGTGAATTAGTATTATATAGTATTATATTATAAAACTCTAATAGATCATCATTTATACTTGGGAGTATTTTAATTTATTCACCAAACCTAATTTAAGTTGTTTTATAATTAGGATCGGAGATCCCAACTTCTACCCAACTCGAGCAAATCCAAGATTCGGGTTTGCTCGGATCCCTCATCGGATTTGAGTACATTGATTGTACTCGAGCCCTGCTGAAAACACGAGCTCGTGTCCAACAATAGATCCGAGACCCGAGGCTCGGGTTCAGAAAAGTGGACCCGATGGAAGTGTCGAAAAAATGGACCCGCCCTTATTTTTTTTTCGTGGATTGCGCCTTCACCTCATTGCTCGCAGCTATCCTTCCACATTTCTCACCCCGTCGCACTTACTGGCCTGATGGATCTTTCCGCCACCGCCGTGGAGCCGGTGCGAGCTCAGGAATACGAAAGCGTCCTTCCCGTCGCTGCTGGTTCTCCCTGAACCTCCACCGCCTGGAGAATCCGGTGGAGTTGCTCTTCCGGCTCCAGCGATCGGATTTGGACGTGGCCTCCTCCGCGACCTTTCCCTTCCACACGCAGTACGTTCCCTCCTCCACCCCTCCTGCTGGTTCGGCAGACCAGATATTTGTTTTGCTGAATGAGAATCTCACGATACGTGTCTTGCTCTGTTCTGTATGTAGGCCGAGTCTATTCCATTAGCTGTTGGGTGAAGAAGCTGGAGGAGAATTGAAGAGAGACAGAGAAAGAGAAAGAGAGCTACTTGAAAGGCTGCCAACACTGGAGGAATAACGAGCATCACAGTCTAACTGGGATGTTCTGTGGAGGATGTGCTCTCCCTTTTTCCTGTTTTTTGCTTTTGCCAACACCATCTAAAGCCAAATTTACTCCTTCCTGGTGTGTAAACTAAGAAGGATTTTAACATTATGGCTATGTGGGCACATGTTTTTCCACACCAGTGATCACATAACCTACAATCCAAAAGGGTACATCATGAAGCAGACTATTTGATAGACTGGAATAGGAAGATGTAATGCACATAAACAATGACAAAAAATGGTGAAATTCATAAAATAATGTGAAAAAACTGATGTTCGATTCAAAATACACCGGAGGAGCTCTGGTCTTCAAGGGCACAAGCATCATCCGCCCTCGTATGATTCTCCATGCACTTTACGAGGTACTTGAACGTCTCGATCTCACACGGGATCGTGAGCCCTCCGGTATGGTCGAACCCGAACTCCTCCTCGGCCTTCTCGAGCAGGACCTTGAACAGCGGGTGCCTCAGGTACCCGGTCAGGATCACGAACCTCCGCAGCTCCTCGCCCACGTACACCGTCAGGTAGCCCTTTGGCACGTCAGGCGGCGGTCTCATCACCGGGCTTTGGAGGTTGTCATCGTCGGAATCCCAATAGAAACGAACCTGATCCTGCAGCCTCCGGTCCATCACCACCCTCAGGATACCACCGCTGGCCACCGCTGAGGAGAGATGCGAGGTGGAGCCACCGTCCGGTTGGGGGTGAGCCTGGCGGCCTGCCACTTGAGGATCTCCTTGAGTGGGATTCAGGTCACCCTTCCCGGTGCAGCGCCACCGTTTTCCTCCATGGTATTTCTGTCGGGAATCTGTATCACGAGATTGATCCTTGGCCACGGGAATATCTCATCTCATAATTCTTTCAAAACTACACTGCACTACACGTAAAAGGCTGTCCCTTTTTCACAAGCAAACCGACCCCCTTGAAGCATTAACGCTATTCACTTTGCAGATCTGACATATACTTACAAGATAATGGCCAATATCTGCAAGATCATAGATGATCATACGACAGATGATATATGTCTGCTTCATCTGAATTGCATTGTACCTTCCTGCATTTTATTGTAAGGTTCACATTTGGTCTGGCCATCGCTACTAATACAATATTTATGCACGAAAATAGAAATGAAGACATTCCTGAACCCCATCAGCACAGCTCAGTAATAGGAGATACGGGTCCGGACTCGTACGGAATAGTACGAATTCGACCCGAGTCAGATTCTTTCGGAATGACCCGACTCGGGTCCATTTAGATTAACCCAAGCCGGGTTGTTAAGGAATAACCCGAGTCCGGGCCTTTTGTAAGGACCCAACTCGATCTTTTTTGAAAGACCTGACTCGGATGATTAAGTAAATACCTGATTTGGATTCTTTTTGGAAGGACCCATTTCGGGTCATTTTGAACTCGAGTCTACAAGTTCGGTCTAGGTTTTGGATCTGAGTGCGGGTTAGAATTAATCAGAACCGACCAAATAGATCAGAAGCTCGGTTCCACTTGGACCCCTTCGGGTCAGTGCGGGTTCATCAAAACCCGCCCCACCCGAGGTTTTGACAAGTCTATGATGATAGTAATCGAAAATATTTCAATATAATTGTAAATAACACAAATATGAAATAACATTTGTCCTATTATAAATGGGATACATTGATGTTAATGTGATTGTGTTTGGGTTTGATTGTATGATAATTTTTAGATAAGTTGCACAAAAATAATATTTTTTTTTTATAAATGATGGTCTTGCCCATCACTTATCACAATATCACAAGACATGTTTTTTTTGTTCGATGACATTCACAATAAAAATCTTAAAAGTACAATCTTTTAGAATGCATGATAAAAAAAATTGTCTTTTAAAAATAAGTGAATGTATGCACAATTGTTTTTTTTTTTTTGTGAAAACACCACAGTACAATAATTTTGGTATTATGTAAGATCATTACAACACAATAATAATAAGATTTGTTGAATTTATGAGAACATATTGTTGCTATAAAAAAGTCTCTAAGTTCTACTTTTTCTGCAAGAGTAAAGTTAAACTTTGTGATATAATATTTCTAATAGAGTTAATAATATGAAAAAATGTTTATTTGTCATTTTTAATTTCACACGAGTGAGAAAGAGATCTTAGTCATTATTTAGGTCTTATAAGAGAATAATTCTTCTCATGTTAGTCAATTGTAGACCATTCACATAAGCAAATAGAGGTTGAATGAGTGAAAATGATGCAACCACACGATATAATAGTTATCACGATATGCGTGGGGTTGTGTTTTGAATTTGGTTGAGTTAAATTTATTAATTATATTATTTTTATGATTTGAAAATATTTTGAATATGTTATTTTTATTTGAATTTAAAGAAAAAATAATTTTAAGCGTTAATATTTAGCATTCATACACTACTTTTAGATATTTCTATATTCATTTTATCAAATCTTTCTTCATTCTGAGTAAATATAAATTTTATAAGAAATGATTATATTAATCTTAAAATATAAAATTACTCAAATATATTTTTTAAGATATAATAAACATCATTTTCATTTGAATATAAAAAATATATTCTAGACATTTTCGTATTTTTTCATAATTAAAAGAGAAAATACGTTTAATCTTTTTTTGCATAATTTTATTTTTCTTAACATTTTATTTAACTCAATTTTCTATTATTAAATATTTCACTTAGTCTTCAAAAAATGAGGAATACTCAAAAAAGGGAAAAGAAAAATAATGTAGGAGTTGCACATTTTTTTACTAAAACATCACACTTAAATAATGGAAATGTTTAGTGATATTGATGAGTATTTATAACTTGCTAATTTACAACTCTTATGATTAGATTGCTCCTTTGCATTATCTTCAGTGAAATCTGCATAATATATATACAAAGCCTACACTTAATTATGTGCATAATATATACAAAGCTAACACTTAATTATGTCAAAATATTTATTAATGCTCACCCTAACTTATTTAGTACGTTGATTTGTTTGGGCTAAGTACATGAATAACTTATTATGAGAGATATGAAGTTTGTCATTAGTAAGTGAGTGTTGTATGAGAGTGAGAGTTTTAATTGCTCACAAGGAATAACATATATGTAGTAATATTATGGTGTAAGTAGGTATACTTTGAATAACATGCATACACTTAATTATACAAATTTTATATGATATGTATACAATTGAATTTGGGCACCATATGCTCGATCCTAAGATTATAGCTGAATTATGAGACAACTAGGCATATGCTATATTATTTAAACCTTAACTTACTTTGAACAATGATAAGTATTGAGCTATAAGTTTGATTTACACAAAATTCATCAAACTTTAGGACTACAACATATACAATTAGTTTTATAGTCTAAGGTTAATTTAATTTAACCAATTTTATATACTCAATGCAATATTAATTTTGACTAATACACATCTTGATTGCGCTAACATTTTATAATAAAAATCAATACAAACTAATTTAATCATAATATGTTATAGGATGTAATAGTTGTGAATTTGTTGATATATCTTAAAATATAATATTAATATGAATATTATTTTTTTATGGAGGGCACTCATTAGATAATATACACCTGAAAATATAAATACAAATAATATTAAGATTTTAATGAAATACAAGTAACCCATGATTGCATTATGCTTGTGATGATATATAAATTCCTTGCAATACCAAAAACATCTTTTTAAGTCTTGGGCCTATTATAATCAAGGTATATGCCATTGGTAATTAGGGATGTGGGGGACTACTTTTTTTTAATAAAACAGTGTTGATAAAATAGTGGTAGAACTTATTATTTTAAACTATTTAGGGAAAGGTGCCTAACTTTTTATTTTTACTAATACATTTAATTATTTGTAAATCTTTTTTGGACTTATCAAACTAGTTATAAATTGATTTAGTCTCAAATTGCATCATGTTAGAAATTTATAGTATTAAATATCTGATGACAAATAATTTATTCAAGTTGTTTTCTATTTATTTTAAACTAACTCTAATATATGTTCCAATGCCATTTTTGTAAGGTTGTACATAACAAAAGATACTGGATAAATTTTTTTATATTATTATAAAGTTGCACAAAAATATTACATGATAAATGGTTGTACTGTGGACCACTTATAAAAAAGACATATTCATTTGCTTTTTGACATGTATGATATTAGTAATAATAATTTTCACATTTTCAACTAGAGATAAATGGTGATAAAAGCAATTATACTTTGAATCCACTCTATGCCAATATTTGGTAAGTAAGCATAATATGGATATAACACAATTTCCAATATTTGGTAAATAAATTTTAAAAAAAAGATGTTAGTATATAATTAAGTCATTTTATCATGAGTGATAAAAAATTGTTGAGTTCACTTGCCTATATCTCAAGTATAGTTTTATAATTATACTTTTAATATTATATTATTTTAACATATATTATTTGTAATTTTAATATAAGAGAAAAGATATATTGGTCATCATTTGAGCATTCCATACAACAGCTACATCAGAAAAAAATATTTTCTATAATGAAGTAGAATTTGATATTTGATATAGGGAAGTTAAATGAATAGAGTAATTACACTCTAAAATTTCACATCTATTATATTACTAATTCATCTTACACCTAATGTAAAAAAATCTTTAATTATTAAATCATTTATTCAATATTCAATTATTAGCTCTATAAATAAATTGACATTTCTTTAAATTTCAACAAATAATGCTAAAATTATGGTTATAAAAATTTGATAGAAAAAATGTAATATCTAATTATCCTTATTTTTTCATTGATACGCTGAACTGTTTAAAATTATTATCATGTCTTTGTATATAATTAGGCCATTGTTAATAGTTACTAAAGAGTTCATCTTCCTTCCTTATCCTCACACCTAAAACTCCCCTCTTTATACTGCTGTAATTTTCGGTAAATCTCGAACCATAACTTCGACTTAGAATTTTTTTTTAGCCAAATAAAGTAAAGTAGGGTTTTTTAGATTAGGGGAGAAGCCAACTACCCGATGGTAGTCTCTATTTACTCCGAGTATTGTTGGAGAATCGCCAGCGTGAACAAACAATGAAACAGCTCCGACGGACCGAATCTGCCCAATTTCGGCTGAGCTGAAAACAATAAAATTGAGTACTGCTCAGGCCAAACCAAGCTCTCTCAACACTTGCACAACCTTCATACGATCGAATTAGAGCTGAAAATTAAGCTAATTTGGCTTCCCTTTATAAATTTCGATCATTGTTAGAGAGAGAAACAATGAAATTTTACGGACCAAATTCTCACTCAATTCGACATGGATTGTTGAAATTCTTGATCCTAGAAAAATTTTCAGGACGCTACCTGCCCCGATCGAAAGCTCAGACCGCCGCACCTTCGACAGTAAGCTTTCTCTCTCTAAGTTTAGTTTTCCGATTAAACTCCGTTTCAGCTCAATTCGAACCCAAATGACATGATTCAAAGCTCCATTGAATCATGCGGAAGTGTAGAAACTGATCTATACATTCAATTGGATCAATTAACCCCAATTGAATGGTCAATTTGGTGAAATCAAATTCGGGCATTTTAAAAGGGGGACACTGGGGAAATTTTTGGGGAAAATTGGGGATTAGCCAAACTGGGGAAATTTTAAAATTGAGTGACCAAAGTTCAATTTCCCAAAATTGAGGAACAATTAGCCATGAAAAGGATATTGGAGGACCATTGGTCGATTTTTAAAATTTATTGGGGTCAAATTGCCTTTTTTGTAAAGTAATGGTAAAATGTTAATGTTTTAAAAGTTAGGGACCAAATTGAAAAATTAGAAAACTTGAACTTCTTAAGTGATTTTGAATAAATTGAGGGCATAAAGTGAATTTTAGAAGTTTTAGTACTTAATTTGGAAAAAAGTTAGTATTAGGGACATAAAGTAAAAAAAAAAAAGAAATTTAGGAATCTAAATGCAGGTAACTGAAAAGTTTGAACATTTTCGTTAATACATGAGTAATAAATACTATTATACCAAATATTAATAAAAAAAGATATACATACAGAAATTAATGAACAGAACTACAACAACAATAAACTCATTTTGAGGTAAAAAGTCGATTAAGGAGGAATACATTACTAATATCGGATAAGTGGAATTATGCAAATTATAACTTGTTGGGATAATTAGCACCTAAAAAATGAAAAATTACTAATATGTAAAATTTTAATATTACACGTATTAATAATGACGTGAGAACTATAATTTGAGAAATATATAGAAAAATTAATTAACGGTAGTAAGTATATAATATTCGATTGGTATAATAAATTTATTATAATTAAGTAGAAAATATATTAACCGTTGTAAACGGAGATTTTATTATGGTGTGATAAACAAATTAAAAATTAATTTTTTATAAAATAGTTAGAAGTTGGAAGCTTATTAAATACGTAAAAAGATCTACTAATTTTATGTATTTTTTTAGGTAAAATAAAAAAATTAGGATAAAAGTGCAACATATATATATTTAAATTTGTATTTATCTTACATCAAGTTTCTTTTTATTTTTTAGAATATTTTATTGTTTTCAAAGGAAATTTTTGAAAATTTCTATGGTGTGTTTTTATATTCAATATTAAATTATTTTTTCTTAAATAATGTATAAAATAAAAATTTATAGATTATTTATTCCTTATTTTAATTATACATTTAAGTAAAATTTTTATAAAAATGAAATATAATTTTATTTTAAATATACATTAACCCGACTAAGGATTACATGTCAAGTGATTGAGTAGTAATGCATGACTATAACTCAACATGAGAGAGTCACTTGTACTAGTTGGACCTTTTGGGCCAAGCACTTCCAACTCCCGCAGTGGGTTTTAGTGATGACGGAGGCTAAACTGCGTCGGTCCCTTCCACTAATTCACATATTCTGTGGTAATATTATGACTATTATTATTATGCCCTATCTGCTCGTTAAACCCTCCCCATACCTCTCTGCGGGCTTCTGGAACAACCACGGAGTTGAGCTGATTCTTCACGGCCGGTCTCCTCCGCGCAATGGTGGCGGTTTCGACCATTTTGCCTTCATCTTCATTGCTTCGGGTAAGATATTTTTTTATTTATTATGTTTATCTTTGGACTGGCACTCCGTTTTGGATATGTTGGCTCGGCTGAAAATCAATCGTTTATCAGCAGAATATCAGCTTGTCACTAGTTATTTATTTTTTTGTTCGAATTTCGGATTTCTAGCTGTTCTCGTTATTGTGCTTGATTTGAACAGGTAAATTAATCTTGAGCCCTATCGGGTTTGAATTTGGCCACATTTGGGATATCAATTCTGATGTTATTGAAATTGGTACATCCCTGGAGAAGATACTTCTGAGGCTGAGAGATCCAAACGCCAGATTTACCAACTAAATTGTTTTTGAGCATTGAATTGCTTCGGTTAGATATGCACAATTGAAGCTCCATTGTTTCCCCAGTAAAACTATATTGCTGCTCTATAAGGACATATTGTGCTTTATGTTGCTTTTGTTGGTTTGGATTGAATTAGTTTCCTAACCGTTCTGCTGATTAGTGATCAAATTGAGTTCTTCTGATACCAGGCTGTAGTCTATATACGAAAGTTCCTTTTTTTCTTTATCCTCTTTGGCTGAATTGGTTGCAACATGCTCATGCTTTCTCTCTGAATTTTAGATCAAGCTGTTCAAACATAGGCCTTCTCAGTTCCATGGGAGTGGAGTTCGATATTGTCATAATGTAGCAGCCCCTCCAAGATGTTCTCTGAAAGCAACAATGGTGCAATTCGGTGAACCAGAGAAGTTTAAGGTGCAACTAGATGTTGTAAAGGAGAGATTGTTGGAATCAGTTCCTGACTCTGTAAAGCATTTCCCCTGGAAAGAGGCAGAAGATAAGTTACGTCATCGTTTCATACTTTTGGGAGGGAAAGTACTGAAGTGGTTGATAGTAACACTCTTCGCCCTGAGCTCTATATCAGATTTTGTCTTTGCTGTTGCCATGAATAAAGAACTGATGGTCCCCTTGGGTCTCTTAATTGGCTTCTCTGCGGCAAACCTTTTTAGGGAGATACTACTTGAATTCTCTGGCAACTCAGAGGTAGATACATTTTGACACTTTATTCTCCAAGCAGAAACTTATTCTTCTATTAGAACAGAATATGAAATACATGCTATTAGTTTGCATTGGACAAATAAAATGTGGGAGATTACTCTTGGTCAAGGGGGATATCTGAAAAGTCTTTCTTGCATATGCATAATCATTACTGAGGTTCAGAGGAGTTTTTCAACTGCAAGTGTTATATATTTGTGTTTCAGTTTGTTGCATAACTTTGAATTTTCTTTCAACAGGTAGGAGGATATGATGATGTTCGGCACTTAACTACTATAGGTTGCATTTTTCTTCTCGTGAAGTTGGCATCTCTGTGTCTTGCTTTGAGGACCCGGGTTTTCCTTTTGCATGTGGCAAATGGTGGGTTGATGCAAGTTCTGTGGCTGTGGAGGAATTCTTCCATATCAACAACTGATGAAGAGAAATCATCCGTACAAGAAGATGCACAAGCCTCTGCAGCCATAGGTGGTGGACATTAGAGCATAAGCCCCTTGGATTCTTTTGTAGGTTCAGTAGTTCCTTTTCCCTGTATGTCTATGTTGGTTTGTCCAATAATGGATTATGTCTTTGTTGAGAAGTCTTTGCCCTGGATCGAACCATCAAACGCTCTTAATAGACATGAATGTGCAAAATCTCTCTCTAATGGCAATGGGTGGGCTGGCTTTAACTTTATATGTGGTATTTGGATTGGTGCTATTAAATATAATAATATTAAATTGTATCTAATTTGACCATAAATTTAACTTTAATCTAACATTATTACAATGAACCAAAAACCCTCTTGAAGAATTTCAACCTCAATTCTAACTCCTGCAGGCACATAACCCTTTTCAGTTCAACCTTCTCCATGGCCATTTACTATGGCATTGTTAACCTTGGCAAGATCACCTCCAGCCAAATAGCTTAAACCTAGCCATAACTATCAGGCAATCACACGCGGGAATGCTAGAACAAAAGAGCTAAAATTTCTATCTATTTACACCAAACAAATACAGTCACAATATCCAATGTTCCATCTCCATAGCATCATAGTTTGACTCCAGAGCACAAAAAGTTCAGTCCATGGTGTATCTGTCTGAAACTACGGCTTGCACACTCAAGAAGAACAACACATCAATATTATAATCACCGGGTTCAGACCTGTAAGAAAACAGATAAACGATTAAACTTGTTTATCTTCATCAAGCAAGATTGTGAAGTTTCAACCCTAATGAACCAAACTTCAGAGGTTGCAAAGGACAATTACAGGATATAGCAGCAGTATCATGTCAAGAAATTTTGATAATACAACCTGAGAAATGGGTATTTGGGAGCTGTTTCAGAGCACCTCAAATATCAATAATGAAATCTCCAAGTTGATGATATTAAACTATACATGTTGGAAAACATAATATAGACAGCTCAGAGATATGCCTCTGGTAACCATTCAGATAGCTGGTATTCCATCAAGGAGTTTTCTTACCTCACCAGCCTAACTTTTGAAACAGCAAAAAAAATAAGCATAAAGAAAAATTAAAACTTACCACTAAAAACTGCAAGTTGGATATGGATTTTTTTTCGCTCTCATGTCATCTGCCACTGTTTCATAGCAAACAAGAAATAAATAAAGGGTTAAATATAAAGAGTTCATGCATTTGAATAAGGAGACTGCAAAAAATGTTGCGAGAATTCTCACAAGTATGATATATATATATAATAACATCTATGAGTCCATGATTCATTTGCTGCTATATTCATCGAGATTCATGTTAATTCTACATAAAAAAAAGCAAGAGTTTTAATACTGAGAAAGAATTGGCAATGGCAAAACCTTTAAGACAGGTTCACCCTTATTGAGATTGGTAGATTGCTTGGCAGCAGCCTGCATCTGGGCACGTGCAGCTCTCCCAGCAGCAGACATTTCAAATTGCTCTTGCCTGGTTGTGGTTCAAGTGAATGAGTTAATCTATAAAGAGATAGAGCAAAAAAAATCTATACAGAGGAATAGTAGAGTAATACGTCCGATCTTTGTTACAGGTGATGACTAAATAAAGATGCATATCAAGTAGGATATTTGTAGACAAATAGAAGTATAAAATTATGTCAATAGAAAAAATAGATGTAGTTATCTTCTATCTTGCACCATGCAAACCCACCAGAAATATTCAGCAAACAACAAAGGCCTTGCAAACAAATATCCTTGAAATCCTTCCAAGCTCATTTAGCTTTCCTTGGTAACATCTCCAATGCTAGAAAAATGTCTTCTATCAAAGATTTTACTCAGATGAGAGAGACTAAATAATGATATACAAAATAATCCGCCGTTAGTTGCTCGATGAAAATGGAGATCTGTAACAATAAAGGGAGATCACCCACCAGAACAAACAGAGACAACAGTATTATACAAAGGATAATGTATTATAAAATGGTATTGAAGAATAACTTTGGGAGGAAAAGATACTACGAACTCACTATCCTCTAATAATATAATCATCATAACAAATGAGTTATACTTTTCAAATCAAAGAAAAATACGCACAAAGGTGACTTGAGACGAGTCCATGTGATTTCAAAGCCAGTAGACTTTTAGTGGGGTTAGGTTAAGAGAAGCTATTCCAACATTTATAACAGAAGTGAAGTCTCAACAATTGATAGCGACTCTCACTGTGCAATTCAAAGCAAATATCGCAAGCAAAGTAACAGTTTCAAAAATATGTCAGAGTTTTCATCCGAAGATGCGATAGAGCCGATGCGTATCATGGCAATTCAATCAGAATTAGAACTCGACTCTTAGATAGGCACGATGGAGCTGCTTGGTGGTGTCTCGTCAACCCCGAACAGATGATCAAAAGGACAATCAACCATAATCAGACAAGCTACTATAACAATCGATCCCGTATCCCCTCTGGAACTCGAGTGTGGGACAAAAACAAAAGAAACCTAATTCCGGATGCTTTGAGAGATGGGACCAATGAGGAAAACGGCGAAATTGGAGTGAGTGAAGTCTTGCCTTTTCTGAGCGGCTTCGCCAGCTTTGGCGCGGGCTTCGGCGGATGCCAACCTCTCTTGCTCCCGCCGCTCCTCCTTTCTCCCACCGTCGAAGCAGGCGCACCACCCCATCTTCGCTGGAATCTCCCGTCACCTGTCTTCGTATCCCATTCTCCTATATATATATATATATATATATGTACTATGTACCCACCCTCCCTCCTAGAAGTTTGTCGATTGTTCTGCTTCCACTAATAATATACCTAGACCGGGTGCACGCTGATCCAGGTGTACATATCTTTTCGGCATTACTTTGAGGTTTTCTATCGGCCAATTAACTTTAGGGTGGTTGGGCAAAAAAAAACTTTGAGGTGTGAAGTTTGAACTTGTTTAGTTGGTAAGTAAGAAGTTCGAACCTTCAAATTTGTTATAAATTTGTCCCAATATTTTAATTTTCATATATAAATACTCAATATTTCATCTATGTTACAATTTGTATAGATGGGCTTATATTTTAAAAATCTTTTTAGTAAAAAAAAACTATATTAATTAAATATATTTACCACCATATAATATTTTATATAAAACACATTCGGGTATTAAATTGATAAAAATAAAAAATAAATGATAATTTAATTGATTTAGTTAAGTTTTAACCATTAGTGGATGGAGGAAATCAATGGATAATTGGAGCAAGTTTTCATATATTTTGAGGACTTAATTGATATTTAGAGGGTATAAGTGATGTTCAAGGGTTTGTTCTGGGGACTGTCCAAAAGTATGTCATTTCCATCTAAAGATTAGTCAAGGTTAGCAGGGCGCCAGGGGACTGTCCAGTCTCTCCGATCAGCAACACACGGCGAGATTGGTGGAGTGAAATGAGGTCGCCCGACCGCTTCGACTGTGTTTCTCCAATAGAGTCTCTCGAGATAGACAACGACCTCACGCTGCTTCCGCGTGTGAGGCTCAACATCGCCGTCTACCCGACCAACCCTTCCCAGACGAAGCCCGTCGACGACTGGCAGGTCAAGCGCGCGCTGCTCGACTACCTGAAGAATTCTCTCTCCGTCTCGCTTGCCGTACCCGAGGAGGATGTCGAGGTGGCGCGCGTTAAGGACCTCAAGAAGCGCAAGCGCGACGAGCCCTTGGCCCGCGGCTCCATTGTGATTCGCGACCTAGGGTTCCTGGACAGGAAGAAAAGCTCGAGAATCGACGAGGAGGACAACACAAAGGAGTGTCTGGTTAAGATTTTGGAGAAGAAGTATTCGGAGTGGAGGAAGTATCTGGTCGGTAAAATGGATGGACTTGAGCTCAACTTTGGAGGGCTGAAGTTCAGGTTGAGTGCTTCTTTGCCCATCTCAGACGATTTTGAGGGAATGAAGAAAGAGTGGGAAGAGCATTTCGCATTCGGTAGCAAAGGTTATTGACCTTTTTTTTCACTTGTGAGAATTGTGGACAGATATTGTCGAACTTACACTTTACCTTAGAGCTTATTGTAATTCGAGTGACGCACCTAGAAATGGTCATTTATGTTCAGATTTGAGTTTCAATCACTAAAATTGACTCTTTGTCTGATCAGAATCTGGAGAGCTAGTGTTTTCTTTGCAAGTTGAATGGTTTTGTATGCATATAGATAGAATGGCGGGACTTTGATAAACAGGCCATGTTTCAGAAAAGCCGTGTTGATAACAGTCTCTTATATCTAATTCAGGGTACTCTAGAGGAGGAAGAAGGGAGCCTGATACGATTGTGTTAAGAGGGGTTCCTTCGAGATGGTTTGCTGAGCCAAGAGTATCATCAAAACCATCAATGTTGGTTACACATACTATCTTCTCCACATTTGGTAGTATAAGGTAGTTATCATTGGTGCACTATATAGTTATATTTTGTTAGTAGGTATTTTGTTTTATGAGTTTAAAGGAACAGTTTGTTTAATGATGAAAAATTATTATGCTTTGGTTAGCTTTACTGATATCCACTTTGGGTAGTTTCCTGATATTCGGGAAATCTTTTGTAAACATTGATTCTGCATTTTCTTTTGATTCAGCTATGGATTGCTTCACTTTGATATAATGGATCTATTATCAGGCCATTAATTTTTCTTTCTAACATATTCTCGATGTGCATGCTGTCAATGACTTCATGGCAGAATCTAGTAACATCAAGTGGATTTAGGAAACTTCCAATCTACTAGCCTGCCAAATGTGTGCATATGTTTTACTATAACTATCTTTGTAGACTGATGAAGGCTCAAAAATTAAACTAATGTAGGTAGTATGTTTTGAGCAGAAGATGATAATTCCCAGAGAACCACTTCGCACTTGTAGTTTATCATTTTCTGTTTTCATCTTTTTTCCCTCAATCCTATGTCAGCCACTGGCACTGGAGTACTAATGTCATTATTTGGTGAAATAAATAGCATCATCTTTCTTTTTATAGGAATATTAGTGTTGCTGAAGACAATGACTTTGGTCGAGATGGTGAGGAGGAAGCTGGACTGGTATCAGGACTTCACTGCAAAATTGTTGTCCAATTTGAGAAATTCAAGGACTTCCATAATGCTCTAAAGGTGCTGTGTGGCCGTTCAATGCAAAAGGTTCTTGTTATCTTATTTTCCATTTTCCAGTCTGTATAGTCTTGTATTAATTGATTGAATTCTCAAATTGAAGCTTCACCGCATATTGAATAATCTCTTCTAAGATTAAGATCTCGTAGTAGTTTTTTGTGGACCTTTCAATTACTTGACAAATGACATTGCGGCAAATTACATTAACAAAAAATGACCTTGATATTGTCTGATGAAACCTCACCATTTAATATGTTCTTCACTTCTAAATAATTATTTGCAAATAAAGCTTGATGAGCCAAAATGAAAAATACATGTATCAACCCTAGCCAGAATGAGTATAGATGAACTATTTATTAGGTCTTCGCTTAATGACTAACCACATTTGATCATGCAGCAAGGATCACGGCTACTAGCTGGGTATGAGGTTTCCTGGGATAAAGATGGCTTCTTCCAGGGCTCCAGAAGTCAAAACCAAGGCAAACCTTCAGAGCCGTATTATAGAAGTGAAGCTCCAAATCGTCAAGTTCCTCGCCACAGCCCTGAATATTCTCGGCCAAAGAGATTTAGGGTAGGCAGCAATCTTTTTTATGCTGAAATTTGATGGAGTACTTGTGTGTGTGTGTGTGTGTGGGGGGGGGGGGGGGGGGGGGGGGGGGGGGGGGGGGGGGGGGGGGCGGGGGGAGGGGGGGGTCACTATTTCACAAACATATTTGGTGTGTTGAATAAATCCTAATATTTTCTGTTGTTTGATCATATATGCTTAATAATTCTTTTGCTCGGCAATGATGGTTTCGTCTGCTAGTTGTGTTTCTCTTCTAAAAAATGCTTTCTTGTGCTCCCAATGCAGGAATAGCGCACACCGTCCATGGTGAGAGAGAAGGTTTAAATTACTCTTATTGAGGATTTGGAAGGTGTGAAAACTCAGATGGCAGCCCATAGTTTATTCATATAAATGTAGCTCTGTTGCAGTAGCTTCACTGCACATTCCCTGATAGATTTTGGAATTGTCTGGCAAGCATTCTTATTTGATCCAAAGATTTTACAAAAATGCATCTCTATCTCTGATCAAAGAGCTTTGCCTGCTTCTGTTCTCTCTGTTATCTAATTTTCGGTGTGATGGGAAGTGTTTGTTTTGCTGATATGTGCACACAGCAAATCAAACCCTGCCTGAAAGTTAAAACCAGAAAAGCTTGAGAATGCAAGACGTTTAAGACAATGAGTAAACTTCTCAAACTCTGATCATCCCCCTGTTTACTGTTTCTTCCTCCATAGGACCCTCATGGAATACGGTTCTCCCCCGTCAGTGCAGGGACATTGTACTATTTGTGCGACCTACAACCAGCCTTTGCTTCACCTAACAGGACATTCCAGTTCGTTCGTACTTGTCCAGGCTTCCTCTACTTCTCTGGCAGCACCTGGCCTCTGTTCTGTTCTTAATTCTAACCATGAACCTATTGATTATGATCCATCTTTTGAGAGTGTATATCATATTTCCCGTCTAACAGAACTATATTCATTTTGGTTATCCATATCTTGAACAATTTGGGCTCCAACGACTACATGACAAGGCGTGATGAATTTCTTCCAAAAACAAACTTGGATTTGTGAATAGTGAAATTTGCAAGCCCTTATTTTATGACCCCATTTACAATTCTTGGTCAAGCAATGTCACTATAGTTATTTTTTGGATTACAAATTTCATTTATAAATTAGGGTAATGACTTTTGAAGTTTAAGAACAATTCAAGTGAAGTTTTGATAAATATAATGGTAGGAGATATTCAACCTAAAACGAAATTTGTGTTTCTCAACCAAATAGATTTGAATAATATTGGTTACATCGTACAAATCAAATAAGCCAATATAAGTAATTATATTAAAAAATATGACTCTAACATTATCTCCCCTTTGTGATTTTTCTCTCCACTTCTATTATTGTATTTTTTATCTCCATTCCTATTATCGTGCGCTCTTGACACTTTGATCGCTTTTATTCATTTCGTCACTAAACTTCTCTCAACCCTAGTAGAAAATGAATGCAAATGATAACTCGCGTGCATGGGGGCGGACAACTTTAAATATGCTTGGATCTCGCTCTTATTATCGGTCTAGATTTACTACAAGACATTATGGATCCATGTAATGTCAATACTTTAATTCGTGTACTACGAGTTTTAATTATCCCACTTCCTTTGGCATTGCAGGACAACAAACTACTTATTCCACTTCTCGGCCTTTGGAGCCCTGTCAAATTTGTGACAAACATGAACATTCAACTCATTATTGTCCTTGCTATGATTTTAAGCCTCTTTGACTACTCAAATTCTCTTTTCGACTTCTCAAGTTATCTCTGCTTATTACAATGAATCTAGTCCAAATCATCTTGATTGGTATGTTGATTTAAGAGTGAACACTAATATCACTAATAATTTATTTCACATGTATATTAAGGAGAATGAAACATTTTCTAAGTATCTGTTAATAGGAGACGTGATAAGTTTACCCATTTTACCCTTGAATCTACTTCTCTTAAATTTTCTACTATAACTTTTATCTCAACAATATTTAATATTTTCCTCAAATTTTCCTTAATTTAATATTTGTCTCCCAATTTATTAAATATAATATTTTCTATTTTAAATTTTATCATACTTACTTCCTTATCAAATATGTTACTTCTCACCAAGAGCGGTTGGGCGAAAATCACAAGTGAGAATTGTATTGAATTCGTACTAGTTGTAATTCTTTTACCTTATCTCCAGTTACTTGTTTAAGTTACTAAACTAGCTTTATTATTGTGATATCCTGTTTTTCCTATTATTAGCTGTGTACTTCTTGCCTTTATCATTATATGATTCATCTTGTGATAAAATCTATTAACATTCTTTCCCTTTAACTCACAATGTCAGCCCTTTTCCTCTTTAACTAATTCATACCAACATATAGGGATTCGCTACTGTTACATCCTACATAGGTCGTATTTACTTGATAACTATAGTAAGTTCTCATAGTTTTTTGTAATGAAAAAATGTTATATATTCTATCTATTTTTCTACATTTTATTTGCAAGTTAAAAATTTGTTCGACTATAAAATTAAATTTATTCAATGAGATGGTTCCAAAGAATTTATATCTATCTCTTTTTATTATAAACTTCAGCTTTCCGACATCAGTGATTAAGCATAAATATCGTCATATTGTGGACATGAGATTCACTCTATTAATTCATTATCAGGCTCCATCAAAATTTTGGGATTTATTGTGAACATAGGACTCACTCTCTTAATTCATTATCACTCTCCATCAAAATTTTGAGATTTTACATTTGATGCATTTGTCTATCTAATTAATTGCCTTCATACTCATTCCCTAGGGTTTTTTTGTCCTTATACGATACTTTATTCATAACTCTCTTAATTATAAATATATGCGTGTGTTTGGGTATCACTATTTTCCCTACCTTCATCCCTATATATCTCACAAACTTCAGTCTTGATCTCCTACTGGTATTTTTCCTCGATATCATTCTCATTATTTTGATTACTACATTGTGGATCATATTAATCACATCTTTATCTAACGCACTATTTTTTTTAAAAAATAATATTTTCATTCTTAATATATCTCCCTACGCTTTCATGTTCCCCTCCCACTCTACCATCTCATCTCACTTTAGCTTTATAATAAAGTATGTTATCTCCCTCTTTTCCCTCCTTTTCAAACGGTCTCTCCTATATAAAATTATATAACATAAATATTATAAATAAAAAATTATTATAAAAAATATTTTTAATAATATATAATAACTAATAAATTATTTAATTTAATTAAAACAATAAATTTATCTTACTAATTTTTTTCATTAATAATCCTTATGCTCAATTTCTCTCCATCCAAACTATTCATTATTAAAAAATTTTAACAACTCTAAATTTATCACTTCATCTTCACTACAAACCCCTTCCTCCCCCTCCAAATCACTCAATCCAAATATAGGTTAAAATTAATAATTCATACATATTAGTTTATCTATCAAAATATTTTTAATTTAATAATTGAAATATTATGAATACTAATTTTATTTAAAATGATATAGTAATAATTTTTTTAATAAATTATTATTGATTAATATTTAAAGTAAAATTAAGTTATTTTTTGCCCAAATTGAAGAATATTAGGGAATTTTCTTTATAATAAGGCCAAAATTTGTAAATAAAATTTTATAAAGTGAATGAAAATAAAACAAATACTAAAATTACATTAAAAAAATATCCTAATTCACATGTTTAAATAAGTAGAAAGGATAATATTTTAATAAGAAGATCAACTTATTCCTAAATCCAAGAGTTTAAAGAGCTGATCTTTTGAGACATTGGAATTTGTTTTTTATTATGAAATTTAAATATCATTTTATTCTCATATAATATGTTTATAAATATATTATATAATAAAAAAAGTGTATACAAATAAATGTTTTACTAGCAATATTTTTTATGTAATTAATATACTTAGGCAAATATATTATAAATTTTATTCTTTTACATTGTATATGGTTCCAATATATTTTATACTTCAATTAATGATATATCATAAATTAATATTTAAATATGAATGTTGTAAATGTACAATTCTTAGCATAACAATCAAAATATTATGTACGCATAATTTCTCATTACTATCTATCCTTATAAGCTTATGAAAATTTTATTGTAATTGAAAAAAATGATATTAAAATACTTAAATAAATAATGTAACATCTCCACGAGAGAATCTATCATAATGTAAGTCAAATTAATATAAAACCGACAAAATATAATAAATTAATTTTTAAACTTAACTAAAATTTTAAAATTTTTATAAATGAACGGTAGTGTTTACAAAATTTTAAAATCTCATAATTAATTAATTGAGTTATTTTTTTAATCTCAAATTAGTTTTCTTGCACTAATTTGATCTTCTAGCCTTATACTTCTCATCTTATTTTTGGTTTCATGAAAGTGATGAGCCATGAGTGAGTTTACTTTCCATCCAGCATTGATGTACTGATTTTAACCTCAATTCAAAATTGCACATGAAATCTTGTCTAATTTTTCAAATTTTAATATTTTTTCTTTTTTTATAAAATACTAATATTTCTGAAAAAGTTTTATTTATTTCACCTATCAAATTCATATGTTAAATAGACAAATTTCATCACAAGCAATATAAATTTTTCATATTTCATATAATCAGGTTTCATATTATATCAATTAAGTACCAATTTCCAATAAATATATATTTTACTTGTAGCAATTGTCCCACAATCACAATAATTCATTTAGATTAAATAATGCCACCATTATCGGTGAATCATTGTACCATATAATTACGATAAATCACATAATTCCCAGTAAGACCATGACGACCTATTCAAGTTAATTGGACGGTCGAGTACAATTGTCCATGCGTTATACAATCATTATTAGATCTTAAACTCATTTTATTAATATTTTTAATAAATATTAAGTTTAAAGTCATTTTTATAAAAATATTTATTTTTAAAATAAATGAGCTTTAACCCATTTTTTAGATTGGTGAATATTAAATTCGTTTTCAAAATTTCAAATCTTAATCTGTTTTTCAAATTGATGTGCGGTGTTTCTAAAATATTGAACATTAATCTATTTTTCAAAATTATGGATATACTATTATTGAATAATTGGATTTTAGCTCGGTTTTCAAAATTTATCCGTGAAAAGATTATTTTTCAAATGATCGTACCTTATTTCATTTTTCAATAATATGGGTATTAAGTTCATTTTTAAATTATTAATTTATAAAAATTCTTTGTTTATGTTTTCTAAACTTTATAAAATATTTTTTAAAACAATCACATAAACAAATAGTAATTTTACAAATTTGTAAAATAAAATCATAGTTGTAATTAATAAATTTACTCTGATTTATTTTTATAAGAATTTCACTCTAATATATGATTAAAATAAGGAATAGATAATCTATAATTTATTTATTTTTTACATTATTTAAGAAATAAGCAATTTAATATTGAATATTAGTTATTTATAAAACTTGTGAAAAATTATTAATATTCAATTGATTTAGACGGTTGTAGCTTATAGGCATTTTGAATTATTCTTATTTATTTAGTAAAGTGCAATGTTCTTTAACCTTCTAATTATTAGTTTGAGTCTCATTGTGATTTAGCCCTTAAATATCTTTTACTTGAACTGGTAGGTTTTAAAGTATATATTTATTTTACACTTAAATATTTGGTTTTGAGATCAACAAAATCAAATAAAACCCTATTTTTGTTAAAATAATGTGAGAACATTTTCATAATAATTCAAATAAAGTTCTATTTTTTTGCTCAAATAAAGTTATAATTTTTTTAAACTTGAGTCAAATAAGGTTACAAAGTTTTTAAGGTAGTTCAAATATGACGTAAATAGGTTTATTTGAGATAATATGTAATTACTAATATTTTATTTGAAATATTATATAAATGTTTGAGTTTTATTTGAGTTGAAAATTTATAGTATTATTTAACTTTTATAAAAAAAATAACAATTTATTTTTCAGCCTCAACTTCTCCTTTAAAACTTACATTCATATCCTCTAGTATAATACATGTAGGTTTTATTGTGCAAAAAAAATAATGCATGTAGGTATTATATATAGAGAGAGGATTCAATTTCAGTTTCAGGAGAGCCGCTTTTTCTGTAATACATAGCAATAGCAGTCCTGTTATTTCACCTCTGAGTTATGCCAACATTTGGATCATTATGGCAATGCAAAATTAGTGTTCATTCTATTCTATTTAATATGAGGGGAAAATATGTAATAATAAATGCAAATTAAATGTTCAAACTATTTGTAGCCGACATTAAGCAATTTGACTGGATGTGCGAGGTTGAATCAAATTGTGTGCATTATTTTGGATTCTTGCATTGGGCTCCATCTGCTGTGCTTCTTCCTTGAGAAGGATATTCCCTCTTTCAACTTTACAGCAAATGGTATAATTATATAATTAGGGACTATATGTTACTTCTTTGCTAGCCTTTTCCCCCTTTCTTTCTCCTTTCCCAAAGTTTATGCTCAGTGTAGACTACTACTACTCCATAAAGAAGAACCTTAAATACTGTGTTGTCCTATCCCCCGTGTTATGATTCTGCTCTCAAATGAAATGGCTCCTTTTACAAAGTAATAATCTGAGTTACAAGTACCATATGTGGACCAATGTACACTGTTGTGGCATGAAGAAATGTGAAAATGGACCATTTATTTCGATTTGATGGTATATCATATATGTGAATTCATCTTTACCTTTCCTCCTTTTAAGTTAATTATTCACTCATGTTCATAGAGCATCCTCCTCCAAAAGACAAATCAAAATGCCTATAAGCATGGGCTAAATGTGCAAAAAAAGGAGCACACATGCTATCTCCAGCAACTAATCATCCTGTTGACAAGAGATAAATTGGCATGAGAGAATCCATCAATGGATGGTTGTTTGGCCAAAAGAAATCTATGTAAGGCTTTCATTATATATGTATAGAGTGCAGAAGAGAAGGGTCAAATTCTGATTTCACTCCCAGTTTAACTTCCATTTCCTAGTTATTCACATGGCCTGTGGCAACTAGAATAATTATCCAAGACTGGACATCCACCACAGGCTCGTCGGCTCGTCTCACTCACAAGGTAATCAGAAAATCCTAATTGGAGCTCCCTTTGATTTCTCTTGCTGGGGAATTTCCCATGGAGAAAAGCACATGTCATTTTGTTCTAGGCGCATTCTAGAATATGCCTTGAGATGGAGCGATACTAATGCAACTGCCCACATTGGCCAAAAAGAGATTCATGCCAATCTCACAGAGACACTTTACAAGCTTGTCACTTGTAACGACACAGATCCGAAATGAACGAACACATGGGAGGAAATCAAGCAACAAACAAGAGCCCATTAAGAACTCCAATTTTACCACACTCCCATAGTCTTAAATCCGACAGACTAAACCGAAAATATGCGGTGTGCCATTGAGTTTCTCATCTTATAAATTCTGAACGCCAGCGTTTGATTGTGTGGACTATGGTGTATGCATGTCAGCTCTTCCTGATAAAGTCATTGTCGAAACTGCATTCTTGGAATTGTATACCATTTTGGGTGCCTAAGCCGTAGCTCAAACTTGGAAGGTCAACCATAGAGTTAATCATATCATACCAGTTGACACTCGCAGCTCCGGGACAAGCAGCGTCGATACACTCATCCAGTAAGAAGTCAGCCCTGTCAAACGGCCTCTCGTGGTTGGCCAAAAGCTGTGTTTCTTCAGCCGTGCAAGGAAAAGCTTTTCCACCTTGCTCATCTCCAAGCTGTAGGGCTGCAATGGTGGCCGGAGAGACCATGGCCACCGATGCCCCATGCACATAATTAGGGTTTTGAGGAGGCGAAGGTGAACTCTGGCCAATCGGGTAGTACTGATCAAAACTCAGCGGCCCGTTGAAGACTATCGTCCGATCCTCAAGGTCCGAGTGCAGCGTAGGTGTTGTTTGAGCCAGCATCGGTAATTCTTCCAAAGTTGGGGTAATCTGGTTTCTACACAACACGAAGCTATAAGGGCAGTCGATTTGATTCTCCCTTCCAGATATCGACCCCATCGAATTCTTCAACCCTCCCTTCCTTATGTCGTTGTTGTTTCCTTGACGATCACGTTCCTTCCTTTGCTTACCCAGCAACTTTTTCTTCAGCCTAGTGTTCCAATAGTTCTTTATATCATTGTCGGTTCTTCCGGGCAACTGGGCAGCAATTATTGACCACCTGCTTGGTCGCATAATTTGTCGATCATTATATATACTGCCATATTGGTATAAACTGAGTCTGGATATCTATGTGTGGCAAGGGATAGAAATGGTACAGGGGGAGGCATAATACATACCTGCTCCCAATGCTCACATAAAGACTGCAGATTAGGCCGTCCTCTTCTTCGGAGAAGCCGCCATGCTTGATGTTGGGGCGTAGATAGTTCAGCCATCGGAGACGGCAGCTTTTCCCGCATCTCTTCAGCCCTAATATTTCCGGCCGGTTAATACTTATTAGTCTACATTAACACAGGCATAGCTCACAAGCATACCAGAATGAGATTACAACAACTTGATTCACTGAATGATTGAGGAGATGATGAGAAAATAATAGTTAAAGGACGGGACTGGTTAACCATCAATAGAAGAGAAGAGCTTCGGCATCAACAAAATTGAGCTAGCTACCGATTTTTTGGGGCAAGACGATCCAGTTGCCACCGGTGCCATGCTGCTCGATATAGGACCTGAGCTTGGCGTCTTCTTCAAGCGACCACGGCCCTTTCTTCACGCTTGCTTTGTCACAGCAAGGAGCTCGTCCCATGGCTGATTTACTCCACAGCGAGATCTTCTGCAATTGAGAAGGAGAGAGGGTGAGTGAGTAATGAATAGAGGGCAGCTACAAGATGATCAAATATACAGATGGGTCTTTATTCAATTATTAGAAAAGCAATTCAATATCAATATGGTATGGTATGGGCTATAATAAATAAAAATCATAACTTGGATTAGATTATTGCTAATAAAATTCTCAATGATTTTCCATTTTCCCTTCATTCAATTATTTTATTTCTAAAATAAAATAATAAATTAAATTAGAATGTTGACAGAGCAGAGAGGGAGATGGTATCTGATTGTCTGTCGTGGATGAGAATCGCGATATCAGACAGAGATTTCATACGAGCCCACATGGCCAACAGTTGATTCCACTCACTGGGCATCCATGCTCTACCTCTGGATAAATGGCATTATGTTTGCATGTCTTGCTTGCCTAGTGCCTATCCATTGTAATTTCCACTAGTCAATTAGTATTTGCTGCTGTGTGTTAAGTGAAGATGTCTAAAGTTGAAAAATCAGAGGCAGGAATGTATTCTCTACTGAAAATTAGGTGAAAGATAGTTTGAATTGAGTGATTTTGAGGGATTTGAAAAATAGTAGTTTGGAGTAGTGCAAAATTTAATTATTGGTAAAAATAATGGAGTGATTTGTATTGGTAAATAATTACCTACAAATTTATCTATTTACACTCCTATATAATTAATCATATTTATAGAAATGGTGTAATTTATTAATTAAATTAATTTAATATCTTCATTTGATTATATTATTATTTATTTAAATATATACTTTAAATTTATATATTAATAATATTCTATATAAAATTATATAATACAAATATTATAAATAAAAAATTATTATATAAAATATTTTTAATATAATTTAATTATACATAATAGCTAATAAATTATTTAATTTAATTAAAATAATAAATTTATTTTTTTTAATTTTTTCATTAATAATTATTACATTTACTTTATATATATATATATAATTTATTATTAAAAAATTTTAACACCTTCAAATTAATTTACTTCTCCTCCTATCACTTTACCTATAAATCCTTAGGAACTAATTAATTCAAACATATGATTAGTTATCACAAACATTTTCTTTAATTTTAATTATTATTTAACATTATTTTTAAAAAATTGTAAGAAGTAGAGTTAAATAAAAAGAAAAGCAACCATATGGATGACTTATATGACAAATTAAAAAATATATTGATAATATATTTAATTAGTGCATTAGGTGACAAACACATTTACTTGATAAACACATATTCTAAGATTTTATTAGTGTGTATACAATTTTTGGAGAACTTGATTGATGCATACTATATGGATAACCAAAAAAAATTCTCCTCGGAAATGGGATCACCTAAGCATAAATCACTAGATGTAATTAATTGTTGCCACCGAGTCTCTAAACCCTTCTTTCAGAATAAGTCACCAAAACAATAAACAGTAAAATTTTAAAACAAAACCAAGTATAGAAGTGTATTGTGAATGGTAAATAATGATTAAATATTGTAATTTAAAAAATTATAATTAATTAGTAAATTATAAAAAATTATGAAAAATAATTATTAAGTGTATTGTATATAAAAATCATATCGAAGGGTAGGTAAACTAAATTGAATTGGTTTAAAATTTTATTTTTTTAGTTAGCTTAAAAATATTAAATTTAATAAATTAAATTTACAATTATATATAAAATAATTTTAAAAAATTTTAATTTAAAAAAACGGTTGAATCAGATATAAATCGATTAATTTTTTATTTTAGTTCACCGAACTCGGTTGGATTAAAACAGTAAACGAATCAAACAATTAAAATGTAACACATATATTTGATCAGAAAAATTTAAATTAGCAACAATTTATTAATAATAGAGAAATATGTGTCTCAATTAACGGTAAATATCGGAAACGATCTATCAGTAATACTAACCAATAATAAGTTTAACTGTAACAATAATATTAAATTAGTAATAAAAATATAGGAGAAACGAATTAACAATCCGAGCTAATTTCGATACAATTAAATTAAAATAAGAGAATTATTATAATATATTAAAAATTTTAAATAGAATACTCAAATTTATGAATTAATAAAAAATAATTTTATTGTATCTTATCTTTTTTGTGTTTTTCTAATATTAAATATGGTGAAATTTATTATTTACATATTTAAATTGATATAAAAGTAATTTCAAGTAGAAAAATTACAATTTCTCTAAATTCAATAAGTTTTAATTTAAATTTAAAGTTGAGGAATTTTTAGTTGTTTCCAAACCTATTTATCTAATTCTACCAAAAGAGTGATTAATTATTCTCTCAAAATTCATATATTCACATATACTCTACGGTTTTACTAAATAATAGTTTTTACTTGGAGTCCATGAAGACAAATTGGGTCCAGAGATTTCTGGCCGAAGCCCATAAAGCCCAGACTGGAAATATAAACAAAGGGATGCAGATCAGATAGCCTTTGCCATCTGACGGAAAAAAGATAGTCTTTGCTATCCAATTGGGAGGCTCGTAGCTACTAATTACAACTGAAACACGGAATATGTCTATCTCCGCTCTGTTTGGCTGCCCGGTGGCCGTTTCTCCGGTCTCCTCCCTCGCAGTGCGCATCGGCGGTATGGTCCAGCCGTCTCCTAGAACATCTAGCGGAGGCATTGCTATAGAGTGCTCATCCAGACCGAAGAAGAAGGCGACGGCGCACCACATGAAAACGCGGCCGAAGAAGACCCGACCGTGGGACATCAGGCGGAAGCCCACCGTGTACCCACCGCTGCCGCTTCTCCCTCCCGACTGGACGCTCGTCTCAGGTGGCGAAGAATCGGCCGATGCGGCCCTTCCTCCTCTCCCTCCTAGCGAGCTGCAGGCTCCGCCTGCGAGTTAGTGTGGGTACTGTCGCTGGAATCTTCTGTACTTTTGGTGCTCTGATGTTAGCTTGAATTTCCGGGGTATCTTGTTTGGAGTCAATGTTGCTGATTATTTCGTATTGACGGATATTTTGATGAAATTCTCTCTAGCAATTGCATAAATTGGCCAAAAAATCACTTGGGTCTCTTTGAGCAATGGCTGCCGCCAATCCACTTAGTGGTTTGCCATTTTCCTTGCGAATCTTGCTAGTTGCCAATTTTGGGATGTCCACGAATGAAACCCATTGAGCTGTTGAATTGGCTATCGACTAAATGTAAATGAAAGGAAGTGCATTCTGCCGTACAATAGGATGTCTCTGGCAGTTTTGGGACTTTGAGATTCAATACAAATTCTTGTTTGCCTGATTGGGAATTTTTTAAAGATTTTCATAGTCTACTCTAGAGAAACACACTGACCAAATATTGAAGGAGATCTTTTGCTGTCTCATCACCCTTCTTTATCGGTTTTTGGAGTCGGAATTCAAGGGCCTAACCCGTGGAGGGCATTACCGTGTGAGCAGATCCCATAATAATCCCACTTAATATTTAGAACAATCCATGATCTTCTTTGGTTCTTATGCTAAGACTATACTATACACCTGGGTTTAGTCTCTAGCGCTGTTGAACCCATAAGCAAAGGGATTTTTGTGATAAAATTCAAGTTCTCGGCTGTTTCCACACAAAATTTAGAACGAATAGCTGCTCTTTGACTATAATGTCCACCAAGAGAAGCACGTTGACCTAATGGAGCATTCTACTTTATAATAAGACTAATTGTGCACAAAGAGGAGATGATGTTCCTTGGTGTTCTGGTAAATAAACATGGGACTCAGTAACTGAAGGACTGGAGAAGAGGAGGATCTCTAACGGGAGCTGAAGGGCTTGTAGGTCTTGATGCCCATAACAAGGCCTTGGACAGAGCCAAGGGCACTGAGGAGAGATACAACCAGGCAGGCCAGGCTGAGTATCTTCATCCACGTCCAGGGTAACGAGTACTTCTTCATCTTTGTCCTGGCCAGGTAGATCTCCACAGGAAAGAAGACTGTCAATGGCCAGAAGGTTAAGGCCCCGAGCAGACCCAGGATGTCATTGAAGAAGGGGAATATCATCGCGACCAGGGTAATTATTATCACGTACACCGTCCTCCAAGTCAACCTGAACATGTTGAAGTTGTAGGACCCCAAGTAGATCTCCCGATTAATGAAATTGCTCTCCGGCCACCTATCAGAGAACAATTTCTCCACAAATCCGAAGAAGGGCTGTACAAATACCTGCAAGGAGAACGAAACGGAACACCAGAGATGATATATTAATATGTATGGCTGCTGCACCACATGCATAAATCACATAATGGCCATGCTGAATTTGAATTGATCTATAATGAGTTATGACCTGATATGCCCCAATTATGTGGACCACGGTGCATACGTTCGCAATGTCTATGAGCCAGAAGGGCTCATAGAACCCGAACCCTGTGAGGAAGTTTCCGGGTGCATCATTGCCAAAGGCTGCGTAACCGATGCACCCGCACATCATGTAGAAGAGTGTTGTGGTCGTGACCCCTACCAGGGATGCCTTCTTCATGACCTTGTTCTCCGGAGGACTCGACTTCAGTGTGTCCTGCAAAAATCAAGAGACGACTGACTGGAGGATGAAAAATACTAGTAAAAATCGGTCAAGTAAAAGTCTGACCTATAATCAAACATACCCATGGATGGCTAGGAAAAACTTGCCTGAATTTCGACTAACACCATAGAATAAGAGTACGCGAAGGCTATGTTGCCGATGGCTTGGAAAGTCCGCCACACTTTATCTATGGCAGTCACATCCACCCCGATCGTCACCCCGGTCAAGGTTGTCCTCGCATGAGCTCCCCCTAATCGTGCAAATTCACATCAAACTAAAATTACAGAGACGAAGTAACCATGCGAGAGAATAAGCTGTTGTGTTATGTAGGCAGTGTACGTATGTACCCACTATTCTGGCGATGGAGAGGCCGATACCAATGGAAGAGTATGCGAAAGACATGACAGAGGCAACTACGGACAGCCATGAGAGCTTATGGAAGTTTGGGATCTGGCAGAGTACGATCTCGATGCAAGCGAATATCACCATAAACGGGTAGTTAGATACGTGACACCTGACGAGGTGGCCATTATTGTGGAAGCAGTTCGACCTTATCACAGCACTGGAGAATACAGACCAGTCTGTATTAATAAGACTTACACCATGCTAACAGATGTGTATGGTAACAAGCATGGATTATTACATTATATGGACCATATCAGAAGACTTACACCATGCTAATAGATGCAGTAATAGTGTAGCCGATGGTTGTACCAACAATATTCCCGTACTGGGCTAGTCCACATAGCCTAACTTTCCATCCCCCTAATATAAAACGAAATAAATAAATAAACATGGAGTAAGTTCATTTACCATGAATCACAGAAAATCATGCCAGAGATTCAATGAAGAACTTCAGAGAAAAATTATAGGATGGAATTGAAAATGGAGTTGTAACATTGATAGATTTTTTATTAGGTTTATAAATGACCATTTTTATAGGATGCACGCATGAGGGCTGGCTTGCCTAGGTTGCTCCGAACGACGTCCATGTAGGTGTAGTTCCGCTTGCCGGTGATGGGGTCAGGCGACCGGTAGCTGTCCGCTAGGACTGTGGAGGTGAAGTAGGTGATTAAGGAGAAAGCCATGAGAACTGCAGGGCCGGCTGTCCAGCCCAACTGGGCTATCGCCCATGCCAACGACAGCACCCCAGATCCGATCACCGCCGTTATGATGTGCGCACTTGCAGAAGTTACAGTCCCTGAAATCCACCATAAAAAATATGAAAATAGAAACAACTAGATTCTATAACTGTTAGTGTTACCTGGTATCATCTTCTACTTTCATCATCCCTAACCAAAATATGCTTATATTCACATTGCATCATAGAGAAATGGGAAAGAGAGCTCAGTAGGCCATAATATTCAATCAACAAGTGAAAAATGAGAATAATTCCCAAACAAAAAAAAAAAGAAGAAAACATTATATGTCACATAGATATTACCCGTCCTTTTGATACGGCCATCATCGTCCATATTTTTGTGTGAGTCTAGATTGTTATTCACAACCGTGGGAATGTCCTCCTCCAAGGAGATGCTACTGCTGTTACCTTTCCATTGATCCATCTCTCTCCCTTCCTATACTGTCTTGTTATATATTGCATTTATGAGAAATGTGTAATAAATGGAAGAAGGTGAAAAGAAGGGCTATGTTTTGAATGTGGTCTCATATCGAGGAGGCAATCCATAAATAGTTATCCTGTTTTTTTTATGGTGATGATGTAACTCCATTAATGGATGTGTCATTACCTTAAATATGTTAATTAGACATTAAATCCATTAAAAAGAATATATGTGTGATTGCCTATTCATTTATAATAATATATATAGAAAATTAAATAATACAAATCTAGTTGATATAGATAGAACTGCACTTTATGTGTGACTAACTCTGTTTAAAATGATATAATTAATACATATTTTTTGAAAATATGATAAATGGATAATAATTGCTCATAAATCAATTTATATATTTTTATAGTTTAGGTGGCTCAAAATTTTAAAATTTTGTCCTTTTCAGTCAACAGTTTTTTAGTATTTTGTTATTAGTCTAAGATGAAATATACAACAAGACTGCATCAACTGATTACTATAACAATTAAATGAATAAATTAAATGTATCACATTTATAACAAAATATTATAGTTTTTTATTAATAATATAAAAAATGCTATTAAGAAGCCAGATCAATAGCTTTGAAATAGTGCCAATTCATAAATCAATTCAAACTTCTCTCAATTATTTCATTTAAACTCAAATTCAATTCATAATTTTTTTTCTCAAAAAATTCACAATTTTGAATGATTTTAAACACTCTAATATTTTTTGCATATTCATTTTTATTTATCTTTTTTCTTATTCTAATATCATTTTTATTTTTATATTTTTAAAATAAATTTATATATAATAATATTTTTTACAGAGTTGCTTGATATAATTATATGAAAAAATTATACATAAAAAATATATTTATATTTATATATAATATAATTCAGTATATATATTATTTCCTTTTTATAATTATATAATATATATCTATCTTATTATATAATTAATATTAATTTATTTTTTGTTATAACAAATAATTTATATTATATAATTTATTTATATTATAACATTATGATAAAATCTATCATATATAATATAATTATATATTTTACTTAATATTATATTTTATTTAAACTTTTTATATATTATGCAAGAGTAATATAACAGAAATTAGACGCAGTGACATTTTGGGTGTTAAATTATAAGATTGAATAATAGATTTTAAAATGTATTTGAAAATGGTTTGTAAGATTAATTATTATTTTTATTAAGTGTATAGATGTATTATTCCATTTTTATATATGCATGTCTAACACAGAAAAAATTCAAATAACAAATAGTGTATATTATTTAAGGAGTACACGTGACCAGAAAACATATAAATATTACTATATATATATAATTTTAATTTATTACATATAAATATTTGTAAATTTTTAAAAAGGCATTATTATATATATTGTCAAATTATAAATAAGTTATTAATATAAAAATTATATTTATATATTAAATAAAATTATGATTTATAAGTTATTTGTATACATTTTATTTTTAATACATTTCATAAATTATGATTTTACATGTAAATTTGTAATTTTTTTATATACACAAATTTTATTTTGTGTAAAATTAAAACTGAAACATTTATTCATATTGTTTTTTTATGTTAACGCACTATTTCTATATAACACTTTAATGAATTTATCATAACCACAAATATGATAATAAGAAATCAAAGTCATTAGAAAGAAACGATTATATGTGTGACTACCTCTTCATCTATTAGGGTGGTTGTTTAGAAAAATTATAAAAAATATATATAATTGATAAAATAATATTTAATATATATATATATATATACTTATTTAAGACAAACCTATTTATTATACATAGAGATTCTCTTGGTGTATGAGTAATAAACACTTATAAATCAATTTATATATTTTTATATTTTATGTGGCTCAAGAATTTATAAGTTTGTTATTTTCAAAAACAACTTTTTAATTTGTGCAAAAAAAAATAACATCTTTTTATTATTTTGTGATTAGTCAATTATAAGAGATGGACAACATTTATAAAAAAAAATATTATATCATTTATTAATAATATTATTCAAAAACTTTTCAAATATTAATAAATCTTGTAATAATGTATTGCGAATTCTTTTAAACATCTCTAAATTAATTAATTTAAACAAAAATTCAATACAAGGTTTTAGAAGAATTGAAATGAAATGTATCTTTTTTTTACATAAATGTAATATTTTTATATATTCATTTTTTATCTTTTTTCTTATTCTATTATTATTTTTAATAATATATTTTAAAATAAATATATAAATAATATTTTTATTTATATAATTATTATATATAAAATATATTTATATATAATATATCTTAGCATATATATTATTTTTTGTTACTATTTTTCAATATTTATATGCATATATTATTGTAGCGTTAATATTGATTAAGTTTTTCTTGTAATAATAATTTATCTGATATTATTTTATAATATAATAAAAACGTGAGAAATATAAATTATTATATATACTTTATATATAATTATATTTAATATTTAATATTTATATATTATATAGGAGTACGAGTTGGACGGAAATTAAAATAGTTTCAACTCTCAACTCTTAAGTGGAATGGAATTGAAAATGCATTGGAAAATGGTTTCTGACATTGACAAGTATTTTTATTATTTTTATGGATATTCAGTCAATTTTTATAAATGTATGTATGTAAACAAGACAAATGGCATGTAGCGGAGAAATAATATAAATATATGATAAGAAAGTAAATGAGTTATAGTTATATTTTGTAATTGTAAAATTTAGTGATAAAAATTATAAATTATACAAATTATTTATTAATATAGAATTTTAAGTTTATGTACATAAAAATATTTGTGATTTTTTAAAATATAAATTTATATATATTACAAATGTAGAAATAAGTTATTAATATAAAAAAACATACTTTTATATTAAATAAATTAATTAATAAATTGTGGTTTTGCAAGTAAATTTGTAAATTTTTATATACAAAAAAATCTTATTTTATATAAAGTTTACAATTTTATATGTACATAAAATAAATTAATATAGGTAATTTACAATATTTTTTAAATTATTTATATTTATAAATTATAATTATTGTGTGTATATACATTGATATATATATTTTTAATATATAACTACTTTCTAAAAATATTTATATAAAATTATAAAATTTGACATAGACATAAATTTATAAATTATTTTATATAAATGTATTATTTTTCATATTTGCATAAAATAAAAATTATTTGTACAACATCACACAATATAAATTTGGATGTGTATATATTGAATACATGATAACTGTATTACATGAATTAGTTATTATTTGATATAAATTTATGAATTTTTTTTATAGAAATAAGATTAGTACCATACAATTCCTAAAATAATGAATAAAGCAAACAATTAAATATATATAATAAAGTGAATGAAAAATACTTATTAAATTTATAGTTAATTATTTAATCAATTATGTAATGAACTTTTTTTACATTTCACTCACTGAAATAAATGTCATAATGAGAAGGTTTTGATGGGAAAAGAATATGGAGTGAATTAGTAAATGAGTTAGTAAACTTAAATGAAATGGAAAGAACTTATCATAAAAATAACTTGAATATTGCTAAAAATTAGAATTCTTGCCGGTTAGGGTTATAAAAGTACTTATTTTTGTAAAATTGATTTTATACATGTTTGTTTAGTTTATAAGTATAATGGAAATTGAATAAATTTAAAATAGTGTATTAAAAAATGTGAAAAAATAAGATTGAAAAATTATAAATATAAAATATAATAACAACTATTTATTAATAATTTACTCGATTAATTAAATATAGGAGTATATATCTCATAATAATATAAATATAAAAATAAAAAACATAAGAATATATATAATATAATATTAGTTAACTAATATTATATATATTATAACCACCTAAAATATAGTAATAATATATTTTAATATTTTTTCTCAAAAATATTACTACCAACCACTCGAAATGAGTTTACAAATATTAAAATTGTCCAAAAAAATCGAAATCGAAATCGAGTGTATAAATACTTTGGTAGTATATTATTTAGTTAAACATTAATGTTAATAAAAAAAATATTAAAAATAATATGACTGATTTTGTCACCCTAATTTATTTTTTTTATCCTATTATCACCTTTTCACTATTTTCGATATATAAGTATACCCCCACAGATAAAAATAAGTGGTAATTTAATATACTTAGTTTATATATAATAAAATTATCAAAACTAATTTAAAATAAGGAATTTATACCAGTTACCTAAGGTGTATTCTGCTATTCTGGCAAGTTGAATTTTTCTATTTCTAAAAAAGAAGAATAAGAGCGTATAAATTCTAAAATTCAGTTAGTAAGGTTTTGTATTTAACATAACATACCTAAATTTATTTTTATTAGCAATAATTTTTTAATTATTTACTACAAATTTCTAATTTTATTTTATTTATAATTTCATACCTATATAATTTTATTAAAATAAAATTATTTAAAATTAAAAAAATATTTATAATTATTTTTTAATTATAATTAAATTACTAAAAATTATTTTTAATTATAATTAAATTCTCAAACATTTACAAATTGACACTGAAGTGGTATCAATTTCATAAAAATCTCCAATTTTTAAAAAATATCTGATTTACTTAATTTGCTCAAAACTTTTGTACCCAAATATTCAATTTATCAAATTAACCAATTAAACTCATTTAATTTTCTCCTATCATATCACTAATCATCTCCTATACCTCTACACAATCATGCCAAGTTTTGAATTGTTCAATTTGGTTTAAAATTAAATTAAAACGAAAATAGAGAGAAAACTTCAATTTATTACAGAGAATGTACAATTGTGGAATCTCTTATTATAGGAGCTACCTCTGGTCGATAGAATAATTTTAGGATCAAACTTCACATTAATTGGTGACCTAAGTAAGGAAAATTTTATCAGTAAAGTTTTTCTTATTTTTTCTTTATAAATTTAATATTCAGGTGAAGAGTGGCATAAATTGCTTACCAAAAAGGCTAAGGGAGGACGAGGCTTCGCTTTGAAGAGTTGTGGGAGGGTTGGTCTGATCGCAAGAGGTCAGGAGTAGTCGAAATTGGGCTCGAAAACTTCTACCCGAATTTGCTTGTCGGAGTGTATATACTGTGCGGGCTCACTAAGCTTCTCCGATAATGGGGTATGTAGGAAGGTAGAGAAATTTCTTAGGATTCCGCTCACTAAGCTTCTCCGATAATGGGGTATGTAGGAAGGTAGAGAAATTTCTTAGGATTCCAGAAGACCCGACTTTGCATTCTGAGGTGAAGAAAAAGGTCGATGTCAAAGGTTTAGTTTAGGAATGGTCGGAATTGGGAGCAGTTCATATTATTCGAGCTTTGGAAGGGTGAGAATGATGAATAGAGTGGAGCTCATTATATAGGGAGCTCGGCTACTTCCATTCTTATCCATATATCCATTCATCAACCATTAACTCTCTGATTTACTCACTTGTCGGAGATATTTATTGGCTGCCAAAGTTAAGGCATTTGTTCCACTCTCACTTTTCTAAATTGATAAAATGTTGAAAACGACGAGCTTTGCACGTGTGAGATACCATAGAAGGCTTAATGAGTGGTTGGTTTCACTAACTTGTCATATTACCCAATGTGCGAGTCACCTGATGACTAGTTCACCAGACACACGACCTCCCATTAGTTAATTTATTTGTCATGACATTTGACTAAATCTCACCCTCAATTAACCATGACACATGACTACTATAATTGGCTTGATTTAAATCCATCATTTTCCCTCTCTAATGTGACAATGCCACGTGTCATCCTCTGATTGGATGTGACCTTGCCATGTGTCGATTTTTAATTAGTCAATTTTTTTCAAAATTCCTATTCGGCCACTAACCTGAAACATTTATCACGTGTTAGCATCTTATTGGTAAGCCCAACTGACGATAATTTTCCTCAACTGACCGTTAATTGAAAATATTTGTCACACTCGAATTGGTCAATTTCCAATTAGAGGCATACAATTCAAGGGTAATAGCAATAGATGATGGCCACACACAAGAATTAGAGGCGTACAATTCAAGGGTGCAGACCTTATTGAAGGTGAGCATAAAGATTGTCATAAAAAAAATAACTGGACTAGGATAATTCTTGAAAGGAGATGGAAGTTAGATGCTTTAGTCATGATATGCTAGGTGTACCACTTGTACGTTATTCAAGGATCCAATTAAACTTGATCACCAAATTCTTGCTCGTGATTGCCCCTGTTAAGAGAGGGTTAGAATTTCAGTAATAGATTTTCCACTGTACCGGTTTAATGCATATAGTTTCTTGAGAGACTTGTACAATTAACTTACCTAACTGTGAATTCAAATATTAATTTTATAATTGTACCTAACTAGAGGAAGAGCAAACTATTTTTATAGTTGATTAATAAAATTATTTTTTGAACAAAAAAAGAAAATAAAAAAATATTATTAAAATTATTTTATCTTATTTATTTTTAAAAATGGTGAGAATTGATTCATCTGATAAAAATGACATAGTACATTTTTACCCATCGTTTCTACAATTAAATATTATTAAATTGATACAATTAAATTATGATTACACATTTTCTTCAATAATGTATAATGAAAAATTTGATACCCATTTTAATGAAAATGAGAAAATGAAATTATATAAAAAAACTCACTCCTCCCATGTTTACCATTATAATTGTAAGAGTAACAAATATAACTTCCATTCCCTTCGTACAATCTTAGTATGAAACTCATTAAATTATATCTCGTTAGTATAAATTATACTAACATAAAATAAAAGAAAAAAAGTACTTGTGCTAATTTTAAAACATTCAAAACAGTTTATTTACCAACTATGTGCTAATTTTAACTCTCTAAGGAGTTATCCAGTGAGTGTTGAGAGAGCATCTTATGACTGGAGCTTTTATTGGGAAGCTCCTACCCTCATAACATCCCCACAGTAGGGTGCAATTGAATGTGCCCTTGTCACAATTGAATCAGCAGTTGAATAAATAGGAGCAACTACAACCAAGAACAAAAGCTAAGCAGAAGGGTAAGGTTGATATTCGGTCATAACTAAAACCACAACCATGGAATAACACTCATCTCAACTTTCATTCAAGAAAACAGAATATCTAGGCAGTTTACTGGAATTGAAGAATTTCACAAAGAGTCTCAGGTGTTGATCCGATTCTTTTATGGATATTGTATCCTATTGGAATAATCTAATTATACAATATCAGGCAGAAATCAACTCCTTTCTATAAAGTTGATTGAGTGATCATAACAATAAAGATATGTAACACATGATCAGCAAGGCAACAAATGCATTATTATCCATGACTTTGACATGGTGAACAGATCAACCATAAAAAAGAAAGGAAGAGTACTAGTGGAACGAATAATCAAAGTAATAGATGACGGAAGAGGAGTTTCCATTTTATATGCAGAACAAAGAAATGGCAAGTAAACGAACAATGTCAGCATAATGAATACGGAGTAGTAGCTTGCAGAGTATGTAGAAGGTAAAAAAGGAATATATGGTGGGAAAATAATCATCTCTCCCAATAACATGGAGTCTTAGCTCTGTTTGATTTAAGACTCCATTATGATTTGGCAGACAGTTCAAATGAATTGCTTCTGTCAAACAAATTGGAAACAAGCCATCAATGCAGCAAACCACAAGAATATGTAACTCATCATGATCATCTCTTCCACCATAAAGTTGCAGGTGGAGTGACTAAAGAAATAAAAGGTAACACCATAGAACAACGGATGAGCATAATAGGATATATCAAAACGATCTTTACCTTCCTAGTCATGAGGACATGGTTTAAAACCTGAAATAGAAGTCAATAACAGTGGAAGAAGGACCACAATATTGAATTACTTCCAAAGGCTGAAATTTTACCGAGTAACATTTGAATTTAAAACATGATTGACGTATTTGTGCAAGTTTCAGGTCAAAATTTTGCAGGAGAAAACGACTAGTGGTGCAGAAAGTGAAGATGACCTAGCATGACACTGGTGTAATTTCATATGGAAATAAAAGGGAAAAACCAGCAAATAAATTAAATTCCCCACCAGACAGAAATTACTTGACAATCTAAGAGTTCACTTGCAAATTTCTGTCCCTGTAATTTGTTTCCAATCTCAATACTCTAAGAGAGCCCAGAAGTTCCCTATGACATATGGCAGGGAAATCTTAACAGCACAAAATTTTATCTGTTTACATATCAGGAAATGAGGTTAAGAGAGAGATAACGAATAAGGTCCCTTACTCAGACCTCATTTACACTAACTACACAAAAATATTGGCCGGTCAATTGCCTGGGCCTATTTTGCATCCATAGATTCTCTCTTTAGTAAAAGGCACACTTGATCATAAAGGTAACCTCAAAACAGTCTAAAATACGCCAATTGCAGCGTATGATCATCGGTTCAAAAGCAGAGTTGACCAACTCAAAAGCAATTGGAGATTCTCTATTTAGTAAAAGGCTCAACTTGATCTCTTTAGTAGAGGACTCAGCTCAAAAGCAAAGCGGCGTTGACCAGCTCAAAAGCAGGAATCTGATTAATACTGATTGATAAAGCATTGGTAAAAACACAAATCTCTTGCATCAACACTCATGATGTTTCATACATAAGACCTTTGGACTGATTGAGATTTTCAGGATAACTGCATTGAAATTCCTTTGGCGATTAGAATCGCACTGTAAAGAGACCCAGTCCATGGTTATCCTTTCAGAACCCAACTCTTGAATTTGCACCGGAATCCTGCATCCGAACATCGGGATACATTTGGATCTTCTTTCTTCATACCACTTTTATCCATTTATCAATGCAGACGAAATGCTCAAAAACATCAAGTAGTTCTTAAAGGAAATGCACCTATCATTGATAAATCCACCCAATAAACCCAATAATTCATAGACAGGATATTGTATGAGCATACACGATCGTCAAGAGAAGAGAAGCTGAAAAGAGAAAAAAAAAAATCCTAGTCACAAAATGAGCATTTCCATAAGTACATGTATTTGAAAATATAGAAGACATTAGAAAAATGCTTCCCCCAGTGAAGAACTGTATGTATGCTACTTTGCTCCGGTGAGCATTAGAAAATCTCTCATATATAGGAAGGACAGCTACTGCAGCAGCAGCAGCACAAATGGAAAGGAAAATAAAGAAAGGCTGGGGCGAACCCACCAAAAATGACAAGGAAAAGGGGTGAATCTGTACATGAAATTTTGCCTGGCTTCATCCTGTCTGCCCAAGTAACTCGAAAAACGAGCTACATTGCCCGTCGACTTATCAGACTACGCTCAAGAAGAATCTTCCTGCACGGGACAAATCCCTACCCACTTCCGACCATGCACGCGTCCCTGCTCACTTTGATTGAGGGGTCCTTGGAGGGAGAGACGGCGAGAATAGGAGTTCATGACCCATTGTAAATGAGATTATTTGTCCTTTAGTTCAAAGGAGAGGAGACTTGCTCAATGGTGAAATGCCATTGCTGTGACAGGGAGCTGCATTGGGAGGTTTGGTAGATTGGAGGGAGACAAGGAGGGTGAAAGAGAAGCCATTTTGACCTGTTTCTATGCGGTTTCGTCACTATTCCCGTTTTAAAATTGAATTAACAAACTATTTATTTTTGGGTAAACGAAATTTTTGTTTTCTTGAAATCTAAAGAAAACAGTTAACATACCACAGTTCAGTCCCTATATTTTTAAAGAATCATAGATTAGCCCTCGCAGTTAAAAAATTAATAGTTTGATCATTATTGTTAATTCCCTACTTTAACGTGAAAACAATATTTTTGTTAACAAATGTTCCAAACCTATATTACCACCTAAAAGAAGGGTGTTAAAGATAATAACAGAAAAGTGTAGGAATATTTTATTAAAATAAAATAAAATAATATGAGACGTTAAATCTCATAAATATAAATAATTCAAGAAAATTATTTCTTATAATGAATAATAATTATATATAGTGATGGTTGTCCCATTCTAATACATAAATTATGGCAGCAGTCATTTTATGTGGTACAAGTGCATTAGTGCAACATTAATGTGTTACCGTCCATATGGTGGTTAGTAAGCATCCTATGTTCAAGTTCCACTTTGGAGAGGGCAACCGAGATTTTAGTTTGTTCATGATAAAACTTTTTTTTATGTCAGTCATTTTAGGCAACCATTGACATCAAAATTTTGACATATAAGTAAAATGTTAAAACAACCTAACTTACTATAAATCATTTTTATGCATGCTTGCAATCACGTTAGTATAAGAAGTACTACATCTACTAACTAAATTTACTCGTATTAGATATGATCAGATGACAAATATCATACGTATAAGGCTTGCTCTCATTGCCCCCACCCATTTAGAAAAATAAGACCTCAAGGAAACACTGCGAGTGGAATCGGATACACGACAAGCCACCATTAAGAGTCCCATTGTGCAAAAACAAACCATTAAGAGTCCCATTTTGTACGGGGCATGTTGGACGCAACTCCCGGTCGCATTAATGACCCAACCTAACCTAACCTATGCATGGAAACCATTATTCTACAGCATAATGTTAAATGTTAAATTTAAAATATAAAATATAATAGGCTTATTTTATCATATATCTTAATAAATTAAATAAAAATATATACATATTTATATAATTATAAAATTAAATCATTTTATAATATATTAATATAATACTAATTAATTAAAAATATATTAAATATCTTAACTATCTAAAATATATTCGAGTTATTACTCACCATCCTTAGTGCACCACTAAATTTGCACTGAGACAAAATTCATATACTATACTATACTGGAGGGGAAATGATGATTTTCGCTCTCCCCCGTCCTATCAAATCAAATATAGTATGTTACCAAACATTACATTTGCCTTAGTTGAAGTTATAATCATTCCTCCCATCTTTGCAGATGCTCCTCCATAGCCCCATTTATGCTAATGCTCTAGCTCTAGCTCCAGCCCTAGCCCTAGCCCACTTACCTACTTCCTCCCCTTCTCCTCGAACGTCCATTTGAAGCCCACACAGGACTCCAATTGTTGCCAAATCCAAAACTTCACAATCTCCTATGTAGATGCGCTCTCGACTTTCTCGAGTCGATTGGCTATTGTTCGAATCAAATCGCCTTGTTTTATCACGAAGGAGAAAAAATGTGATTCTTATACACATTTTTCTTGTTTTTTATAGTGTAGCCGATAATATTAGAATAACACCATGAAAGTGAGTGAGAATTGACAACACGATGGTAAATTTTCTCTTGTGGGGGCTACGTCAATTGTTGCTGGACAGAATAAGGGTGCTCCTATGCTAACTGGAGTAGCAACGGCCAATGAAATTGTATTATTAGCATTTAAATTTGTGGGTGGATTTTGTAGAAAGGGAGGACAAGCCTGTGTTCTTTGTGATCAAAGATCTCCTTGCCTTCCTTTATGGCTTCTCCATCTCGGAAAAAGATATTTATAATGCATACTTTATTTTCCTTTTTTTTTTTCCCTAGATGAATCTTATGCTTCCATGATAAAAAGGACCCCGCAAGCCACTTCTAAAAGCTTGATGGACAAATAAATGCATGCAAGTGCCCGGAAGAATTTCACCCTCTTGCATGTCATGTCCACACGTGTCACTGCCGTCCTCATTCTCGTCTCTATTCGACCGTTAGATGAACATTACTGACATTAATGATTAAGTGGTGGGTTGCCCTAGTTAATACTATATATGCAGTACACACTTGGCCCCTAAAATAATCTGTGGTCTGAGGAATATTATTTCAAAATTACTATATGCGGTGAATCCATGTGGGTCTTATGACTATATATGTACGAGAAAATTAGGAAAGTGGCAAAGTGAATCCATGTGGGTCTTATTACATTAAGAATCTGGTTAATACGAAGCAGAAGGAAGGGATAGGGTGCGAGTGGCTTTTCAAGTGACCCTAGAGCACTTGGAAGAATGTAGACAAAAGGGAGATTCTTAATGTCTAACTACAGAACAAGAACAGGGGAATACTTCAAATCACTTGGTGGAAGAGGTACCTCCAATTTGCAAAGTGGAGAGGTTTTGATTCCCTCTCTATGGTTAAACATGCTTGGTTTTTCTTTCCATTACAGAGCAATCAAAGCCGAGTTTGAATTTAAAGTCGATGGAGAATGGAACATAAAACCAGAAAAAAAAAAAGCCGCCCCATAGGGTAAAAGCAATAGAGAGGATGAATCATAGTAATGTTTTATTCAATTGAGTCGGACATATGCATGCATACCCTGTCATGTTCAGTGCTCATAGTAGTGTTTTAAGCTCGGTTCTCCATTACAAGTGGATGTACACTAACTAGTAAATAAACATGCACATATACATGATTTTGAGGGGATTAACTCCAATATGTGGTTTCCTGATGACCCTTAACATGGAGACAAATGTGCCCTTGCCCATTAATCAAACTCTATGAATCATATATGCTTGCATTTGCTTAATATATATAGGAAATATTCCAATGCTTACTTTCCTCATATGGGTCCTCCACACAGGGAAAATTATTCCCCAATTATATAACAAGAATCAACAACCCCACTCCGATTTTAAAAGCAGAAGCATCTTCCTCCAAATCACAGCTTCCCCCCACACATTCTTCAGTGTACTTGCTTTAATTCTTCAGTATTCCCTTTCCCCACCTTTTTATCTTTATCATGGATTAATTAAAAGCAAGATAACCAAAAAGGATGAAAAAGAAGAAAAGAGAAGGCCCGAAAGATACTTAACAGTTGATGACTTCATGTCGATCAGTTTACCTGTATGTAAATCCATGCAGTATAACAAAGCAAAGCAGTCACAGTTGATTGAAAATTTTCGATATATGAAGGAAGCGGAAAAAAGGTAGGAAATAGAATCTGAGGCAGAATCTACAAAGCCGCTTTTATGCATGGAAGCCTCTCACATAGCTTCTAGGGACCGTACTTGGTAGCAACTACATTGTATATTAACTATAGTATCAGATGCTCGATTGATGAGACATCGCTTTCGAACCGAAATATCGCCCCAAAGTGAAAATCGTCACTCTGGTCATGACCCGGCGTGGACATTCTTCGCCTTGTTGGGGCTCGCGGGCGGTCCTTTGGTCTTGCCGGCCGACCTGCTGGACTCGAACTTGACTGGGTCAGCCTCAACGAGGAGCTGGACAACCTCGTTCATGGTCGGACGGAGGGCCGGGTTCGCGTAGGTGCACCGTATGGCGATGCGGAGCACCTGGACCATGTCGTCCTTGAAGGAGCCGGACAGCCTCTTGTCGAGGACGTCCATGGTGCCTTCCTTGGTGTCCACCTTGGAGGAGACCCAGCATATGATGTTCTTGTTCTCCCCGAACTCCGGCTCCACCGGCTTCTTCCCCGTCACGAGTTCCATAAGGACCACCCCGAAACTGTAGACATCACACTTGGTCGTGGCCTTGGACGAGTATGCGTACTCTGTAATTCCCACAAGGCCATATCAGAAAATTAAAGTCGATGGAGCATTTGGTTAGAGAATCAAAAGTGCCAGAAACATTATGCACGACAAGAAATAGACTCACAGAAATGAATTACTAAGCGCGGCCTATAACGGGATTGAGTAAAGTATTTTGATATATTTAAATACTACCTTTCAAAATTTGACCACCTTTGATGTCTTTATCCAAGAGAAACGAATAATGGAAATCTTACCTGGTGCGAGGTAGCCGTACGTCCCGGCGATGACGGTGGTGGTGGAGTCTTTGCCACCCCGTGCTTGCAGGACCTTGGCAATCCCGAAATCCGCCACCTTCGGCTGGTAGTTCACGTCGAGCAGGATATTGGTCGACTTGATATCCCGGTGAATTATTGGCGGCAAGAGATCGTGGTGGAGATATGCCAGCCCCTGCGCTATCCCCAGGCCGATCTGGTGCCTCGTCGGCCAGTCAAGGTTCACGAATCCCTTGTGCAGAGCATCGTACAGGTTCCCATTCGGCATGTACTCGTAAACAAGAAGGCTGCAGTCTATGCTCGAGAAGTAGCAGTAGAGCTTCACGATGTTCTTATGCCTTATGCTCCCTAAAGTCTCCACCTCGGTCTTCAGCTCTTTATCAAGGATGGGGTGGCTGCCAACGGTGTTGTTCTTGGCCATCGACAACTGTCCGGAGAGCCTCTTCACGGCTATGACCTCCCCGTTGCTAAGCTTGATCCTGTAAACCACCCCAGACCCGCCATGGCCGACTATGTTCTTGTCAATCATGGCCTCCACGATCTCCCTCTGGTCAAAGCTTATGCGGTGGAAGCTTTTCATGTCGTACGAGCAGCACACCGAGGAGACCGTCTCATCTTTCTCCATCATGGCCCTGTCCCCTCCGTATCGTCGCCTGATGAATAGAACCGCCCCAAGGATAATGATCACCGCCGATATCCCGATCGCCCACAACGAGTCGAGCTTCTTCTGGTTGTAACTCCGTGAGCAAATCGGGAAGGGCTGGTCGGACGAGTCAAGGTGGACCGACACACACAGATCCGGGTTTCCAGCGAAGCTCTCCGCTAGCCCTCCTCCGACGAGGGACTGAGGGATCGGTCCGGAGAGGCGGTTATTGGAGAAGTTGATGGAGTTGGGCAGTAGCTCGCTGAGGCTCTCCGGGATACCTCCGACGAGGAGGTTATTGGAGACGTCCAAAACATTGAGAGACTTGAGAAATGAAAGAGAGCCTGGGATGTTGGAATTTAGCCTGTTATTCTGCAGCATCAGCAAGTTCAACTTCTTCAGGGAGCCAATCTCGGAGGGTATAGGGCCCGACAGCATGTTGTGGCTGAGGTCGGTCTTGACGAGGTTGGTCGCCGCGGAGATTTCAGCCGGAATCACGCCAGAGAAGTTGTTGTTCCCCATGAAGAGCTCCGAGAGGTTATTTGCCGTCCTGATCGTTTTCCATATTGGACCGCTGAGCTTGTTATACCCGAGGTCGATTATCGAAACGTGCGGCAGGCCGAGGATACCGTCAGGGACCGGCCCGGAGAGGCGATTGTAGCTGACCCGAAACCGGAGTAGGGTCGAGCAGTTGGCATAGGTGGCCGGAACGGCACCGGAGAAGGAGTTCTTGAGGACCAGAAAGTACATCAGCTTGCCTCTGCGGCAGACCTCGGCCGGGAGTGGGCCGGATAGGTGGTTCTCCGAGAGGTCCAGGAGGATCATGCTGGATGACCGGCCGAGGTTCCTAGGGACCTCGCCGGAGAGGTTGTTGATGTACACCGACATGATGACCAGGGTGGTGGACTCCTCGATGGACTGCGGTATCTCTCCCGAGAGGCTGTTGTTGTAGAGCTGTATGACCTCGAGATGAGGCAGCCGACATATAGACTCCGGGATACTTCCGGTCAGCTGGTTAACCGACATGTCCAGGTCCCGGAGCTCCGTCATGTTTCCGAGCTCGTCCGGGATGCTGCCGGTGAGGCTGTTGTAGTAGAGCTCCAGCCACTGAAGATTCCTCAGGATGCCGAGCTCCTTGGGGATACCGCCGGAGAGGTAGTTGCCGCTGAGTTCAAGGTCAACGAGTGACGTCATGTTTCCGATGGAGGGAGGGATCCTCCCCTTGACCATGCAAGTGGTGAGTATCATCGTATTCAGCTTCCCCAGCCGGGAAATATTTGCCGGAATCTCCCAGAGGTCCAAGTCTCCGTTCTCGTTGAAGTTGAGCACCTCGAGATTGCTGAGGTTTGTGACTGAAATCGGAAACCGCCCGCTGAAGAGATTGTAGGACATGTCGAGGATACTTTACAACAGAAACAAAAACAGTTAGTTGCGCTTACATACCATCATTTGATCTCTATAAACAGAAACATAATGAGGAGAGTGAAGCCATAATTCTAATTTCCTTGGCTTTCATATTTCATCACCTTAGGGACTTCAAAGGGGAAAGATCGGGGATTGGTCCAGGGAGGTATAGGTGGGTTAGATTCAGCTCTTCCAGGTTGGAGCAGTTGAGGAGGCTGTCAAGGAAGTTGCCATGGATGTCGTTGAAGCCCATACGGAGGGCGCGAAGCTCCGGAAGGTAAGAGCAGATGTCCGAAGGGAACTGGCCCGAGAGGGACCTGCCGGAGACGTCGAACTCAGTTACCTGACCGAGAGCATCACAGGTGATTCCGGTGAAGTTGCAGAAGGAGAAGTAGGGATTTCCTGATCCTTCATGGGTGTCCCAGTCCGAGAGGGAGCCTCCTGGGAAGTTGGTCTTCATGAGAGTGAAGAAGTGGGACTGGCGGCTGGTGTAAGTGGGTGTTGTGGGCTTATCAGAGAAGCTGCAAGGGATCATGAGACAGAGGATGACAAGAAGTAGGTTGGAGGAGGAAGACGGAGAGAGGGAAGCCATTTGTGTGGGCTTGTTTTGTGACTACTCTACTCTACAAGAGAGTGAGGAAAATGGGAGGGGGTGATTTGGAGGGGGAGAGGATGTGAAGAAGTATATAAATTGCATGATTGAGGGGATCTATTGATTGGATACTAAAGTAGAACTTACCCAGTTTTTATATCGTTGATTTTAAATTTTCATTAATAAGGATCATCATTCATCACCACCTAAAAGATTTCATGGAACTGCGATCAAGAGGGGTCGATTCCTTTTGCCAAAAAGAGGCTTTACGATTGTAACTTCACTCCACTACGGAGAGGAGTGGGAAGGAGGCTTGAAGACAAGCACATCAGCACAGCTTACACAGCTGGAATCTTTGGACCGCCTTTTGATTTATTTATTATGTAGTGATATGGTACATAAGGATGAAATGCAACGCAACAGCATGGCGACTTGAATCAGATGCTCCCCCCTTCTCATCATCCCAAAGCCACTTTTGTCAACACAATCACACCCAAAGATTTCCTTGAGACAAGTCCTTTTGTGCGATTATAATTGGACTATAGGAGTATATCCATATTATACTTTGAGTGAATATTGAGAATATTAATTAGAAAATATAAGTTTTGTGGATAAAAAAAGAGTATTTCTTCTTTAAAATTTTAAGTAGAAATATATATATATATATATATTATTTTCATAATCTCGTATTATTATTTTTACTTGCTATTCAATGCCAATTTAAAAACATAACTCATGAAAAATTTTAATATTAAAGAAATTTATTTAATTTGTAATTATTATCCCATATTCAAAATTAAAATAATACAAAAAACTCGTAAATAATGATTAAAAATAAATTTAGTTATATAGAAAAGTGTATTTATATTATATGTAAAGCTAAATATTAATAACAAAATCTTATAATAATAATAATAATAAAATATTATACATTAAATTAAAAAGATGGGATGGATGCAAAAGTTTTGCTAAAACCAAACATAAAATAAGAAATTTGTTACTAAATGGGACACCAGGGAAGAGCTGGTCGCCTTCTTTGCTGGCCGAGGAAGGGACTAGCGGGCCAGTTCCGTGCATAGTAAGGAGAAGGTCATGTTATTGCTCGTGAAGGACAAGTGTGGGGGAAACATCTCTGCGCCCGGAAAAAAAGTTTGCTATGGTTTTTGGGACGTTGACCTTTTTAGGGCATACGAGAATAAACGTTGTGTTTCTTCCCGCATGAAAGATCCTACCCAGGGATGGTTGCTAGACCCTAACAAAACTTTTTGAAGCAAAATGTTTTTAATTGCAACTTATGAAAATTCTACCACAATTCTAGGTGAATTCACTTACAATTGTGGTATAAGGGGTTGCCATTAATGAGGCGAGATCATGGTCTGCTTGAGCATTAGCTGATGTGGGATCAATCCGCTGTTATTGTTCATAGCCAATTGAAGGGGCCTGTTATGCTAAAAAGTAAGAAAACTAGATAATATGTGACTGTGGAGGAACCAAATCCAAGAGGGAGAGAGATATTTCCCCGAGCTGCAGATAGTCGGAGGACTGCGGCTGCTGATCGCCGGAGTGAGGGATACGATTATTGGAACTGAGAACAACATATGTTGGAATGGAGACCGTGGATCTGATGGTGACTCAAGACGGAAGATCGAGGAGTGGTGACGGAGCTGAAGTTCCGTTCTCTCTCCAATCTTGTCCCCTCATCTTCGAGACACACACTGCACGAGATCAAACTTCCTTAATTTGATGAATAACGACTTATTGTGGCTAATTGCCCGATGAAATTGATGGCCAAGGAATTGATTGAGATTTTTGGTTGAGTAATGATACTTAGTTCATTGACCCTCCTATTTTCCAATTTATATGGGTGGCCGGCCAAGATATCTCTTATATATTATGTTTCATATTAAATTTATTTTACAAATTTCCATAAAACGCATGCTCTAAATCCACCTAATAAGCTGCTTGGCCACCTTCCATCCTACTTGGGCTGTCCACCCGACCCCAATGGCCATTGATTGCGATTATACTTTGTTACATAATAAATCATGTACAAAATATCTCTCCTTTCATCAATACTCTCTCTTATTTGTCCCCCTTGTAAATAATTTTTTAATGGACTGATCGTATTTGATCTGTACTTTATCTGATTTATGTCCCTTGAAAATAGTTTTTTAATCGTTGATGTCAGATTGTGACTACTGAGTTAAAAGGGAGCCAACCTTAATCTAATCCCAAATAGGTGAGGTCATTCAAAATGGGGCACACCATCTCAAATAAAGACTTGATATCCTCTAACTAGGATCTTGTTTGTCCAAGCTAATTATTCTATAACCGGTTGAACACTTAAAAATTCAAACTTTAAACGCTTAGCATGGTTTATTTTCATGATATTTAGCATGAAAGTTATTGTAGTGAGAGTATTTACCCACAAAAGTTTATTAGATTGTGTAGGTAAAGGTAACATGTTCGACTGTAATTACTTCCTATTTAGTTACCAACTTAGTATATCTTCTTTTCCATTTTCGTAATTTTTGTAATATAATGAGGAGTGTATGACAAATCGATGGTAAATTTTATAATTAACCATGTTATTAGTATAAAGAAAATTAAATTTAGTCACTATGAGATAATATTTCTGGGAGAGATTAATACCACTCAAATTCCTAAGCTAATAAAACTAATAAGATGAAATACATCTTAGAAAATAATTTTTCTTTGACTCAACAATTTCTTATAATTTTGAGAAAAAGTTGATAATGTGATTGATAATAACTTACTGTTTTTATAGTACACTACGATAAAACTTAATTTTATATTGAACTAATTGATACATTCACTTTGTGATACACTTAATAAAGGGTTCTCAAGAAAATACTGAAAGATATTTAGATAATATGTGGATGACACAATAGATAGTATATTATCATATTCTCTACATCATCTATTAGTCCAACCTACATGCTACCAGATTTGAATTTGCGATCCAATATCGAACTCAATACATACGTGCATGGAGATATAAATCCTACTCATAAAAGGTAATTCTTGAAATATTTCTCATATTCTTGTTGTTCAAACACAATCAGTTAAGATAGCTTTCCAAAAATAAATTAGCAAAATATTATGTTCTATACCTAGGTATGTACAACTAGGTGAATTTTTTAGAAATAAATACTCATATTTCCTATACTACTCAAACTAATTACTTATCATTGATCATTATCCCTTAAAGTAATGTAATTCCCATTCTAGTTTGTAGCTTGTTAAAAACACTTGTAGGTAGCGCTTTAGTCATCACGTCTGCTAGTTGTTTCTTGGTATTGTAGTAGCATAGTTTAAACACTTCATCTTTGATTAAGTTGTAGAGAAAATGATAACGAATATAAATATTTTTACTTCTATTGTGTAGAGTAGTATTATTTGTCACATCGTGACCTAGTTTGGTTGGAATTCTATTAACAACCTGCCACTTCTCCTAATACTATAATAGAACCTACAACCATTATTATAGTATTGACAGATGTAAAACTTAAAATAATGAGAAACAATTTATCGTTTATGCTTTTCAAAATATGCCGGAATATATAATACTATAAATAAATCTGTAAAAGAAAATAACATACCAATTTAGTAGTTCGTCTTCTAATGTTCTCTTTGACATTTTAATACTTGAAAGCGATAAGAGAGAGGGTGAGTCTACAACTAACTGAGAGTGGTTAAATGATAACATGAAGCATGAAGTTATATCCACGATTCAACACGTACTCCAAACAAGTATAAGGATTTATTTTCCTTAAATCAAAGGGGTTTGGATGATCAAATAAATAAGCTACAACTTATTTTATCATTAAAAAATCTTTCACATAATTTCTTGGTTAAATCCATCGCTTGTATCTCATAAGCTAAAAAACATGTTCCTTCCTACCTGAAAAAACTTTCATAATTTGTTTATGGTAAACTTTCCATGAATTTGTATTATACAACCCTTAAACACCATTTATTACCAAAGGAATCAATTAGTGCTTGTATCTCACAAGCTAAAATGTTGTTCCTTCTTACCTGAAAAAACTTTCATGATTTATTTATGGTAAACTTTCCATAGGTTTATATCAGACAAACAAACAAATACCATTTCCCATTAGAAGGATCAATCATTCACTGAACAGACCTTAAGAGTCTGCAACCTCGACCGTTCATCTGTGCAAGCACCATTGCCCAACCCCCATACATTTTCAAAATGTATTTGTTCGCTATGGAGGGACAAGACCTCTCCCCCTTCTTCCTCGGTCTCAATGCGCATTGGGACTCCTATAGTCCTGTGACATACTATACCAACATTGCTTCCCTTGTCCCAATCTTACTGTCCAACAATCCTTAGAACCACCACTACTCCATACCGGATGTCTCTTAGTTATGCACGGTTGCAATCACAAATAAGAGTCTTTTTATTTAAGACCTTTCTCTTTGTGTTGCTAGCCCAATGGGCTCTGACTCGGCTTTGATTCAACAACTTAAGAAAACATTATCAATTGGTGATAACTTTTATCAAGCTCTTAAATCATATCTTATTTACGGGATTTGACCTGTTTCCATTGGCCTTGAGCCCATTGTACGATTTTTTAAAACATGGCCTTGAACCCACTTCTCTTTAAAAAAAAATGTGACATTGGACCCAATTTCACAAAACTAAATCTAATCAACTCTTTGTTGATCATCAATCCCAGCCATATCCTACATTGACAATTGAATTAGATCATCCACTTGAAGTGTATCCACACACCTTTCAAGGGTAGTCTTACTATCATGATTCATGCTCGCAACAAAAATAAAATCTAAAATAGTTTAAGTAGTTTCACATAATCATGAGATTTTATTTCTAGATAAAATGTTTTCAAATCTTGCAAGCAATAATGCACCATTGGTCCAATCAGTCTCAATGCCATAAATTCCACTCACCTATATTCCGAGACTTGTTCGTCCTAGGGGATTTCCGAGCTTTGTGTGCCTTTCCTTCGCACAGACTTATAGGTGATCAATTCTTACAATAAATTGGGAAATTAAGTCCCAAATAATAATGTATTTACACTTAAGATCGTAACTTCTTGTTAATTACAATTTGATCCTTAAGTTATACCTTATCTCTAATTAGGGCCCTAAGATTCTCAAATCTCCCTTTATGTGCCTAATTTCTCATTATTTCCAATTGGGTACTTAATTTCTCAATATTTTCAATTAAATCCCCAATTTTCAAAAATTACAATTTATTCCTCAAAACTTAGTCCTCCATTTTTGATTAACCTCAAATCGATCTTAAACCTTCCTAATCATCTTCTTTATATCCCCACAATTATTTCTTGCTTTTAATCATCCAATTTGGCTTAGAAATGAGCTTAAATGTAGTTTTGCCAAAAAATCGTTCTATAGAGAAAGCTTTGATTACTTACCGGTGAGGGCCCGATTATTGGAGCTTTTGATATAAAAAGATTGCTATTTTATCAGGGATCCTTCCTAGATCAAAATGTGTCTCAATTGATGGTCTTTTAGGATTTTTTTAGGGTTTTTAGGGTTTTTTTAGGGGAAAACACACTATGAAAAGTAAATTTCGGCGAAGGGCGGCGGAGGGGACTTACCACGTTGGTGTAGGAAAGGTGTGAATTTCATTTGGGAAGGTAATGATTTCATTAGGGAAGGTTTGGAGGACTTGGGTGGCTCGAGGATGGTTCGAATTGAGCCCGAGTTTCTCTAGTTGTAGACGACCGAGGGAACAACGATATTATGCGAGCTCGGTGACGCTTCTCCGGTGATCCTTAAGGTGAATGAAGTGTGCAGCCATGTTGATGACTTCTGCAGGAATCTAGAGAACCCAAATTCACCTTTAGAGATGAAGAATAGTGCCAAAGTTGGAGATTTGGTTCATAGGTGATAAAAAAATGGAGCAGCTTGTCTTCTTGGAGCCTTTGAGGGATAAAGATGATGAATGGAGGGAAACTCTTTACATAGGAAGCTCAGGGACTGACATGTCTATCCATTAATCCATTAGCCGACCATTAACTCTCCAATTTAAGGCCTTATTGGAGAGATTTAATGGCTTTTGAAGTTAAGGTAGTTGTTTGGCCCTTCCTCTTTCGGACTGATCAAAGATTGAAGATGACAGTGCGCGCATGCGTGTGAGATTCACATGCACGAATTGCCATGTGGCGTGCTGTGATTGGCTAGTGTTGCTAATGCAACATCCTACTCATGGTTTGAGTCATCCATTCACTTGTTGACTAGACATGCGGTGACTTGCTATTGGCTGCTCAATCCGACGTGGCATTTGACCAAATCTATCTGTCACATCCCTACCCAGTTTGGTCGGATACCCGTGAACAACCTGCCACTCTCCCAGTTTATTAAAGGGTTTCTCCTTATCCTAAACCGTAAAGAGTAAGACGTCCTTTAAACATGCACCTTTTTCCTGGAATAACATAATCAAAACTGCATAACATTTTAAATTCATCATACTTGTCTTATAGGCGTCTTAGTTGATGGTCTTTAAGGGTAGGCTTTCCGAAATCTCCTGAAAGGGATATAAGGGAGGGGGTGAGTACGACTACTTAGTGAATGTGATTCAAATCTTTTGACTTAAAAAAAACATTTATATGGAGTGTGCCACACTCCTTTCTTTTAAAAAATCCCATCATTTAAAAATTCGGGTTTTCCATTATTTCTTAGTTATCACGGTGTGTCATCACCCAACACACATCCTTCATCATGAAGGTTACACACATTCGCAAGTTAGTATCACTACTGAACTCGCTAGTGGCTTTGAAGCGACTTTTCCTGCCACCCGGATAGAAGCATGATCACTTCTATCCTAGGAATGAGTGGATGTACGCGACATCCGACCCTCAATCCCGAAATTGCTTCTTCGTGTCCATATGAGGACCGAGACCTCATCGTGTCCCCACCCCAGTCTCATGCGCTTGGTGCTACTCCAAATTTCTCACAGACACCTGGAACTACGAACTACCCTTATAGCTACCAGGTCGTCCAGTGCCCTTAGGACGCATCACTACCCCTCATGGGTGTCTTGATGATCCCGTACTCATAGTGCATGCACAAACAATGTTTTCTCATATTGCCATGTAATCTGTGGTGCCACTGGTCCAATGGCCCCGACTCTCAACTCAACCCGTAGTTGTTTGTCTTAACTAGTTCGTCGACCTGTCATGTCGCACTACTGCTAGTTGACTAAGCATGTCGGACCTATCTTGGTAACATGGCCAAAAAATTCACTTATTAAGTTTTATGGCACATATATCATGTTCGTTTACGAGCTCCTGCTCGTGCCAACTAGCTTTGGGCCCACTGTACGGAATTTTCAAAATTTGGGCATTCTAGCCCTCAAGTTCCAAAACCGAGGCCCCCGACCTATAAGAGCTATTCGAGCTCCCGTCAAGAAGGTCTCCCAAATAGTTTAAGCATTGGCACACAGTCAGGGGAGAACACTTCTGACAAAATAGGTTTTTACTGTCCATTATACCGACTGGTATAAGGGCATCTCCGTTCATAACCGATGAACGGGTTTTCAACTTCCTTCGAGGAAGTCTCATCATACCAACCGGGTATGATCTAATTACAACTGGTAAGTAGGTTTTTCGCATAATTTTCATATCACTTTCTCTAAGTGGTGATGATTAAAATACCACTAAATAGTGGGTTTTTTTTACTGAGGCACTCATCATTCCCAACTGGGTATGATATATAATCAATCCCATTCACAACCGGTAAGTGATTTTTAATTTTAAGTTATTCTCATCATCCCAATCGGGTATGATGTTTGTAAACCCACTCACCCGTTAACACAGTGAATTCCACTAGACTAGTTCTTTGTATTCATGCGAGCTCGTCCATGCTGGCGTTTGCAGTACTTCATGTTCCTATACGATATAAACATCCTTGTTCACTATAACTCGACTTAACAACCTTCATTCATTTCCAATTAATGAGAAAACCCAAACTTTTTAGTTATTTGCAATTAGGTTCCTAAAGTTATTTCTCTTTAACTTTAAGTCCCCAAATGCCGGTTTTTCCTCAAATTAAGTCCCGAAACTTTTAAAATTTATCTTGGGACCTCAATTTATTCAATTTCATAAAAAGGGGTTTAATTTCCCAATTTCCAATTTGGTCCCCCAACTTTTCCAAAATTACCATTTTGCCCTTCCTTTACAAAAAATGGTAATTTTTGCCCCAAAAATTCCAAAATTCCTCAATTGGTCCTCCAACATTATTTTCATGCCCAATTGACCCTCAATTTCATAAAATTATATTTTGGTCCTTTGAATTTCCAAAATCCCCAATTTTCCCCCAATTTCAACTCTTCAACACTGTCGAATTTGATTTTATCAAATTGATCGATCAAACACCTCAACATTTTGAAATTGGAGTTGAAATTGAGTTCCTACATGTTCATATGATTATAAGGAACTTTAAATCACAGATTTTAACGCCAGAACGAGCTCAAACGAGCTTCACCGGAAAATAGACTGTAGAGAGAGAAAGCTTCGATTTCTCACCGGTGAGGGCATGACAGTCCAAGCTTTTGATATATGCAGATAGCTCTCATCTTGAGGTTCATCCTAGAATCTAGAATCACATCAATTGTTGTTGAATTGAGTTAGAATTTCATTATTAAAATTCCGCCGGTTCCCTCTTTAGCACCGACCAGAAATTATAGAGGGGAGCTAAATTGGCTTACCTTTCAGTCCTAATTCGGTCGTGGGAGGGTTAAGGAAGTGTTGGGAAGGCTTGGTTTGGCCTGAGGAGGGCTCGAAATGGCTAATTTCAACTCGACTGAAATAGGGCAGCTTCGGTTCGCCGGAGCTACTTCATGTCAACGCTTCTCCAGTGATTCTCGGATTGACTAGAGTTTGCTATCAGATAACTGACTTCCCCCGATTCTAAAGAGCTTGACCTCTCCTTCCGAGGTTAAGAAAAATGTTCAAGTTAAAGCTCTAGTTTAAGCTTCACTGTGAAATGGAGCAGTAGAGAGAGAGAGAGAGAAGTGTTCAGGTGTGAGGAGAATAAATGGGGATAACCTATTTATATAGGTGTAAAACCGTATATTAAATGAGAGAGATTTATTACTAGTATTCATATTGCCATAAATTATTGGAATTAATTCCAATAATTTAATTCTGATATTAAATTATTTATATTAATTCCAATAATTTAATTTAGGCATTAAATTATTGGTATTAATTACAATAATTAAATATATATTAATTTATGGCTATTTATGATAAGGCATAAAAATTTTTGACCAAAATTTTGGGTTACAAAAAATAATCATACTTCCTAAGAGGTCACCCATCCTCACACTACTCTTGAGCAAGCACACTTAACTTTAGAGTTCTTATGGATTCTTATTCACCTAAACCAATTTGATTTTTCTCTTCTCATTTGTCTTAAGTTTCGTTTCCAAGGTTTAATAAACTCTTTGGATCACCCGGAAGTAAATTTCCAAATTGCTTGTTCCCAAATGATCGGTTTCGTGAACTGGTTCAGTTTTTCTCACTTGGTTTTACCGGTTCTTTTCCCAATTTTCCTTAGTTCAAAAGGGCAGGGTTTACACTATCTGTCCAATGTCTATGCCAAATGGCATCCTCTGATTGGCTGATTTAAATCCATCAGTTTCCCACCTCATGCAATGTGCCATTGCCACGTGTCTTCCTTTGATTGGTTGTGGCCATATGACGTGGTCTTGCCACGTGTCGACTCCTAATTGGTCGATCTTTCTCAAACATCCTAGTTGGCTGCTCACTTGGCACATTTTCCACGTGTTAGCCTCTTATTGGTCAACCCTGTTGATGTGGATTTTCCTTAGCTGGCCATTGATTGAGTACACGTGTCATGCTCCCATTGGTCAATTTCTAATTACGTGGAATTTTCTTTGTCTAATTGTTGAATAGGGACACGTATCACACTCTAATTGGTTAGTGTTTTCGGATGTTGTGTCATGCATCGACCTGATAATCCCCAATCGAGGCCTCATGCAACCTGTCGATCCTGTCGATATTACAAAGGTGGGATCCTTCAATGAGGTAAAACTGATAGAAGCCAATCTTAGATCAATAACTCTTTAACAAAATACAACAGAAATTTTAAAATTTTCATAAAAGAATGTGCATGATCCCATCAAAATTTTTATTCTCAAAACCCGGGAATATGAGCAACATGATAAGAATTGTACTTCGTGTGCAAAATACAAGATTACCTTGGGCAATTGGGTGTAAAAGAAATGAAGAGAAAGTGGATAATTTCTGCGTGTGTTCATTCTTCACTTGTATGATAATTTATATACAACTTTTACATATAAAATAAGAAAAGAATATGCAATAAATAGAGGTAATTATTGCTAATAATAAATTTCTACATATATGCTGATTTGATTTTTATTATGCAATCACTATTGATAACAAATCCCTGTAGATATGCTGAGTTGGCTTGTAGGTGTTGTTATCCTTGAGGTGGTGTGGTGGTTGCAGTTGTAGATATGCTGAGTTGGCTTTTACTCCCCTGCAAGCTCAAGGGGAGATCTCGAAGATTGAGCTTGGACCGTAAAAAGCAGAAGTGAGAAGTAGATAGACCTTTGGTAAGAATGTCAACTAATTGAGAATCAGTACCAATAAAACGAACATGAAGATGCCCATTGCTAACTTGTTCACGAATAAAGTGATAATCAATTTGAATATGTTTGGTGCGGGCATGAAAAACAGGGTTGTTTGTGAGATAAATGGCTGAGAGATTGTCACACCACAATATAGAAGGGCCAGAGAGAGGTTGATGAAGTTCATGAAGTAGGGAGCGCAGCCAAATAATCTCTGTTGTAGCATTGCCAATGCTTTTATATTCAGCTTCAGTGCTTGAGCGAGCAACAGTGCGTTGCTTACGGGAGCTCTATGAGATCAGATTACGACCTAGAAAAATGGCAAATCCACTAATAGAGCGATGATCATCAAGGTTGCTGACCCAATTGACATCAGAAAAACAATGCAGATCATGAGGTGAGTGATGCTAAAAAGTTAAGCCAATGTGAGTAGTACCTTGGAGATAGCAAAGAATACGCTTGACGGCAATCCAATGAGCATCCGTGGGTTGGTGCATAAATTGACATGTTTGGTGAACATCATAAGTGATATCAGGCCGCGTAAGAGTGAGATATTGAAGAGAACCCACAATCTGACGATATTGGGTTGGATCAGAGAGTAAAGTGCCCGTAAGAGTAGACAAATGGGGGCCGGAGTTAACGGGAGTTGAGACAGGCCGACAAGTAGTCAAGGCAGCTTTAGAGAGAAGATCATGAATATATTTGGTTTGGGTAAGGTGGATACCTTGAGAGGATTACTTGACTTCAATGCCGAGGAAGCAATGCAGCAGACCTAAATCCTTGATAGAAAATTCAGCCTGAAGAGCACAAATAATGGACTTGATAGGAGTAGTGGGCGAGCCCGTGATGAGAAGATCATCAACATAGACAAGCCGAAACATAACAAAACGAGCAGTGCGATAAATGAAGAGAGAACCATCAACAATGGAGCCACAAAAACCCAGAGTTTGAAGAAAGGACCTGAGGTGGAGGAACTAGGCACGTGGAGCCTGTTTGAGTCCATAGAGTGACCGCCGAAGTCGACACTCATGATGAGGATAAACAAGGTCAGAGAACCCGAGTGGTTGAGACATGTAGACTTCCTTGGCAAGGTGACCATGCAGAAAAGCATTATTTATGTCTAATTGACGGATAGGCCAATTGGAAGAGACCGCAATGGAGAGGATGACTTGAATGGTGAAAGGTTTGATGACTAGGCTGAAGGTGGCATCATAATCTAGACTCGGTTGTTAGGAGAAACCTTTGGCAACGAGTCAAGCCTTATGTCGAGCAATGGTACCATAAATATATTTTTTTAATCTTATAAACCCATTTGCAACCAATAACAGGACGATCAGGAGGGGCAGGAACCAAATCCCATGTATGATTGTGAAGAAGCGTAGAGAGTTCAACTTTCATGGCATCCATCCAAAGAGGGTCATGCCGAGCTTGAGCAAAGGTGTGAGGTTCCTGCGCCACAAATAAGGAGGGGTTGATAGTAAAGCGCTGAGGAGGAAGAGAGCCATCCTTAGAGCGAGTGACCATGCGGGGAATCAGTGGTGGAGGAGTAGGTGAACCCATAGGAGAGGCTTGCGAAGAAGTCTCGTGCAAATTCAAAGGAGAATGAGGAACCATACCTGAGTCCAATGGTGGCATTAGGACAGGGGAGGGAATTGTAAGAGTAGTGATGGAGTGTTGGATGGGGGCAGTCGGGGGCGGACAGTCATGAGAGAAGTGGAAGACAAACTCATTAAAGTGGACGGTACGAGAAATAAAAATGTGACTAGTTCGAGGATCAAGAACTCGGTAACCTACATAATTAGAGGGATATCCGAGAGAAATACAAGGTGAAGAGTGAGGTTATAATTGGTGTGAAAGATAAGAATGAAGGTATGGAAAACAAAAACAACCAAAAGTACGAAGAGATTTATAATGAGGAAGAGTATGGGTGAGGACCTGAATAGGCGAACGAAACTGAAGAGACCAAGTAGAAAGACGGTTGATGAGATATATAGCTATCTCAAAGGAAAATTCCCAATATTTAACAGGAGTATGAGAATGACTTAGGAGAGTAAGGCCCATATCGACTATGTGGCGATGCTCACGTTCAGTAGAACCATTTTGTTGGGGTGTATGAGGACATGAAATACGGTGAGAGATTTCTACGGTCTGCAATTATGACTGGAAAGATTTGGACAAATATTCTTTGGCCCCATCAGATTGTAAGTATTTGATTTTGGAATTAAGTTGATTTTCAACTTGTAAACGAAATGCTCGAAAAATAAAGATAATGTCAGAACGGTACTTCAGAACGTAAAACCAAGAAAACTTACTATAATCATCAAGAAAGTGTACATAGTAAATATGACCCGTGTGAGAGAGAATGGGAGCGGGTCTCCATATATTGGTATAAATTAGCTCAAGTGGAGTGAGACTCTTATGATGGGTGAGAGGAAATAGTTGCTGAATAATTTTACCACAAGAACAAGATTCACATAATGGCAACATGGATATATTTTTCATAGAGAGATGTTTAGAAAGCACATGACTAACAATGAGAAATGCAGGATGTCCCAAACGTTGATGCCAAATAGAAACAAACACAACATGACTGACATAAGTAGCAGGAAAAATGGGAGAAGATGTACGACTTGTGCGAATATAGTAGAGTCTGCCCTTATTACTCCCGCGCAACAACTTCTGATGAGAGAATAGATCTTTGATAAGAAAATATGTAGAATAAAATTCAAAATAACATGGGCTATCTCGAGTAAATTGAGAGATAGAGAGAAGATTTAAGGAAATATGGGGAACATAATAAATACGATTGAGAAGAAATTTATGAGGTGGAGAGTGAAGATAAGTAGAACCAGAGGATAAAATTGGTAAACCTGTCCCATCGCCGATCATTAGATGCTCAGGATGGGTAGGATCGTCTTGAATAGACATGTAAAACAAGGTGTTAGTGATATGTGTGGTAGCACTAGAATCAATATACCAATCAAGTTGATGGGGGGGGGGGGGGGGGGGGTGGGCTCCGAATTGTAAGAGGGATGAGCCTGAGGTGTGACGGGCTTGAGCTCGTATGATGGACAATGGTTGGCCATGTGGCCCATTAATCCACATAGTTGGCATGTAGGCTTGGAAGGCCGTAAGTCGGGCCTTTTAGATGGATTGCCTTTTTCTTTCCTGGGGAGGCCTTGTGCGCTCCAAGTTCTAGAAGAGCGAATGAAGCCTACTGGACGACACCCAAATGTTGAACTAGACGAAAGTCGTTGGGCTGAAAATCTCCTATTAGGGGTTCTATCATTCCATCAAGCAGATCCTCCGTGAGGTGCAATATGTCGATGAGAGCTTGGAAAGAACCTCTGTTGCGATTGTCGACCTACAAAATGAAAAGGAGCCATCGAAGGTGTTGAGAGGAGAACGTGGGAGCTTCAAGTAACTACAACAGCTACGGGAGGCTGAGATATATTGGTAGCTCCTGTGATTCTAGATAGGGGTGCAAACCCTGAATTGATTCCACACTTCTAAACACGACGGCGTCTTAGGTGAGCAATAATGCCTTTAAGGATTCCAGAGTCATGTCATCCAAAATGGGCGACATAGCAAGGGTGAGTGCCTCTCATTCCCTATCAAGACCATCAAACAATTTGTCTTTGATTTCGTGGTCAGGTTTGGGGCGACCGATTTGGGAAAAGCTGGTGGCGAGGGTAGAGATGATGGAGAGGTAGTTGGCCATGGGTTGATAACCCTTCTGTAGCTTTCACCATTGTTGGTTAAGAATATTCTTTTGAGCACGAGTTTGAGAGCTGTATAGAGTCTTCAGCTTGTTCCATGCTTCAGCTGATGTGAGAACACCAATGATTTGCAAATTGACTTTTGTAGATAGAGATGCGATTAGTGCAGTCAAGGTGAACTTATCTCGGACCACCCACGCATCATATTCTGGGTTGACAATCTCCAGTTCCTCATCTTCTTCTTTCACCAGCAAGGTAGGTTTTGGCATAGGTATGCTACCATCGACATAGCCATACAATTGATAGGCTTGTAACATATTACTGATGTTATTTCGCCACAGATAGTAGTTGGTATTGTCAAATTTGATTGGTAGGGAGGGAAGTGCATTGGGAAGAATGATGGTGGTTGAGGAGCTCATTTTGAGTGTTCAAGGTAGTTATGTGTTTGAGAAAATACTTGAATGAGGAAGAAGTGTGCTACGCAGGCTATTTGTTTGAGAAAATGCTTGAATTAGGAAGAAGTGCGCTACGCATGCTATGTGTTTGAGAAAATGCTTGAATGAGGAAGAAGTGTTCTACACAGGCTGTGTTTAAGAAAATGCTTGAATGAGGAAGAAGTGTGCTATGCAGGCTATGTATTTAAGAAAATGCTTGAATGAGAAAGAAGTGTGCTACGTAGGCTATCTGTTTGAGAAAATGCTTGAATGAGGAAGAAGTGTGCTATGCAGGCTGTGTGTTTGAAAAAATGATTGAAAAAAAAGATGATTCTATGCAGTAGCCAAATTCCTAGGAGAAGGAAGCTGTTGAGCGAAATGCTCTAATACCATAAAAGAAAGGAAGAGGAAGTTGATAATTTCTGCGTGTTCTCATTCTTCACTTGTATGATAATTTATATACAACTTTTACATACAAAATAAGAAAAGAATATACAATAAATAGAGGTAATTACTGCTAATAATAAATTTCTACATATATGCTGATTTGGCTTTTATTATGCAATCACTGTTGATAACAAATCCTTGCAGATATGCTGATTGGCTTGTAGGTGTTGTTATCCTTGAGGTGGTGTAGTGGTTGCAGCTGTAGATATGCCGAGTTGACTTTTAGGGTGATTCGCAAATGTGTTCCTTCGTCTCACCTTGGGCTATTCAGGCTTACCTGCAACATGTTTGGGGAGGGGGTGAGCTCATGGCATAGTGAGTGGGACATTGACATCATGCCACTATATGTTGTACACCTCAGATATTTCCCATAAACCACCTAATATGATACTCTACTTCTAAACTCATAATTCCCCTATGAGTGTTGTGATTCACTCTAGCCCCCTCCCCTCCCGAGAGGTTGGTCAAGTTATCCTTATTCTCTCCCATTTTATAGTCTTTTACTTTTAACTCATTAAAGGCAAACATTAGGACTTAGTCCTGAACACAGGCACGACCTTCGCACGGGCGGCACTGTCGGGTTATCTATAACCCGTGCCTTGACCAGACAACTTAGGCCCTAACAAAAGCATGAGCATCTCATGGCCCTAAACATAATATCAAATGTCTAGAGTTGGGTCACCACTCTTGTGATCCCTGAACATGAGCTAGAGTATGGGAGGCCCCGGGTCTCTCTTCCTACAATCGACACTTCACTTGTATCGTCTCACAACCCGGTGCCTCGGCACCCCGGAGTCCTTGAAGCCTTGTGATCACTCTCCCACATAAGATGGCTCTCAAGCCCACATATAAACAAGCTACTCGGGCCTCACATATAAATACTTATGATCCCTTGAATGTACCACCTCTCTTGGATGATATGAGTCAGGGAAACTGGAGTGTAGTGGTCGCGAACCTTCTTCGCAACCGAGACCCTCACGTGTTGTCTCACAATTGGGTGTCTCAGCACCTGGGTCATGGCTGCATAATTGCCTCTCGCCAACCCATGCTTGTACACATGTGACTAAATCCTGCCATTCTCACTATTGCAATGGTGTACTAAGATAGTACCCGTACATCATTTGAGTTTCCCGAGAAAACTTGGAAGATTACACTATTTCTCCCGATCTCCTTTCCATTTTCCCTTTAGTGACAACACAAACTCTTAGGCATCCATCCATCACCCCATCCCCCATACCGGTATTAACAATTAATAACATGATGCATAGTCATAATTGTGGTACTCATGGCCATTCTTGTAACCATGCTACAAGCATCATGTTATAGGGAGCTTGGTCCACTCAGGCCTGACTTCCCCCACGTCACACATAAACAAGCAATTCATGCTTCAATCAACATGTTAAACATGGATAAACTCAGGAGCTCAGACCATCAATGGCCAAATCCCTTTAAATTTTGTGCATACAACACTAAGAGTCTGATCCGCTGTAAACCCCGCACTTTTGAGTTAAGAAAAACCGGGAAAAGAACCGGTCAAACCGAGTAAGAAAACCGAGCCGATTTACATTTGAGAACACACAATATGGAAATTTACAACTTCCAGGTGATCTAAAGGGTTCATTAAACCTTGGAAAAGAAATATAAGAAAATTTAGAAAACAAAAACCAAATTGGTTTAGGTGAACTAGATTTCATAAGAACTTCAAAGGTAAGCATGCTTGCCTAAGAGTAGTGTGAGGATGGGTGCCCTCCTAGGAAGTATGAATTTTTTTTGTAACCCGAAATTTCGGTAAAATTTTTTTATGTACACCTTATCATAAATAACCATAATTTAATATATATTTAATTATTGTAATTAATACCGAAATTAAATTATTGGAATTAATACCAATAATTTATGACAATATTAATACTAGTAATAAATTTCGCCCATTTAATACACGGGTTTTACGCCTATATAAAGAGGTTATCCCCATTTCATTCTCCTCACATCTGAACACTTCTCTCTCTCACTACTGCTCCATTTCCCAGTAAAGCTCGAACCAGAGCTTTGACTTGAATAAAGGTCGGGCTCTTTAGAACCGGGGAGAAGACAGCTATCTGATAGCAAACTCCAGTCAATCCGAGAATCGTTGGAGAAGCGCTGACATGATGGAATAGTGAAGCAACTTTGGCAGACCGAAGCTGCTCTATTTCGGCCAAGCTGAAATCGGCCATTTCAAGCCCTCCTCAGGCCAAACCAAGCCCTCCCAACACTTCCTCAGCCTTTCCACGACCGAATTAGGAATGAAAGGTAAGCCAATTCGGGTCCCCTTTACAATTTTTGATCGGTGCTAGAGAGAGAGTCGACTGAATTTCAATGACGAAATTTGAATCTAATTCCGCATCAATTGATGCAATTCTTGATTCTAGGATGAACCTCAGAAGGAGACCTATATGCCTAGATCAATAGCTCGGACCGCCGTGCCTTCACCGGTGAGTAATCGAATCTTTCTCTCTCCATAGTCTGTTTTCTGGCGAAGCTCCGTTTGAGCTCGTTTCGGTGTTAAAATCTGTGACTCAAAGTTTCTTAGAATTGTATGAATATGCAAGAACTCAATTTCAACTCCAATTTCAATAATTAGAAGTGTTTGATCGGTCAATTTGATGAAATCAAATTCAGTAGTGTTAAAGAGTTGAAATTGGGGGAAAATTTGGGGATTTTCGAAATTCAAAGGGCCAAAATACAATTTTATGAAATTGAGGGTCAATTGGGCATGAAAATAATGTTGGAGGACCAATTGAGGAATTTTGGAATTTTTGGGGCTTCCATTTTTTTAAAAGAAGGGCAAAATGGTATTCCAGGAAAAAGGTGTAGGTTAAAGGATGCCTTACTCTTTACGGTTTACAATAAAGGGAAACCCTTTTATAAACCGAGAGAATGGCGGGTTGATCACGGGGATCCAACCAAACCGGGTTGGGGCGTGACATCCGCTATGGGCTGACTCTCCCAAACAAGCAACTGGCCATTCAACACTAGACTTGGGTCTCACTATATGATCTTGAACCCGATCCTTATAACATCATAGCATGCATAATGGAAGTTCGACCCTCAAAAACCATCTCCACAAATTCACACAATGGCTCTAAGCAAAAACAATTTTCCCTCGGTCTTTAAGGAATAGTCAAAATCTCATACCTCGTTCTTATGTCTAGTTCTTACTCATTTCTTTTGAAGATCATATTTGCTTTAGTCAGCATGCTCTTATCCATTTTACATTGCTTATATGAGTTTCTAAGAGAAACTTGATACTTATTTTCACACGGTCTCACAAGTAAGTTAATTAAATCCCGCCCGGTCCAATAGGATGCACCGTAAAAAATCCACTCACCCGATTCACAAAACGTATTCATCCTGTGCATTATCACACTCTTGATTCCACTCAATGTTGCTTGCATTATTTGCAAGGTGAATTAACAATAAGATCAGATTCACCTCTACCATTTTAACATTCAAACCACCATATTTCTTTCTACGGTCCTATTGCTTTAACTTTTCCCTGGTGTCCCAAGTTACCCGACTTGTTAACTAGTAACTCGACCCTTGGTCAACCTTTTTCTATGGTCGACCCTTAGCTAATACTTAGGTTCTTTTTGCTGAGTACTTGATTTAAAATATCTAACATCTCTTTTCGGACCACTTGGTGGTTTCATTTTCACCAATTTACTAATTGGTCCTTTGGAAAAATTACCATTTTGACCTTACCCTTTTAAAAATCCTTCTTCCTTGGATTTTAACTTTTACAAATCTTCCATTTGAGTCCCTCAAGGTTCCCTTGAGTCCCATTTTGGTCCTTGATAATCATTTGAATCATTTCAAGCCATATTTCTTGAAATTACCAAAAAGCCCTAAGTTATAACAAAATTTCCATTTTGCCCTTCTTTGTTTCCTAAAACTTAGGCTTGGGGATTCATTTAGATCCCCAAACTCCTTTTAATTAAGTTTGGGTCCTTAGGTTTTCCAAAGGTTGCCTTTTAGCCATGCAAAACCATATTTTTGCACTTAGGTCCCTAACTATGCATTTATTGTAAACTAGTCCCTAATCTTTCCACCATTGGAAACGTCGGTCCCCAACAAAATTTTTTACCAGCCTCAAAACTCTATTTTACTCCTTAGGAATAACCCATAAAAACCTCAATCGCATTTAGGTCCCCAAACTTTCAAATCTTTGCTTTTTGACCCTTGACCGTTGACCCATAACTAAAGTATTTCTAAAAATTACCAAAATAGGTGGAGAGGTTCCCCTAGCCTCCTTCTAGCCTTTCATAATTTGGCCAAGGTTGACTAGAGGTGCTTTGATCTGGCTTGATGAGAAGCTTGCATGCAGAAGCGTTAGAGTTAGGTTAGAGTTGGGACTTTACCAGAGGTGGAACGTTGGCCATCAAGGCCAGTGAGGTTGGAAAGATGACTCTACCAGGAACCTCTAGCAATCTGAATGACCTCTAATGGTGGTCTGTATCTCCTGCATTTAACATTTAACTCAGCTTGTCCCCTAAACCTGAGATTTGGAATTTAGTTGATTTAATGCATCTTCCTAATCTTACTCAAACTTGACAAAGTTAGAGGCTATGGTTGAAGGATCAAGGGACTCACCTAATTTTTCTCAGCTCATGAGGGTTATTGTGGATTTCGAAATCAACTCATGATACAACTGCCCTATTTTGAGTCACTAGAGATTGAGTAATGTGCGATGTTGCCGACAATGACAAAGGTGGAGTTGAGGGTCGAGAGGTGATGGAAAGCTGAGGTCTTCAACTAGGTGGCTGAACAATAGAGAAATTCTCTCTAGTAGTTGAGTCACTAGAAAAAGGGAGAAATTGGTGGTTGAGAGAGGATTCCAAGTAAATTCCAATGAGTGAGCGACCCTAATTTATATATAGGTGATCTTGACTTCCATGGCAATCTATGTAACACCAGGATTTTCCTAACAATAGAATCGTGCAATGATGGAGTCCAAACTAGTGTGGAATCAGGAGTGGGTACCAGACCGAGCTTTGGAATTTGGATTCGGCCAAAAAATGAGATGAAATAAAGTTTTTTGGATATTTTCCCCAAAACCGAATGATCCACTTAGAAGGAAATTGAGGAAACTACGGTTTGAGATAGAAAAAAAAAGCTAAATGATAGTGCCACTTTTCATCCTTATTTTCCACTGTCAAACCCATTTATTCCCAAGTCATTTGTTCGCTTCCTTCTCCCTCTCTCTCTCCCTAAGACCTACTCTCAGGGGAAAAGAATATAGTCAATCCCAGGGGTTCAAGGAAGAAAGAGGCAAGACTGCCATTCTTGCTGACTAATTCTGTCATGCCTTAAACTGGTTTGGTCGGATCCCCGTGAGCAACCTGCCACTCTCTTTGGTTTTTGAGGGGTTTTAGCCTATTCTAAATTGCAAGAAGTCTGACATTCTTTTTCCCTGTTTTTACTTGAATAACATTATATAAAGCCGAATATTATACCATAATATATTTATATATACAATGGAAAAATTTATATTAAATTAAGTTTTATCTTTAATTAACTATATTATTTGATACAAAAATATAACCCATATTCAAATTTTTTACATGATTAATAGATTTAAAATTTATTTTTAACTAAAAAATTGAATTTAAATTATATAAATAAAATTTTATATATCAATAATTATACAAAAAAATGTTAAATAAATCAACAGTGTTAATATGGGTACCACCCACATATGGCATTCAACCCACACCATTATCCATTTTGTGTATATAAATTAATATTAGCATTTAATTCATTTTCATATCTTAATTTTCTCAAATTCATAGTTTTACTATTTGATCGTTTTCTTTATATATCATTTTCTCATTATTTGCAATATATTTTTAATGGAAAATTATAGTAGTAATTTATTAAGTAAATTAAAGCTAATAAACATTTAAAAAATTAAAATTTCAAACAAATATTAGAAAATTTATATATTACAATAATTTAGAATTTTTTATTTTTGGTAAAAAATATATATTAGAAAAATAAGATAGACTAGACTTGGGTCCAAATGGACCCGAGCAGCGGGTTCGGGTCTAGGCGTGTCTCGGGTCGGGTTTGGACCCGACCAAATAGGCCCAAGGCTTGGATCCACTCGAGTGTGGGTTTGTTGGACTTTAGCTCAGGTCGGGTGTGGGTCTGCTAAAATCTGCCCTGACCCGAGCTATTGACATCCCTACCAGTTTAGGTCTGGTTGAGCCCGAACTGGTCTAGTTTATCCCATCCAATTCATTTAATGGTTTTTTCTCGTGATTTTTATGAATTTTGGTAACTTGGGATTTTCCAATTTCCCATTATAACCATTATTCACTATTTTCTATTTGTTTATTAACTCGGTTTTCTCATAAAAAATAAAAAGAATCACTGGTTCTTTTCCTAGTTTCCTTGGTCCGAGTGGATGGATTTCACACTCGACCTCCCTAAACCTTTGAGGTAAGCTAATTCTGCCACCTTTCACCGGAATAGTGGAGTTACACAACATAGAATGTGAAAACATCTCTGATAAAATCCCATTGCTCTAGCTACCAATTGATGCACAATTTAATCCTACGAGGATCCCCTCGATGAGCACTAGCTGCCCATACTCAAAATTTAGACAATCATCCCTTCGCCGGTAAGTAAACTAAGTTTTATTTCTCTAGAAATATTTTCCAGCGAAGATTCGTTTGAGCTCGATTTTGGGTCAATTGAAGTCATTCAAAAGGATGCTCGTATGATGATGAAGAGACAATTAGTAGCATGCTAGGAGGAAATTAACATGATTTCAGCACTCAATTTGATGAATCAAGAATATGGGGCCAAAGTGCAAATTTTGACAAAATTGAGCAAATTGGTGATTTTTGGAAATTTGGAGATTTTTGTGAAATTAACATTAATTTAGGGCCAATTGGTGATTAAGAAGAAATTATGGACTTAATTGTAATAAAAAATAATTTTAAGGAATTTAATTACAATTAAAATTATTTATAAGAATTTATTTGCAATTTAAATAATTTTATTTTGATAAATTATATAATAGGTGAAATTGCAAATAAAGTAAACTTAGGAATTTTGATAATTAATTGGAAGTTAATTTCTAATGGAATAAACCTAGGGACTTCTATGTAATTAGAAGAAAATATAGGAACATTAGTAAAAATAATTGGATAATTGAATAATTGTTATCTGTGATAATGTAGGTATGAAAAGTAGACCTATATCTACAATCACAACATGATCCAGAAACATCGAAAATTCATCTGGGATGTAAGAGTCGCAAAATATGATTGAGTAGGATTTCCGACATAATGCCCATTTAGGTGTGATGAACGTACTTTCATATTACAAAAAGCTAAAAACTATTTTCCAAAAATAGTCTACCCTTACTGTGTGAAACCGCTTAAAATTTTTTGGAGCTATTTTTGTTGAAAGAATGTATCATGTTTTGCATAGAGCTAGAATTGCTTCAGTGGGCCCAAGGCCTCATTTTTTGAACTAAAGTGGGCCCAAGGTCATGTTTTGGAAAAAAAACTCATGAAGTGGGCCCAAGGCTAGTGGTAACGAGTTTAAACTGATAGATAAATTATGATTTATGAACCTATGGAAAACTTTCATAAATGGTTAATTTGTATGATTTAGCCACTGAGCCAAAGTTTGGTCATTGAACTCACCGGGATTGTAGCACCAAAGATAAATGATTAAATTAAAAAGACTATTGCTTGTGCATGCTGAGAAACGGAACCATCGAGGTGTCCAATGTGGGATAGTGTTCGTTCTAAGGTCTATTAGATGCCTAGGGAGCAAAATTGTAGTTTTGTCGTGCCAGTATGTCAATAAGCTATGGAAGCTTCATGCATATTGAGAACGAGGAAGAAATGGGAGAGGTCTTGTCCCACAATAGCAGACACAGAGTTTCAAATCAAGCCTAGCGGTTGGGCAATGTTGCTCACATAGACTTTTGGTAGGTGTTGCAGCCTCATACTAGGGTGGACAGTAAAGTCACTCTAGTACACAAGTGGAATAGTCGGGGACTGCTTTGCAAAAGTATAATCCTTTCTTATGATAAAAGGGCATGTGATTAGGTGTCAAATCAAACTCGTAAAGGAAAATGGTGAAATACCCCTTTCATGATAAAGGGTGTAGGATTAACCCAAAAACTCTTAAATGAGAATAGTAATATAAGCCGTAAAGAGTAGGGCGTCCTTTAACATGCACCTTTTTCCTGGAATAACATAATCAAAACTGCATAACATTTTAAATTCATCATACCTGTCTCACAGGCGTCTTAGTTGATGGTCTTTAAGGGTAGGCTTTCTATAATCTCCTGAAAGAGGATACAAGGGAGGGGTTGAGTACGACTACTTAGTGAAAGGGATTCAAATCTTTTGACTTAAAAAAACATTTATATGGAGTGTGCCAGATTTCTTTCTTTTAAAAAATCCCTTCATTTAAAAATTTGGGTTTTCCCATTATTTCTTAGTTACCATGGTGTGTCATCACCCAGTACACATCCTTCATCATGAAGGTTACACACATTCGCAAGTCTGTATCACTACTAAACCCGCTAGTGGCTTCGGAGCGACTTTTCCTGCCACCCGGATAGAATCACAACCACTTCTACCCTAGGAATGAGTGGATGTACGCGACATTCGACCCTCAATCCCAAAATCATTTCTTCATGTCCATATGAGGACAGAGACCTCATCCTGTCTCCACCCCGGTCTCATGCGCTTGGTGCTACTCCAAATTTTGCACAGACACCTGGAACGACGAACTGCCCTTATAGCCACTTGGTTGTCTAGTGCCCATAGGATGCATCACTACCACTCATGGGCATCTTGATGATCCCGTATTCACAGTGCATGCATAAACAATATTTTCTCATATTGCTAGGTAATATGTGGTGCCACTAGTCCAACGGCCTCAACTCTCAACTCATCCCATAGTTGTTTGTCTTGACTAGTGCGTCGACCTGTCATGTCGCACTGCCGCTAGTTGACTGAGCATGTTGGTTCTATCTTGGTACCATGGCCAAACAATTCACTTATTAAGTTTTATGGCACATATATCATGTTCGTTTACGAGCTCCTACTCGTGCCAACTGGTCTTGGGCCCACTGTACGAGATTTTCAAAATTGGGCATTTAGCCCCCAAGTTCCAAAACCGAGGCCCCCGGCCTATAAGAGCTATTCGAGCTCCCGTCAAGCAGGTCTCCCAAATAGTTTAAGCATTGGCATACATTCAGAGGAGAACACTTCCAACAAAATAGGTTTTCACTGTCCATTATACCAACCGGTATAAGGACATCTCTGTTCATAACTGATGAACGAGTTTTCAACTTCCTTTGAGGAAGTCTTATCATACCAACTGGGTATGATCTACTTACAATTGGTAAGTAGTTTTTCCGCATAATTTTCACATCACTTTCTCTAAGTGGTGATGATTAAAATACCACTAAATAGTGGGTTTTTATACTGAGTCACTTATCATTCCCAACCGGTATGATATATAATCCCACTCACAACCGGTAAGTGGTTTTTAATTTTAAGTTGTGCTCATCATCCCAATCGAGTATGATGTTTGTAAACCCACTCACGTGTTAACGTAGTGAATTCCATTAGATTGGTTCTTTGTATTCACGCAAGCTCGTCCATGCTGGCATTCCTGGTATTTCACGTTACTACATGATATGAATATCCTTGTTCATTATTACTCGGCATAACAGCCTTCATTCATTTCCAATGAATAAGAAAACCCAAACTTTTAGTTATTTGCAATTAGGTCCCTAAAGTTATTTGTCTTTAACTTTAAGTCCCTAATGTCAGTTTTTCCCTCAAATTAAGTCCCGTAACTTTTAAAATTTATCTTGGGACCTCAATTTATTCAATTTCACCAAAAAGGGGTTTAATTTCCCAAATTTCTAATTTGGTCCCCCAATTTTTCCAAAATTACCATTTTGCCCTTCCTTTACAAAAATGGTATGTTTTGCCCCCCAAATTCCAAAATTCCTCAATTTGTCCTCCAACATTATTTTCATGCCCAATTGACCCTCAATTTCATTAAATTGCATTTTGGTCCTTTGAATTTCGAAAATCCCAAATTTTCCCCCAATTTCAACTTTTCAACACTACCAAATTTGATTTCATCAAATTGACTGATCAAACACTTCTAATTGTTGAAATTGGTGTTGAAATTGAGTTCTTGCATGTTCATACGATTCTAAGAAACTTTGAATCATAGATTTTAACATCGGAACGAGCTCAAACGGAGCTTCGCCGAAAAATAGACTATAGAAAGAGAAAGCTTTTATTTCTCACTGGTGAAGGTAAGGCGGTCCAAGCTTTCGATCTAGGCAGATAGCTCTCATCTTGAGATTTATCCTAGAATCAAGAATCACATCAATTGATTCCGAATTGAGTTTGAATTTCATTATTGAAATTTTGCCGGTTCTCTCTCATACACCAACTAAAAATTGCAGAGGGGAGCCGAATTAGCTTACCTCTCAGTCGTAATTCGGCCGTGGGATGGCTGAAGAAGTGTTGGGAAGGCTTGGTTTGGCCTGAGGAGGGCTCAAAATGGCCAATTTCAACTCGGCTGAAACAGGGCAGCTTCGGTCCTCCAGAGCTGCTTCACTGTTCCATCATGTGAGCGCTTCTCTAGTGATTCTCGGATTGACTGGAGTTTGCTATCAGATAGCTAACTTCTCCCTGGTTCTAAAGAGCCCAACCTCTCCTTTCGAGGTTAAGAAAAATGTTGAAGTCGAAGCTCTAGTTTAAGCTTCACCGGGAAATGGAGCAGTAGAGAGAGAGAGAGAGAGAGAGAGAGAGAGAGAGAGAGAGAGAGAGAGGTGTTTGGGTGTGAGGAGAATGAATGGGGATGACCTTTTAATATAGGTGTAAAATCGTGTATGAAATGAGAGAGATTTATTACTAGTATTAATATTGTCATAAATTATTGGTATTAATTCCAATAATTTAATTTCGGTATTAAATTGTTGGTATTAATTCCAATAATTAAATATATATATTAATTTATGGCTATTTATGATAAGGCGTACATTCGTATAAAAATTTGAGGCCACCCATCCTCACACTACTTTTGGGCAGGCACGCTTAACTTCAAAGTTCTTATGGAATCTCGTTCACTTGAACCAATTTGGTTTTTGTCTTCTAATTTGTCTTAAGTTTCTTTTCCAAGGTTTAATGAACCCTTTGGATCACCTAGGAGTTATAATTTCCTAAATTGTCTATTCATAATTGACCGGGTTTTTTATCCGGTTTGGTTTTCTCACTCGGTTTGATCGGTTCCCTTCCCGGTTTTCCTTGGCTCAAAAGGGCGGGGTTTACAACTCTCCCCTCCTTTTAGGAGTTTTCTCCCCAAAACTTAATTAGCAAACTTGTATGATGAATCATTTCCTTTGATGCCCCTTTTGTGTTTGCTTAACATGCAAACTCTTCTCTCGTTCTTTCAATTAGCCCTTTTTACAACCTTCACTTAAGGAATTTCTTTTTCCTTTGTATTATTTACTCCCTCCATGGAGTTTGTCATAACTAGACATACCCTATTTCAGGGTATGTTCTTAGATTTTATCTCTTTCTTTGCTTAGAGCAACATTCTTCCCCTTGAGGTTCTGCACTCAAGATTGGAAATTCTAAGATAACTAACCATTTCCATGTCTAATTAACCACTTGGTCATTGAAACCCTTAACTTGACATCCTTTACAGCATTACATACCTATTTTCACGGATTTCTTTATCATCACTTTTTCATCCCATTTCGACTCTTTCTTCATTTGTTGCTCATTACAAATCAGTCAAATTTATGTTTGATGTTGTCATGCTTATTAGCCGACTCTTCCTTACTTTGAGTCATATTCTCTTCGGGATTGTTGGGCTTACATGCCCCTTACAACATAGTATTTTCTAGGACCTCTCTCTGTGTATTAAATTCTTAGAACATCTCCTTGAGGGTCTCTCTTAGCTTTTCGACCTTTCAATGATAGTTTAACTTCATCCCTCTTTTCTTTTGATAACATTACTCAACTATCCTTTTTACCATTATCCTCTCCTCCATCATGCCTTTAAAGTTATGTATCACATAACCGCATGGATTCCTCTTACCTACTTATCCTTCCCCAACTTCTTTATTGGATCTTTTTGGTTCCAATTGATTGGGTTTTCCAATACTATATCAACAGGCTGGGATTCATCCTTTCTTAGGTCCATCCTCGTTCCCAATGACATCCTTTACTCAAGGATTTTACTTTGGCCCTAAATCCACTCTTACTTGTTCATAATCATTTCACAGTTCTTTATATCGAGTTGATTCCTTTCGGTCTACATGTCGATTTGCTTGGTTTGGGGAGTTTCCCTTTTTACGGTTTCATTCTCTACTATTTCCTTCAAAGTAGAGACTTTCACCTTAGGAGTTACATGTTCAACCTTCTTACCATTTCTTGAAGGTTTCCTTTTTTCATCTCCTTACACCCTTTCTATATTGGGGCATTTACCCGCTTTTAGTCCTCATTGTCTTAAATTTTTCATTCCATCCCTTATTCCTTAATTGAGTAGATTCTGATTATCGGTCTTATTTCGTGTACTCCACCCTATGCCCAGCCATCCACTCTTTAGGCTCTATTATGCGAGTGTGAACCACAATCCATCTTGATATTAGTGGTTGTGCCCCCCTTAACCACTTCTTATTTAGGGAGCTTACTTTCCCAAGGTTTCTCGATCGTTCTTTCCTTTATTTTCTTATTATGGGTAGTCTACCCATTCTTACTTGTTACGACATCTATTGATGCTATCTTTCTACCTACTCGTTCCTTGGGTTTCTTTCACTTTAGCATGCACTTTTATTTGTGAATTTGTCTCCTCACCTCTGGTTCCGTTTATTCTTTATTACGTCATGTATCATTTCTTAGGATTTCCTTATTTGGGAGGATTCTTACCCATTTCTCCTGAAATTTCTTTTTCATACATCCTTGAAGACACCTTACTTTAAATGACGTCCCTTGATGCTATTCTTTCATGTTTACCTTTACTCTTGAGATCCTACGGGTATGTCTTTCATACTCCATCCTCTTTATCACTTGCACCTCAACACAGGTCTAGAGCTCGCAACCAACTAGTTTCAAAATCCCTTGATTACCCTTTGAGTGGTTCATTTAACCGTCTCAAGACTTTGTAGTTACAGTTATGGCCATTGATTTTTTTTAAGGATTTTCGTTTGTTCTTCTTTTCTAATTATTTTCTCTTTTCACTTCTCCCTTCTTAATCGTAGTTTAAATCCATGGTTCTCTCGAATACCAGTTCTTTAACTATCTTTTTCTCTCTATTTTTTTGGTCTAATCATCTGGGTAGCTGTATCACTCGTCCTTCATGCCCATCCTATTGTCCTTCATAGAGTGTAGTCTTTACTGCATTTCTGCCTTTCTTAGGGTTTTGTTTATTCTTTTTAGCTGTCCGCCGTTACTAGTTTTCCTTTTTCTACATGGTTCTCCTGTTCTCTCCAAACAGGTCACATTGGGCCATTATAATACTTCTTTCCTTGGAAATATTTCCTAATTAATGGTTGGTTCCATTTCCTCTTAATTGGGATACACATGTCTTTTTGGGGCTTCCTTTCTTTATAGAATTCTTTCCCTTTCTTCTGACATTCTTTTTTTTTTTTACATTTGCTCTGGGGGATTTGTACCCTTGATGTTGTCTTCTAGAGTATTTGACCTTTCCGCCTCTCTCTTCTTTGTCGGAACTTACATTATGGTTTTTCATGTATTAGCTCATTAACTGCCCCACCTCCACCATTCCTTTGGTTTAGATTTTTCTTAGGGTAGTTATCTTCTCGAGTACTCCTGTCCTTAACGTCCATCTCACTGACCTTTTTAGGGTGTAGTCCTTTCTACCTCCCAGTCTTCCTTAAGCTGTCATCTATTTTCTTTGACTATTTTGTCGTCATGGTTTGCTTCCTTCTATTATATTGCTCTGAATCTCCAATTTGACTTCTCTACCTTTTTCTAAAGGAAGTCGTACTTAAAATCCCAAGACATTCCATTTGTCGTCAAACGCTTGACTTGTCTCTCTTGTGGATGCACTCCCTCCTTTTCTCCTAAATTATTGGAAATTTCTTCTTTAAGGGAGAGTTCTCTTTAGCTACTTTTTGTTTTGTTTATGGTTTTATCGAGGTCCTACCTTCAGCCCTTTTTTTTCTTCCAGCCATATTGCCGTGATCTCGAAAAAAGTTTCCTCCTGTTTATGGTTGAAATTTCAAGCAGGAGTTGTGTTTCCTTAATAGAGGAGTACATTATGTTGGGTGTTTTGGCCCTAATACAGAAAATGATCACCAAATAACTAGAGAGCTATGAGATTCTTGATAAGTGTCCTCCAATGTAAGGTTATATGCACATTTTCTTGGGTTTATGGCTTCACGCTTGGATTCCTTTATACTTAGAGTTGTGCCCTCAATAGGTCCTGGCACCATTCTTTGGGATACTTCTCCATTTGGTCTTTTGAGATTCGTGCCATGCCTTAGGCATTTGGGAAGCTTCTAGGGTTGTCTTCCTACGAAGATAAGGTGTTGAGTAGAGTCATTTCTAGTTTTCTTAGTTCCTCTCCTGGGAGCTATCTAAAAATTTTAGGATAAATCCTATTAGTTACAATATTTTCTAGTCTTTATTATGTATTCGAGGAAACAGACTTTGATACCACTCTAGTTATCACGCCCCGACCCAGTTTGGTTGGATACCCATGAACAACCTGTCACTCTCTCGATTTATTAAATGGTTTCCCCTTATTATAAGCCGTAAAGAGTTAGGCGTCCTTTAAACAAGCACCTTTTTTCCTGGAATAACATAATCAAAACTACATAACATTTTAACTTCATCATACCTTTCTCACAGGCGTCTTAGTTGATGGTCTTTAAGGGTAGGCTTTCTGAAATATCCTGAAAGGGGATATAAGGGAGGGGGTGAGTACGACTACTCAGTGAATGGGATTCAAATCTTTTGACTTTAAAAAAAATATTTATATGGAGTGTGTGAGAATACTTTCTTTTCAAAAATCCCTTCATTTAAAAATTTAGAATTTTCCATTATTTCTTAGTTACCACGGTGTGTCATCGCCTAACACACATCCTTCATCATGAAGGTTACACACATTCGCAAGTCAGTATCACTACTAAACTCGCTAGTGGCTTTGGAGCGACTTTTCCTGCCACCCTGATAGAAGCATGACCACTTATATCCTGGGAATGAGTGGATGTACGTGACATCCGACCCTCAATCCCGAAATAGTTTCTTTGTGTCCATAAGAGGACAAAGACCTCATCCTGTCCCCACCCTGGTCTCATGCGCTTGGTGCTACTCCAAATTGCCCTTATAGCCATTAGGTCGTCTAGTGCCCTTAGGATGCATCACTACCCCTCATGGGTGCCTTAATGATCCCATACTCACAGTTCATGCACAAACAATATTTTCTCATATTGCCATGTAATCTGTGGTGCCACTAGTCCAATGGCCCCGACTGTTAACTCAACCTGCAGTTGTTTGTCTTGACTAGTCCGTCGACCTATCGTGTCGCATTGTCGCTAGTTGACTGAGCATGTCGGTCCTATCTTGGTACCATGGCCAAACAATTCACTTATTAAGTTTTGTGGTACATATATCATGTTCGTTTACGAGCTCCTGCTCGTGCCAACTAGCCTTGGGCCCACTGTACAGGATTTTCAAAATTTGGGCATTCTAGCCCTCAAGTTCCAAAACTGAGGCCCCTGACCTATAAGAGCTATTCGAGCTCCCGTCAAGAAGGTCTCCCAAATAGTTTAAGCATTGGCACACAATCAAGGGAGAACACTTCCGACAAAATAGGTTTTTACTGTTTATTATACCGACCGGTATAAGGACATCTCCGTTCATAACTGATGAACGGGTTTTCAACTTCCTTCGAGAAAGTCTCATCATACCAACCGGGTATGATCTACTTACAACTCGTAAGTAGTTTTTTCGGTAAGTGGTTTTTAATCCCACTCACAACCGGTAAGTGGTTTTTAATTTTAAGTTGTGCTCATCATCCCAATCGGGTATGATATTTGTAAACCCACTCACCTGTTAACGCAGTGAATTCCACTAAACCGATTCTTTGTATTCACGCGAGCTTGTCCATGCTGGTGTTCCCGGTATTTCACGTTCCTACATGATATGAATATCCTTGTTCATGATTACTCGACATAACAGCCTTCATTCATTGGAAATGAATGAGAAAACCCAAACTTTTAGTTATTTGCAATTAGGTCCCTAAAGTTATTTCTCTTTAAATTTAAGCCCCTAATGTCAGTTTTTTCCTCAAATTAAGTCCCATAACTTTTAAAATTTATCTTAGAACCTCAATTTATTCAATTTCACCAAAAGGGGGTTTAATTTTCCAAATTTTCAATTTGGTCCCCCAATTTTTCCAAAATTACCATTTTGCCCTTCCTTTACCAAAATGGTATGTTTTCCCCAAAAATTCCTCAATTGGTCCTCCAACATTATTTTCATGCCCAATTGACCCTCAATTTCATAAAATTGCATTTTGGTCCTTTGAATTTTGAAAATCCCAAAATTTCCCCCAATTTCAACTTTTCAACACTACCAAATTTGATTTCATCAAATTGACTGATCAAACACTTCTAATTGTTGAAATTGGAGTGGAAATTGAGTTCTTGCATGTTCATACAATTCTAAGAAACTTTGAATCGTAGATTTTAATGCCAGAACGAGCTCAAATGGAGCTTCGCCGAAAAATAGACTGTAGAGAGAGAAAGCTTCGATTTCTTACCGGTGAGGGCACAGCGGTCTAAGCTTTTGATCTAGGCAAATAGCTCTTATCTTAAGGTTTATCCTAGAATCAAGAATCGCATCAATTGATGCCGAATTGAATTAGAATTTTATTATTGAAATTGTGTCGGTTCTCTCTCTAGCACTGACCGAAAATTGCAGAAGCCGAATTGGCTTACCTTGCAGTCGTAATTCTGCTGTGAGAGGGCTGAGGAAGTGTTGGGAAGGCTTGAGGAGGGCTCGAAATGGCCAATTACAACTCGGCTGAAACAGGGCAGCTTCTGTCCATCAGAGTTGTTTCACTGTTCCATCATGTCGGCGCCTCTCTAGTGATTCTCGGATTGACTAGAGTTTGCTATCAGATAGCTTACTTCTCCCCGGTTCTAAAGAGCCCGACCTCTCCTTTCAAGGTTAAGAAAAATGTTCAAGTCGAAGCTGCGGTTTAAGTTTCACCGAGAAATGGAGCAGTAGAGAGAGAGAGAGAGAAGTGTTCGGGTGTGAGGAGAATAAATGGGGATGACCTCTTTATATAGGTGTAAAACCGTATATAAAATGGGAGAGATTTATTACTAGTATTAATATTGTCATAAATTATTGGTATTAAATCTAATAATTTAATTTCGGTATTAAATTATTTGTATTAATTCTAATAATTTAATTTTGGTATTAAATTATTTGTATTAATTATAATAATTATATATATATATTAATTTATGGCTATTTATCATAAGGGGTATGCTCGCATAAAATTTTTTTACCGAAATTTCAGGTTACAAAAAAAATCAAAATTCCCACGAGGGGCAAGCACGCTTAAGTTTGGTTTTTGTCTTTTAATTTATTTTAAGTTTCTTTTCCAAGGTTTAATGAACCCTTTGGATCACCTGGGAGTTATAATTTCCTAAATTGCCCATTCACAATTGATTGGGTTTGTGAACCGGTTCAGTTTTCTCACTCGGTTTGACTGGTTCCCTTCCCGGTTTTCCTTAGCTCAAAAGGATGGGATTTACATTGGGAAAATATTTTTGAAATAATTTTGAAATTAATAAAGGCATGAAACTTATCTTACTAAAATGTTTCGTATAACTTGCTGAAATTTTTGAATTGTAGGAAAATTTCTAAGGGCAAGAGAAGCTCCTAAATCTCAGTGGAAGATGTGACACCTCCACCAAAACTCCAAAAACTAGAGCTAACCTGAGCCCAAAAAGAATTTCGGGGAAGCTTATGCTTACTATGTACGAGTCTTCAACAAACTAGCAACTATCTGTACCAACACAGAGCCGATAAATTGGATGTAGCATGCTTATGAGTATGAAGCGGTAGTATTGGAAAAATACGAGATCTCCATAACTCAAAGGGGAAAACTCAGGGATTCATGGAGTGAGGCGTCTTAATCGTAGTGTGAATAACGTAGTATGAATCAATGTAATAGATATGGGAAGTACCATGGAAGCTCACGTCCATTTGAGAAGACAACATTGACCTCCAAGCCTTCAAATGAAGAAACTCGTAACCCACCAGTGTTTAACTCTAAGTTAGTGTTGTGGGACTAGTGCTATAGTTAAGGGGGAAGTTGGTGTATTGGTTTAGTCTATGTAATAAGCCATATTTATGGCTAAAGGAAATAAATGAATAAAACCTTTTATGCCAAAAGTTTTATGATCTCATTTTATAATTGGAAACAAAATTTTGAGTAAAGGAAAGATAAAACCTTTAAAGAGGGTCAAAACAACCAAGGTATGAGGAAGATAAGGATAATGGAGATCCTTAGGCATAATAAAGCCATAAGAAAGGATTGATAAGGAAGAAGTAAATTACCCGAAGGAAGAATACCAAGTTTTGGAGGAATTCGAAACTCACTAGCACAAATGCCAAAAACCTAACTTACAAGTTTGGAATTTAGGACAAATTAATAAACCTTCTAATATTCTTGACTAGGAAGTCAAGAAATAAAGACATGGGAAATAATACCCAAAACCTTTAGTTTAACAAACTTGTAAATGGAAAACAAGTGGGGATAGGGATCGAGTACAAGGAGAAGGAAAGTGTACTCATGAGATTTAAAAGAAGTGAGCTAACCCTAAATAATGGGTAAATTGGAAGGTGGCATCAAAGGATGTCGTAAACTTTTAATGGGTCGGATACCCATAATTACAAATTAAAGGAAAAGACTCCTGAAGTAAACGAATGAAACATACTAAGGAAGGAACATCGGGGAAGTACGTACATCAATGAAAAGTAGTTGATACAATTAAAGGAATGACGATAATAAGGACATGTGGACTTCAATGGGAATGGGTTCAGTCCACCTCCACTTAATGGAGCTTCAGATTGGATAATGGAGTATAGTGTGGAGTACACGAAATAAGAAACCAATAACAAAAATTCCTTAGATAGGAAACAAATTTCAGAAGGATAATTCAAATACGACAAAGGATTGAATATGGAAAAATGCACCGATATAAAAGGGTGTAAGGATATGAAGGAAGGAAACCTTCAAGAAATGATAAGAATGTTGGATGTGTGGATCCAAAGAGGGAGGTTTCTACTCTGAAGTACGAGAGTAGAGAATGGGACAAAGAAAAAGGAACTCTTATAAGGTAATCCAAAGCAGATAAATACGTATTTTAAGGTATCCATTAATGATAAGGAAAATTCATGGAAACCCAAATGGTCATAAAAGGCATGATGTTAAGTAAAAAATTGATACATGTAAAGGAAGGGGTGAATGGACTTTATGGAAAAATCAATAGTCATAAGGAAAAAGGGAGTAAATGAAGTGTGGTAGAATGACCATCCACATCATATGAGAATCGTTTTACTATCATATGGAATGGAGAATTAAGAATGTATTAAAGGACCAACATAAGACAAAAGGGGTGAAGTTAATAATGCCAAGGCTAGAAGAGGCAAGAACGAAAAGCTCCAAAGGATGCCTTGCTAAAAATTTTTAATGATTAAGAGAAATAACCAAACAATGGAATGGTTAAGCATTCTAGGGCTCCCAATCCTATTATCTAGATTAATGTTTGGATGAAAACCTTAAGGAGGAGAGTGTTAACCATAAGTGGCATAATGTTGGACCAAAGAAAATACATTTGGGTAGACGGGTAAGACAAGCGAATTATAATAAATTCCATGGAGTAAGTGGATACTTGAAGGGAAGGGACAATTCACAAGGACTGTCACGTGCCAACCAAGTTTGGCCGAATCCCCGTGAGCAACCCGCCACTCCCTTTAGTCCAATAGGGTTTCACTCCCTTCCAAACTGCGAGGAGTCATGTGCCCTTTTACCCTATTTTTCTTGGAATAACATTATAAAAATCTCAATATATTAAGAATCTACATACCTTCTTTAGGGTTCAACTACCAGGGTGTCTTTAAGGTTGGTTTTCTTTTTTTCCTAAAAAGGGTTAAAAGGGAGATGGTGGGTTCCTATAACTCAGTGAGCGGGTGTTGGGAGGGAGTTTTCAAAAAGTTTAGTTTATTTATCAAACCATGCCAGGGTTAACAAATCCTTTTTAAGGTTTTCCTCAAACTCAAATTTCCAAACCTTTTTCCCATTTCCACATTATGTGTGTTTAGCTCTCTTAGCCCATCCCCTTGTCTTGGGAGCCGTTTAGCAAACAAACACATGCCCTTCATCAGGAAGGGTACACACATTCACAGGGTAGTCCCAGACTGCACCCACTTGGGGATCAACGCGACTTTGTTGTCCACCCCGATAGAAGTCCTAGACATCTACCCTAAGTCTGAGTGGATGTCTGACCCTTAGTCCCTAAATCCACTTTGTGTCCGTATGAGGACGGAGACCTCATTTTGTCCCTACCCCGGTCTTGTACGCATGAAGCCCAAACATAGCAGCTTCAGGAAGCCCAAACGCAGTAGCTTCGTGGAGCCTAAACATAGTAGCTCCATGGAACACAAACACAGTAGCTCCATGACTAATTGGTATGATGAGAAGCCCAAACGTAGTAGCTTATCCTTCCCTTATCTCCACCATGTCATCCAACAGTCATTGGTACCCATCACTACTCCCTTGGGCCTCTTGATGGTCTTGAATCCATAGATGCATGCACAAACTATAATTTTCATATACTTATCCATTCTCTTTGGTGTCGATGGTCCAACAGCCCAAACACTCAACCCGACCTATAGCTATTTGTCGGCTGCTCTGTCGACTTGGCCTTGACACACTACTGCTAGCCCATCGAGCCTTGTCGATCCTGACTTGGTACCATGGTGAATCAAACAGTTAATTCCACATTTAATGAGAGTTTTCATGGCTCTTCCTATTCATATTTGTTTATGTGCTTTAGCCCGTACTGACTAGCCCTGCGCCCACTGCACATATTTTTCAAAACTGGGCCTTGGCCCCTATGAGTTCAAAACCAAGGCCCCTGGCCTGTTATAGTTGTTCTAGCTCCCGTCAGGAAGGTCTCCCAAATTGTTTAAGTAGTTGTCACATAGTCAGGGGAGAACACTTCTGATAAAATCTCTTTTAAATTCATTACACCAACCGGGTGTGATGATAACTCCGCTTACAATTGGTATGCGAGTTTTCCTTTCCTTAAGGAATCTCATCATACCAACCAGGTATAATATTGGATAATCCTACTGACAACCAATGAGTAGGTCTATAGTATTCAAAACATGCTCATCATCCCAACCAGGTATAAAGTGTAAATTAGCCCACTAACCTGATGATAGTGAGGTGTTCGTCCCCAATCAGCTTTCCAAGTACTGTTCAAGCTCCATTGCTCACATCCCTATCCGAATTCGTTCCTACATGGTTTGAGTATCTTTATTAGGAATGACTTGGCATGAATAGCCCTTCTATTCCCATGTATTTACACTTAGGCTATTATTTTTGCCTTATTGCAATTAGATCCCTAAAGTCCATAATCTTTGACATTAGGTCCCAAATGCTCAATTATTTTTAATTTAAGTCCTCGGGGCTTTCAATATCCATCTTGTGTTCTTAATTTTCTTAAAATGGTATATGGGGCTCAAATTTCCAATTTGGTTCCCCAACTTTTACAAAATTACCATTTTGCCCCTAAGTTCCAAAAATGGTCAATTGGCCCCAATTCATTCAAAAATTTACAAATTGGTCCTCCAACATCTTTCTCATTTCCAATTGAATTTTAATTTTGAGAAATTGCATAGAGGTCTTTCAAATTTCTGAAATCCCCAAAATTTCCCCAATTTTCTACCCGTCTCTAATGACCAAATTTGATTTCTTCAAATTGGCCATTCAAATGGGGTTAATTGCTCCAATTCATGGTATGGATCAGTTCCTACACTTCCATACGATTCAATTGAGCTTTGAATTACAGCATTTGGGTCCGAAATGAGCTCAAACGGAACTTCGCCGAAAAATTGTACATAGAGAGAGAAAGCTTCGAAAGCTTATTGTCGGAGGTGCAGCGGTCTGAGCTCTCAATATGAATGTAGCTCTCATCCTTAGGGTACTTCTAGGATCAAGAATCACTACAATTGATATTAGGAACAAGGTGAATTTGGTTAGAAAATTTCAACACTTTCTCTCTCTAGAACCAATCTGCAACGATGGAGGAAATTGGCTTACCTTTCACCTCTGTAGAGGTCGTGTGATGGCCGTGGGGACTATGGGAGGGCTTGCTTTGGCCATAGGAGGGCTAAATTGGCCAAATTCAGGTGGACAAAATAGGGCAGCTTCGGTCCAATGAAGCTACTTCACTGATCGATCCCGCTAGCACTTCTATGGTGATCCTTGTGTCGAAGGGAGGTGGCTGTCAGGTAGGAACTTCCCCCGGAGTTTGTAGGACCCGAGTTTTCCTTATAAGGCTGAGAAAAGTGTGCAAGTTGGAGCTCTAGTTTTAGCTTCACCAGAAAATTGAGTTTCCAAATTGGTCGAGCCTATCCTACTCAGAAAATGCCCAAATTAGAGGGAATATTCCCTCGTCGGAAAAGAAAGGTTTTTCGAACATATGAAAAGTGCTGTCATCCCAACTGCTCAATTATTTTTAATTTAAGTCCTAGGGCTTCCAATATCCCTCTTGGGTCCTTAATTTTCTCAAAATGGTATATGGGGCTCAAATCTCCCAAATTTTCAATTTGGTCCCCCAACTTTTACAAAATTACCATTTTGCTCCTAAGTTCCAAAAATGGTCAATTGGCACCAATTCTTTCAAAAATTGGCCAATTGGTCTTCCAACATCTTTATCATTGCAAATTGACTTTCAATTTTGAGAAATTGCATGGAGGTCCCTCAATTTTTCGAAATCCCTAATTTTTCCCAATTTTTACCCCCTCACTACTGACCGAATTTGATTTCTTCAAATTGATCATTCAAATGGGGTTAATTGCTCCAATTGATGGTATGGATCGGTTTCTACACTTCCTTATGATTCAATTGAGCTTTGAATTGTATTATTTGGGTCTGAAATGAGCTCAAACGGAGCTTAATCGGAAAATTGTATGTATAGAGAGAAAGCTTAACACCGGAGGTGCGGTGGTCTAAGCTCTTGATCTGCGAATGTAGCTCTTCTCCTTAGGGTCCTTCTAGGAAAAAGAATCACTACAATTGATGTCAAGATCAAGGTGAATTTGGTTAGCAAATTTTAGCACATTCTCTCTCTAGAACCAATCTGCAACGACGGAGAAGGGCTGAATTGGCTTTCCTTTCTCATCTGTAGAGGTTGTGTGATGGTCGTGGGGACTATGGGAGGGCTTGCTTTGGCCATAGGAGGGCTAAATTGGCCAAATTCAGGTTGGACAAAATAGGGCAGCTTCGGTCCGACGGAGTTGTTTCTTTATTCGATCCCGTTAGCGCTTCTCCGACAATCCTTAGGTCGAGGAGAGGTGGCTATCAGGTAGATCGCTTCCCTCGAAGTCTGTAGGACCCGAGTTTGCCTTCTAAGGCTAAGAAAAGTGCCCATGTTGGAACTCTAGTTTGAGCTTCACCGAAAAACCGAGCACTTAGAAGGATGAGAGGATTTGAGGTGTGTGAAGGATGAATGGAGGGGAGCTCTTTATATAGGGAGCCCAGGGACCCTCTGCACTACCAGTTTTCATATTAGTCATGCTTATCCTATTTAGAAAATGCCCAAATTAGAGGAAATATTCCCTCACCAGAAAAGAAAGGTTTTTCCGCCATATGAACCGTGCTGTCATCCCAAGGAAGAAGATAACATTATTCCCATTTTAACCCTTCTTTATCATTCTCGATTTCTTAAGTGATTTAGTTTTCTCCTTAAATTTATCGGTTCTTTCCTAGTTTTCCTTGATTTGATATGACGAGTTTCACAAGTACGTTACCTAAAGGACAAAGAAAATAGTGTACCCATAGTGACATTTTCCCCCAAATCATCATATGAGCGAAGGAGCGCTCAAAGGAAAGCAAATGGGAGGCTAGATTGCTAAGAGATCTCTCCTCAAGTTTGAATGCCTAATCATGCGATTAAGAACAACGACGAAATAATTAAGGGAAAATGGACACCCCTAAGATGGGAGGACAAATGATCTAAAGTCCAAAAAGAGATGTAGGATATGTTATCCTCCCAAAAAAGGATGTTCAGGATATGAAGGATGGTAAGAGTGGTGCCATTTAGTAAAAGCGCGAAACATTCATAATACCTCAACCAAAATGGTTATAAAGAAACCATTAATACACACCTAGGAAGAGTGATTATGTAATAGGAGCAAGAAAGTAAGAAGAAGAAATCATAAAGGAATTTTTTCCATTCAACGTAATTGATTACCTCATAGGAGGTTAAATTTATGAACAAAAGATGATAAGGATAAAGGAAATTGATATGTTTGGAAGGAATGCTCAAACATGAAACGTATGGTGGAATGCTCTCACTATGTAAGAAGAAGAGCTTGGGAGTACAAGCCTGAAAAATTAGATAAAGTTCCATAGGAATACCATTTGATGAAGGAAATGGTGAGGATTCGGTACTGAGAAAATTCAAATTACAAGAATTGAAGATTTACAAGGTAAGTGAGAAATGACCAAATAATGAAAGAGTACATTGAATGTTTGAGTAGCGTCTAAGGTAGTAAAGTGCCACTACCAAATGATAAGGAGAGACAAAGTCCCATTATCCTTAAAGGATTAGAAATTTATAAACATTTGTCAAGAGAATGTTCTTGAAGTATACTATACAAAAACATTTTTGAAATATATCATGCTAATGTGCTAAGGACCGTGGGCCTCGCCCATTTCCTGCATTGACGATCGGAGCTAGACCATTCCCCTTGAAGTGTATTCATACACCATCAAGGGTTTGTCCTAATATCATGCTTCATGCTTTCTTCAAAATTATAATTTTAGATGTGAGAACAGGACCAGTTTATGTTGAATCAGACCTGAACCAAGTTATTAATCCTTCCCACACCCTAAAAGATGAGAGAACACAGACTGCTCCTTTTTCTGATCAATTGCGAACCAGAGCTCAAATGTGGACACTTTTCTCCACCTCCGAAGGCAAATTTGAGTTCCCTAAAATCATGTGGAAGTCCTCTACATGACTGCATACTCCGTTCACCTCAAGGATCACCGAATAAGCGCCGGCGAGCTCGCACAAAACCATCACTCCCTCGACAGTCTGCGAAAAGAATTGATTAAACTCAATTCAAGCCACCCTCGGGCCAACCATAGCCAAACCAAGCTCTCTAGACCTTCCCTAGAGGATTCCACACCTTCCTTGAACCCTTGTGGTAAGTCCCCTCTGCCGCCCTTCACTGGAATTTATTATTCATAGTGCGTTTTTGCCTAAAAACTAAATTAAGAAATTCGCACTATTGATGCCACCAATTGAGTAGTGGTTTGATCTAGGAAAGATCCTTAGGGAGAGAGCAACCCATTAGAATCAAAATCTTCGATTGTCGGACCCTCATAAATGAGTAATCAAAGCTTTCTCTCTCTATAATGATTTTCTTGTTAAGCTCCGTTTATGGTCATTTCTAAGCCAAAATTAGTTATTTAAATCTTGAAATGATTCTGGGGACATAGGGAGTATAATCCAAATCATGTTAGGACTAAATTGGGAAGGATTAACGTTGAATTGATGATATTCAAGTTGGAGGACTAAATTGTAATTTTTGAAAATTTGGGAACTTGATTGTAATTTTTTTAAAATAAATTTGGGATTTTTTTTGTAATTAGAGAGAAATATTGTACCCAATTGGAAATTTGAGAAATTAGGGACCCAAATGGAAGATTTAACAATTTTAGGGAGCTAATTGGAATTAAGGTATACCTTAAGGGACAAATCGTAATTATTGGAAAGTTACAAGTATTAAGTGTAAGCCCCGTCCTTTAGTAATGAGAAAAAATGGGAAAGAACTGGTCAATGTGATCTTTAAACCGAATTGGTCTACAAGCCCAACTATTAGGGGATGAGCAAATTCAAAAATTTCTAACTCCCATGTGACTAAAAAATATTCATAAACTTTGGAAAAGAACCCTAGGATGACATGAGGAAGAAACGCCAAAGCAGTTCAAGAGAACCGGGTCCAAACTAGATAGAATCGGTTTATGAACCAAGTTGGTTCATGAACCAGAACCGATAGAGAACTGAAAAATCAGAAAAAATTCAACTCACTTGTGCCCCAAATAAATTTGTAAATCTTGGGAAGGAACCTTAGAATAAGGTGGGAGAGAAAAAATAGATCGGTTCGGGTGAACCAGAGCCGAACCGGATTGAACCGGATTAAGGACCAAACCGATTTATGAACCGGAATTAATAAAGATATAGTAAATCGAGAATTTTATGGACCCTAAGTGATATAAGGAGTCACAAAAGACATGGAAATGGACTTGTGAAGGAATTGGGGATGAAAACCAAACCGGTTCAGGTGAACCGGATTCGAACCGGTTCAGATTGGTTTTAATCACTATTGAACCGAATCCTAAATTCATTTTTCTAAGTAGCTTAAATAATTCAAATTGGAGATTTGAAGCCACCATCGGATAGAGAATGAATTTAGAAATTTTTAGATTTGAAAAACTCGATCAAATGAGGGGTGAACCGGCCAGTTTAAGCTTTGAACCCAGTACGGACCGATCCGGTCCGGTTCAGAATAGTGTCATCTTCTTCCTCAGGATAACAGCACTATTCACTCACCAAGAAATTGAAGAAACGCTGGTGAAGAAGAAACGCCTCCGTTTGGTATGTTTCAAATCAACAATTCCTGTCATAACGATGCCAAATGGATGGCCAACGGGTCCCCGAGCTCCCTATATAAAGAGCCCTTCTCCATTCATACTCTCCACACCAGAAAAGTTCACTCTCTCTAGATTGCTTAGTTTTTCGGTGAAGCTCGAACCAAAGCTCCGATATAGGGTCAATTTTGAGCCAAAGAAGGCAAGGTCGGGTTCATTGGAACTGGGGAGAAGTCAGTTACACGGTGGTAGCATCCGTTCATCCCGATAGTCATCGGAGAAGCGCCGGCGTGATCAAACAGTGAAACAGCTCCAGCGGACCAAAGCTGCCCTATTTCGACCGAGTTGAAATCGGCCAATTTGAGCCCTCCTCAGGCTAAACCAAGCTATCTTGACACCTCCTTAGCCCTTTCACGGCCGAATTAGGATTGAAAGGTAAGCCAATTTGGCTCCCCTTTACAATTTCAGATCGTTGTTAGAGAGAGTGTAAACCTCGCACTTTTGAGTTAAGGAAAACTAGGAAAAGAACCGGTCAAACCGAGTAAGAAAACTGAGCCGATTTACAAACCCAATCATATGGGAACAAGCAATTTGGAAATTTACAACTTTCGGATGATCCAAAGGGTTCATTAAAACTTGGAAAAGAAACTTAAGATAAAATAAAAGAGAAAAACTAAATTGGTTCAAGTAAACAAGATCCTATAAGAACTCTAAAGTTAAGCGTGCTTACTCGAGAGTAGTGTGAGGATGGGTGAACAATTAATATATATTTAATTATTATAATTAATACTAATAATTTAATACCTAAATTAAATTATTGGAATTAACACAAATAATTTAATACCAAAATTAAATTATTAGAATTAATACCAATAATTTATGTCAATATTAATACTAGTAATAAATCTCTCCCATTTATTCTCCTCACACCCGTACACTTCTCTCTCTCTCTCTCTACTGCTCCATTTCCCGGTGAACCTTAAACTAGAGCTTCGACTTGAAAATTTTTCTTAACCTCATAATGAGAGGTTAGGCTCTTTAGAATCGGGGGGAAGTAAGCTATCTGATAGTAAACTCTAGTCAATCCGATAATCATTGGAGAAGTGCCGACATGATGGAACAGTGAAACAGCTCCGACAGACCGAAGCTGCCCTGTTTCGGCTGAGTTGAAATTGGCCATTTCGAGCCCTTCTCAGGCCAAACCAAGCCTTCCCAACATTTCCTTAGCCCTCACACGACTGAATTAGGACCGAAAGGAAGAACCTCAAGATGAGAGTTATTTGCTCAGATCGAAAGCTCGGACCGCCGTGCCCTCACCGAAACACGATGTACCGGGAATGCCAACATGGACGAGCTCGTATGAATACAAAGAATCGGTCGAGTGGAATTCACTGCATTAACAAGTGAGTGGGTTTACTAACATCATACCCAGTTGGGATGATGAGCACAACTTAAAATTTTAAAACCACTTACCGGTTGTAAGTGGAAATTTTATATAATACCCAGTTGGGAATTATAAGTACCTCGGTATGAAAACCCACTATTTAATGGTATTTTAAACATCACTACTTAGAGGAAGTGATGTGAAAATCATGAGAAAAACTACTTACCGGTTGTAAACAGATCACACCGGGTTGGTATGATGAGACTTCCTCGAAGGAAGTTGAAAACCCGTTCATCGGTTATGAACGGAGGTGTCCTTATACCGGGCGGTATAATGGATAGAGAAAACATATGTTTTGTTAGAAGTGCTCTACCCTGACTGTGTGCCAATGCTTAAACAATTTGGAAGACCTTCTCGAATGGAGCTCAAATAGCTCTGATAGACGAGGGGCCTCGCTTTTGGAACTTGGGGGCTAAATGCCCGATTTTGAAAATCTCATATAGTGGGCCCAAGGCCAGTTGGCACGAGCAGAAGCTCGTAAAAAAACATGATATATGTGCCATAAAACTTAATAAGTGAATTGTTTGGCCATGGTACCAAGATAGGACTGACATGCAGAGTCAACTAGCGGTAGTGCGACATGACAGGTTGACGGACCTGTCAAGACAAACAACTGCGGGTTGAGTTGAGAGTCAGGGCCATTGGACCAGTGGCACCACAGATTACATGACAATATGAGAAAACATTGTTTGTGCATGCACTGTGAGTACGAGATCATCAAGACGCCCATGAGGGGTAGTGATGCATCCTAAGGGCACTGGACGACCTAGTGGCTATAAGGGCAATTCGTCATTCTAGGTGTCTGTGCGAAATCTAGAGTAGCACCAAGCGCATGAGACCCGAGTGGGGATAGGATGAGGTCTCTGTCCTCATACGGACATGAAGAAGTGATTTTAGGATTGTGGGTCAGATGTCGCATACATCCACTCATTCCCTAGGTAGAAGCGGTTGTACTTCTATCTGAGTGGTAGGAAAAGTCACTCCAAAGCCACTAGTGGGTTCAGTAGTGATACTGACTGGCGAATATGTGTAACCTTCATGATAAAGGATGTGTGTTGGGTGATGACACACTGGTAACTAAGAAATGGTGGGAAAACCCAAATTTTTAAACGAAGGGATTTTTGAAAAAGAAAGGAGTCTGGCACACTCCAATAATAATTATTTTCTTAAAAGCCAAAAGCTTTTAAAAATCCATTCACTGAGTAGTCGTACTCACCCCCTCCCTTATATCCCTTTCAGGAAATCCCCGAAAGCTTACCCTTAAAGACCGTCAACTAAGATGCATGTAAGGCAAGTATGTAAAGTTTTAAATTTCATGCAGTTTTGATTATGCTATTCCAGGAAAAGGTGCAGGTTAAAGGACGTCTTACTCTTTACTTTACTATTAGAGGAAACCCTTTAATAAACCGGGATAGTGGCGAGTTGATCACAGGTATCCGACCAAAATGGTAATTATGGGAAAATTGAAGGACCAAATTGGAAATTTGGGAAATTAAACTCATTTGTGTGAAATCAAATGATTTGAGGTCCTAAGATAAATTTTAAATGTTTCTGGACTCAAATTTAGGAAAAACCCGTCAATAGGGACTTAAAGTTAAAGAAAAATAACTTTAGGGACATAATTGCAAATATATGTAAAGTTGGATTTTCTCATTCATTTGGAATGAATGAGGGCTATTAGGCCAAAGAATAATGAACAATTATGTTCATTTTGTGTAGGAGAATGAGACATCAGGAACGCCAGTCGAGGTCTAGCTTGCTAAGGACGGAACCCGACTAAGTAGAATTTCACTGCATTATAGGGTGAGTGGGAATTATGTGGTATTTTAATCATCACCACTTAGAGAGAGTGATGTGAAAATTATGTGGAAAAACTACTTACTGGTTGTAAGTAGATCATACCCGGTTGGTATGATAAGACTTCCTCGAATGAAGTTAAAAACCCGTTCATCGGTTATGAACGGAGATTTCCTTATACTGGTCGGTATAATGGACAGTAAAAACCTATTTTTTTCGGAAGTGTTCTCCCCTGACGGGAGCTTGAATAGCTCTTATATGTCGGGGGCCTCGGTTTTGGAACCTGAGGGCTAATATGCCCTATTTTTGAAAAACTCGAACAGTGGGCCATAGGCCAATGGACACGAGCAGGAGCTCGTAAAAGAACATGTTATATATATGTGCCATTAAAACTTAATAAGTGAATTGTTTGGTTATGGTACCAAGGCAGGTCCGACATACTCAGTCAACTATTAGCAATGCGACATGACCGGTCTTCGTACAAGTCAAGATAAATAGCTACAAGTTGAGTTGAAGGTCGGGACCGTTGGGACAAATAGCACCACATATTACATGGTAATTTAAGAAAACTTTATTTGTGCATGCACCATGAGTACGGGATCATCAAGATGCCCATGAGGGGTTGTGATGTGTCCTAAGGGCCCTGGACAACCCGGTGAGTATAAGGGTAGATCGTCGTTCTAGGTGTATGTGCGAAATTTAGAGTAACACCAAGCGTATGAGACCAGGGTGGGGACGAGATGAGGTCTTTGTCCTCATATGGACACGAAGAAGCGATTTCGGGAATTGAGGGTTGGATGTCGTGTACATCCACTCATTCCCAGGGTAGAAGTGGTAGTGCTTCTATCCGGGTGGCAGGTAAAGTCGCTCCGAAGCCACTAGTGGGTTCAATAGTCATACTGACCTGCGAATGTGTGTAACCTTCATGACAAAGGATGTGTGTTGAGTGATGACACATCAGTAACTAAGAATAATGGAAAAACCTAAATTTTTAAAAGAAGAGATTTTTGAAAAGAAAGGAGCCTCGCACACTCCATATAAATGTTTTTCTTAAAAGTTAAAAGTAGACCTTTGAAAACTCATTCACTGAGTTATAGAAACTCACCTCTCTTTTCTATCCCTTTTCAGGAAGAGAGAAAATGACTAGGAGTAACACTGAGCCTTACTCTTTATCAGGTATGCTTAACTTTCATTAAGCTTGCATTTTAATTGATATATGTCTTCCAAGGAACAAGGTTCAAATTTCGCCTGGCTCCTCTCGAGTTTTTAAAAGAGGGAAACTCATCTTGAACCGAGAAAGAGCAGCGGGTTGTTCATGGAGATCCAACCAAACCGGGTTGGGGCGTGACAACTAGAGTGGTATCAGAGCCAAGTTCCCTTGAAACATTATCAATATTATGCCTTGATATTAATCCAATCCCAAACTATCATGCAGGAAGGAGAACCCCTAGGAAATTCGCAAGAAAATCTAGTCCTCCCCCTATAAGGGTGAAAAAGGAGACCAACCCAAGAGAAGAAGTCGTCCAAAGGTTTCTAAGGGGCGAAAAACGAGTACCCATAGAGATGGTGGAAGACTATTGGAGAATAGTGAGAGCCTTACTGGAACCAGAAGGCATCGTATACCCTCCCCCTAGACAAGAGGATCCACCAACACCTCCTAGAAGTTCAACCCCTCCTCCAATACCGCAACAACAGAAGAGGAACCCCACCAAGAAGGAGGCCTGGGATAATTATTGGGATGCATATGCCACCTTCATGAAGGTCCACCAAGTACCCCACCCACTCAACCTGACTTCAATCCGTCTCAATGGATGAAATGGACCTATGAGTGTGAGGTGAAAGTACTAAGGCGATACGGACTGGAGGCCATACATGAAATTCATCCTATTAAGGAGTACAAATGGAGCCCAATTAATTCCCCAGAACCTTATGATCAAGAGTTCCATAATAGTTCTAGGGTTAAATCCAACCCTATGATCCCAAGAGATTAGGGGGTAGGAAATTTCTGTAATAAGTCAAATTATGGCAAGAAGAAATTCTTAAAATAAATTTAAAGTTATTAAAACTCCTGAGTTTCTTAAGAAAGATTTAAGTGTATGAAAGTTTAAAGGAAGAAATTCTCCTTAAGGAAATTGGTTTATGAATAGTTAAACCCAACCCTTAAAACTTGGAAAAAGACAAGGAGAAATCAATCTGAAAGGGATCCTAAGCACTGGAAAAAAAGGGAGTTGGAGGAGCAAGGATAACATAACTTTCAAAAGACCAAGTAATTTTGAAGAAAAACCCAACATGAAGTATAAATATCCCAAAAAGAACCACAAAAATTAAAGTTGGGCGATAAAGAATAGAGAATAAGAGTTCACTGGTAAAGATGAAGGGAAAGTGCAATTATTCCTTAGAAATTTCAGAGGATAAGAGACATATGGAGGGTAAAAAAAATGTAAGTAAAAAAAAATAAGAGTAGATGAAGCGTACCAAGTCCCTAAGATAAGGGAAAATCTCCAAGGAATGGGCTGATCAAACACCAGAAGATACATATGGTTAGGTAAGAGTATGGGAAGGTTTAGCATGATCTACTACAAGAAGGCCTGGACAACTCAAATTTGGACATCGAAGGAATACTATATAAGGAAATAACTGAGTTGGACCAAACATTTTGGAGGAGTAAACGAAGTCTAGCCAGAGATGGGGAATAAGGGAAGAATATACCCCAACCAAGACGAGAAGAGAAACAATTGGGATATAACGGCACAAAAAGGTTAAATACGATAAGGATAAGAGATCCACCTCAAAGGAGTAGGCAAATATTGAAGCAATGGGAAATCAAGCAATGTCAATAAAAGGGAACAACTGGACGAATTATTGGAAAAGAATTTCATACGTCCAAGTCAGTCTCCATGGGGTGCTCATATTTTGTTCGTGAAGAAAAAGGACAAGAGTATGAGACTATGTATTGACTATAGGAAACTGAAACAGGTCACCATCAAGAACCGATAACCACTCCCAATGATAGATAATTTGTTTGATCAAATAAAAGGAGCAGGCTACTTCTAAAAAAAAATAGATCTTCAATCAGGCTACCACCAACTAAGGGTTAAAGAAGAGGACGTCACTAAAACGACGTTTCGATCCAAATATGGACACTATGAATTCCGAGTGATGTCGTTCGGATTGACGAATGCCCTGTAGCTTTCATGGACCTAATGAACCGTGTGTTCCAACCTCATCTGGACATGTTCGTGATAGTATTCATAGATGATATCCTTATATACTCACGAACCAGGTCAGAACAATTTTATGCAAATCTTGAAGGAAAACCAATTTTATGCAAAGTTTTCCAAGTGTGAATTCTAGTTGCAAGAAGTAGGATTCTTAGGGCACATCGTATCTAAGGACAGAGTTAAGGTGGGTCCAACCAAGGTGGAAGATATATCAGAATGGAAAGCTCCAAGGAATCCTACAGAAATTAGAAGTTTCTTGGGATTGGTAGGATTCTATTGGCAGTTTGTGCAAGACTTTTCTAAAATAGTAACTCCTCTAACTCGACTCACCAGGAAGGGAGTTGAGTACAAATGGGATGAGGATTGTGAAATGTCTTTTCAGGAGTTAAAGACTCGACTGACAACTGCACCAGTACTCTCCTTACCCGATCCTACTGTAGGAAAGTACACAGTCTATAGTGATACCTCGGGACAAGGACTGGGACGTGTGTTAATGCAACAAGGAAAGGTTATCGTGTATACCTCGTGAAAACTGAAGATGCATGAGAGAAATTACCCGATTCACGACTTGGAATTTGCTGCAATAGTGTTTCCTTTGAAGATATGGTGACACTACCTTTAAGGGGTAAAGTACAGGATATACACAGATCACAAGAGCCTTAAGTACTTCCTAAACTTAGGAGTTAAATCTTCGTCAGAGGAGATGGCTAGAATTGGTGAAGGATTATGATTTGGTGATAGAATACCACCTGAAAAGGCAAATGTAGTAGCTAATGCCTTAAGTCACAAGTATCAAATTGAGGCGACATAAGTCATGACAAGCAACTTACCTTTGTTGCAACAATTAGAAAGAATGGAAGTGAGACTGAGGATGGACCGACAGAAAAAATGTCTGGTGGAAAATGTAGCGATAAGGCCCAGTCTAACCGAACATATAAAAGCCCAACAAAAGAGTGATAAAGAACTTTAGTCCTACTTGGATGCAACTAATAGAGAAAGGAATCCGGACTACAATATGCATGGTGACGGAGTACTAACCTATAAGTGTAGGGTATGTGTGCCTCAAAACAAGGAGTTACGGAGATTAATATTGGAAGAGGCACACGATTCAGTGTATGCTATGCACCCGGGCAGTACTAAGATGTACCGTACCCTCACACAAGGATACTGGTGGAAGGGTATGAAGAGGGACATTGCGGAATATGTAGCCAGATGCTTGTCCTGTCAATAGATAAAAGTAGAGCATCAGAAGTCGTCAGGGCTACTACAACCCTTACCAATTCTAGAATGGAAATGGGAACACATCACCATGGATTTCATCATGGGCTTGCCGATGACTAAAAAAGGTCGAGATGCAATTTGGGTAATTGTGGATTGATTGACCAAATCAGCTCATTTCCTTCCTATAAGAGTGACAGACACTGTAGAACAGCTGGCCATCCTATACATGAAGGAAATAACTCCACGGTGTCCCGATGAGTATAGTATCGGATAGAGATTCAAGATTTACTTCCAGGCTTTGGTCGAGTCTGCAAAACGCCATGGGAACCAAACTCCACATGAGTATGGCATTTCACCCTCAGACAGATGGTCAGTCTGAGCAAACCATCCAAACCTTGGAAGACATTCTATGGGCATGTGTACTTACCATGAATAAAAGCTGGGAGGAATACTTATCCCTGATGGAATTTGCGTATAATAATAGTTATCAGGCCAACATCCAGATGGCTCCCTATGAAGCCCTTTATGGACGAACCTGTCATACCCCTTTGTTTTGGAAAGAAGTGGGTGAAAGGAAGTTAGAGAAAACCGAGATAATAGAAGATGCCACTGAGAAGATAAAATTAATAAGGAGTCGTCTTAAGACTACACATGATAGGCAGAAGAGTTATGCAGACAATCGAAGGAAGGATTTGGAGTTTGAAGTGGGCGATCAGGTATTCCTAAAAGTATCTCCATGGAGAGAAATACTTAGGTTTCAGTAAATAGGAAAGTTGAAACCTAGATATATCGGTCCATATCCCATTATTCAAAGGATAGGACCAGTAGCTTATAAATTAGAACTGTCTCCTGATCTGCAGAGAATACATGATGTATTCCACATTTCAGTACTTCGGAAATATCAACTTGATCCTAGTCACATACTAGACCGACCTCCAATGGAACTGAAAGAGAACCTAACTTATCGATCGAATAGACAAGAATTTGAGGAATAAGAAAATTCCTATTGTCAAGGTGTTGTGGCAGAACAGACCTGTGCAGGAAGAGACATGGGAAACCGAGTCTATGGTGAGGGATAGTTATCCTCAGTTGTTTAACGTGTAACTGTTTTGAGGACAAAACCCCTAAAAGGAGGGGAGAGTTGTAAACCCCGTCCTTTAGTAATGAGAAAAAATGGGAAAGAACCAGTCAATGTGATCTTTAAACCGAATTGGTCTGCAAGCCCAATTATTAGGGGACGAGGAAATTCGAAAATTTCTAACTCCCATGTGACTAAAAAATATTCATAAACTTTGGAAAAGAACCCTAGGATTATATGAGGAAGAAAGGCAAAAGCAGTTCAAGAGAACCGGGTCCGAACTAGATAGAATCGATTTATGAACCAAGTTGGTTCATGAACCGAAACCAATAGAGAATGGACAAATCAGAAAAATTCAACTCCCTTGTGCCCCAAAGAAATTTATAAATCTTGGGAAGGAACCTTAGAACAAGGTGGGAGAGAAAAATAAGATTGGTTCGGGTGAACCGGACTCGAACCAGATTGAACCGGTTTAAGGAACAAACCGGTTTATGAACCAAAATTGATAAAGAGATGGTAAACTGGGAATTTTATGAACCCTAAGTGATCCAAGGAGTCACCAAAGATATGGAAATGGACTTGTGAAGGAATTGGGGATGAAAACCGAACCGGTTCAGATCGATTTGAATCACTATTGAACTTAATCCTAAATTCATTTTTCTAAGTAGCTTAAATAATTCAAATTGGAGATTTGAGGCCACCATCAGATAGAGAATGAATTTAGATGAATTTAGAAATTTTTATATTTGAAAAACTCGGTCGAATGAGGGGTGAACCGATCAGTTTAAGCTTTGAACCCAGTCCGGTCTAGTTCGGAATAGTGTCATCTTCTTCCTTAGGATGACAGCACTGTTCATTCGCAGGGGAACTGAAGAAACGCCGATGAAGATGAAACGCCTCCGTTTGGTATGTTTCAAGTCATCAATTCCTATCATAACGGTGCCAAACGGACAGTCAACGGGTCCCCGAGATCCCTATATCAAGAGCCCCTCTCCATTCGTCCTCTCCACACCTGAAAAGCTCACTCTCTCTCAGTTGCTTAGTTTTCCGGTGAAGCTCGAACCAGAGCTTTGATATAGGGTCAATTTTGAGCCAAAGAAGGTGAGGTCAGATTCATTAGAACTGGGGAGAAGTCAGCTATACGGTGGTAGCATCCATTCGTTTCAAGAGTCGCTGGAGAAGCATCGGTGTGATTAAATAGTGAAGCAGCTCCGGTGGACCAAAGTTGCCCTATTTTGGCTAAGTTGAAATCAGCCAATTCGAGCCCTCCTCAGGCCAAACCAAGCTCTCCCGACACCTCCTCAGCCCTTCCACGGCCGAATTAGGACCGAAAGGTAAGCCAATTCGACTCCCCTTTACAATTTCATATTGTTGTTAGAGAGAGAATCGACCGAATTTCGATGAAGAAATTCTAATCCAATTCGACATCAATTGATATCATTCTTTATCCTAGGAAGAATCTTTGGAGGAGAGCTACCAGCCTAGACAGAGAGCTCCAACCGTTGCGCCCTTACCGGTGAGAAATCGAAGCTTTATCTCTCTACAGTCTATTTTCTGATGAAGCTCCGTTTGAGCTCATTCCGGCGTTAAAATCTACGATTCAAATTTTCTTTAGAATTGTGTGAACATGTAAGAACTTAATTCCAACTCCAATTTCAACAATTAGAGGTGTTTGATCAGTCAATTTGATGAAATTAAATTCGGCAGTGTTGAATAGTTGAAATTGGGGGAAAATTTTAGGGAAATTTGGGGATTTTCAAAAATTGGAAGGAGCAAAATGTAATTTTCTAAAATTGAGGGTCAATTGGTCATTTCCGAAGCCACTAGTGGGTTCAGTAGTCATACTGACCTGTGAATGTGTGTAACCTTCATGACGAAAGATGTGTGTTGGGTGATAACACACTAGTAACTAAGAATAATGGAAAAACCCGAATTTTTAAATGAATAGATTTTTGAAAAGAAAGGAGTCTAGCACACTCTATATAAATATTTTTCTTAAAAGTTAAAAGTAGACCTTTGAAAACCCATTCACTGAGTTGTATAAACTCACATCTTTTTTCTATCCCTTTCCAAGAAGAGAGAAAATGACTAGGAGTAACGCTGAGCCTTACTCTTTATCAGGTATGCTTAACTTTCATTAATATTGAATTTTAATTGATATATGTCTTACAGGGAATAAGGTTGAAATTCCGCCTGGCTCCTCTTGAGTTTTTAAAAGGGGGAAACTCCTATTGAACCGAGAAAGAGCGGCAGGTTGTTCAGGGGGATCCAACAAAACTGGGTTGGGGCGTGACATTAAGTGTAATTAGCTTATTACTTGGGAATTAAAATCCTAATCTATTGTAGGAATGAATCACCTACAAGTTCATGCAAAGGAAAGGCGTTCCAAGCTCAGAAATTCCCAAAATGAACAAGTCTCGGAATACGAGTGAGTGAGATTTCTAACATTGGAACCGATTGGACCGACTATATTTATACATAAGATCATGCTTTATTTTGAAATAAGAATTTCCAGAAATATAAACCCTTGACTGTTTGAAAATACATAAACTTTTTGGGATTATATTTTTGAAAAAAAGCATAAAGTATGTTATTAGGATAACCCATGAACGGTGTATGGATACACCTTAAGGGTTATGGTCTAGTCCAATCGTCAATGTAGGATATGGGTGGGGTCAATGGTCGACAATGATGGGCTAGATATAATTTTGAGCAAGTGGGCCCGGGGCCACTATTTTGGAAAGTGAAATGGGTCCAATGCCATATTTTGAAAACTTTTACAAGTGGGCACAAGGCCAATGGAAAAGGGTTTTGTCCCGTAAATAAGTTTGATTTAAGAGCCTGTAAAAAAATTATCACAATTTAATAATTCTTGATGAAGCTACTATGCTGAAGCCAGGTTGCAGCCTATTGGGCTAGTAGCACAAAGATAAAGGTTTTACATCAAAATACTCTTGTGATTGCAATCGTGCGGAACCAAAGAGACGCTCGATATGGGTTAGTGTTAGTTCTAAGGGCTACTAGACAACAAGGTTGCCACAAGGGTAGTTATGTTGTTCCAATATGTCGTGGAGCTCTAGGAGCTTTGTGTACATTAAGATCAAGGTCTCACCCCCTACATTTAGGGATCGAAGTATCAATAATTTTGGGAGTTGGGCCAAGGTGCTCCCAGCCACTAGTGGAACATATCAATATTGTTGCCTCAAAGTGTCTGTTCTACAACTGTTTGATCCCCTTATAGATAAAGAGTGTTTGTGTGAATCAAACCATAGTAGGTTTATTTAATTAAATCCCTCCAACTAGGAAGGTACCTAACTTAAGCATGATGGAATAAGTAGAGAAATTTAAAATAATTTTTTTGATAAAAGCTAAGACAAATAGTGGCTTGTTTATTATATGATTTTCAAGAAAGGAAAATCATGCTTAAGTGTATAATAAATCGGGGACATATAGTAATGATGTCAATTCACCCTGCTTATTGAGTTGTCAAACTCATCTCGTCTCCCTTACCTTTTCAGGTTGTATCCAAAATGGTACAAAAATGTTAGAGAAAAATTTACCAACTTGGTATGTAATTAATACTTTTAAAAATATTTGTGTACTACAATATATATATTTCGACAAATATTTAGGAAACTTATCTCATATACAGTTTTCTTCCCAATCTTAGGCCTTGCTTCTGACAATAATATGAAGATGTAATTATTCATATTATAGTATTGGGAGAATTGGCGGGTTGTACACATGCTTTCGACCAAACTGGGTCAGGGTGTGACACTTGATGGGTTGGAATGGGTGGCAGCTTCTTAAACACCCTCACATAGTTCACATAAGCCTCCCAAAATTTTTCTTCAACTTCTTGTTGAGTAGGAGTTGGGTGAGTATTTCTCCTTCCAAATCTGGTTAGTTCACAAGTGGTGGAATGGTTTCATCTCCGACAGACTTGATTCTATTTCTTTTGGGAATTCTCCTAATATAATAGTTTTTTTTCGTTTAATATTTATGTAGCAAATACTTCTGGTATTTTCAAAAAATATTTCCCATGATGCCAAGTTTTCTAAACTCAATTTATTTTAAAAATTTTAAGTTTGAAAACATGATTAGATTCCATCTTCATAGTATTGATAGAAGCAAGGCCAATACCGAAAGGAAAAATAGTGTATGAGATAAGTTTTTCCAAAAATTTGTCAGAATGAATGTTGCAATACATAAATATAAAGATAACAATTTATGTACTCATTTGGTAATTCATTCTCTAGCATTCTTTGTGACGTATTCTATGACCTGAAAGGGGTAAGGGTGAGGAGTGAGTTCATAACTTAGTGAGTAAGATTTGAAAAACAATATTCACGGGAATGATAAGATATCTTTTCTAGTATTAGACTTTTAGTTTAATAAATTTTTTTGGGGCAATAATCAATCACCCTTTCTTAATAAAGGGATCAAAAGTCACAGAACAAATTCTCAAATGTTACAACCTCGATTTGTTCCATTAGTGGCTTGGAGCGTCTTTGTCGTCCACCCTATAGAGAGGCCACAACCTCCATCACTTCGTGTGTGTGTGCACCTTGGCCCAACCCCTAGACTTATCGATACTTCGATCTACATATGTAGGGGTAAGACATCACTCTTCTATCCCCTCAGTCTCGATGTGCATGAAGCTCCCAAAGCTTCTAGACATACCATAACAGCATAACTTCCCTTGTAACAAACATGTTGTCTTGTAGCCCTTAGAACCAATACTATCTCACACCAGACATCTCTTTGGTTCCATACGATTGTAATCACACACATAAGTCTTGGGATTTAATATCTTTATCTTTACATTACTAGCTGAACGAGCTCCAACTTGATTATAGCTCAGCAAAATCAACAAACAATTATAAAATTATGATAATTTTATAAAACTCTTAAATTAGAAACTTATTTAGGAGTTTGCACCATTTCCATTGTCCTTGGGCCCACTCATACGAGTTTTCAAAATATGACATTGGGCCCACTTCACTATTCTAAAATGAGGCCTTGGGCCTACTAGGACAGTACTAGATCTAGTTCACCATTGTCGACCATAGGACTCGCTCATTTCCTGCATCGACAGTTAGAGCTAGACCATTCCCCTTGAAGTATATCCATACACCGTCAAGGGTTTGTCCTAATATCATGGTTCATGCTTTCTTCAAAAGTGTAATCCTAAAAAGTTTAAGTAGTTTCACACAATTAGGGGATTATACTTCTAAAAATTCATTTTCAAATTAAAACATGTTACTGGGTATGCACCATTGATCCAATTAGAATCGATGTTAGTAATCCCACTCACCCAAAATCCGTGACTCGTTTGTCCCGGATGGTATTCCAAAAATTCGGGTTGGATTCTCGTTGGAGGTCCAGAGCCTTCTTTTCGCACTAACATGATCATGGATATCCGATCCATCAATTATCCAATATTTTACCTTAAGTCCCTATATTTTCTTGACCAATAAAATTCAATTATTTGCCATAATTCCCTTAATTTACTTTATTTGAAATTTTCTACTCAAATAATTTTATCTAATATAAAATTAATTAAAAATCACAATAAAATATTTTAATTATTTCTTATTTTAATTAAATTCCCCCAAAAATTATTTTAATTAAAATTGAGCCCCCAATTTCATTTAAATCCTCAATTTATGCCAATTACACAAAATTCCCAAATTTCCACAGATCCCCAAATTGACCAATTTCTCCATAAATTACTCTTTGGCCCATGAAATTTTATTTCATCAAATTGACAGCATAAATTTAGTTAATTACCTCATATCATACCGCTAATCATCTCCTCTACCTCTCCACGACCAGTTCAAGTTTTGAATCAAATATTTGGCCTAAAATTAAGCTTAAACGAAAATTCGCCAAAAAATATTCCTAGGGAGAGAAAAATTCAAATTCTTATCGGTAGTGTCATGCCTTAACCCGGTATGGTTGGAACCCCGTGATCAACCTACCACCCCTTCATGCACTAAGATGGTATTTCTACCAAGATAGGATGAGAAAGGTAAAGGCTTACAAGCACATATGTTTTCCATAACAAAACAACTAAATGAAAATTTACCTCTTCATGGAAATCTTGGCTTGCTTCACCGGCTTTCACTCTTCTTGATGTAAAAATTTCCCTGAAAGGGGATGAGGGAGGGGATGAGTTCAACAACTCAGTGAGTGGGTAGTAAAGGAAATAAGGGTAAGAGATTGTTCATTTATCACAATATATCTTCATACTCATTCCTGGGTAATTAAACTTTTGCATTTCCCTTTATCATTAAAAGAGATAGTTTAACATTTCTTCTTTATGTATTTGGTTTGAAAATCAATCACACGCTCTTTATCATCAAAGGGATCATACATTCGTAGAATAGTCCCCGACTGTTACACTTGTGGACTGGTGCGACTTTACCGTCCACCCCTGGTAGGAGGTTGCACCTTCTACCACAAGTCTATATGAGCATCATTGCCCAATGTCCAGACTTAATTCAAAACTTCGTGTCCGCTATTGTAGGACAATACCTCTCCCTCTTCTTCGTCGGTCTCAATGCGCATGAAACTCCCAGAGCTTCTTGACATACTAGCACGACCCTTAGAACCAACACTACCCCATATTGGGTGCCTCGATGGTTTTGTATCTGAGCATGCAATATCAATAGTCCTTTTAATTTTGACCTTTATCTTTGGTGCTACCAGCCCAATGAGTTCGATGACCCAACTTCGGCACGATAACTACCAACCCAATGAATTTGATGACCCGGCTTCAACTCATTAACTACCAGCCCAATGAGTTTGACGATCCGACTTTGGCTCGATAGCTATATCACACAAATTAGTCATTTATGAATATTTTCCATAGGCTCATAAATATTAACTTGTCTATGGGTTTAAGCCCGTTCCTATTGGCCTTGGGTTAATTTCACGAGTTTTTCCAAAACTTGGCCTTAGGCCATATTAGTTTCTGAAAGCTGAGGCCTTGGGCCCACTAGAGCAATTCTAGCTCTAAGAATAATGCTTCATGTTCTTATCAGAAATATCTCCAAAAAAGTTTGAGCAGAATCACATAGTTAGGGGAGACTATTTTTGGAAAACAATTTTCTAACTTTAAAAGTACATTTATCACCCAAAACGGGCATGGTGCCTGAAATCCCACTCACTTGTATTTCGAGACTTGGTCGTCCCCAAGAGGTTTCCGAGCTTGGCGTGCCTTCCCTTTGCACGACCTTGTAGGGAACTCATTCCTAGGAAAAATTGGGCAATTAGTCTCAATTAATAAGGTAATTATACATAATACCCGTAACTTTCCAATAATTATATTTTAGTCTTTAAGTATACCTTATTTCCAATTAGGTCCCTAAAATTATTAAATCTTTCCTTTAACTCCTTAATTTGCTCAAATTTTCAATTCGGTGCCATAATTCCTTAATTACAGAAAATCCTCCATTTTTCAAAAATTGCAATTAAGTCCACAAACTTTCCAAAAATTGTAATTTAGTCCTCCAACTTGAATTTCATCAATTCGACCTTAATTCCCCCTAATTGAGTCCTAGCATGATAGTAATAATCTTCCTTATGTCCCCTGATTCGTTTCAAGTTTTGAAACACTTGATTTAGCTTTAAAATGAGCTCAAATGGAGCTTCGCCGAAAAATCGTCCTAGAGAGAGAAATCTTTGATTACTCGTCGGTGAATGTCCAACAATAGAAGCTTTTGCTTCCACTGAATTGCTCTCTTCCTGGGGATCCTTCCTGAATCAATGCAAATTGCTTACTTTAGTTTTCAGGCAAAACACATTATGAATAGTGAATTTCGGCGAAGTGCGGCAAAGGAGACTTACCAAAATGGTTCAGGGAAGGTTGGGACTCCTCTAGGAATGGTGTGGAGGGCTTGGTTTGGTCGTGGTTGGCCCGATGGTAGCTCTAATTGGGCTCGACCAACTCTGGTCACCGACTACCGAGGGAGCAAGATTACTTTGCGAGCTCGTCGGTGCTTCTCCAATGATCCTCAAACTGAATAGAGTATATCGTCGTGTAGTTGACTTCCTCAGTATTCTAGGGAACTTGAATTCACCTTCAGAGGTTGAGGAAAATGCCCAAGTCAAAGCTTTGGTTCGTGCCTCGTCAAGAAGTGGAGCACTTCTTCTTCTTCTTTAGTCGTTTGAGGGATGGAGAGGATGAATGGGGAGGGGCACTTTATATAGGAAGCTCAACAACTGATAGGGCTAGTCGTTTGTCCATCTCTCAGCCCCAATCTCTCCCGTTCACGGTCATTTCAGGAGGGGTTTTCGTCGGCGGAGACCAAGCAACAATCTGTCGTTCTTATCTATCAGTGTTCCAAGGTTTAAGATGAAACTGTAAGCGTGCGGGCGAGCTGCCACATGGTGCACTATGATTGGTTGACTCCGCTGATGCTGCTTCCCACTCAACGTTCGAGTCATCCTTTAACTCGCTAATCAGCCACGTGGTGACCTCCCATTGGTCACTTAGTCCAACATGAATGCTAATCGTATTCGACTAGCCGTTTAACTATGACACATGGTGTCCTCTGATTGGCTGGGGTCATCCAACATGGCACTGCCACGTGTCAACCAATGATTGGTCGACCATTTCTCCGATGTCCTAATCGGCCACTCGCGTGGCATCTTTTCCATGTGTCAGCTCCCTATTGGCCATCCCAGCTAATTAGACTTCATCCTAGTTGACCGTTGACTGAGTACACATGTCGCTCTCCTATTGGTTGGTCGTCAGTGACATGGATTTTCTTTCTTTGACCGTGGACCGATGACACATGTCACACTCTGATTGGTTAGTGCTTCCAAGCACTGACTGGGCGTGCTTTGCCACGTGTTGCACTCTTATTGGTCACGTGTGCTGACTGGGTGCTAACCGGCTAGACCGTTGATCGGTTCGGTCGAACTGGGTTCGGTGACCCAAAATAAAAAATCGGCCGGTTTAGACCCGATTCGACCGATTTTCTAAAATTTATAAATTTATAAATTAATTTTCTATCTAATGGTGACTTCAATTTTCCAAATTGATATTTTTAACTCACCTATAAAAATGAAACTTTAAACCCGTTATTCACAGTTCAATCTAGTTTAATCTACTTCAAGTCAAGTTCACCCTAAACGAGTCTGGTTTTCACATCCAATTCACTTCTTGGTTGTTTTCCATATATTTTGGATTTTCTTTGACCACTTGGGACTTTCCAAATTCCCATTTTCACACTTCGATCATTGGTTTTCTCTAACATGTGTCATTCCCATATGTGAGATTGATATTTTTAACTCACCTATAAAAATGAATTTTTAAACCCGTTTTTCACGGTTCAATCCGGTTTAATCTGGTTCAGGGCAAGTTCACCCTAAACAAGTCTAGTTTTCACATCCAATTCACTTCTTGGTTGTTTTCCATATATTTTGGATTTTCTTTGACCACTTGGTATTTTCCAAATTCCCATTTTTACACTTTGATCATCGGTTTTCTCTAACGTTTGCCATTGCCATATGTGAGATTCTTGGATATGATCATCTGACGTAGCTTTGCCATGTGTTAACCTTTGATTGGTCGACCGTTATCTGACATCCTAGTCGGCCGCTCATGTAGCACCTTTGCCATGTGTCAACTCCTTATTGGTCAGCCTTGTTGACGAGTTTTCTCCTTGATTGACCGTTGACTGAGGACACATATCGTTCCCTCATTGGTCAGTTTTCGGTGACTTGGATTCTATTTGTCTGATCGTTGACTAAGTACACATGTCACTCTCTGATTGGCCAACGCTTTCAAACGTTGTCCGAGTGACTGACCGAGTGTGCTTCGCCACGTGTCGTGCGTTGATTGGTCACATGCGCTAACTGGGCACTAACCTGGTAGGCGGTCCGTTGACCGGTTGGACTGTTGACCAGTTTGATCAGATTGGGTTCGGTGACTCGAAATCAATAATCGGTCTATTCAGACTCGATTCCACTGGTTTTCTAAAAATTAAAAATTTATAAATTTATATAAATTTATTTTCTACACATTAGTAACTTTAATTTACCAAATTGATATTTTTACTTTATCTAGAAAAATAAATTTTTAAACTAATTTTCTCGATTTATGAATTTATCCTGATTCAACCCTGTTCATTTTTGGTTCACCATGAACCGATACGATTCTAATATTCAATTTGATTTATGATCTTTTTTTATTATTTTTAAATTTATATTGAATACTTTTATATTTTCAAATTTACTGTTTTAACTTATTTTTACCAATTTCGATTTTCAAATTCTCATTTTCTGATTTTCTTACTTTTATATAACGAGGTTTACAAAAACTGTCTATAACAAAGAGCCTCAGACATCTTGCTTAATGAATTTTAGTGAATAAAACAATGTGGAATGCCTTTACTGCCATTGCCATGCATATGATGGAAACTTAAATAAGATAGCATAATATGCTTGGTGGGGCATTCTATCCATGAAGACAGAACCTAGCTACTAGAATCTAACTGCTGGAAACATATTCTTTTTCTAGAAAACCTGTGAAATTCGGAAAGAATCACCCTAGATGCTATTTATTCATCAACCAATAAGTTATTGATTGTTGGGATATATTCTCTATGAAAAATATCTGTCTAAAAAGATGTAAATGGGATTACGTATTAATTGTCTTATTAGGGAATTTGTGAAAGTGCATTCCGAATAAGTTGCATAAGCGTGGTGAGCTATGCTCAGTCGAGCTTAATTATGAATTGTGCTTACTTGAAACTGGACCTTTGACCTTTGATGGAAACAGTGTTTTGGTTTTTGTGCAATCAGAGCTGAATTTCCAAATGCTTAATTTAGTTTTCCCGCGGCCTTTTGGTTGTTGCCAACTTTAATTCTTACTTGCAATTAAATGGAATAGGTTATGTATGGTAATTTGCACTTTTGTGATATGTTGTTGAAGCTATCTTTCTTCCAAATGCATTTGATGAGTCAATTAGTTTAATATGCCTTTACTGTGAAGAATGGTTGCTCGTAGCATTCCAAAATCTAACAAAAGAATATGGAATATTAAAAAGAAGAGATTTATCTTTTCCAAGACAATATAAAGGAAACATCTCTTATAACTATTTCTCTGTATTTGTAGATTTTTTTCCAGAGGAAGAATACAACTTCTAAAATTTTCTTTGGTGGGATATTATTCGAGCAATGAACACGCATCATCTTTTTTATTCTCTTTTATGATATTTTCAAGATAAAGGGTGGGAGAGGATAGAATCTATGAAATTTGTTCTGCCTTTATGGAGAGGTATAATATTTTTATTAGTAAGTAAACTTGCAGGTGACAAAATCCTTTTCCCATTTGTACAATCTCTCTAATATCAATATTTTATACATTCCAGTGATGCAAAGTAGGAGAATGACTTCTCCATGTGATCCTATAGCTTGTCCATTTCCAACAATAAAGTATGAGGAGACATGTCCCCTTTCTCACAGTCACTCCTCCTTTCAGAAATTAATAATCTTAATCTTTTTCTCATCGTCTATTTTTTTCTTTTCTTTAAAATTTTATCTTCATACTTGATTTTAGAGATCTAATGATAATGGAGCAACCAAATGCATGACACTGCTTTCCTCCAATTATCATCATTAAAGCTAAAAAGGTGATGAGAATGAAATAAATAGTATATTTTCTCTCTTTTTTTTTTTTGTTATTACAGGTCACATTGCTCTCATGTACAGCAACCGAATGAGTTGGAGACACATGGTCCGTAACAATGCAGAATGTGGATTTCAGAGAAACTATTGTGGAGACAAAGCCATACCATGTTTCTGGGAATGAAACAGGGTATGGTTGTTGCTTAAGAAAGAAACTATAGGCTCGGCGAGGGAAATAGAGGGGTGGGTGCAAGGGGAGAAGAGAGAGAATCAACTAACAAGAGAACGTTTCAAAAACTCTATTCTTCTCTCTCGAAACCTTTGCTTTGTTTTTTCTCCTTCGTCAAACCGTCCCAAAACCAATCTCAGCCCTGTTGTAGGCAATGGGATATAGAAGGAAAAAAGAGAGGTGAAATTCAAATGGTGGTAACTTTTTTTTGCATTCAAAATGGTGGCAACTTGTCTCTGCCCAAGTTTTCCTTTCCGTGTGCTTTCACTCTATATTTTGATGGTTCCTATCACACCTGATGGTCGACACGTCCTTTCACCGCTCTTGTGTTTCGATTGGACCGTGTTTTCGATTCGGTCATTCCACGTTGTCTCTGCGCCAATTCTGCATGATCGGTTCTGAGTTATGCCCTTGAGTGGCTGACAGTTCACACGTCCGATAACTTTGAATCGGCTGAAACCTTGCCACCGACCGAATTGTGATAGAAGAAACCTGAGACCACTCTAGGGTAACCCCAACAACTATTAGTTGCCCACCATATGTTTAATCCCTATCACACAAAGGAAAACGTGCAAAAAAATTATTGGGCGGTCATAAGGTTAATCAATGGTGTGATAAAGTTCAACCAAGAAACCAAATCTTACCTTATGAATGGTGCTATATTTATGGTACAATTATTGGAATTTTTATGAGAAGGTATTATATAACCAATGGTATAGTATATTTGTAATTAAAAATTATTAATTAAAAATAATATATTATTTTTAAATTTATAAATTAATAATATTTATTTAATTTATCTAATTTATTATTTTATTATCAAAATAAGTGATAAAATTTAATTTTTAAACTCGAACTAAACAAATGTATATAATACAAATATTATTTTTCTATATGGTAGAAATATTAATAACATACTCGAATATTTTTATCAATATATCGTTGATTACCAGTGTACAAGTAAAAATATATTTAATATATATATTAGAATGTTTTTATCAATATACTGTAGATTACCGGTAGTGTACAATCCCATACAAGTAAAAATATTATATATTATAATGTATTGTGAATAAATAATTTAATATATAAATTTATATTTAAAATTTATAAATAATAAGTATTTAAAAATTTTTAGCACTATAAAATAATAATATTTTTATAATTTATCTAATATATAATATTATTCTTAAAATATATTAATAACGGGATGGAAGAAGCTGGTGTTGATCAAAATGGGATAGGTTTGTAATAGGACAGGTGGATCTGGGTTGGGACGGACACATTGAAAGAACGAACATGTTTTGCTTTTTTGCACCGTTACATGTTTTGCCTAAACCATTAATTATATGGGATGTATAATATTTTGGCGAGTTTAATTATTTTTTAAAATAATTTAAATTATACTTATTTATTATTTAAAGTGTATCATAACTTATTTTATTATATACCCACGTTCTATGATGGGTAGGGGCAGTCCCGCTAGTTCCAACCTTTTGATATGCCACTCTTGATGGATAGGCAGCTCTCTCCCTCAAGTTTGAAGTGAACCACTCACCACAAAAATCCAAGCTCCTAATGAGCATGACACACTAATTAATGGCAACTATGAATCATATAACTTCAAGATGAGATCCATTTTCAATATCTTCATCCAAAACTTACTATAACATATAAGAGATATGGAATTATTTGAAGTGCTCGTTGATATACTTGGAACCCCTACATTCAGAGATGGAAAGAGAGACAAGAGAGGGCAAATGGGACAAGAGCAGGATTTGCAGAAAGAAAAGCCTGTCAGCACTCAAATCGGGCAGGTAGTCTGTGAAGATGCTTTGGTGTATGAAGGGTTCCAGACAGCACTAAGTTATGCTGGGGAACGGGGAAAAATTTACCCGACCGTCACTGGAACTCCTCGTTACCCGTCCATTAAAGAAATCTTCGCTGGCACGATAAGGTAAGTGGGTTGAAGTCGGGATGATTATGGACGAAGAAGAGTGAGTATAATATAACGATTATTATGAGCAATGCATGGGGGCTGTTGTGCCTTAGAGCATGCACGACACAACGACAGTTTCCCCTGCCTCTCACCCTCACAACCATGGTATTACTAAAACTACAACAAAAAAAAAGGAAAGAAAAAAAGAGAAGATAATGTAAATTATCTATGTTCCACCTTGTCATTTAATGTAGCTCGAATTTTTATAAAAAAAAAAAACATAGATCCCCTCCACTTGTCTTGCTCCGTTTCCCTGAAGGGGGGCCGCACCCATATACATATATTCCACAAAATAGTAAAAAACTAGGTTTCAACATGTTGTTCTAAGAATACACAGCTAGCTTTTAACAGCGTGTGAGGATTAAGTAGAGTTTTGACAGTATCTTGAATACAATGCACAATCGAGTGGAGAGAAAAAGTCACGTTAAAAAAAACCTAAAAAGTGCATAGCCATCTTGAGAACGCATAATCCAGCAAGTTTGGCCCTTAAACATAGTTTGATCACAGTGAAACCCACCCACACACCAGATTGGAGGACACCGAGCACCAATTTATAAGCTTTTGTCAGCCTAGTGAACAGCAGAAAGCTGGCCAGTTATGGCGGTTGATAATTTAACCTTCTCCTCCTCCTCCTCCTCTGTCAAGGCAATCCTATCCGCAACACCTCTATATTTCCCACTAAGAAAAACTTAGCAGAAAGGAATCAGTGTAAAGATGGTAAATGAGATTTGCATACTGTGTGCTCTGTCATCGGAGGTTGCAATTATTTTCATCGATTATGGGTTCTTTTAGGCGAAGGAAATTAATGAGACACTTGTTTTGTTTTGTTTTTTTTTTTTGAGCGACACGTTAGAAGAAAGCAAAAAAGCATGGGGTCCTCTCCTCTCTAAGTATAAATAAACTTGCTCAATCTTCTTTAAAACACATCCTCAATTCTTCAGAAGAAACACAGACATCATAAGTTTCTGTCTCCCTCATCTCTCATCCTGTTTGTCTCTTGCTATTTCTCTCTACAAAGATTAATTAATCAAGAGAACATCAAAGCACCTCCTTCAGTATGTGCACCTTGAACAACCTATCTCCTCCTTCCAACCCCTCTGCCCATGAAAACAAGCTTTGCACGAACCCAAACTACCAAGGTGAAGAAGACGATCTACATAGATGGCCAACTCGTTGTGAGGTGAATTACAAACACAAACACTCACACTCCATTAGATATATAGATATTGGAACATCAGAACCCCTTCCTGCATTTCCATTGCATGATTAACTGAGCTTTTCTTTTCTTTTTTGCCAGGCCATAAGAGAAATCAAAGCCATAGGGAAGATCTCAGGTCCAACCGCCGTCACCGGCCTCCTCCTATACTCCCGAGCGATGGTCTCAATGCTGTTCCTCGGCTATCTCGGGGAACTGGAGCTTGCCGGAGGGTCCCTGGCCATCGGGTTCGCCAACATCACCGGCTACTCCATCATCTCCGGTCTGGCCATGGGGATGGAGCCCATCTGCGGCCAGGCCTACGGCGCTAAGCAGATGAAGCTCCTCGGCCTAACCCTCCAGCGCACTGTCCTCCTCCTCATCTTCACCTCCCTTCCCATCGCCTTCATGTGGATGAACATGAAGCACATCCTCCTCTGGTGTGGCCAAGACGTCGAAATCTCAAACACTGCCCAGATTTTCATCCTCTTCGCTATCCCTGACCTCTTCTTCCTATCCCTTCTCCACCCTCTGAGGATCTACTTGAGGACTCAGAACATCACCCTGCCTCTTACGTACTGCTCTGCCATATCTGTCCTCCTCCATATCCCTCTCAACTTTTTCCTCGTGGTTTACTTGAAGCTGGGCATCGGAGGGGTCGGGCTGGCAATGGCTTGGACCAACCTCAACCTCTTCCTCTTCCTCCTCGCCTTCGTCTACTTCTCCGGTGTCTACGTGAACTCGTGGGTGTGCCCCAGCTCTGACTGCCTACGTGGCTGGTCATCCCTGCTGACACTTGCCATCCCCACCTGCGTCTCCGTCTGCCTCGAGTGGTGGTGGTATGAGCTCATGATAATGCTCTGCGGCCTCCTCGCAAACCCTCGCGCTACCGTCGCTGCCATGGGCATACTCATCCAGATGACGGCACTCGTCTACGTCTTCCCCTCCTCCCTCAGCCTCGGTGTCTCCACCCGCATCGGAAACCAACTCGGAGCCGGCAGCCCGGCCGGAGCCCGGGCCGCAGCCATTGTGTCCATGTTCTTCGCCGCCGTGCTAGGGCTGGCAGCCGCCGCGTCCACCACCCTGGCGAGGCACAGCTGGGGACGGCTCTTCACCAGGGACACGGACATACTGGAGCTCACGGCCGCAGCCCTGCCGATCCTGGGGTTATGCGAACTTGGGAACTGTCCTCAGACCACCGGCTGTGGGGTCCTCCGCGGCAGCGCGCGGCCAGCCCTGGGGGCCAACATCAATCTCGGCTCGTTCTACCTCGTGGGCATGCCGGTGGCGGCCCTCCTCGGGTTTGTGGTCAAGGCGGGCTTCCCGGGTCTGTGGCTAGGGTTGCTTGCAGCCCAAGCATCCTGCGCCCTGCTTATGGTTTACGCTCTCGCCACCACTGACTGGAGACTACAAGCGGCGAGGGCCAAGGAGCTGACCGGCCAGGGCCAGGTAACCACCGCGGCTCCTTTGAGTAATTCTACTAAGCTACCGATCGCATCGATGGACTCAAAGGGTCTGACCGAAGACGCTGCGGGGAAGATGATCAACCTGGAGGAGATTATATGCATTAATGAGAAGTTCGAGGTGGGCTCCAGCCAATATGATGAAGCTGAGCCTCTGATAACTGCTGCTTCTTCAAATTGATTATCTTGGCACTATCGGTGATGATGTGCTTGAATGAACTCTATGAAATTAATATACATAATAAATCCTCCTCATTCTTTTGGAGCCAGCCAGCATCACCATGATTTTGCAACCATCTAATGAACTGCTAACTAATCATGGATTATGGGTCTTTGATTAGTTGGTTAGTACCTTGTTCCAGTTGTTCCTCTTCTTCATAAGAGATGTGTGTCAAAATAAATAAAACTTTTCTTAATGTAGCAATAATTTATTGATGTCTTTTTGTCCAAAAAGCCTTAGAAGGTTCAAGTCTTGTTTTGACACACTCTCTCTCTCTCATAACTTAGAAGGATGGGCCTCGAATTCCTATTTTGGTAAGGAAAACAACAAATGGGATACAGAAAATCTTAGAAATATGGATTATTCACAAATTAAAATTGATGGGTGTGTACCAACCACATCATATTGCATTGTATGTGCATTTTTCAAGGAAATGGGAAGTTGCACGATATGTGAGTCTGAGACCTTCCTCGGCTTGCTGATAAGTGCATAATTCAATATATAATAAATGCGTAATAAAATGTGTATGTGTAAGTGATCTGTATGATGCTATTGAGATGTGTAGGAAAGGGATATTCCCAACTTGTTACTTTCGAACATAGAAAAAACAGCATAAATCCGGTCATCAAAATAATGAGACACCTTTCTTTCCTTAATTTTGTCATGTGAATTGTCATTTAACACGGTAAATTTAATTAATTTACAAACTCTGGATTTAAATCGAAGTAGAATATAAATTAATATTGAATTAAAAATAAAAAATTGAAAAATAAGATTTAAAATCGAACAAAATTACTATTGAATTGAAAATAAAAATTTGAAAAATAAGATTTGAAATCAAACAAAATTGGAAATTGAAAATTGGATCGCATCAATCATGCCATGCGGCCAATTGATAAATACATTAATTTCCTTCCAAAAAATTAAAATTTATTGGGAATGAAGACCAATAAAAAATTAAATTGAAAACCGAAACCGATGGTCGCGTCACGGAACAAAACAGTAAAATTCCCTTTCCCGAGTTGGCTATATAATTTATAAAATAGATTTTATTAATCTTAATATTGGATTAACAATTTTTTAAAAAATAAATTAAAAAAAATTAGTCAAACCAATTATAATGGACTGAAGCAATCAATTTATTCAATTTAAACTAGTTCCCTGTTATGCCGAGCACATGTTTTTGTCTTTTAACACCAAAAAATTTTAAACTAATATTTAAACCTAATGGAATAAAGAATCAATGATAAATTGAGAATAAAAAATTTAAAAATCGAGATTTAAAATCGAGTTGGATTAAAAACTGTTTCAAACCATAAATTTAAAATGTGAATAAATTCAAGAAAATTACACTAAATTTTTTTTATTAATTGGTTATTAAGAATATAAAAAAATTAGTTAGAATTAGATTTGAATTGGCTCGTGACAAAAATATATGATTTTTAATAGTGGTCATACAAATTAAAAAATAATATTTTTAGCATAATTTATATGGAAGTAGACAATTTTTTAAAAAAAAAATGAATTGGGTTAAAACTAACCAAAATTGACCGATCCAACTTTAATCTGTAAAATCACTCATTTTTTAGAATGAGCTAGACCAATAAAAAACTGAAGTTTGTTTTGTACAACTTGCACAAATTAAATAATTGATTTTTAGAATAATATATCGAGTTAAGAATTGACTGAATTAGTAGTGATCCGTAAAAAAAACGGTCAAAATCAAACAAATAAATCGATTTATTTGCCAAAAATTGATTTGTTACAATATGAACCGTTTGGTGTGATACGCTAGGTACACACATGCGTTACACATGTAGGGCACACAACACACCGATGCACACATGTGTTTACCATCTCCACCCAACTTTTGACTTGAATTCCGACCTAGATCACACAGTAACCTAATTTTTCATGTGATTTTTGGAATTTTTCCCCCAAGGGGAATTAAATGCAAAATGAGGTCTATGCGGTCTAATCCTGCTAGTTATGGACATGGGGTGATTTACACTTGACCCCCGAGCTCCCCATATAAAACCCGACCACTCCCTCACCGGTTAGTGGTTGAAATTGTCTCTGCAACCAATCTTAGTTTCTCGATAACCTCACTTCCAAAGCTCATAACTTCCGCTTCCCACCATGAAATTTGGTCATTCAGGTGGCATTGGAACCACATGGAATTTAACTTTCTAACTCTCTCTCATACTGAGGTGCCTCCTACTAGCGGTGGTGCGATCAAATAGTAACACTGCTAACTCGGTCAGAAATAGAGTAGTGTCTTCTCCAACTTGTCCCGACCACTCTAACGGCTAACCACGTCCCAAAATAATTATGGAGACTCTTTTTAATCCTCTCTACTGAACACCACTGACGGTTTGAGCTATAGTTAAGGCTAATGGGTGTGAAAATTCTAAAAATCTTCGCTGACTACTCTATTTTAAACATAGACTGTAAATTACATTTTTCATGTGACTTATACCATCATTTGAAGTGATTCAAGAGGCCATGAACATGCAAGATGATCAACTTTCTGACCCCATCCATGCCGATGACCGACTCGCTCTCTCTAGTGAGTTCTTGACTTATTTTTTATGTGTTTTAGTTTTTTTGGCAAAGGTCTGATCGAGGCCAAAACAATACTATTTTGATCAATGGCAGCCTAAAAGTGACTGTAGGCACCTAGAGAATAAGAAGACTCACATATTAAGTATTTTATGAGAGTTTGTGGAGGTGTTTTAAAGGATTAGAAAGTTGGGGGACTAAAGTGAAATTTTTGAAAACATAGGAGTCAAAATGAGATTTCTGAGAAATGGTGACTCAAATGAAACTTAGTAAAAGTTTAAGGACCTAAAACTAAGCTTGAGAAAACTTAAAGACCCGAAGTGGTAGCTTAAAAGAAGTTATGTACCTAAGTAAAACTTTTGGAAAATGTTAAAGGGCCAAATAGTAAATATTTTAAAGTTTGGGCCAAAAAGGTAAATTTCTACGAGTGTGAGGACCTAAATGAAATTAGAGGAAGCTATTGTACCTGGAATAAAGATGTGTAAGAGTAAGGGTTTCAAAAAGGAGTAAGTGGAAAAAGTAGGGACTATATTGTAATTTTTGAAAGTTTAAAGACTAAAGTGCAAAAAGTGAAACGTTAAGGGTCTAATGAAAGACTTGAGATGTATTAGGACCTTAGAAAAATATAGTCAAATGATGGGAGGAAGTTGTAAATCCCGTACCTTTATAGATAATGAAACCGGGAAAAGAACCGGTTGTTTCAAAAGAGGAAACCGAGCCGGTTCACGAACCGCAACCGATAGAGAAAGGGAAAATTGAGAAATTTACAAATTCCGAGTGACCCAAAGAGTTATAAAAACCATGGAAAGGGAATTTGGGACAAATTGGAAGAGAAAATCAGACCGATTCAGGTGAATCGGACCTGAACCGATTTGAACCATCATTGAACCGATTTCTAAATTCATTTTTCTAAGTAGCTTAAAATATTCAAATTGGGGAATTGAAGCCACCATTGGATAGAGAATGAATTTAGATGAATTTAGAAAATTTTAATTTTGAGAAAATTGGTTGAATTGGGCCTAAACCGGCCTGTTTAAGCATTGAACCCAATTGGACCGGTCCGGTCCGGTTCGGAATATTGTCGTCGAGGGCGTGACCGTCTGGGCTTTCAATCTGCGTGGATAGCTCTTGTCCTAAGGTTTCTCCTAAGATCAAGAATTGCATCAATTGGTGCCGAATTGGGTGAGAATTTAGTCATCAAAGTTCTGTCGGTTCTCTCTTTAGCACCGATCGGAATTTACAGAGGGGAGCCAAATTGGCTTACCTTTCAGCTCTAATTCAACTGTAGGAGGAATGTGGAGGTGTTGGGAGGGCTTGGTTTGGCCTGAGAAGGGCTCAAATTGGATGATATCAATTCAATCAAAACAAGGTAGCTTCGGTCTGCTGGAGCTACTTCACTATTCCATCACGTCGACGCTTCTCCAACGATTCTCGTAGCAAATGGAGACTACATGCATCTAGCTGAATTCTCCCTGAATCCAAAGAACCTGACCACACATTCTTTGGCTCAGAAAAGACCATATATTGGAGTTCTAGTTCGAGTTTCACCGAAAATTGGAGCAATTGAGAGAGAATGGAGTTTTCAGGTGTGGAGAGGATGAATGAGGAGGGGCTCTTTATTTAGGAAGCTCAGAGACTTCTTGGCCGTTCGATTGGAACATTAATGGCAGTCATTAATTGCCTGAAACTCTTTGGCTGAAAACTTTTTAGCTTCGCCAGCGCTACTCGATTTTTTGGCAAGTGAAAAGTGCTGTCATATGAAGGAAGAAAACGACATTGTTCCGAACTAGACCAGACCTGGCCGAATCAAGTTCAAAGATTAAACCAACTAGTTCAAACTCGATTCAACTGATTTTTTCAAAATTAAAAATTTCAAAATTCATTTAAATTCATTCTCTATCCAATGGTAGCATTAAATCTCAAATTTGAATTTTTTAAGCCAACTAGAAAAATAAATTTAGCATCCGGTTCAATAGTGATTCAAACCGATCCAAACCGGTTCAATCTAGTTCGGATCCAGTTTGGTTTTCATTTGCAATTCATCCTAAAGTCCTTTTTCATGACTTTTGTGACTCCTTAGGTCACTTAAGATCCATAGATTTCCCGGTTTACCCTTTCTCTATCGGTTTCGATTCATGAACCGACTTAGTTCATAAACCAGTTCAATCCAGTTCAGTTCCGGTTCTTGTGAAACGGTCTAGGTTTTCTCTACCAATTTATCCTAAGGTATTTTCCCAAGGTTTTATGACCCCTTTGGGTCACTCGTGAGTTGTAAATTTTCTAAATTGCCTGTTCCCTTGATGATCAATTTTGTGTACTGATTCGATTTTCTCACTCGGTTTGACCGGTTCTTTCTCCGGTTTTCTTGTCTTTAAGGGACGGGGTTTACAACTCTCCCCTCCTTTTAGGAGTTTTGTCCCAAAAACTAAATCAACATCCTTTGCATTGGAAATAATTTCCCTTAATGTTAACTTGGGATTTGCTTAACATGGCAACACTTTGGTTGTTCTTTCACTTAGCCCCTTTGAATCATGCACTTAAGGAATGTCTTTTCCTTTTCGTTATTTAATCACTTCCTAGAGTTTATCATAACTAGGCATGTCTTACCCGCAAGTCCAAAGGGATATCCTTAAGTTCACTTCACCCTCTTTCTAGGGTAGGATTCTTCCTCTTGAGGGTTCTTGCTCAAAATTTCAAGATTGAGAGTTCCAAGCTGTCCAATCATTCCCTTGGGTTTAACTTACTTCCTTGGATCATCCTTGCATGCCTCCCTTAATTATTTCACCTCAACATGCACTTCCTTTGCAAACTCATCTCCTTATCCCTCGTCACTTGGTTCCATTACCTCTTAGTTAGGATATGTATGATTCCCCAGGGTTTCCTCCCTTGGTAGTATTCTTCCCTTTTTATTCCAGAATACTATGTGTCCTTGAGTGTATCTATCCTCAAAATAACACACTTAGATGCCATTCTTTCCCATGTCCTCCTTGAAATTTAGTGGGTACATCCTTTGTATTTTCTCCTACTTGTATCACAAGTTTATCTTTGAAGAAATATAAATTTTATATGATGATAATGAATGTCTTTAGCTATATTTATTCAAGAGAATTTTGGTAAGTACTAACTACGATATTAGGGTCCTTCTATGTTACCTCTTGGGCGAGGTTGTATACTCTAGTTGGGACTCTCGATGTAGTGATGATGTCTTGCCTTTTGTCTAGTGCTCTTGGGTTTCCTCTGTGTTTCCTCTTGGGAAGTACTAACTACGATATTAGGGTCCTTTTGTGTTTCATCTTGGGCGAGGTTGTATACTTTGATTGGGACTCTTGATGTAGTTGTGATGTCTTGCCTTTTGTCTAGTGCTCTTGGGTTACCTTGAAGTGGTAGGTGAGTACTTCATTGTATATTGCTCGGAAGGGCTGGGCAGTTCTTTGCAAAGTGGCCAAGCCGTCTACATTCATAGCATATTCGTCATGGTCCTCCATGGTTTTTTGGCACTTGGAACAATAGAGGCTTATTCTTGGCGGGGTTGTATTTGTCTCCCTTTGTGTATGATAACCTTCAATTGTCCTAGAGAACCCCATTCTTGTTCTCCATTTCTATCCATCTGGCTCCTTTTGTTTTCCTTAGTTATCCTGGCCCCCTCCCTCTTTCCTACCGGTCTGTTCTACTCGACGGTGTCTCGTCTGTACCAGATGCTCACATTCTGGGGCCATGCTGATGATAACAACTAAATCCATGAGGCATCCTAGTACTCCCATTCGGTCTCGTATGTCTATATTAATTCCATCCACAAATCGTAGGCAAACATCTGCAGGTCCGACTAGGTCGAGGGCAAAGGGTCTTAACTCGTTAAACTTAGCTTCATACTCTGAGATAGAGTTAAGCCCTTGTCGGAGTCGGAGGAAGTCTTGTTTCTTCTCGCTGATTAGATGTGGGGCTAGGTATTCCTTCGTATATCTTTCATTGAATCGTTCCCATGTGGGGGTGGTGGCATGCAAGCTTCTGACATTATCCCAACACCTTTTTGCACTAGCTTCTAGGAAAAACTTTGCTAGGATCACCATATCCTCTAGTGAAATTTTGACTATCCCCATGAGTTTCTTGATGCTAGCTAGCCAATCCATAGCAGCCCCTGCTTCATTTTCTCCTAGAAATGGTTTACATCTTAATTGTTGGAGGGTTTTGAGGTATTTGGGAATGTCCACTAGAGGAGGAATGTTAGCAGGAAGGGGATGAGATTGTACTTCCTCGGGCTTAGCTCGAGGGTTAGTGTCCACCTCAGGAGTGAGGTTAGGCTATCCAAACACTCGGGTGAACTCTTCGTACAATCTCTAATATTCTGATCTTAATCCTGGTGGGGTTGTCTCGGCTCCTCGGGGAGTTTCCATAAGGAGGATTGGTTGGGCAATGTCGGAAACTGCATCTCTAGTTCTCTTGGTTCATCTCTTGGGAGCCATCTGTAAATTTTAAAATTGTTCCTATTAATTACTATGTTCTCTAGTCTTGATAATGTATTTGAGTAAACAAGCTCTAACACCACTCAAGTTGTCACGCCCCGACCTGGTTTGGTCGGATGCTCATGAACAACCCGCCATTCTCCCAGTTTATTAAGGGTTTTCCCTTCTTTAACATGAGAGGAGTAAGGCGTTCTTTAAACCTGTACCTTCCCTAGAATAACATAAATCAAAACTGTATGAAATTTTAACTTTACATACATGTCTTGCAGGTGTGACTAATAGGAGGTCTTTGGGTAGGTCTCCCTTGGTAACCTGAAAAGGGATATAAGGGAGGGGGTGAGTTCAACGACTCAGTGAATGGGTGTTTAAAGTTTGACTTTTAGGGAAAATATTTGAATTGGAGTGTGTGAGACTCCTTATTTTATTTTAAAATAATTCATCCTCAAAATCTCGGTTTCATAGCTAGTACTCAATCCTCAACCATAATCGGTGTGTTTATCAACCCACACACGCCCTTCATCTTGAAGAGAACACACATTCATAGGCCAGCCCATCCACTGTACCCACTTGTGGTGTTAGAGCGACTTCACTGGCCTTCTAGATAGAAACACATCCACTTCTACCCTGAGAATGAGTGGATGTACGCGACATCCGACCCTCAATCCCATAAATAAAACTTCGTGTTCGTATGAGGATAGAGACCATATCCTAGTCTCGTGTGCATGATACTTAGATACAGAAGCTTTAGGAAGCCCAAAACACAGTAGCTTCATGGAGTCAAAACACATAAACTTCATGGAGTGCAAACACAGAAACTCCATAACTAACTGGCATGACGAGAAAGACAAACCTAGTAGCTTCTCTTTCCCTTATCGCCACCATATCCTCCAATAGACCTTAGGACGCATCACTACCCCTCTTGGGCATATTGAAGGTCCCGTAAGACAATGCATGCACAAATCAATAATTTTTTCCACATAAGCCATATAATATGTGGTGCCACTGGTCCAACGGCCCCGACCCTCAACTCGACCCGCAGCTATTTGTCTCGACTGGTTCGTTGACCTATCATGTCGCACTACCGCCCATTCATCGAGTATGTCGGTCTTATCTTGGTACCATGGGGAATCAATTCATTCATTTAAGTTTTATGGCTTAAAATCATATTTGTTTACGAGCTCCTACTCGTGCCAAGTTCCAAAATCGAGGCCTCCAGCCTAATTGAGCTATTCGAGCTCCCGCCAAGGTCTCCCAAAATTTTTAAGTAGTGGCACATAGTCAGGGAAGAGCACCTCCGAGAAAATAATCTTTTCATTTGTTTATCATACCAATTGGGTATGAAGACGTCTTCGCTTATAACCAATAAGCAAGTTTTCTACTTCCTCCCATGAAGTTTGATCATACCAACCGGGTATGATCTACTTACAATTGGTAAGTAGTTTTTCCGCGTAATATCCACATCACTCCTCTCATGTGTGATGGTTAAAATACCACTTAGTAGTGGTGTCACGCCCCAACCCGGTTTGGTCGGATCCCCGTGATCAACCCGCCACTCTCCTGATTTACTAAATGGTTTCCCCTTATATTATAAACCATATAGAGTAAGGCGTTCTTTAGACCTACACCTTTTTCCAGAAATATCATTGTAAACCCCACACTTTTGAGTTAAGGAAAAACTGGAAAAAGAACCGGTCAAATTGAATAAGAAAACCAAGCTGGTTTACATTTGGGAACAAGCAATATGAAAATTTACAACTTTCGGGTGATCCAAAGGGTTAATTAAACCTTGAAAAAGAAACTTATGACAAATTAGAAGACAAAAACCAAATTGGTTCAGGTGAACTAAATTTTATAAGAACTTTAAAGTTAAGCGTGTTTACCTAAGAGTAGTGTGAGGATGGGTAACCTCCTGTGAAGTGTCAAAATTTTTTATGCGAATCTCTCCCATTTAATACACGTTTTTACATCTATATAAAAAAGTCATCCCCATTCATTCTCCTCACACCCGAACACTTCTCTCTCTCTCTCTCTCTACTGCCCCATTTCCCGGTGAAGCTTAAACCAGAGCTTCAACTTGAACATTTTTCTTAACCATGAAAGGAGAGGTCGGGCTATTTAGAACCAGGGAGAAGTCAGCTATCTGATAGAAAACTCCAGTCAATCCGAGAATCACTAGAGAAGTGCCGACATGATGGAATAGTGAAGCAGCTCCGGTGGACTGAAGCTGCCCTATTTCGGCCGAGTTGAAATTGGCCATTTCGAGCCCTCCTCAGGCCTAACCAAGCCTTCCCAACACTTCCTCAGCCCTCCCACAACTGAATTACGATAGAAAGGTAAACCAATTCGGCTCCCCTCTGTAATTTCTGGTTGGTGCTAGAGAGAGAACTGACAGAATTTCAATAATGAAATTCTAACTCAATTCAGCATCAATTGATGCGATTCTTGATTCTAGGATGAACCTCAACATGAGAGTTATCTGCCTAGATCGAAAGCTAAGACTGCCGTGCCCTCACCAGTGAGAAATCAAAGCTTTCTCTCTCTACAGTATGTTTTCCAACAAAGCTCTGTTTGAGCTCGTTCCGGCGTTAAAATCTACGATTCAAAGTTTCTTAGAATCGTATGAACATGCAAGAACTCAATTTCAACTCCAATTTCAACAATTAGAAGTGCTTGATTGGTCAATTTGATGAAATCAAATTCGGTAGTGTTGAAGAGTTGAAATTGGGGGAAAATTGGGGATTTTCAAAATTCAACTGGCCAAAATGCAATTTTATGAAATTGAGGGTCAATTGGGCATGAAAATAATGTTGGAGGATAAATTGAAGAATTTTGGAATTTTTGGGGCAAAACTTACCATTTTTGTACAAGAAGGGCAAAATGGTAATTTTGGAAAAATTGGGGGACCAAATTGGAAATTTCGGAAATTATACCCCTTTTTGGTGAAATTGAATAAATTGAGGTCCCAAGATAAATTTTAAAGGTTATGGGACTCAATTTGAGGAAAAACCGACATTTGGGACTTAAAGTTAAAGGGAAATAACTTTAGGGACCTAATTGAAAATAACTAAAAGTTTGGGTTTTCTTATTCATTAAAAATGAATGAAGGCTGTTATGTTGAGTAATAATGAACAATAATATTCATATCGTGTAGGAACGTGAAATATCGGGAACGATAGCATGGACGAGCTCGCGTGAATACAAAGAACTGGTCAAGTGAAATTCATTGTGTTAATTGGTGAGTGGGTTTACTAACATCATACCCGGTTGGGATGATGAGCACAACTTAAAGTTAAAAACCACTTACCGGTTGTGAGTGGGTTTACTAACATCATACCCGGTTGGGATGATGAGCACAACTTAAAATTTTAAAACCACTTACCGGTTGTGAGTGAAAATTTTATAACATACCCGGTTGGGAATGATAAGTACCTTGGTATGAAAACCCACTATTTATTAGTATTTTAAACATCACTACTTAGAGGAAGTGATGGGAAAATCATGCGAAAAAACTACTTACCGGTTGTAAGTAGATCATACCCAGTTGGTATGATGAGACTTACTTGAAGGAAGTTGAAAACTCGTTAATCGGTTATGAACGGAGGTGTCCTTATACTGGGCGGTATAATGGATAGAGAAAACATATGTTTTGTCGGAAGTGCTCTCCCTTGACTATGTGCCAATCCTTAAACAATTTGGGAGACATTCTCGACGGGAGCTCAAATAGCTCTGATAGGCCGGGGGCCTCGATTTTTGAACTTGGAGGCTAAATGCCCTATTTTGAAAATCTCGTACAGTGGGCCCAAGGCCAGTTGGCACGAGCAGAAGCTCGTAAACGAACATGATATTTGTGCCATAAAACTTAATAAGTGAATTGTTTGGCCATGGTACCAAGATAGGACCGACATGCTCAGTCAACTAGCGGCAGTGCGACATGACAGGTCTACAGACCAGTCAAGACAAACAACTGCGGGTTGAGTTGAGAGTCGGGGCCGTTGGACTAGTGGCACCACAAATTACATGGAAATATGAGAAAACATTGTTTGTGCATTCACTATGAGTACGAGATCATCAAGACGCCCATGAGGGGTAGTGATGCGTCCTAAGAGCACTGGATGACTTGGTGGCTATAAGGGCAGTTCATCGTTCTAGGTGTTTGTACGAAATCTGGAGTAGCACCAAGTGCATGAGACCGGGATGGGGACAGGATGAGGTCTTTGTCCTCATACGGACACGAAGAAGTGATTTTGGGATTGTGGGTTAGATGTCGCGTACATCCACTCATTACTAGGGTAGAAGCAGTCATACTTCTATGCGGGTGGCAGGAAAAGTCGCTCCGAAGCCACTAGCGGTTTCAGTAGTGATACGGACTTGCGAATATGTGTAACCTTCATGATGAAGGATGTGTTTTGGGTGATGACACATCGGTAACTAAGAAATGGTGGAAAAACCCAAATTAAACGAAGGGATTTTTGAAATAGAAAGGAGTCTGGCACACTCCAATAATAATTATTTTCTTAAAAGTCAAAAGTTTTTAAAAACTGATTCATTGAGTAGTCATACTCACCTCCTCCCTTATATCCCTTTCAAGAAATCCCGGAAAGCCTACCCTTAACGACCGTCAACTAAGATGCCTGTAAGACAGGTATGTAAAGTTTTAAATTTCATACAGTTTTGATTATACTATTCTAGGAAAATGTGCAGGTTAAAGGACACCATACTCTTTACGGTTTACAATAAGGGGAAACCCTTTAATAAAGCGGGTGAGTGGCGGGTTGATCATGGGGATCCGACCAAATCGGGTTGGGGCATGACAACTAGAGTGGTATCAGAGCCTGTTTCCTTGAATACATAATCAAGACTAGAAAATATAGTAACTAATAGGATTTATCCTAAAATTTTCAGATGGCTCCCAGGAGAGGAACCAAGAAAACTTGGAAGAGCTCTACTCAACACCCTACCTTCATAGGGAGACAACCCTAGAAGCTTCTCAAATGCCTGAGACCTGGCAGAAATGTTGAAGGACCAAATGGGGAAGTATTCGGGAGAATGATGCTAAGACCTATTGATGGCACAACCCTAAGTATAAAGGAGGATGTTTATCAAGAATCTCATAGCTCCCTAGTTAATTTGTGATAATTTTCTATGATAAGGCAGAGAGCCCAACCATTTGTATTCCCATGTTAATAAAATATTCAAATTCTCCAAAACTCTATCTTCTGAGGATGTGATCTTACTAGGAATATGGCCTAAGGAAAATAAAACAAAACCACACTATCCTGGTAACTAAGGAAAAGTCGCATCCTAGTGATGGAAGATGAATCAAGAAACCTAGGAGGACTCTTACCATTACCCTTAGCAAAGGTGATTCAGCTAGAAAATTGTCAAAGTGATCAAATTCAAGAACAGTAAAGCACCAAACCAATAGTAACCCTGGAAAAAGCCCCACTCGAAGGAAAGGAAGAACCACAACAATCCATGTAAGGGAATGACGATGGGACATTACCTGAAGAGATGCCCATCCCTACTAAAGGACAAGTACCAAGTTGAACTATTATAGGTGTAAGGAAAGAAGGGCAATACCTCCTCAAAGGTCACGAAGGATATGAAGGATTGGAGACCGATACCATGGAGCAGGTTACATAAACAATTCAAAAAGAGGTCAAGAAAAGACGAGGTGAATACAAAAACTTCTTAAGAAGGTCAAACCGAGAAGGATACCTCATGAATAGGGATAAGGTACATGAGAAGCATATTTAGAACCCTCTCATAAGGGGCAAACACAGAAAAACGTCCCCCAAAACTCTAGGGAATGACATAGTGAGAGTGAAGAAGAGAAGGAATACGTTGTGAAAAGGAATCATTGGTTGGAAGATGTGCAAGGAGCCAACCCCTCATTAGAAACTACTTGAAGGAAGGAAGTATTAGAGGCCAAGACTAATGTGCTTTGGAAAAGTGATATAATTTTAAAGTACTACCTCTTTTGGAAAAAGCAGAAAAGTTAAAAATCGAAGTCTCTGACCAACATACCTAAGGAAGACCGGGAAGTAGAAAGGACTACACCCTAAAAAGGTCCGTGAGATGATGTTAAGGATAGGAGTACTCGAGAAGACAACTGCCCTAAGAAGACCTAAACCAAGGGATTGGTGGAGGCGGGGTAGTTAACCAGTTAATACACAGAAGAACCATGATGTAAGTTCCGACAAGGAAGAGAGGTGGAAAGGTCAAATACTCTGAAAGAAAAGGATGAAAGAAATCCTTAAAGGGACCAAAAGGCCAAATTAACAACCAAACTCAAGCCAAGAAAGAAATAGGCAAGTTTCTCATATAATGATCAAGAAATCTTGAAACAAGGAAGATTTATACACTCCCTAAGGAAATAGACAGGTATTGGGTACGAATGAGGATGCAGATAGAGTATAAAAGATGTCTTGCAAGACCTAAGGAGTAAAGGTAAACAGAAGAAGACAACATCAATAGTAGAAATCCCCCAGATTAAATATAAAAAGGAATGTCCGGAGAAAGGGAAAGAATTCTACAAAGGAAGGAAGCCTCGGAAAGACATGTGTATCCCAATTGAGAGAAAATGGAACCAACCAAAATAGAAGGAATGATAAGCTCACAAATGAAATGTTGGTTGAGATGGAAAAGTCGAGTACCAAGGAAAAATGAGGTCCTAAGAAGGAAATTAAACTAAAGGAATTATGGAGGGGTGGATGGACACAATATGGAGTGAAAGGAACCAACCCTTAATTAGGAAATGTTTCTAAGGAAGGAAGTATCATAATGGCCTAGGCTGACCTGTTTGGAGGGAACCGAAAAACCAAGTAGAAAGAGGAAAACTAATAACGACAGACAGTAAAATAGAATAAACAAAACCCTAAGAAGGAATGAGATGTAGTAAAGACTACACTCTATGATGGATAATAGGATGGACATGAAGAACGAGTGATACAGCTGCCCAGACGATTGGACCAAAAAAATAAAGAATTGTGAAATGGTTGCGAACAAATCAAAGGAGATTAAGGCCAAAGGAAAACCCTTGAGTAGAGGATATCATTGGGAATGATGATAGATTTAAAAAGGATGAAACCCAACATGTCGGTAAAACATCTGGGAATTTAATTAATTGGAACAGGAAATACTCAATAAGAAAGTAAAAAAGGAACGAGTGGGTAAGGAGAACCAACACAATTGAGTAAGTGGAGTTAATAATGGTAAAAAAAAGGGATAGTTGAGGAATAATATCAAAAGAAAAGAGAAACGAAGTTATACGATCCCTAAAAGGTCTAAAAGCTAAGAGAGACACTTCAGGAGATGTTCTAGAAATCAAATGGACAGAGACAGGTCCTAGAAAATGCCATGCCATAAGGGCATGTAAGCCCAACAACCCGAGGAGAATATGATTCAAAGTAAGGAAGAGTCGACTAATAAGCATGACGAGGTCAAATATAACAATTTGGGCCGAAGTTATAATAGACAACGAATGGAGGAAGAGTCGAAATGGGACGAAAGGGTGGTGATAAAGAAATCCATGGAAATAAGTGCGAAATGCTCTATAGGACGATGAGCAAAGTGTTTCAATGATCAATCATTTAACTAGACACGAAAATGGTTAGTTATCTTGGAATTCCCAATATTGAGTACAGGACCTCAAGGGGAAGAATGTTGCTCTAAGCAAAGAGAGAGATAAAATCTAAGAACATACCCTGACATAAGGTATGTCTAGTTATGACAAACTCCATGGAGGGAGTAAATAATATAATAGAAATTTCTTCAGATTTTTTTTACAAATGGTTTACAACAAACCTAAATATTAAAGGTTAAGTCCAACCAAATGGGCTAGATATTTAGTTATTTAAAAGAAGTAGTTTAGAATGGGCTTACTCAAAAGTCCATACACAAATATTAAGTCCAATGAAGGTACAAAGAAAAGCCTTGACCCTAAAAGGCTCTACTAATAGTCCAAAATAGTCCACACATTTAACTATAGTCTCAATTTCATCAATGTTGACGATAACCCCATTATTGTTTAAACATAACAAAGGAGGAGCCCAGGCTTGCAACAACATCCTTTGTATGGGTTGGGACACTTCAATCATATGTCATAGAATGGGAAAACACAGAAAAGGGCAATGGAAGCCCGCCAATTATAAATAATCACAACATTCCAGGAAATGGAATCCCATGGAGGTATCCTGCAAATCAGGAGAAAATGATTAACCACCAAAATGCTCAACATCAAGTTTTAGGCAAAATTAAACTACAAAGTAAGCTCAAAGTATGATATACTATTGAACTAAACCATATGGAATACTTACCCAAAAATCAACCTAGAATTGAAATTTTAGGCATTGCTAAGTTCAGTCAGCAACCAAAATAGCACTGAAAGAGATGAGAAGACCTATTAATACCTACCTACATAAATCAAGACCACATGCCTAAAATAGTGTTTGAAATAAAGGCCTTCTCCATGTTTTAAACTAGTATTTGAAAGCCACTACCATTCCTTCTTTAAACGACCAATCACTTTCTACTTGGATTGGAGTATCCTTGATTTTTAGAACATAGGAATCTTACTAGTTTCCTTGCCTTTAGTAACTTTGATTAATTCCTAAAGCAAGGACTAAAAAAATATGAATCTAGATCCCACTTGTACCCTAGTACCAATTTATTTCTTTAGGAGGCATTCAAATCCTCCTTGTTTCAAGGTCTCTTGATCACCTTGCAAGAGGCTTACTTAACCTTCTCATGGCTTGAGTTTGGTCGTTAATCCGTTCTCGGCCACTGATCTCTTTAAGGATTTCCTTCATCCTTCTTTTCCAATGTTTTGGCCATTTCACTTCTCCCTTCTTCACTGAGGTTTAAATCCATGGTTCTCCTGAGGGTCAGTTTGTTAACTACCTCATCCCTACTATTTTTCTTATCTTACTATTTGGACAATTGTCTCTAGAATTCACTCGTCCTTGATGCCCATCCTATTTCCCTCCTTAGAGTGTAGTCTTTACTACCTCTTAGTCTTTCTTAGAGCATTGTTTATTCTCCTTGACCATCCTGTTGTTACTAGTTGCTTCCTTCCACTAGGTTTGTCGGAAAACCTTATTTGACTCCTTTGCTCTTCCAAAGCAGGTCACACTTGGCCATCCCGATACATCCTTAACCACTTATTCCCCTTGATGAGGTTCCTTATTTCGAGTTAAACCTCTTATGATCCATCTGTCGGTTGCTTAGCTTGGGAATTCCCATTTTTATGGTCTCACTTCCTACATTTATCCTTCTACCTTGGGACTTCCATCTTGGGAGTTTCACGTTCAACCTCCCTAACATTCTTTTTCTTCTTTCCTTTCTTACATCCATCAGTCATCCACCCTTAATCCTTCACTGTCTTCCAATTCCCTTTTTGTTCCTTATCTTTCCTTCAAGGAGTTCCTTATTATGGGTTGGTTCCTTGCACTCCACGTTATGTACAACCACCCATCAATGGTCCCTTCAAGGGGTACTTAGTCATATATATCCCTCAAGAGTTCCCTTTCCTAGCACATTTTTTTTCCTCTTCACTCTTTCTGTGTCCTATCCTAAATTTGTCAGAGGGAATTTTCTAGGTTTGCCCTTTATGAGGGGGTTCTAGGTGTACTTCCCATGTACCTTACCTCAATTCTTATGGTATTCCTCTCTTGTTTGACCTTCTTAAGACGAAGTTTGAATTTTTTTTTACCTCCTTGTGAACAGCTTACTTAACCCACTCCATAGTTTTGGTCACTGGTCCTTCCTTGATCCTTGCATTTATCATCCAAGACATTCCTCCTACTTATCTTTTCCTTTTATCTATATTATGCTTCGTTGTATTTCCTCTGGTTCTTCTTATCTTCTACGACCCCTGCTCATATAGTTGAGGTATAAGAACGCGACTTTGTTTGAGGGATGGAGTTTTAGGAAAAATTAGAACTTTTATTAAATGGTACAATATGCTTTAGACATTAACCATATTACAAGAAGTAGTTTCAGCTTGTGGAGCTACTATGCTAGGTTCTTAGTAATCATCCTTTTTGGTTATAAGTCCCTTACAGTGTCCTTGGTGTTAGGTTGGCTCTCCTCCTACTCATGGATATTACCTCAATAGGTGCTTGCACCACATTCCTTGGTGGCATTGGGTATTTCCCCATAATGCCTCTTGGTCCTTTGTGACTTCTACTACACCTCAAGCATTGGAGAGCTTTTAGGATGGTCTTTCTATGGGGATAGATTGTTGGGTAATGTTGGCAACATCAGTCCTTGTTTTCTTGGTTACTCTCTTGGGTGCCATCTAAAAATTTTAAAACTTTCTCTTAGTTACTATGTTATACAGTCTTAATAATGTAATCGAGAAAACAGACTCTAATACCACTAAAGTTGTCACGCCCTAACCTAGTTTGGTCAGATACCTGTAAGCATCCCACCACTCCTTTTGGTCCATGAAGATTTTCACCATTTTCTAAATTGCGAGGAGTAAGGTGTCCTTTTTTTTGTGTTTCCTGGAATAGCATTATACAAAACTGAATATCCTATAACATTTTCTTTCAGAAGGGTTTCCTCAAATTCAATTTCTTTTCCAAAACCTTTTTCAAGATTTACCATTCTTTTTTCCAAGGATTCTAAAATCTCGAAACCTATTTCCCATTTCCATATTAGGTGTGTTTAGCATTCTTAGCCCATCCCCTTGCCTCAGGAGGCGTTTAGCAAACAAACACATAGTCTTCATCAGGAAGGGTACACACATTCACAGGTGCAATCTGCCCACTGCACCCACTTGTGGATCGGGGCATCTCTACCATCCACCAAGATAAAACCTCGTCCACTTCTACCCTAGGTCTGAGTGGATGTTCTTGACATCTGACCCTTAGACCTGAATGCCACTCTGTGTCCATGTGAGGATAGAGATCTCATCCCGACCCCACCCCGGTCTCATGTGCAAAAAGCTACTCTAAGCTTCCCAACTGATTGGCACAATGAACTGCCCTTATCTCCACCATGTCGTCTAGTAGCCCTTAGGACCCATCACTACCCCCCTCCCCCCTCTAGGGTGTCTTGGTGGTCCCGTACCACAAGTGCATGCATAAACAACAAATTTCACATATGGCCATTATCTTTGGTGCTAATGGTCCAACGACCCCGACCAACAATTATTTGTTTAGGTTGGTCCGTCGACTTGACCCTAATGCACTACCGCCAATCCGTCGAGTATTGTCAGTCTTGACTCTGTACCATGGCAAAATCACACAATCAATTTCATTAGGAATTTTCATGGCTTTCTTTAATCAAGTTTGTTTACGAGTTCCTGCTCGTGCTCACTAGTCTTGGGCCCACTACACGTGTTTTTTTTTCCAAAACTGGGCATTTAGTCCCAAGAGTTCGAAAACTAAGGCCTCTGGCCTATCTGAGCTATTCTAGCTCCTGTCAAGAAAGTCTCTCAAATCTTTTAAGCATTGGGGCACAATCAGGGGAGAACACTTCTGAAAATGTTTATTTTCAACTTCATCACATCAACCAAGCGTGATAATATCTCCGCTTACAATTGGTAAGCGGGTTTCTCCATTCCTCAAGTAAGTTCATCATACCAACCAGGAATGATTATCTCTACTTATGTCTAATAAGTTAGTTTTATCAGTTAAAGATGGTACACCTCATCCCAACTGGGATGAAGATAGAGAATCCCACTAACAAGTGGTTTTTTCATTTCTAAAGTGCTCACCATCCCAATCAGCTATGATGTAATTAAGCCCACTCACCCGATGACCGTGACGTGTTCATCCATAGTCGGTTTCCAAATCCATGCTAGCTTTTCATTGCTGGTGTTCCGGTCTCTCACATCCCTACATGATTTGGGTATTCTTATCAATTAAGATTTGTCATAACAGTTATCGTTTTCTAACGTATGAGCGACTAGGCTCAAAATTGTTGATTAATTGCACTTACGTCCCTAAAGTTCATTTTCCTTATCTTTAGGTTCCTAATGCCAACTTTTCCCCAAATTAGTCCCAAGGCTTCCAAAATTCCCATCAAGTTCTCAATTTACTCAAAATTGTATAAGGGGCTCAAGTTTTCCAAATTTCCAATATGTTCCCCAACTTTTCTAAAATTACAATTTTGCCACTACTTTCCAAAAATGGCAATTTGACCCCAAATGTTCCAAAAATTGACCAATTGGTCCACCAACATCTTTCTCATGGCTATTTGGCCTTCAATTTTGGGAAATTGCAAAGAGATCCTTCAATTTTTTGAAATCCCCAATTTCTCCCCTTCAAATTGGCTGAATATGATTTATTCAAATTGGCCATTCAATCGGGGTTAATTGCTCCAATTGAAAGTATGGGTCAGTTCCTACACTTCCATATGATTCAATTGCGCTTTGAACCATAGCATTTGAGTTTGAATGGAGCTTAAACAGAGCTTCGTCGGAAAATTGCTCGTAGAGAGAGAAAGATTCGAAAGCTTATCGTCGAAGGTGGGGCAGTCCAAGTTCTCAATTGGGGAAGGTAGCACATGTCCTGAGGTCCATTTTAGGATCAAGAATCGCTACAATTGAAGTCAAATTAATGATGAATTTAGTAAGTGAAATTCAACACTTTCTCTCTCTAACCCTGATCTCCAACAAATGAGGAGGGCTAAATTGGCATACATTTCAGCTCTGTTGAGGTCGTGTGAGGGTTATGGAGGCTTGGTTTGGCCGAAGGAGGGCTGAATTTTTCCAAATTTCGCTCAGCCAAAACATGGCAGGTTTAGTCCTTCAGAGCTGCTTCACTGTTTGATTTCGCCAGTGCTTCTTCAGCCGACCTTGCCTTCTTATGCTGAGAAAAAGGCCTATGTCAGAGCTCTAGTTCGAGTTTCTCCGAAAAATGGAGTAGTAGAGAGAGAATGGTAATTTGAGGTGTGTGGAGGATTATTGGAGATAAGCTCTTTATATAGGGAGCTTGGGGACCATCTGTCTGACCACTTATCATTTTGCTCGAGCTTATCCTCACCTTGAAATTGCTTGAACAGAGCGGTTTCATCTTTGCCAGAGACATACATTTTCTGCATTAATGAATAGCGTTGTCATCCTGAGGAAGAAGATGACACTTTTTTGAACCGGACCGGTCAGGTCCGACTGGGTTCAATGGAGAAAATCGGCCGGTTCAAGCCCGATTCTACCAATTTTCTCAAATCTAAAAATTTATAAATTTATCTAAATTCATTTCCCATCTAATGTTGGCTTCAATTTCCAAATTTTATCATTTTAAGCCACCATGAAAAATGAATTTAGAATTCAGTTCATGTATGGTTCTAACCAATTCAATCCGGTTCGGGTTTGGTTCACCCGGAACAAGTTTGATTTTCTTTTCCCATTTGTTCAAAGGTTCTTTTCCATGATTTTTTTACTCTTTGAGTCACTTGGTTTTTGTCAATTATAAAAACCATGGAAAAGGACTTTGGGATGAATTGGAAGAGAAAACCAGACGGTTCAAGTAAATCGGATCTAAACCGAATTGAACCGGTTTGGACCTGTTTGAACCATCATTGAACCAATTGCTAAATTCATTTTTTTAGGTGGCTTAAAATATTCAAATTGGGGAATTGAAGCCACCATTTTACATAGAATGAATTTAGAAATTTTTAATTTTGAAAAACTTGGTCGAATCGGGCCTGAACCGGCCGGTTTAAGCATTGAACCCAGTTCGGACCGGTCCGGTTCCAAACAGTGTTGTCTTCTTCCTTCAGATGATGATATTGTTCATTCGCTGGAAGAACGGACAGCACTGGTGAAGATGAATCACCTCCGTTCAGGGCATTTTAGTCCATGAATGAGCACTAAAATGTGTCAAACGACTAGGCAGAGAGTCCCCAAGCTCCCTATATAAAGAGCTACTCTCCATTCATCCTGCTCACACCTAAAAAACTCTATTCTCTCTCAACTGCTCCATTTTTTGGTGAAGCTCAAACCAGAGCTCTGACTTAGGTAGTTTTATCAACCTCAAAAAGCAAGGTCGGGTTCTTTAGACTCTGGGGAAAGTTATCTATCTGATGGAAACCTCCATTCGATTCGAGGACCAACAGAGAAGCGTCGACGTAATCAAATAGTGAAGCAGCTCCAGCGGAACGAAGCTGCCCTATTTTGGCAGAGCTGAAATCGATTGAATGCAGCCCTCCTCCGGCCAAACCAAGTCCTCCCAACATTCCCACATCCCTTATACAACCATAACAGAGCTTAAAGGTAAGCTAATTCGGCCCCCTCTGTCATTTTCGGTCGGTGTTAGACAAAAAAATAATAAAACTTCACTAACAAAATTCTCCCTCAATTCAGGGTGAATTGTATCGATTCTTAATCCTAGGAGGAACCTCAGGACAAAAGCTACCTGCCCAAATAGAGAGCTCAGACCGACGCTCCTCCGACGGTAAGCTTTTGAAGCTTTCTCTCTCTACGCTCAATTTTCTAATAAAGCTTCATTTGAGTTCAATTCAGACCCAAATGACGCGGTTCAAAGCTCAATTGAATTGTATGAAAGTCTAGGAACTGATCCATACCTTCAATTGGAGCAATTAACCCTAACTAAATGGTTTATTTGATGAAATCAAATTTGGCAAGATTGAAAGGGGGAAATTGGGGGAAATTTTTAGGGAAATTTTGGGAATTCGTAAAATTGAGGGACCATTTTGCAATTTCCCAAAATAAAGGGCCAAATGGCCATGGAAAAGATGTTAGAGGACCAATTGGTCAATTTTTTTGAACATTTTGGGTCAAACTACCATTTTTGGAAAGTAGGGGCAAATGGTAATTTTTGAAAAGTTGGGGACCAAATTGGAAATTTGGGAAACTTAAGCCCCTTATACATTTTTGAGTAAAATGAAGACTCAAATGGAATTTTGGAAACTTTGGGAGTCAAAATGGGCAAAGGTTTACATTAGGGATCTAAAGTTAAGAAAAATAAACTTTAGGGACCTAAATGCAATTTATTGATAAATTGTGAGCCTAGGTTTTTATGCCAAACCATAAATGAAAAGGTTGTCCAAATCATGTAGGGACAAGTGTAATTGGAATGCCAGCAAGAGAAAGTTCACGTAAACTTGGAAAACCAACTGAGGATGAACACGTCACGGTTATGGGTGAGTGGGTTTATTCACATCATACCCGATTGGGATGATGAGAACTTCGGAAATGAAAAACCACTTATATGTGGGATTTTAACATCACACTCAATTGGAGTGATATGAGAACTAAGCAGAAAAACTACTTACCGGTTGTAAGTGGAGAGATCATACCCAGTTGGTATGATGGACTTCTGGGAAGGAAGGAGAAAATCCGCTTTTCGATTGTTAGCGGAGACGTCATCACACCCGGTTGGTGTGATGAAAGGAAGGATTATTTTGTTAGAAGTGTTCTCCCCTGACCGTGTTCCAATGCTTAAAATTTTCAGAGACCTTAACGAGAGCTAGAATAGCTCAGATAGGCTAGAGGCCTTAGTTTTGGAACTTGTGGGGCTAAAATGCCCGATTTTGGGAAATCACGTATAGTAGACACAAGGCTAGTTGGCACGAGCAGTAGCTCGTAAACAAACATGATATGTTATCAACGTAGCTTCATGTGCAAGAGGCAGGGGTGGTGTCGGGATGAGGTCTCTTTCCTCATACGGACACGGAGTTGATTTCGTGGACAACACAAGTGGGTGCAGTGGACGGGTTGACCTATGAATGTGTTATTCCTTCATGATGAAGGGTGTGTGTGTATGTTAAACACACCTATTATGGAAAATCAGGAAAATGGTTTTGAAAACCGAAAATTGAGGAAAGAATATTTTTAATGTATATAAGGAGTCTGGCACACTCTGATTAAAGATATCTTGTTCATGGAAACTCTCTCCCAACACCTATTTTCTGAGTTGTCGAACTCACCCCCTCCCTTTACCCCTTTTCAGGTAAGAAAGGGAAAACAAACCTAAATAACTTTCCTGTAGTCGAACCTACAAGACATGTATATAAGATTTAATGTATTTAGTTTTGATTAATGGTATTTCAGGAAAGATATAGGTGAAAAGAACGCATTACTCCTTGCGGTTTAGAAAAGGGAAAACTCTTAATAAAGCGGGAGAGTGGCGGGTTACTCATGAGGATCTGACCAAACTAGGTTAGGGCATGACAGTGGCCTCCTCTAGTATTGACCTTCTCAACTCCTTTTTGTTCGGTACATATATCAATACTATGCACACCGGGACCCCATGTAGTCATACTATCTCTCCCATGTAGAGATTAGCTAACCATTCTATGGAGTCGGTCACCTTTATTGGTAGGAAATGTGCAGACTTGGTCAGTCGATCCACAATGACCCATATAGCGTCATGGCTCCTCCTTGTCACTGGCAACCCTATTACAAAGTCCATGGTCATATTCTTCCACTTCCATTCTACAGTGGGTAGGTGTTGCAATAGTCTAGAGGGCTTTTAATGCTCTGCCTTAATCTACTGGTAGGATAAACATCTCACCACCTACTCTGCAATATCTTTTTTCATACCCTTCCACCAATATCCCCCTTTAAGGGTACAGTACATCTTAGCACTACCAATGTACCTGGCATATACCGAATTGTGGGCCTCTTCTAGTATTGACCTTCTCAACTCCTTTTCATTTGGTACATAGACCCTATCTTTGAATGTCAATGGCCCATCTCTCCTAATGGAAAACTCTCGGGTCCTTACATCGAGGGTTTGGTTAAAGTTTGGTTGGAGCTCCTCATCCTATTTTTGTTTGGTTCTTATTTTATCCACCAAACTGGATCTTATGGCTAAGTTAGCCATTAGGGACCTCATCTCTCCATCCTGGCTGAGGTCCACTTTCAGGCTACCCATTGGTTCCAGTAATGGCAAGTAAGTTGCCTTTATATAAGCCAATTCTACTTGTGATTGAGCGCATCTGCCATCACATTGGCCTTGCTGGGATGGTACTCTATCATTAAATCATAATCTTTCACTAGCTCTAGCCATCTTCTTTTCTAGAGGTTGAGCTCTTTCTGGGTCCAGAAGTATTTCAAACTCTTATGGTCTGTGTATATCCTGCATCTTACTCCATATAGGTAGTGTCGCTAAATCTTTAGGGCGGACACTATTGCTGGCAATTCTTGGTCATGGGTGGGGTAATTCCTCTCATGTGTCTTTAGTTGTCATGATGTGTACGCTATGACCCTTCCTTATTGCATTAGGACACATCCTAGCCCTTGTCTGAATGTGTCGTTATATATCGTGTACTCCCCTATGTTGGGTGGGTAAAGCCAGTACCAGAGTTATCGTCAAGCACGACTTAAGTTCTTGGAAAAAGCTCACGTACTTCTCATCCCATTTGTACTGCACTCCCTTCCTTGTGAGATGAGTCAACGTGGCTAGGATTTTTGAAAAGTATTCCACAAAATCTGGTAATATCCCACTAGTCCTAGGAAGCAGCATATTTCCATTGGGTTAGTGGGGGTCTTCTAGTTGGATATCGTCTCTATCTTAGTTGGGTCCACTTTAACCCCATCCTTTGAAATGATATTCCCTAAGAAGCCCACTTCTTGCAACTAGAACTCAAATTTTGAGAATTTCAGATTGAGTTGGTTTTCTCGTAGAATGCCTAGGGTGATCCCCAAATGTTCCCTACACTTAGCCTCAGTTTGTGAGTATATAAGGATGTCATATATGAAAACTATCACAAATTTATCCAAGTAAGGCTGGAACACTTGGTTCATTAAGTCCATAAAGGCTGTGGGGGCATTTGTCAACCCAAAGCGCATCACTTTGTACTTGTAATGCTTGTAACGTGACCTAAACGTGGTCTTCTATATATCTTCTTCTCAAATCATCAATTAGTGATATCCAGACCATAGGTTGATCTTGGAGAAGTAGGTAGCCCTATTCAGCTGGTCAAATAGATCATTAGTTCTTGGAAGGGGGTACTTATTCTTAATAGTTACCTGATTCAATTTCCTATAGTTAATGCATAGCCACATACTCCCGTCCTTCTTCTTCACAAATAAGACCGACACACACCACGAGATAGACTAGCGCATATAAAGCCCTTTTCCAATAGCTTATCCAATTGATATGGGGTGTGTCCTTGGTATCACTTCTATAGTAAACTATAATTGGCGATTTGGGGGTAGTCCTAGTAATTCTTCAGGGAATACGTCTGGGTAGCATTTCACTACTAGGATACTTTCCAGTCCCTTCTTTTTCGAACACACGTTCGTGATTAGGGTCAAGAACGACTTACACACTTTTTGTAACATGCTTTGTGCCTTTATGCATGATACCACGTGTACTCCCTCTATCATCATGTCTCCTTCAACTAATACCCCTTGTGTCCTTGGGGCATGGAATGTTATTCTTTTGTTCCCACAATCCACCTTTGCTTGATGAGTGTTCAACCAATCCATTCTCAAAATTACTTCTACTTCTCTCAAGGGTAATGGAATCAAGTTCGCCTCCAGGGTTACTCCCATTATCTTGACTTCGTACTCCTTCAAGAGTTTGTCCTAGTCTAACTCTTCTCCTAACATAGTGAGGATATTCAAGTTCGGCTCAAGGGACTAAGTTCTCAAGGAAGGACTAGGACCAAGGTTTCCTCGACAAAGGATCGTTTAGCCCCCGGGTCTAATAGAGCATACGCTTTTCTCCCGAATAACTACGTGTGCCCTGGGTGGAAGAAAATCACTAGATTTTTTGAGTGAATGAAACTTTTATTCATTTGGAAAGTAAATACATTATTCTGGGCGACATTTTTGCCTTAAGGGAGGGTTTGGGATGTGCCAGCTACTACGTTGGGGTCCTTTCAAGGCTCCTCTTGGGTGAGGTTATACACCCTAGCTAGAACTCTTGATGTTGGGGGTGCCTCCCTTCCTCCGCTAGGTGCCTTTTGGGTTCCAAATGGTGGTTGAAGGGCATTCATTTGGGTGTTGCACCTAAGGGTTGGGCAACTCCTAGCGAAGTGCCCAAGTTTCCCACACGCAAAACATGCTTGGCATGCCACCTGGTGATTACTCTAGCACCTTGGGCAGTAGGGACTCCTTCCTTAGGGAGTCACGCTTGCTTTCTTGTTGGCTTGATATCCTTCCTCCATCTTATTGAACTTTGCCCTCGTAACCCACTACGACCTACCTTGATCCTTCCGGCTGATCCAACAAATGTGGCCCCTTAACTTCTTTAGGTTGGAAATTTCCACCATGCAATGTCTCGTTTGTACTAAACGTTCATATTCATGGGACATACTGATGATGGTGGCCAAATTTGTGGGTCGCCCTAGTACCCCTATCCAATATTGTATGTCTATATTGAGACTGTCTATGAACCTTTAGCAGATGTCTACCAGTCCAGCCAAGTCGAGAGCAGAAGGCATCAACTCATTGAACCTGATCTCGTACTCTGAGATGGTGCTTGATCCTTGTCGAAGTTGGAAGAACTCATGCTTCTTTTCGTTGGTCAAGTGGGGGCCAAGTATTCCTCTAAATACCTCTTAAAGAATTCTTTCCATGTGGGCATGGCGGTGGAGACGTTCCCCACATTGTCCCACCACCTCTTGGTGCTAGATTACAAGAATAATTTGACTAGGATCACCATCTCTTCTGTGGCATCCTTATGATCCCCATACACTTTCTGATGATGGCAAGCCAGTCCATGGCAACCCCTACATCTTTCACCCCTTGGAATGGTTTACACCCTAGTTGACAGAGTGTCTTCAAGTACTTTGAGATATTGAATAGTGGAGGTGTAAACCCCATCCTTTTATAAATAAGAAAATTAGGAAAATAATCAGTCATTTCCAAAGAGAAAACCGAGTTGGTTCATAAACCTTAACCGATAGAGAAAGGGAAAAAAGGGAAGTTTACATATCCCGAGTGACCTAAAGAGTCATAAAAGTCATGGAAAAGGACTATGGAATGAATTGGAAGAGAAAACTAGACCGGTTCAGGTGAATCGAACCTGAACCGGTTGGAACTATCATTAAATCGGTTTCTAAATTCATTTTTCTAGGTGGATTTAAAATATTCAAATTGGGGAATTGAAGCCACCATTGGATAGAGAATGAATTTAGAAATTTTCAATTTTGAAAAACTCGATCGAATCGAGCCTAAACCGGCCGGTTTAAGCATTAAACCCGGTTTGGTCCGTTCCAGTCCAGTTCGGAACAGTGTCATCTTCTTCCTTCAAATGACAACATGGTTCACTTGTCAAAAGAATGAACAGCACCGATGAAGTTAAATCACCTCCATTCAGGGTGTTTCAGGCCATGAATGAGCACCATAAATGTGTCAAACGACTGGCTAGAGAGTCTCCGAGCTCCCTATATAAAGAGCTCCTGCCAATTAATCCTCCTCACACCTGAAAACTCGATTTTCTCTCAACTACTCCAATTTCCAGTGAAGCTCGAACTACAGCTTCGACTTGAGCATTTTTCTCAACCTCTAAAGGTGAGGCCGGGTTCTTAAGACTCTAGGGAAAGTTAGCTATCTGATAGCAATCTCCGTTTGATTCGAGTACCGTCGGAGAAGCACCAGCGTAATCAAATAGTGAAGTAGCTTCGACGGACCGAAGCTGCCCTATTTCGGTCAAGCAAAAATTGGACGAATTCAGCCCTACTCATGCCAAACCAAGCTCTTCCAACATACCCACAACCCTTAGACGACCTCAACTGAGCTGAAAGGTAAGCCAATTCAGCCCTACTCAGTTGTTGCATGTCAGAGTTAGAGAGAGAAACTATAGAATTTCACTGATGAAATTCTCCCTTGATTCGAGATCAATTGTAGGAATTCTTGATCTTAGAAGATACCTCAGGATGAGAGCTATCTTCCCTAATAGAGATATCGAACCGTCGCACCTCCGAAGGTAAGCTTTTGAAACTTTCTCTCTCTATGCTTAGTTTTATGATAAAGCATCATTTGAGCTCAATTCAAACCCAAATGAGGCGATTCAAAGCTCAATTGAATCATATGGAAGTGTAGGAACTGATCCATAGCTTTAATTGGAGCAATTAACCCCGATTGAATGGTCAATTTGATGAAATCAAATTTGGCCAGTTTGAAAAGGGGAAATTGGGAAAAAATTGGGGAAATTTGGGGATTTCATAAAATTGAGGGACCAAATTGCAATTTCCCTAATTTGAGGGCCAATTAGGTATGGAAAAGATGTTGGAGGACCAATTGTTCAATTTTTTAAAATAATTGGGGTCAAATTGCCATTTTTGTAAAGTAGGGGCAAAATGGTAATTTTTGAAAATTGGGGACCAAATTGGAAATTTGGAAAACTTAAACCCTTTAAACAATTTTGAGTAAATTGAGGACCTAAAGTGAATTTTTGGAAGTTTCGAAACTCAATTTGGGGAAAAGTTAGCATTATGGACCTAAAGTCGAAGAAAAAAAACTTTAAGGACCTAAATGCAATTAACTGAAAACTTTTAGTTTAGATGTTCATTCATGAGAAACAAAGGTTGTTACACAAAATATTAATAGATAAGAATGTCCAGATCATGTAGGAACATGAAGGACCATAATACCAGCAAGGATAAGCTAGCGTGGAGGCAAAAATCGACTAAGAAGGAATATAGTGCGATTATCAAGTGAGTGGGTCTATTCACATTATACCCGATTGGGATGATAAGTAATTCGTAAATGAAAAATCACTTCTATGTGGGATTTTAACATCACACCCGGTTGGAGTGATGTGAGACTAAGGGGAAAAACTACTTACCGATTGTAAGTAGAGAGATCATACCCACTTGGTTTGATAGACTTCCTGGAAGGAAGGAGAAAACCCGCCTACCGGTTGTAAGGGGAGATGTCATCACACCCGATTGGTGTGATGAGTTGAAAGGTTATTTTTTTCAGAAGTGTTCTCCCCTAACTGTGTGCCAATACTTAAAATTTTTGATAAACCTTCTTGGCTAGAGTTAGAACAGCTCAGATAGGCCAAAGGCCTCGGTTTTGGAACTTGTGAGGTAAAATGTCTGATTTTGGAAAATTACATACAGTGGGCCCAAGGCTAGTTAGCACAAGTAGGAGCTCGTAAATAAAAATTATATTTAAGCCATGAAAATTCTTAATGAATTGATTATGTGATTTCACCATGGTACTAAGATAGGACCGACATACTCGATGGATTGGCAGTAGTGCGACAGGATTAGGTCGACAGACTAGTCTAGACAAATAGCTGCAAGTTGAATTGAGGGTCGGGGTCGTTGGACCAGTGGCACCAAAGATAAATGGATTTGTGGAAACTATTGTTTGTGCATGTATTTTAGGTTTGGGGCCATTAAGACGCCCAAGAGGGGTAGTGGGCGTCCTACGGGCTGCTGAACAATATAGTGGAAATAATGGCAGTTTGTTGTGCTAGCAGTTAGGGAAGCTCGACGTAGCTTCATGCACATGAGGCCAGGGTGGGGTTGGGATGAGGTTTCTGTCCTCATACGGACATGAAATTGATTTCGGGTTTGAGGGTCGGATGTTGCAAACATCAACTCAAACTCAAGGTAGAAGTGGACGGGCTTCTATATAGGTGGCCGGGAAAGTCGCTCCGACACCACAAGTGTATCCAGTGGACGGACTGCCTTGTGAATATGTGATTCCCTTTCTAATGAATGGTGTGTGTTGCTTGTTAAACACACCTAATGTGAAAATGAGGAAAAAGGTTCAAAGAGCTGGAATTTGAGAAAATAATATTATTAAAGAAAATAAGGAGTTTGGCACACTTCGATTAAAGGTGTTTTAATTATGAAAACTCTCTTCCAACACCCATTCACTGAGTTGTCAAACTCACCCCCTCTCTTTACCCTTTTCAGGTAACCAAGGGAAAACCCACTTAAAGACTTTTCTATAGTTGAACCTGCAAGATAGGTATGTAAGGTTTAATGTATTTAGTTTTGATTAATGTTATTATAAGAAAGATACAGGTGAAAAGGATGCCTTACTCCTCACAGTTTAAAGAAGGGGAAAACCCTTAATAAATCAAGAGAGTGGCAGTTTGCTCCCAGGGATCCAACCAACCTGGGTTGGGGTGTGACAGGAGGGGTAGGGATGGAGGTGGACTAGGATTGCGCTTCCTCGGGTCTAGTGTGGGATTTAGTGTCCAAGTTTGCTTCGGGGACGAGGTTGGGTTTTCTGAACACCCTGGTTAATTCTTTGTATATCCTCTAATGTTTCGAGCTTATTCCTGGTGGTGTTTGTTGGGACCCTCTTGATCTTCTTTCGGGATGAGGTTTCTAACAAAGTTTATAGCTACCGCACGGGTTCTCTTGGTTCCTTTCTTATGAGCCATTTTTTGAGGTTTTAGAGATTTTTAATTAGTATTTAGGTTATAAAGTCTCGATAATGTATTTGAGGGAAACATGGCTCTAATACCATAAAAGTTGTCACATCCTGACCAAGTTTGGTCGGAACCCCGTGAGGAACCCGCCACTTCGTCCGGCCTAGAGGGGTTGCCTCCTAAAAAACCATAGGGAGAAAGGCGTACTTCTTCTCATCACTTATGGCATTATCAAAACTATGTCAAAAATAAAGTACCTGAGGTTGGTTGGGGTTCTAGCTGGCTGCTTAAAAAATTCTTCCTGAAAAAGGAAAAAGGGGAGGGGTGAGTTTCTCAACTCAGTGAGCAGGTATCATAGGGGAAAGGTTTGTTTGGCTTTCTTATTTTATTATGTCCAAACTCATGATTAGGCCACATTATTTTTATTATTTTTTCATTTCCTGTTTATCAGCGCAAAAGTATTTGGTTCATATCATCAGGTTGACAAGGAACACATGCCCTTTTTCATCAAAAGGGATTACACGTTCATAGAATAGTTACCAACTATTCCAGTTGTGGACCGAAGCATATTTACCATCCACCTTGGTAAGAGCTCACAACTTCCACCAAAGTCTGTGTGGGCATCAATCGCTCGATACCTAGATTTGAATTCATACTTCCTCTCCATAAATGTGGGATGAGACCTCTCCTCCTCTGACCTCGGTCTCAATGCTTATGAAGCTCCTTAAGCTTCCCGACATACTAAACGACAAAGCTTCCCTTATGCTCCCTGGGTCATTTAGCAACCCTTAGAATCATCGCTACCCCATATCGGGCGTCTCAATGGTTCTTTAGCACAGATTGCACAATCAATATTCTTATTTGGATTGACCTTTTATCATTGGTGCTACCAGCCAACGAGTTCGGCAACTTGGGTTCGGCTCGGTAACTAATCCACATAATCAAATAATTATGAAAGTCTTTTAAGCACATAGACTTTAACTTATTTGCGGGCCTAAGACCATGCTAATTGGCATTAGACCCACTCGAGCAAGACTATCTCTAACAATTCATGATCCATGAGCTTGTTAGAAAACTCTCCCAAAGAGTTTAAGTTGGTTCAAGCAGTCAGGGGAAATCAATTCTGGAAAATCATTTTCAATTCAGGAAAGTGCATTCATCAACCCAACCGGACGTGATGCCAAAACCCACTCACCTGGTATGTCGTGATTTCTTCTTGGCTAGATCTCGATCGACTAAGGCTCCTTTGTACTAGTCTTGGAATTGCCTGTCCTACATGGTCCGAGCATTCATGTAAACCCCGTCCCTTTAAAACAAGGAAAGCAGGGAAAGAACTAGTCAATCCAAGTGAGAAAAACTAAACCGGTTCACAAACCCAATCATTAGAGAACGGGCAATTTGGGGTATTTACAACTCTCGAGTGTCCCAAAAGGTTCATAAAACCTTGGAAAAGGATCTTAGGACAATTTGGGAGAAAAAAACTAGACCGGTTCAGGAGAATCGGATTCGAACCAGATTGCAATGGCTTTTTTAACCGAGTTGGTTCATGAACTGAAACCGATAGAGAAAGGGAAAACCGAGAAATTTGTGGATCCCGAGTCACCTAAGGAGTCACAAACGCCATAAAAAGGACTTTAGGATGAATTAGAGACGAAAACCAAATCAGTTCAGGTGAACCAGATGTTAGATTCAATTTTCTAGGTGGCTTAAAAAATTCAAATTTGAGATTTGAGGCCACCATTGGATAGAAAATGAATTTAGATTAATTTAGAAATTTTTAGATTTGAAAAATTCGATTGAATTGGAGATGAACCGGCCAGTTTAAGCTTTGAACCCGGTTCGGAACAGTGCTGTCTTCCTCCTTCAGATGACAACCCTATTCACTCACCGAAAAATTGCGCAGCATCGACAAAGCTGACTCCAGCCAGAGTGTTTCACCAATGAATAACCGCCATTAAGGGGCCAATCGGATGACCAAGAAGTCCCCGAGCTTCCAATGTAAAGAGCCCCTCTTCATTAATACTCACCACACCAAAAAACTCCACTCTCTCAACTGCTCCAATTTTCGGCGAAGCTCAAACCAGAGCTCTAATATAGGGTCTTTTCTAAGCCAAAGAAGACGTGGTTAGGTTCTTTAGAATCGAGGAGAAGTCAACTACACGCCTGTAGTCTCCATTTGCTCCGAGGGTCACTGGAGAAGCACCGGCGTGATCGAACAGTGAAGCAACTCCTGCTGACCGAAGCTACCCTGTTTTGGCCGAGCTGAAATCAACCAATTCAAGCCCTTCTTAGGCCAAACCAAGCCCTCCCAACACCTCTACAATCCTCCTACAGCTGAATTAGAGCTGAAAGGTAAGCCAATTTGGCTTCCCTCTACAATTTCTAATCGATGCTAGAGTGAGAATCAACAGAACTTTGATGATAAAATTCTCACTCAATTCTATATCAATTGATGCAATTCTTGATCCTATTAAGAACCTTAGGACAAGAGCTATATGCCTAGATCGAAAGCTCGGATCGTCATGCCCCCGACGATAAGGTTTGGTTTTCTCATTCATTTGGAATGAATGAAGGTTGTTAGGGTGAGGGATAATGAACAGGGATGTTCATATCATGTAGGAACACGAAGTACCAGAACACCAGTAAGGACAAGCTCACGTGAAATACAAAGAACCAATCGAGAGGAATTCACTACATTAATGGGCGAGTGGGATTTTTATATCATACCTGATTGGGATGATAAGCACCTCGAAAATGAAAACCCAATGCTAATTGATATTTTAAACATCACATCTAAGAGGAGTGATGTGAAAATCAAGCGGAAAAACTACTTACCGGTTGTAAGTAGATCATACTCGATTGGTATGATGAAACTTACTTGAAAGAAGTGGAAAACCCGTTCATCGGTTATGAAAGGAGATGTCCTCATACTTGGTTGGTATGATGGATAGTTGAAAAATATATTTTGTCGGAAGTGCTCTCCCTGACTGTGTGCCACTACTTAAACATTTTGGGAGACCTTCTTGACGAGAGCTCAAATAGCTCATATAGGTCGGAGGCCTCGATTTTGGAACTTGGGGGCTAATATGCTCGATTTTGAAAATCTCGAACAGTGGGCCCTAGGCCAGTTGGCATGAGCAGAAGCTCATAAAAAAACATGAAATTTAAGCCATAAAACTTAAATGAATGAATTCATTGACCATGGTACCAATATCGGATTGACATATTCGATGGACTAGCGAGAGTGCGACATGACAGGTCGAGAAACCAGTTGAGACAAATAGCTGCAGGTCAAGTTGAGGCTCAGAGCCGTTGGACCAGTGGCACCAAAGATTAAATGGATTTTGAAGAAAACTTTGTTTGGGCATACACTTGAGGTTCGGGACCATTAAGATGCCCAAGAGGGGTAGTGATGCGTCCTAAGGGCTGCTGGATGACATGGTGGCAATAAGGGAAAAGAGAAGCTACTGGGTTTGTGTTTCTCGTCATACCATTCAGTCATAGAGTTCTGTGTTTGTACTCCATGTAGTTTCTGTGTTTGTACTCCACAGAGTTTTTGTGTTTGGACTCCACGAAGCTACTATGTTTGGGGCTTTCTAAAGCTTATATGTTTGAGTTTCATGTGCACAAGATTGAGATATGGTCTCTGTCCTCATATAGACACAGAGTTTAATTCATGGGATTGAGGGTCGGATGACATGTACATCCACTCATTCTTAGGGTAGAAGTGGACATACTTCTATCTAGGTGGCCAGTAAGGTCGCTCCGATGCCACAAGTGGGTGCAGTGGATGGGTTGGATTCCGAGTATGTGTTCCCTTCATGATGAAGGGCGTGTATTGGTTGATAAACACACCGGTTATGGTGAGGAGTGAGTAATAGCTATGAAACCGAGATTTAGAAAATGAGAAAATTTTAAAAGAAAATAAGGAGTCTGGCACACTCCAAATTCAAATATTTTCCCTAAAAGTCAAACTTTAAAACACGCATTCACTGAGTCGTTGAACTCACCCCCTCCCTTATATCCCTTTTCACGTAACCAATGGCAACCTACCCCAAAGACCTCCTGTTAATCACACCTGCAAGACAGGTATATAAGTTAAAAAGTTTATGTAGTTTTGATTTATGTATTCTAGGAAAAGTACATGTTTAAAGGACACCTTACTCCTCCTAGGCTAAAGAAGGTGAAAAACATTAGTAAGTCGGGGGTGTGGTGGGCTGATCAAGGAGATCCGATCAAACCGGGTCGGGGCATGACAACTTGAGTGGTATTAGAGTCTGTTTACTCGAATACATTATCAAGACTAGAGAATATAGTAACTAATAGGAATAATTTTAAAATTTATAAATAGCTCCCAAGAAAGGAACCAAGAGAACTAGAGACATTATCAAGACTAGAGAATATAGTAACTAGTAGGAATAATTTTAAAATTTATAGATAGCTCCCATGAAAGGAACCGAGAGAACTAGAGACGTAGTCTCTAACACTGCCCAACCAACCCTCCCTATGTAAACTCCTCAAGGAGCCCAAACAACCCCACCTGGATTAAGCTTAGAACATCACAGACTGTACGAAGAGTTCATCGTTAAACTTGTTTTCATACTCCGAAATAGAGTATTTGGACGGCCTAACCTCACTCCTGAGGTGGATACTAACCCTTGAGCTGAGCCTAAGGAAGTACAATCCCATCCCCCTCTTACTAACATTCCTGCTCCAGTGGACATTCCCAAATACCTCAAAACCTCAAATAATTAGGATGTAAACCATTACTAGGAGAAAAGGATGTGGGGGTTGCTATGGACGGGCTAGCTAGCATCAAGAAACTCATGGGGATAGTCAGGATTTCACCAAAGGATATGATAATCCTAGCAGAGTTTTTCCTAGAAGCTAGTGAGAAGAGGTGGTGGGATAATGTCAAAAGCTTGCATGCCACCACCCTCACATGGGAGCTATTCAAGGAAAGATATATGGAGGAATAGCTAGCTCCACATCCAATCAATGAGAAGAAACAAGACTTCCTCCGACTTCGACAAGGGCTTAACTCTATTTCGGAGTATGAAAACAAGTTTAACGAGTTAAGACCCTTTGCCCCTGACCTAGCCGAACCTACGGATGTTTGCCAACGATTTGTGGATAGTCTTAATATGGACATACGGGACCGAATGGGGGTACTAGGATGCCCCACAAATTTAGCTGTTGTTATCAGCATAACCCATGAATGTGAGCGTCTGGTACAGATGAGACATCGCCGGGTAGAACAGACCTGTAGGAAAGAGGAATGAGGCCAGAACAACCGAAGAAGACAAAAGGAGCTAGGTGGACAAAAATGGAGAACAAGAATGGGGTTCTCTAGGATAATGGAAGGTTATCATACACAAAGGGAGACAAATATAGTTTCACCAAGAAGAAGCCCCTATTGTTTCAACTGCTAGAAAAACCATGAAGGACCATGCCAAATATGCTACGAATGTAGACAACCTGACCATTTTGCGAAGAACTACCCAGCCCTTTAGGGCAATACATAACAAAGTACCCACCTACCACTTCAAGGAAACACAAAGGCAATAGATAGAGGGCAAGACATCACCACTACATCGAGAGTCCTGACCAGAGTATACAACCTCACCCAAGAAGAAACACAGGAAGACCCTAGTACCATAGTTAGTACTTAACAAAATTCCCTTGAATAAATATAGAAAAAAATTGTAATTCTTTATCATCATAATGAAAGTTATATTTCCTACAAAGATAAGATTGTGATACAAGTAAGAGAAAATACAAAGGATGTACCCACAAAATTTTGAGGAAACGGGAAAGGATGACATCTAAGTATGTCACTTTGAGGATAAATACACTCAAGGACAGTTAGAATTTCGGAAGAAAGGGGAAGAATACTACCAAGGAAGGAAACCCTAGGGAATCATACATATCCTAACTAAGAGGTAATGGAACCAAATGATGAGGGATAAGGAGATGAGGTTGCAAAGGAAGTGCATGATGGGGGTGAAAGAATTAAAGAAGGCATGCTAGGATGATCCAAGAAAGTAAGTTAAACCCAAGGGAATGATTGGACAACTTGGAACTCTCAATCTTGAAATTTTGAGCAAGAAACCTCAAACTCCAGGAAGTGAGTAAACAACAAAAAGGAAAAGACATTCCTGAAGCGCGTGATTCAAAAGGGCTAAGTGAAAGAATAACCAAAGTGTTGGCATGTCAAGCAAATCTCGAGTTAACATTAAGGAAAATTATTCCTGATGCAAAAGATGTTGATTTAGTTGTAGGAAAAAAAATTCTAAAAGGAGGGGAGAGTTGTAAACCCCATTCCTTTAAAACAAGAAAATCAAGGAAAGAACCGTTCAACTCGTGTGAGAAAAATTGAATCGGTTCACAAACCCGATCATCAGAGAACGAACAATTTGGGGATTTACAACTCTCGAGTGACCCAAAGGGTTCATAAAACCTTGTAAAAGGATCCTAGGACAATTTGGGAGAGAAAAACTAGACCGGTTCAGGAGAACTAGATCCGAACTAGATTGAAATGGTTTATGAACCAAGTTGGTTCATGAACCGGAACCGATAAAGAAAGGGAAAACATGGAAATTTATGGATTCTGAGTGACCTAAGAAGTCACAAAAGTCATGAAAAAGGATAGGATGAATTGGAGATGAAAACCAAACCGGTTCAGGTGAACCAAATCTGAATCGGATTGAACCAGTTTGGACCAGTTTGAACCACTATGGAACCAGATACTAGATTCATTTTTCTAAGTGGCTTAAAAAATTCAAATTTGAGATTTGAGGCCACCATTGGATAGAAAATGAATTTAGAAATTTTTAGATTTGAAACATTCGGTCGAATTGGGGGTGAATCGGCCGGTTTAAGCTTTGAACCCAGTTCAGAATAGTGCCATCTTCTTCCTTTAAATGACATCACTGTTCACTAGCCAAAAAATTGTGCAGCACCAGCGAAGTAGAAAAGTCTTTGACCAGGTTGTTTCAGGCAATGAATGACCACCATTAAGGCTCCAATTGGGCGACCAAGAAGTCCTCGAGCTTCCTATATAAAGAGCCCCTCCTCATTCATCCACTCCACACCTAAAAACTCCATTCTCTCTCAACTGCTCCAATTTTCGGCAAAGCTTGAACTAGAGCTCTGATATAAAGTCTTTTCTGAGCAAATAAGCATGGTCGGGATCTTTAGAATTGGGGAAAAGTCAGCTACATACCTGTAGTCTCCATTTGCTCCGAGGATTACTGGAGAAGCACTTGCGTGATCGAACAGTGAGCAGCTCTGGCGGACCGAAGTTGCCCTGTTTTGGCCAAGCTGAAATCGGCCAATTCGAGGATTGTCGAAGAAATTTACTGCATTAACGAGTGAGTGAGATTTTTAAATCATACCCGATTGGGATGACAAGTACCTCAAAAATGAAAACCTACTGCTAAGTGGTATTTTAAACATCACACCAAAAGGAGTGATTTGAAAATCATGCGGAAAAACTACTTATCGATTGTAAGTTGATCATACCCAGTTGGTATGATGAAACTTCCTCGAAGGAAGTGGAAAACCCATTAATTTGTTATGAGCAGAGATGTCCGCATACTCGGTTGGTATGATGGACAGTTGAAAAATATATTTTGTCGGAAGTGCTCTCCCCTGACTGCATGCAACTAAAACATTTTGGGAGACCTTATTGATGGGAGCTTGAATAGCTCATATAGGCCAGAGGCCTTGATTTTGGAACTTGGGGGCTAATATGCCCGATTTTGAAAATCTTGAATAGTGGGCCCCAGGCCAGTTGGCACGAGCAGGAGCTCATAAGAAAACATGAAATTTAAGCCATAAAACTTAAATGAATGAATTAATTGGTTATGGTACAAAGATAGGACCGACATACTTGATGGACTGGCGGCAGTGCGACATGAGAGGTTGATGGACCAGTCGAGACAAACAGTTACAGGTCAAGTTGAGGGTGGGAGCTGTTGAACTAGTGGCACCAAAGATTAAATAGCTTTTGAGGAAAACTTTGTTTGTGCATGCACTTGAGGTTCGAGACCATTAAGACGCCCAAGAGGGGTAGTGATGCGTCCTAAAGGCTGCTGGATGACATGGTGGCAATAAGGGAAAAGAAAAGCTATTGGGTTTATGTTTCTCATCATACCAGTCAGTCATGGAGTTTTGTGTTTGTACTTCACAGAGTTTCTGTATTTGTACTCCATGAAGTTTCTGTGTTTGGACTCCACGAAGCTAGTATGTTTGGGGCTTTTTGAAGCTTTTGTGTTTAAGTTTCATGCGCACGAGACCGAGATATGGTCTCTGTCCTCATATAGACACAGAGTTTTATTCATAGGATTAAGGATCGGATGCCGTGTACAGCCACTCATTCTTAGGGTAGAAGTGGACGTGCTTCTATCTAGGTGGCCAGTAAGGTCGCTCTGACGCTACAAGTGAGTGCAGTGGACGGGCTGGCCTACGAATATGTGTTCCCTTCATTATGAAGGGTGTGTGTTAGTTGATAAACACACCGATTGTGGTGAGGAGTGAGTAATGGCTATGAATCCGAGATTTTGAAAATGAGAAATTTTTAAAAGAAAATAAGGAGTCTAACACAATCCAAATTCAAATATTTTCCCTAAAAGTCAAACTTTAAAATACCCATTCACTGAATTGTTGAACTCACCCCCTCCCTTATATCCCTTTTCAGGTAACCAAGGGCAACCTACCCCAAAGACCTTTTGTTAATCACACCTGCAAGATAGATATGTAAGTTTAAAATTTTATGCATTTATTTATTTATTTATTCTAGGAAAAGTATAGATTTAAAGGATGCCTTACTGCTCCCGAGCTAAAGAAGGTGAAAACTCTTAGTAAGCCAAGGGAGTGGCGGGTTGATCACGGGGATCCGACCAAACTGGGTCAGGGCGTTACAATTCACATCAATAAAATTGGCATGAATGGCCTCATATTTGCACGTATTGGCACCTAGGTCCTTCATTAGGTCTTAATCACAATTAGATCCCTAAATTTCATAATTTTTTCTTTAGGTCTCTAATGCCCAATTTATCTTCAATTGCATACCTAAGGTTTTCAATTTCCCTCTCAGGTCCCTAATTTTCTATAATTTTCACTCAAGTCCTCAATTTTCCCTTAAATGCAATTCGACCCCAATTTTCCAAATTGCCTAATTTTTTTCCAAAAATTTCACTTTGACCCATGAATTCTCATTTCCTCCAATTGACTTCTTAAACTTAATTAATTACCCCTTATCATGTTGCTAATTATTTCCTCCACCTCTCTACGATCATTATGCTTTTTGGACGACCTCAATTGACTCATTTTTAAGCTTAAACGGAGCTTTATCGGAAAAGTTTTCTAGAGAGAGAAAGCTTGGTTTTCCTTTCGGCGAGGGGGCGGCAATTTGTGCTATGGGTATGGGCGACTAGTACTTTTCCTAGGAATCCTCCTAGGATCAAATTGTTGGTCAATTGGGTGTCTGTGTATAGAAAATTCGATGAGAGAAGTTCTAGTGTTCCATTTTTTGCAACTTCATTATTCCTGTTAAATGGGCAGAAATTGGCTAACCTTGAAGGTTCTTGGAGCTCGAGGTCAGTCGAGGAGGGTTGTAGGAGGTTTGGCCTGGTCGTAGGAGGGCGGAGGTGGTCGGAGTTCAGCTCGAGACTTTTTAAAGTTTTGGGATTGTTAGAGTGATTGTACTGTGTAAGCTTTCTGGCACTTCTTCGATGATCCTCGGACTGAAAGGAGATGACAGCGAAGTATGGAACTTATTCCCTATTGAAAAGAGCTCAAATGCGCCTTCAGAGATTGCAGAAAAGGCACTCGTCAGAGCTCTGGTTTTCATCTCATTGGAAAATGGAGCACCTCTTCTTCTTCACTCTTTTGTGGGATGAGGAAGACGAGGGGAGGGGTGCTCTTTATGTAGGAAGCTCGGCAACTGACAGGGCTACCGACCAGCATAGGACTCGGCCCCAACCTCGCTCGTCGATGGTCAAATCGGAGAGCTTTCCTGGTTGACCGAGACCAAACTTCTCATCATCTCTTTTTCTACGAGCTTTTCCAAGGAGGAAGATGACACTATGTCTCGTGTTGGAGCTTGCCACATGGCATGCTATCATTGGTTGGCTTCGTTGACGTGGCTTCCTACTCAGCATCCTGATCAACATTTTTCTCGCTAACCAGATAGGTGGCGGCCTCCCATTGGTCGCTCATTCAAACATGGTTGTTGACCATATTTTTGTCGATGGTTGACCGTGACATATGACATCCTCTGATTGGCCAATTTAAATACATTAGATTTCCCTCTTGATGCATAGTGCTACTGCCACAAGTCAGCCTTTGGTCGGCTGAGGCTATCTAATGTGGCTCTGCCACATGTCGACCTCTGATTAGTTGACCGTTTCTCCAACACCCTAGTTAGATGCTGATGTGGCACCTTTACCACATGTTCGCTTCCCATTGGTCGGTTCGGCTGATGGGGCTTCTCCGACATTGACCATTGATCGTGAACATGTGTTGCTCTTCTATTGGTTAATCATTGTAGAGGTGGATTTTACTCCATTAACTGTTGACTGAGTACACGTGTCGCACTCTAATTTATCAGAGCTGCTAGGCGTGGACTAAGTGCTAACGAGTCACACTTCGCCGTGTGTTGTCCGCTAATTAGTCGGTCACACTGACGGGGTGCTCACTTGGCAGTGGTCCGTTGACTAGTCCGGTCAAACCGAGTTCGGTGACTTGAATTCAAAAATCGGTTGGTTCTGTTCTGATTTGACCATTTTTCTAAAATTTAAAAATCTTTAAATTCATGAAAATTCATTTTCTATCTAATGATGGATTCAATTTTACCAAATTGATATTTTTAAGCCACCTAGAAAAATGAATCTCTAAACCGATTTCGTATGGTTCATCTTGGTTAATTCTAGTTTAGGTCCAATTCACCCTAGACCAATCTGGTTCAGGTCCGGTTCACCCTAAACCGGTCCAGTTCTCCAATCCAATTTCATCTATGGTTCCCTTCCATAATTTTTGGGTATTTATTGGTTAATTTGGATTTTCAAATTTCCCGTTTTTACTCTTATTTACAATTTTGGTTCGTTTCAACCTCTGTTTTCCTTCAAAATTTTTCATTTCCTAAATATGGATTTCTTATTATGTGAGAACGGGGTTTACAAATATAACTAACGAAGGTTATGACTCTAAGTGAGTAAAATTAACCCCTAGAAATTGGTTAGTTCAAACATTAAGTCGACACGTAAGTCAAGTGAACCAGGCCTAAAGAGCAAAACTGTAGTTTCTTAGAAAACTTGTGAATTATTATTTATGTGCTAATTAAATGTTCAAACATGTCCTAAATATGAAATGTGACTCTTGTAGAGAGAATACCAGAGTCGATCACATGTATATCTCACAACCCGATCTAAAGGGAATTTCAGTTATAAGGAACATGTTTTGATAAAAATTATGAGTGAGAGTAATGATGGAGAGTCTGATTGGACAGAATGATATGTTTTACTGTTTTTTAATTCAGTAAAATACATTATTTATGTTTTGGAAAATCCTTAAAAAAGCAATGTAAAAACACAATGATGTATGATTACGAGCAAATACCATTTTTCGGAAATGTCTAACAAAATAAGGTTGATAGATCATGAGAAAAGAATAGTCGCATGCTAGAACTATTTGAATAATGGCATTGTGTGAGGGATTAAAATATCTAATATGAAGGTGGTAGGATTAAGGACCAAACTTCTCATTGATTAAATATGTTTGTTGCTAATTATTTGATATGCATGTATTTGAGATATCGAGTTAGTGGTAATGTAAATCTAACTCTATGATAATATAAATATAGCATGATTATTATCCATATACATGTTTCTAATTTATAACCGTCAGAAGAGTTGGGGATATAAATAAGACAACTATCGAAATAGTATCAACACTGATAGTATATTAGAAGTAGTGAATAAGGAGAGATCAAAATTATATTTCCAAATTACCCAGAATACTCTGTTGATATACGGGTATGCTCCTATTGACTACACCTTTACGATAAAAAGTTTGGTGGAATTGAATTATATATGTACATAGGCATAAATGGAGTATGGCGAGATATTTTCATGAATTTCAAGATGTATAACATCCATATGAGAGGACAAACTTGAGAGGTGTTAATTGTGTAGTGTGTACGTGACTCACACACTCTCATATTTACCCGATCAGAATTGTATCATATTTAAACATGGCAGTGGCCTAGAGTTGCCAATATAAGCTATATTATGCACTATAAATTGTTGTTGATATGATTTAGTGAATAAAAACTCAACCCGACGTATTTATGAATACGATTGTATGAGCTCTAATGCATAACTACTAAGTGCCTAATAAAACTATGAAATTAACTAAATTTGTAAAATAATAAGTAAATTTTAATTTGTAAATTTTTATGTGAAAACTGAAATTGTAAGGTATTTAGTAGGGCGACCTCAATAATTTATTAAATTAATTTTAAGATCACTCCAAACACAAATAATTATAAGTGAAATTCAAGTTTATGAATGCCACTTATAAATTATATGCAACTTGAGTTAAAAATTTTAAAATTTGTATATAAATATTTTAAATTATTTTTTATTAGTTGTTGTATTTACTAGTTTATTGGGTAAACGTTTTGCCGGTATGAATTAAAATATTTTTTGCTAAAACTCGGGTTAGTGTTTTTATTCTAATTATTAGTAAATTTAATTTTATTTTAATAATAGGATATATAATTTTAATATCAAGAAAATAGAATGAATGTGACCAAATAATTTTATTTACGAGAGTTTTTTAAATAAGTTATGACATCATGTAAAAAAAATATAATAAAAGTATTGGAAGTGATTTTATTCATTTATTGATTCATTAATGCACCTTTAGTACAATATAAAAAATTTGGATAATAAGATCAATTATAATATAATATAATAGAATAATAAATAAAAATGGGTAATAATAATAATTATTATTATTATTGCATAAATGATTTTTTTTTAATATTCTGTAATAGAAAATATGAATGAAAAATAAACTCCGGCCATTATTGCCTCTTGCCACTGTCCATAGCCACAAACTTTGGAAAAGTCCATCTCCTTCGGTGGCCTTCGTCCCTCTCTATTCCTCTTTCTCTCCCTCTCATATTCACACACAGGCCTTGTCATTTTCATATTCTGCTTCACTCTCCCTTTCCGCAGCAAATTGAAGAGTTCCAACAAAAATGTAGATCATATCTTTTCATTTTTTAGGAGAGATCCAGAAAATCAGTGAACCAAAGTCTTAGTAACTAAAATATGAAATATATAAAAATTCTATTATAATTATTTTTTTATAGATTATATTTAATTTTTTTGGCCAGGAATCACGACTTAAATATAATTTAGTGGTGATGCCTGTGTGAGGTACTTACTATCTTGGAACCTGTCCAACAGTCAAAGATTTTCCATTAGGTTCATACAAATGTTGTTGACCGACCCAATGTTTAGGAACATCATAATAATGTTACCGACTTAATGCTATCCTTAACAAAGATCGATTAGCGTTATCTGATGCATTAATTTACTCAAAAACAAATCGCAACTTTTGGTGAATGAAAAGGGCAGCTGGCCATCGAAATCCTTACGCAGAGGATGATATAATTATTTATTAGTAGGCAGATACTTTGCTTTGATAAGCGAATTAGGCCACTAAGAGCAGTCATACCCAAGCCGTCCTTTTCAAGAGACATTATGTGCTTGGAATCAAATGATCCTGAGCCACTTGTCGTGTCATGCGTGAGTGATTCCATAAAGCTGTCTCAACGACACAAATGGTGTTCCACTAAGTGGAGCATCAGATTGTATATATTCAGATTCATGGCAAAGGAATTTGATCTTAACGGAAAAGGGAGACAAGCCAAGACAACAACAGAGGCCGCCCATTGGTGGAAGTGATTGGAAACCCTGAAAGCTTAAGCTTCCCTCGTCCGTATTGGGAAGATCTTAAAACTAAATCCATAGTTGTCTATGAAACTCGCCGCAATGGAATGACGATGAATTCAAATTGGCCTAAGAGTTACAGAATAATAAGAAAAGAAAAAAAAAAACAAAATAGAGCTTTTAAACACAAAGGGGAGCATTAATTAATGAGATAGCAAAACATTCACATATTCACCATAATAATTATGGAAAAGTTCCTAAACTTGGAAGAGAGGCATATACTGTGAAACAACTTTTATTACTCGTATATATTCTATTCATTTTGGCCCTCTATAAAGTTTTTTCGATCATAATATAAAATTTATAATAATAAAAAAATTATAAGATTGGAATATATATAATTATATATATTGAGAATTTAAAATTCAATATTGATTAAAATAATGAATTATTGTGCATATAAAAGATAGTAAAAGTTCAACAACTTACCCATATTATGAAAACACTTTGTTTGGTTTATAAATCTTTAAAAAAAAGATGGGTTGAACATTTAAGAGCAGTAGTATAAACAGTATTCAAGAGTTCTAGTAGTATGACAGGATTTTGCGTCTTACCATGTACGCTAAAGAAAATTGTTGAATAAAAATGAGATAAGAATTTTGATGAAATAGTTACCTTGAGTGTGCGAGAGAGTCTGACTTCCTTAGCAGTGTGAGTTCACATGCAAGCGCGACTCAAGCATTATGAGTTGGAATAGTAAGGGAGAAAAGGAACTACTAGTAAAAAAAATTTAACAGTAGTATGAAAGCTACTAACTCCACTTACGAGAAATAAATTTCTTAATATTCATGCTAACTCAAATAATACAAAGAAAGGAAGGTATCAACCAAATCTTGCCCATGTAGAGTCCAGTAGCAACACCACCACCACCTTATCCAAGTTTTATGTATTATATGATCATTGGACAATAATCATGGAATGGAAGTGAAGAAAGCTCTAGAGATTAATGCGGGAGGGAATCCTCTTCTTATCAACTGCCTAACAAATCTTAGAGACAATACTAAATAAATAAATAAAAAATAAGATTTAAGAAACATAATTAAAAAGATCCTTAGGCACATTACTATAAAATTCAACTATATTATTTATTTAATTGAGAAATCTAACAATACAAAGATTTTAACAATTTATGAGTTGCATAGTAGCATACCCATTCCTACCTGATGCAAATAAGACAAGGAAAATACCCGTTTGTGAAAATATTTAGTTCATGAAAGTTTTCAAGAAAATTCTATCTAACATTCAAATTAAAAGGAAAAGACACATTAAAAGGGACATTCAAAAAAATTATAGACGAATATGTAATTTTCGAAAGTACCAAATATAATGTTTCAAATATCTTAATCAAGGTCATTTCTAGTGTGTGCTTGAAAATATCCAAATATACTTGGAATGCAGATGAGACTTGCAAATAGGTGATGATTCTCATGGCTAAAAGAGGAGAGGAGGTGTAACAATGATTTAATGAGTTTGATAAAAAAATTTAAACCGATAATAAAACTTGGAAATAATTCTAAGTTTTCATAATGTTTAAAGGGGAAAGTTAAATTAAATAGTATATAAGAAATATATATAGTTGCATATGTATTCTATGTGCCATAACTGAATTCAAACCTACTTAGTATTAGTTAATTACAATAAAATGGATTGATCATATTTCAAAAGGAGAGTATGTAAGTGATTGATCCTAAAAATGGTTGGTTATAAGCCAATAGTGCAAAAGAATAGAGCATTCCCACTTAAAGCTATTATAATGATTAAGTCGTAGTCTTTTCAATTCAAAAGTAGTTAAAAAATAAGTTGTGAATAATGATTTTTAAAGTCGCTCTCACAAAACTAGTGGAACAAATGTCTAAAAATGGTTCAAGTACCTCGTAAAGGAAATATAAATAAATGTACATGAATTAATGACTTATGTGAAATGCTTGTTTAGATGAAAATAAGAAACAAAACATAGAAATTTTCTGTGAGAGAAAAATCAAGTTATTAAACAATTTGGAAAAGTTGAAAAAAGAAGTAAACTTTATGGAAATCTCGATCCATCAAAATAAAAAATATGATGCAACATAAGTCAAGAGTAAGGGTGGACATGCTAACTAAAATAAGTAGAAGTAAAAATGAGGAGTAAACACAACCAAGTGAACAAATGCATAAGATACAAGAATGGATCAAAACAAAATGACAAAATTTTAATTGATTTCATGTTGTAAAGTTAGTTTAAGAGAGTATGTTAAGAAAAATATTTGTTTATTTTGTAAATCTATTGAAAAAACTTTTTGAAATTTAGTTAGAAAAGGAGTTGTACAATCAAGAGCTCTAGATCTATAAATATGGATTTTACGTACTATTATTTACACCTAAGAAAACTAAATGAAAATGGTAGAAGAGTTTTGAGAAAAAAAGTCACACCCGATTGAGAAATCGCGTCGGTGTGTAATGATAACCTATCATATCTTATCACTTATATTATGTTGGGTACCTATACTAAAATATGACAAAAAAAATTATTATAATAAAAATACTTAGTAATTTCGTTGGAAATTTAAAACTTTTACAAAATAATTAGTATGCCCAAATCAAATAAATCTTTCTCTTGAGAATTTAGCAACTCATAAGTAAATATAATAATTTTTGTGCATGCCAGTCGAGTTTCATAACTCGATTATGTGATTATTGGATGTAGCTTGGAGAATGCTCACTTGTTCTCCTTTAAACACTAGAAATATTTTGGAGTAGTTAATCTCACATATCAGTTAATTTGTTTACTGATATCAAGTCACAATATAACTTACAACCCGATTTTTACTCAATATTTTTCTTATTGTTCAATAATTTAATGCTTGCATCTTTTATAGGTTCTTCATTTTCTATTCTTTACAATAGTCTTTTAGCTTGTTATCTTTATCTAAGAAACTCATTTCCCATTTCATAATTCACATATCAATACACAACAATCATCCAATTCTCTCAAATGACAACTCGAGGTACGAGGGGTATATATGTCACAACTGCACTCTCAATGCACACTCTTAGATTACCATCCTCCTCCTATTATTGTTAATGATGTATACATTCTACAACCATATCCACTGATATCTCACACATGAGCAACTCAAGGCTGCGAGGGGTATGTGTGTTATATCCCGTAGTCCTAAGGTAGAACCTACAATGATCGCCCTTCTCATAGTGATGTCAATGATGCGTCATCCGACATCTACACACTCTAATCCACTCAACCTACTTCGGATCACAAGTATGCCTAGACCCCTTCCATACACCCCCTTTGGGTTCGTGAGAATCTCTAGAAGCCATGACTCTTCCCTTGCATCCTTACTTCCAATTTCCCCTGTACGTTAACATCACATCTAATACCAAGTATAATATTGATGCAATGCTTGTCCATCCAATCACCAAATCAATCATTTCACATATGATCACACAACAATACAATGGTCATTATTATTCGAGAATGCGATATGCTATCTGATAGACCTTGCTTCTCACGTTCTTTAACATACATTATATAGCATCACATATAACATTTCTTTAATTCTCGGGGTTTGGTTTGCTATTTGAACAACCCCACTACTCATGTTCTTAAACATGTATAAAAAAAAAGCGTGCATATCATTTCAAAAATTCTCGGGCTCGGTATACTATCTAACGAATCCTACTACTCACCTTCTTAAACATGCATGAGAAAGCAACACACAAATTCATTTCATAAATTATCGAGGCTCGGTATACTATTTGACTGACCCCACTATCCATGTTCTCAAAACACCACATCAAATAGTTATGTGCTTTAAGAATCAATAGGATTCAGTTCTCTAACCGATCTACCTTTCATTGTTCATTTCTTAAGGCTTAGCTTAATCAAGTACACAAGAGCCTAGCTCCACTTTTAATTTAGTAATCCGACTTATTAGACATACTGTTATGTTCAATTTAGTTCGTAGACTTCTTTGGAAAATCTCACTTGGGTCATTATCTTTATTTTCTTATATATTATTATTGTGGATTCATAGTCCATTTCATAACTTTTCATGATCATCACATCACATTACTTATTTAAGTAAAACCTATCATGCTCTCCACTTTCCATAGTTTGATAAAACTTGTAAAGTACCATGACCAATCCAATAGTACTCGTCGTCTATAAACCCACTCACCCGACTATTCGCAAACATATTTGTTATAGATATTTTTCCAAGTATCTATGATCAAGATTCTCAATCGGCTATTAGCAGAAACTTAATCTACACAATCACATAATACAATGTAGATTAGATTTGGTTCTTAATGGTATATTATCATATCATCTCGTAATTTCTCAAATTTTTAATTTTTTGCCACCTCAAACTGAGTTTATTCGATTCACATATCGATAATCCCGTTTATCTCTCTAAGACCCCAAGCTATTCAAACCTTTCATAAAGGTCCCTTAACTTTCCATTTATTACACAATAGTCCCTAAAATTTTATAAAATTACATTTGGGTACCTATACTCTCCTTTAACCCATTTTGAACTCTTAATTCAAATATAACTTTATCTCAGGTCCTCTAACCTTTCTTGAGTTCATTTGGCTTCTTAACTTGACATAAATTTCATTTTTGGCCCTCCAACTTTTAAAAAATTATCACTTGGTCCTTAAACTTTTCTAAAAGTTCTACTTAGGTCTGTGGCCGCATTTAAAGCTACCATTTCAGGTTTTTAAGTTTTCTTCAACTTTACTTTAGGTCTCTAGACTTCTATAGAGTCTTATTCAGGTTCTCATTTTCATGAAATCACGGTTTTACCCCTATACTTATCGAAAATTATGATTTAGTCCCCAAACTTTTATCTCTTTCAAAACGACTTCGTAAATCTTCCAAAAATAACTTATAGGTCCCTCATCTTATTTCCCAAGTCTCTAAAATCAATTTCTAGCCAACCTTGGTAAAAAAAATTTCATTTTGGCCGTGATCGGGCCCTCACCAGAAAATTGACACATAATTGAGTTTTGGTTAGAAACATACTAGAGAGGAAATAATGATGGTCGGCATCGGTGGAATAGGATAGATGACTCCACCACAAGTCTTTGGACACCTTGATCACCCTCTGAGGTGGTTGAAGTCACATGTAATACCTAATTTACATAGGTTGGTCAAAAAAGAAAGGCTGCGGAAGCTTCTCGAATTTTTCATGGTCACAAGGCTTACCTTTAGCATGAACGACAATAGGGTTGGCGAAAAGGGACTAAGAGGAGCTTTTAGAATAAATTTGGATCATGGTTAGTCGACGAAGAGGTTAAGACAAGGTTAGAAAGCTTCTTCTCTATTTTTGGTAGAGGGGGTAAGGTTAATGTTTTAGCGTGCCAATGCCGACAGGGGGCACGTCAGTGTTGGAGAAGTGTGTGGTTCAAAACTTGATTTCCACCAATTTCTAAGGACACTCGAATGGTCGAGTTTGGTGGTATGGGGACAAAACTATTGTCTCTATAAGTGGGATTGTTGGAAAATGGTGCAAGGTCGAGTATAGGGAGAATTTCGGCCAAACGTCGGTGAGGGAGCGGGCGAGGCTTATATAAGGAGCTCGGGGTACTAAGTGTCTAGACCCATGCCCTTAGTAGTTGGATGTGACCCCATAGACTCCACTATTAATTTAATTCTTGTTAAGGGCAATATGTCAGAAATCATGGAAATAATTGGGTTTTCGAGTCTCTAGTTAGGTTTAAGTTGGGTGGAGGGGATGACAACGTGCATGGGCGAGTGCACCCCATGCCTCACGTGTACCCGACATAGAGCGACATCAGGTTCGCACTATTGCAAACTAGTTTCTGGTGAATAAATTTTCCAATTTGACTGATTATTGTTATTTTTTGGCTGGTTCAGCCCTAATTGGGTTGGTTCCTAGCCCAATTTACTTTTCTAAATATTTCTTGTTCAATTCACTATAATTTAGACCCAAGAACCACATTTTTTTTATTTATTTAGCCAATTCTAAAAATTGGAGAGTTTCACTGGTTTGAGCCAGTTTGATCAATTTTGGTAGTTTTTTTAGCTGGTTCACCTCCAATTCAATCTATTCTTGGTCTAATTCCTTTTTCTAAAAATTCTTCATCCAATTCCGTATTAATTGGTAACAAGAATGGCTATTTTTGAATTTGTCTAATCCCTCTTAAAAATCGGGAGCTTCTCACCTTATTAAACCGACTTGATCCTGATCTGAAATGGTTTTTATTTGGACTTCTCCTGATCATTAATTTCCTATCAAACAACGTTCCTTGATGGTAATTTATGGGTTTATCCATTTTCTAAGCTCACGATCTGAATCAGTTTCCGATTCGACTCAATCACAAGTCTTGGTTTTTTGGTTTTCATTCTTGGTTTAACACCATTTTCCGATACAACTAGATTTAAATCATGGTTTTAGAAATTTTGAAGTTACAACGTCTGCACTTCTTTTTAGGAGTTTTTTCCTCAAATATTTCATGCACTAGTAGAGAAGTTTTTTTCTCATGGTCGACTAGGGTCTCTCCAACTCTTATGATTCCACCCAGTCACTCCCACCATCATGCATTATGCTAATTTACATTTACTTCATCATAACTTTACCTCTTGTCTGATCATCATATCAATACTTGATTGATTCCACCTTTCATTGTCTCATTTGCTATACTACCTTAATCATACACTGAAACATCATGTTACTCCTTTAAGACTTCCTCTTTTGAGGCCTTCCTTGAAGGCTCTCGTGACTCTCATTGGTTGTCTAATTACTTTTAAGCTAACCCTAATATTTTCCCTTAATTTATATCAACACCATCGATTTCTCCCCAGCCACCCTTGGTAGGCTCTAAATCCCTTGGGGTCTTGTCACGACGTTATGAGATCCTTCTTGCATGTAATCTTTCGTTCTTGACCCTTATTGGTTCTTCTTTCCACACTTGCCCTATCAAGAGGGTTGTGCACTTTTCGTTTCCCTTGGGGCTACTCTCACCCCTTTGGTAGTAAGGTTCGGCCAAGGTCACGTGTATGGGGCATCATTTCCTTTATCAAGGTTTAGGGGTGGTACAAGTCCATCTTGATGTATTAGAGCTCAGAGGCATCCTTGTCATGCACTGACCCGATTTCTAAGGTCGGAGTCCAATGGAAACCCATCACTTCCCCTCAATGCTACTAAGGTGGGTACCTTCACAAAAGTAGAACCAACAGGACAAATGCTTTAGAATAAAAACTCAAAGCATTTTGTAGAAATTTAAAACTTTAAAATCATATAGTAAGTCCAACACAATTTACAATTATTTCCTTGGAAAATAAGCGACCGATAAGTAAAGATAACCATTGTGCACGCTTCTCGAGTTTTGTACCTCGATTACATGTGGATAGATGTCTAGGATGGTGCTCAATCCTTCATGCTCCTTCCGCGTACCTTAAAAGGGTTAGGGGAGTAGGTGAGCTTAGAGCTCACTGAATGTGTTTACCGATGTTAGGTCATAACATGGCTTACGACCTGACCCTTACCTAATCATTTATTAAGGTTTATTAGTATCTTATTTGTATCTTTTTATAGTTTCTTGCTCGCTATTCATAATAGTATTTTATCATGTATTCATCATCTCAAAAATTCATTTCCAATTTCACAATTCACACATTCAATGCATACAAACAATCCTATGAGTTATTACACATGCGAACTCAAGATGTGAGTGCTATGTGTGTAAACCCCATCCCTTCGAAATAAAGAACTAAACCAAGGGAAAATCCCAAATACTTCAAAAAGAGAACTAGGTGTCTATTGGGACCAAAAAGAGGGAAAATGAAGGTATAAGACGAAGATTTCGACATCCCAAATGGTCAATAAATCACAAAAGTCATGAAGGAGAAACATGAAGTGGATATGATGTGAAAACCAAAATCGGTTCAAGGTGAACCAAACCTAAACCAGATTGAATTAGAGTGAATTGAGGTGAACCGTGAAAAACTGGTTCAAAGATTCATTTTTCTAGGTGGCTTAAAAATATCAAATTGGAAAATTGAAGCCACCATTAGGTCGAAAATGAATTGAGATGAATTTGGAAATTTTTAATTTTTGGAAAACCGGTCGAATTGGACTTGAACCAGATGATTTACAATTTCGTGTCACTGGACTTGGTCGGACTGGACAGGTCAATGGTTCAATCGATCAATAGACCGTTGCCAGGTCAGTGCCTAGTCAACAAGCGCGACCCATTAACATGCGACGCATGGCAAAGTGCGCCCAATCATCCACTTAGTCAGTGTCTGGAAGCCCTGGCCAATCAACGAGTGACACGTGTCCTTAGTCAACGGAGGAGGAAAATCCACATCAGCGACAACCGACCAAATAAGGGAGTGACACGTGTCTTGGTCAACGATCAATGTCAGACCATCCCCCTTAGCAAAGGCTAACCAATGAGAAGCTAACACATCGCAAAAGTTCCATGTGAACATCCGACATGATGTTGGAGAAATGATCGACCAATAAGAGGTCGACACGTGGTAGCACCACGTCGGATGACCCAAGCCAATCAGAGGTTGACACGTGGCAATGACACTGTGCATCAGGAGGGAAATCTGACGTATTTAAAATAGCCAATCAAAGGATACCATGTGTCATGATCAGTGGTCAATGAAATTTGGTCAGTAGCCACGTAGGAAGGAGCAGTCAATGGGAGGCTATCACATGTCTGATCATCAAGTCAAAGGTTGACTGGGCTACTTATGAGGATGCTACATCAGTAATACCAACCAATCTAGATACGCTACATGGAAAGCCGACACGTGTAAAGCTTGCACGCGTACCATAGTGTCGTCTTCCTCAGATGGCTAACAGGGAGAAGATGATAAGGAAGGGGGAGGAAGTCTTCGACGACTCGAAAATAGCTCTGATCTGGTCGCCGGTGAATGAGGCTGGGGTCGAGTCTTATGCCGACAGGTAGCCTGGACAGTTGTCGAGATCCCTATATAAAGAGCACCCCTCCATACACATTCCTCATCCCACCAGCTATCGAAGAACCTGAAGAGGACCATTTTTCGGTGAGACATAGACTAGAGCTCCGACAAGGGCACTTTCTCCAGTCAGGAAGTGTATTCAAGCTCTGTGGAACTGGGAAGAAGCCCCCTACCTTGCCCCCACCTCCTTTCGAACCAAGGATCATCGAAGAAGCGTCAGGAAGTCGATATAGCATTGTCACTCCAACGACCCCGAAGCAATAGAAAAACTCGAGCAAACTTCCGACGACCTCCGACCTCAGGTGACCAGGCCAAGCTCCCCTAGATCCCCATGACCAACCCCTGACTTCTAGGAACCTTCGAGGTAAGGCAATTTTGTCCCATTTCGCCGAAGCATTGAAGTTGCAAAAAATGAAACACTGAAACTTCTCTCTTTGAATTCACCATGCTCAGGCAGCCAATTGACTCGAGGTTTATCCTATGAGACTCCCCTCAACGAGCATTAGCCACCCCGGTCCAGAGCTTGGACCACCGCCCCTCAATAGTAAAGAAAATTAAGCTCTCTCTCTCTAGAAAAATTTTCCAATTAAGCTACATTTAAGCTCATTTTTTACGAGGGAAACCTAGAGAAGGTAATTCTAGTCATGAATGGGAGCAATTGCCCACATATGGATGGTCAATTGAAGTAAGCAAGTTTTCAAGGTCAAATGGAAATTTTTGGGAAAATTGGGCAACTTGGGAAATTTGGGGGCTGAATTGTAATTTACGTAAAATTGGAGGATTTTTATGAAATTAACTCACAATTGAGGTCCAGTTGGGTAATTGGATGAAATTGAGGACCAATTGGCAATTTTTGGAAGTTTAAGGACTATTTTATAATTTTGGAAAAATTGAGAGCCAAATGGTGATTTTGGAAAAGTTAAGGACCATGAGTGATAGTGGAAAACCCAAGGACTTAATTGAGAATTTTGAACTTTTGGGAGGCCTTTTCATACCAGAATTTTCCTCACGAGCATGTTCAAACCCTATAGGGACATATTAGATCTGACTGTATGCGAGAAAGCATGACCAGGACTGGAAGTCTAGCTAGGATGAACGAGTCACATTTATCGGGTGAGTGGCAATTTCCAGCATCTATCCTAGTTGGGACGATGGTCATGCATTTGGAATTGAAAATCGTTTTCCCGAAATTTGCCTCCCCTGATTGAGTGACTCTCCTTAAATGATTTGGGAGCTAATTCCAACGATGAAATAGATAATCCAAGTGGGCCCAAGATCAATGGGCACAAGGTCGATGGGCACAGGTATGAATCCGTAGAAAATGAGAAAGACGTGAGCCATTAAAAGTCTCTATAATGGATAATTGGGTGATTTAGTTATAGTGTCGAAGTCGGACAGATGAACTTATTGGGATAGTAGCTACTGAGCCGAAGTCGGATCGTCGAACTTGTTGGGCTGGCAGTTACGAGGTCGAAGTCGGGTTATCAAGTCCATTGGGCCAGTAACACCAAAGAAGATGGTTATAAAAAACTGTTGATTTCGCATGGATGAGATGCAGAGCCATCGAGACACCCGAAATCAGATAGTGGACACAAAGTATGGCTAGGGTTTGAGGGTCGAACAATTGATGTCCACTCAAACTCAGGGTAGAGGCCACAGACCTCTCTTAGGGTGGATGGTGAAGGCGCTCCGGTCCACAAGTGGAACAGCCGGGGACTGTTCTATGGACATGTGATCCCTTTTTATGATAAAATGGCATGTGATTATGTTATAACCCAAGAAGGGAGAAATAATGGAATACCGTGAATGTATCGAACACCTAGACAATTACATCCCTAAGTTTCCCCCACTCACTTGGTTGTGAAACTCACCCCCTCTCCTCAACTTTTTTTTCGGGAATGAAAAGTTCATCCTAGAACATCCCTCACCGAGTCTTAAACTCAGGTATGATTTATGCCATCATTTTCATATAATGTCATTCCAGGGAACATGGCAGGCAATATGCCTGACTCTTTACGATCTAGAGGAGGAGCGACTCCTTGATGTCTAGGAGAGTGGCGGGTTGATCACGAGGTTCTGACCAAACTGGGTCAGGACATGACAATGTGCGCCACACACACTCTCATGGAACATTTCGAGATGACCGTCCCCCTCATACGAATATCAATGATATGTCATCCAACATCCTACATAATTTAATCCAACTTAGCCTCACTCTTGGATCACAAGCGATGCCTAGACCCCTCCCATGCACCTCCCTTCGGGTTCGTGGAAAGTTCTCGAAGCCGACTCTTCCCGTGTATCCCCACTTCCAGTTCTAATGCCACTGATATCAAGACATTTGGTGGTCATATGAGAAAATGGGAATCTCTGGTAGGGAGGTCACTGAAAAGTGGAGAAGACAAACTTCTAAAATTAATTCAGGTCATTCACTAGTGAGAGGAGGGCTGACAGTTATATGGGCAACTTGAGGGCTCAATTCTCTATCTGGCCATGTCCATAGTTGATGAGATGAGACTCTCTAGCCTCTACTTTTCATTTAATTTTCTTGGGGGAGTAAATGATGAAAATCATGCTCATAGCCAGGATATTTTCGGGTTCGGGTTAGTAATTTAGCTCCTAGGTCAAGTGGAGAAGACGTCACACATGTAGACATGCAAGCGTGGGTGCGCCCTGTGCCCCGTGCATGCGGAGTGGGAATGTGCCTGACATGGTGCACCCACCAATCCACATTGTAGCAAATATATTTTTGACAAATTAATCGACCAATTCAACCAATTTTGGCCTTTCCTTGGCTGGTTCGCCTCCAATTCAGTCAATTATTGACCCAATTTATTTTACCAAAAAAATTTCATCATATTCCATGATGATTGGGATAAAAAAATTTTAGTTTTCGATTTATATAATTTTTCACGCCCCGGCCCAGTTTGGTCGGATCCCCGTGAACAACCCGACACTCTCCCGATTTATTAAGGGTTTTCCCTTAACATTAATCAAAACTGAATATATTAACTTTACATATCTACCTTGTAGGTTCAACTATCGGTAAGTCTTTATGTAGGTTTCCCTGAATTACATGAAAAGGGGTAAAGGGAGGAGGTGAGTTCAACAACTTAGTGAATGTGTGTCTGAAGATGAGTTTCAATAAAATAGTTTTTTATTTGAGTATGCTAAACTCCTGATTTCCTTTATGATTATTTCTTCCTCAAATTCCCAGTTTTCAAAACCAATTTTCTTATTATCCACAATTAGTGTGTTTAATAATTAACACACGCCCTTCATCATGAAGGGATCACACATTCACAGGGTAGTATGTCCACTACACCCACTTGTGGCGTCAGAGCGATTTTACCGGCCACCTAGATAGAAACTCGTCCACTTCTACCCTAGGAATGAGTGGATGTTCACGACATCTAACCCTCAAATCCAAAAGCAACTCCATATCTAGATGAGGACAGACACCTTATCCCGACCCCATCCCGGTCTCATGCGCATGAAGCTACGTTGAGCTTCTCTGACTGCTGGCATGACAAACTGCCCTTATCTCCACCATGTCGTCTAGCAGCCCCTAGGACACATCACTATCCCTCTTGGGCATCTTGATGGTCCCAAACCTCAAGTGCATATACAAATAAAGTTTTCCACAAAGCTATTTAACTTTGGTGCCACTAGTCCAACAACACCGACCCTCAACTTGACCTGTAGTTGTTTGTCTAGGCCGGCTCGTTGACCTCGTCTTGTCGCACTGCCGCTAGTCCATCGAGTATGTTGGTCCTGTCTTGGTACGATGGCCAAATCACATCATTCATTCATTAAAATTTTCTTGGCTTATCATCATGTTTGTTTACGAGCTTTTGTTCATGCCAACTGGCATTGGGCTCACTATACATGATTTTCCAAAACCGAGCATTTTAGCCCCCAAGTTCTAAAAACCAAGGCCTCCAGCCTATCTAAGCTATTCGAGCTCTCGTCAGAAAGGTTTTCCAAAATTTTTAAGCATTGACACACAATTAGAGGAGAACAACTTCTGAGAAAAAAAAAACACTTTTCAACTCATTCATCACACCAACCAAGTGTGATAACATCTCCGTTTACAATCGGTAAGTAAGTTTTCTACTTCCTTCCTGGAAGTTCATCATACCAACGTGGTATGATTTACTTACAACTATTAAATAGTTTTTCCGTATAGTTTTCAAATCACTCCAACCAGGTGTGATGTTAAAATTCTATATAGAAGTGATTTTTAATTTTCGAAGTACTTATCATCCCAACCGGGTATGATGTGAATAATCCCACTCACCCAATAAGTGTAGTGTATTCCTCTTAATCGGCTTTTTGCCTCCATGCAAGCTTATCCTTGCTGGCGTTTCGGTCCTTCATGTTCCTACATGATTTGGACATCATTTTTTATTAACATTTGGTATAATAGCCATCGTTACTCACGTATGAACAAAATATCCAAACTTTTTAATTATTTACATTTAGGTACCTAAAGTTCTTTTTCATTAACTTTAGGTCACCAAATGCTAATTTTTCCCCAAATTGAGTCTCAAAACTTTGAAAATTCACTTTGGGTCCTCAATTTATTCAAAATCACAAAAAGGGTTCAAGTTTCCCAAATTTCCAATTTGGTCCCCAAGTTTTAAAAAATTACCATTTTGCCCCTACTTTACAAAAATGGCAATTTGATCCCAATAAATTCCTAAAATCAACCAATTGGTCCTCCAACATCTTTTCCATGGCCAATTAGCCCTCAATTTTGGGAAATTGCACTATGGTCCCTCAATTTTACGAAATCCCCAATTTCCCCCAAAATTTTCCCCCAATTTCCCCCTTTCAAACTGACCGAATTTGATTTCATCAAATTGACCACAATTGGTGTTAATTGATCTAATTGAAGGTATGGATCTGTTCCTAAACTTCCACATGATTCAATGAAGCTTTGAATCACGTAATTTGGGTCCGAATTGAGCTCAAACGGAGCTTCGTCGAAAAATTAAACTTAGAGAGAGAAAGCTTCGAAAGCTTAACGTTAGAGGTACGGCGATACGAGCTTTCGATTGGGGCAGATAGCTCTCGTCCGGAGGATCGTCCTAGTATCAAGAATTACAACAATTCATGTCAAATTGAGTGAGAATTTGGTCAGTGAAGTTTTGTTGTTTCTCTCTCTAACGCTGATCGAAATTTATAGAGGGGAGCCAAATTGGGTTACCTTTCAGCTCTAATCCGACCATAAGAGGACTGTGGAAGTGTTGGGAGAGCTTGGTTTGGCCTAAGGAGGGCTCAATTTGGCCATTTTCAACTTGAACGAAATAGGGCAGCTTCGGTCCGTCAGAGCTACGTCATTGTTTGATTACGCCAACACTTCTCCGACAATCCTCATATAGAATGGTGACCACCATCGGGTAGCGGCTTCTCCTGAGTTTAAGGGACCCGACCTTGCCTTCTTTTACTCGAAAAAATGCTCAAGTGAGAGATCTGGATCGAGCTTCACCGAAAATAGGAGTAGTAGAGTGAGATAGGAGTCTTCAGGTGTGAGAATGATGAATGAGGAGGAGTTCTTTATATAGGGAGCTCGGGGACTCCTTGGTCGCCTGATTGGTGACTTTATGGATATCATTCATGGCCTGAAATACCCTGAAAAAAGATTTTTTATCTTCACCAGCACTGCTCGCTTTTTCGACGAGTGAACAGTGCTGCCATCTAAAGGAAGAAGGCGACATTGTTCCAAACTGGACCAGACTGGTCTGAACTGGGTTTAATGCTTAAACCAATTGGTTTAGTCCCGATTTGACCGAGTTTTTCAAAATTAAAAATTTCTAATATCATTCTCTATCCAATGGTGGCTTCAATTCTCCAATTTGAATTTTTTATGCCACCTAGAAAAATGAATTTAGAAACTGGTTCAATAGTGGTTCGAACTGGTTCAATTCGGTTCAAGTCTGGTTCACCTAAACTGGATTGGTTTTCACTTCCAATTCATCCATAAGTTCTTTTCAATGACTTTTATGACTCCTTGAGCCACTTAGGATGTGTAAATTTCCCAAATTAGCCTTTTTCTATCGGTTAAAGTTTATGAATTAACTCGATTTTCTCTTTAGAAATGACCAGTTCTTTTTTCCGGTTTTCTTATTATGAAAGGATATGGTTTACATAATTACTCTTAAAAATTAGGGGCTTTTGCATTAAACTATTTTGATTTTGATACAAATAGATTTTTACATGGACTTTTCACAATTCTTGAGTTGTGATCAATGGAGATTCTCAAGGGGTAAATTAATGATCTTACAGATTGTTCAAGTTTAGGGTATGATTTGGTTATCATTCTAGTTCGTTTCCAACTCTCAATTCTTAGTTTTTCATTCCTGATTCAACATTGGTTTTTCTGGTCTAATTGGGTTTAATTTCCAGTTTAAAAAATTCTTATGTTACAACTTCTCCCCTCATTTTTAGGAGATTTGTCCCTAAAAATTTCATTCATTAGTCAAATCAAAATGTTAAAATTATACTTATGCATACCTGTCTAAAACTAGTAGGGGTACATTTTTGTCATGATAACATTAGTTTCCCAAGTTTCTTCTTCTACCCGACCATTGCACCATAAGACCTTCTGCATTTGGATCTTCTTTTTCTAGAGTTGTTTCTCTTTATGATCCACAATTCCTACCGGTTCCACAACGTAAGACAAAGTCTCTTCCAGCTCAAGTGGATTTTGCTTTAACACTTCTCTTAGGTCGGGTTTGTACTTCCTTAGTATTGACACGTGAAACACATTACAAATCCTCTCTAGCTCGGGTGGTAGTTGCAACTTGAGTGGGAAAAATGAACCGATTCATGAACCCCAACCACTAGAGAATGAGAAAATCAGGAAATTTACAACTCCTGAGTGACCCAAAGAGTTATAAAAACCTTGGAAAGGGACTTTAGGACAATTTGGGAGAGAAAACCAAACCGGTTCAGGTGAACCAGATCTAAACCAGTTTGAACCATCATTGAACTGGATGCTAAATTCATTTTTCTAGGTGGCTTAAAATATTAAAATTAGAGAATTTAAGCCACCATTGGATAGAGAATGAATTTAGATTAATTTATAAATTTATAATTTTGAAAAACTTGGGTGAATCAGGCTTGAACAGGCCGGTTTAAGTATTGAAACTGGTTCGGACCGGTTCGGTCCAGTTCAGAGCAGTGTATCTTCTTCCTTTAGATGATAGCACTGTTCACTCGTCAGAAAAATGAAAGCATCGATGAAAAGGAAATGTTTTCATTTAGGATATTTCAGGCCATCAATGAGTGTCATTAAGGTGCCAAACGAACGGCCAAAGAGTCCTTGAGCTCTTTATATAAAGAGCCCCTCTCCATTCATCATCCACACACCTGAAAACTTCACTCTCTCTCATCTACTCAGTTTTCTGGCGAAACTTGAACTAGAGGTCTGACATAGGATTTTTTTAGCCAAAGAAGGTGAGGTCGGGTTCCTTAGACTTGGGGAGAATTCAGCTACCCGACAGTGGTCACCATTCGATCCGAGGATCATCGGAGAAGCTTTGGCGTAATCAAATAGTGAAGCAGCTCTGATGGACTGAAGTTGCCCTGTTTCTATCGAGCTGAAACTAGCCAAATTGAGCCCTCCTCAGGCCAAACCAAGCTCTCCCAACATTCCCTCATCCATCATACGACCGAATTAGAGTGGAAAGGCAAGCCAATTTGGCTCCCCACTATAATTTCCAATCAGTGTTAGAGAGAGAATTGACGAAACTTCACTAACCGAATTCATCTTTAATTCAGTATGAATTGATGATTCTTGATCTTAGAAGGAACCTTCAAATGAGAGCTACATGCCCTAATCGAAAGCTCGGACAGCCGCACCCCCGACGGTAAGCTTTCGAAGCTTTCTCTCTTAAAGTCTAGTTTTCCGGCGAATCTTTGTTTGAGCTCGTCCCATCATCAATTTATGTGATTAAAACTCAATTCGATCATATGGATGTGTAGGAACTCAATTTTACTTTCAATTTCAACAATTAACCTCGATTGATCAGTTAATTTGATGAAATCAAATTCGGCCAATTTAAAATGGGAAAATTGGGGATTTCATAAAATTAGGTGGACCAAAGTGAAATTTCTCAAAATTAAGGGCCAATTGGCCATGAAAAAGATGTTGGAGGACCAATTGGTCAAATTTTGAAATTTATTGGGGTCAAATTGCCATTTTTGTAAAGTAGGGGGAAAATGGTAATTTTTTAAAACTTGGGGACCAAATTGGAAATTTGGGAAACTTGAACCCTTTTTGGGATTTTGGATAAATTAAGGACCCAAAGTGAAATTTTGAAAGTTTCGGGATTCAATTTGGGAAATTTTGGTATTAGGAACCTAAAGTTAAAGAAAAAGAGCGTTAGGGACCTAAATATAAATAATTAAAAGTTTGGGTTTTTTTTTCGTACATGAGGAACAAAAGCTAGTATGCCAAATGTTAATAAACAAGGATGTCCAAAATCGTGTAGGGACATGAGGAACCGGAACATCAGTAAGGATAAGCTCGCGTGGAGGCAAAAAGCCGATTTAAGAGGAATACGCTGCACTTATCGGGTGAGTGGGATTATTCACATCATAACCGGTTGGGATGATTAGCACCTTGGAAATGAAAAACCACTACTATGGGAAATTTTAACACCACACCTGGTTGGAGTGATGTGAGAATTACCAGGAAAAACTATTTACAGGTTGTAAGTATATCATACCTAATTGGTATGATGAACTTATGGGAAAGGAGTAGAAAACCCGCTTATCAGTTGTAAGCGGAGATGTCATCACACTTGGTTGGTATGATGGACGAGTGGAAATTTATTTTGTCGAAAGTGTTCTCCCCTGATTGTGTATTAATGCTTATAAATTTTGGGAGAGTTTTTTAACGAGAGCTTGAATAGCTCATATAGACTGGATGCTTCAGTTTTGGAACTTGGGGGGCTAAAATGCCCAATTTTGGAAAATCTCGTACAGTGGGCCTAAGGCTAGTTTGCACGAGCAGGAGCTCATAAATAAATATGTTGATAAGCCATGAAAAATTATAAATGAATGATTATGTGATTTCGTTATAGTACCAAGACAGGACCAACATAATCGATGGATTGGCTATAGTGCGACAGAACTAGGTCGACAGACCGGTCTAGACAAACAGCTGTAGGTCAAGTTGAGGGTTGGGGTCGTTAAACTAGTGGCGCTAAGAATTAATGGCTTTATGGAAAACTTTGTTTATGCATGCACTTGAGGTTTGCGACTATCAAGATGCCTAAGAGGGGTTGTAATGCATAATAGGGGCTACTGGATGACATGGTGGAAATAAGGGAAATTTGTTGTGCTAGCAGTTAGGAAAGCTCAACATAGCTTCATGCGCATGAGACTGAAGTAGGGTTAGGATGAGGTATCTGTCCTCATATGTACACTGAGTTACTTTTTGGGTTTGAATGTTGGATGTCACGAACATCCACTCATTCCCAAGGTCGAAGTGGATAGGCTTCTATCTAGGTGGCCGGTAAAGTCGCTCTGACGCCACAAGTGGGTGTAGTGGACGAGCTGCCTTACGAATGTGTGATCCATTCATGATGAAGGGCATGTGTTGATTGTTAAACATACCAATTGTGGATAATGAGGAATTATGGCTTTGAAAACTGAGAATTTGAGGAAGAAATAATCTTAAAAGAAATAAGGAGTTTGACACATTCCAATTAAAAACTATTTTATTGAAACCTTTTTTCAAACACTCATTCACTGGGTTGTAGAAACTCACTCATATATTTTTTTATCCCTTTTCAGGAGTAGAGAAATGACTAGGGATAACACTAGAATTTACCCTCTATCAGGTATACTTAATTTCTTTTTATACTTATATTTTTATTGATATATGTTATTATAGGGAACAAAGTTGAAATTTTTTCTGGCTCCTCTTGATTAAAGAAAGGGGAAAACCCTTCTTGAACCAAGGGAGTAGTGGGTTGATCATAGGGATCCGACCAAATTGGGTCAGGGCGTGACATGTAAGCTATTGGGTAGACCCTTTGCACCACTATGTAGGAATCAATATATCACGGGTTAAGTTTACCCTTGTGTTGGAATCGCAGTACACCTTTTCATGGGGATACCTTCATGAATACCTTATCCCCTACTTCAAATTTAAGCTCTCAGCATTGTTTATCTGGGTAGCTTTTCGAGTTATCCTAGGTCACCTTGAGTCTATTCCATATGACATTTGTCTTCTCTATTGCATCTTTAGTCTATTCCACCATTTCCATTTTTTACTCACCCACTTCATTCCAATATAAGGGAGTTTGACAATTCCTCTCATATAACACTTCATAGGAGGGCATCTATATGCTAGCTTGATAGCTGTTATTATACACGTACTCCATCAAGCATAGATAGTCCTCCCATTTTCTACCAAAGTTCATCAAGTAGGCTTAGAGCATATATTCTAGAGTTTGTATGGTCTGCTCTAATTGCTCATTTGTTTGGGGGTGAAAGGTGGTACTTAAGTGTAATCTCATTCTTAGTGAGTCTTGTAGGCTTGGGTAGAATCGTGACGTGAACTGTGGTTCTTAGTCGGACACAATCGATATGGTACCCCATGTAGTCACACAATCTTTGTGATCTACAAATTGGCACACTTTTTTATGAGATCCATCGATTTGATGAGTAGGAAATGGGTAACCTTTGTGAGTTGGTCCATAATTACCATATTGCATCATGTCCCTTTACTTAAGGGGGTAAGGCACAAGATAAAAATTATTCTCTATTTTCAATGAAAATTTGAAACTTTTCATTAAAACATAATATGCCCCAAAAATGGTTTCATAAATAACTCGAATATACAATGGTTGATAAGCGATAAATATAACATTCGTACATAGTCAAGAGGCCTACCCTATGTTGTGTTGGTTTGGGAATGCTTCCACACTCGGGCTTCATTGTTCCTAAGCTTTTACTTGCAATTGTTTTAGGGGAGGGTGTGAGATCACAACTCTATGAATAGGGTACTAACGTCGGTCCACTATATGGCTTATGACTCAAACATCCCTCTTAAACCATCTAACAAAATTTTGGTTATGCTTTCATAGTAACATTATCATTTTGTAGTGTATCTCACCCCTTGAGATTCTTGTCTTGGACCGCCCATAACCATAGTCCATTCTACGGTCAGGTCACTCTCGATTTTCCCTAGACAATTCCCGCAAACCAATTTTATAATTTATCATATAAATATGCATTGAGCTCTCATGTCCCACACACAAATGGGCTATTCATGGCCTGCACACATGGGCCATTCATTTGCCCCTAATTATCAAGGGTCATTTATTTTCCCTTTATTCATGCCCATAGGGTAGGTCATCATACCCATCAGGGGGCTATGTGAGAGTGTGAAAATCATGTGCACTCTTCCACAATCGACAACCCTTGGGCTCATATCTCACCTGGATAACTTTGCATCCAGGGGGTCATGGCCAACTTACCCACCGATAGCCCTGCACATGCCCCCTTATACATGCGTCTCAATCCCACATCCTTCTCGTCACATCAATGTAACTAGGACGGTACTCGTACGTCAACTATGTGTCTTGGGAAATATGGTAACATAATTCAATCTCCCCATATCCTCACTTTCTAATTTCCCTTTATATCGACACTACCACAAAAGGTGTTATGTCAATGCCCATGCCACTTCATATTGGTATATCCTAAGCATAATGAAAGCATAACAATTCATATTCTTGGGTCATCCTTGGGTACCTTTCATAATGCAAAGTCACGTCTTACATGTATGCCCTTTGGTGAATATCTCATTATCACTATTATAATTGTGTTAGTCTTTTCCAATGGTACTTGACCTGTTCTCGGACCATTGAGGTCTTAGGTATTGATTTCCTACTTTATTCCATCATGACATGAAATATTTTAATAACTGTCAACACTTGGCCCATCTCACGGTTTTATAGCCACCATATCACATTACTTGTAATATCTCACATTTACCTTTGGTTGTCCATACCTCATTTCCTGATCGATTATTTCAAAACATCATTCAAGATCTTACTTCAAGGTGAGATTTCCTTACTAACTTTTTCATTTTCGTTCCATACATGCACTTGCCTTAAGAAAATCTCAATTTGCAGTTACACTTATCCCATGCCCAGAGTTGCTCATTATTCCTCACTCATTAACTTCGAGTCGTAATGCTCGAGCTCCCATAAGACTCGTTCGTTACCTCACTCTCTTTTAAACATACCTCATCTCGAGCTCTCCTAGGTTTTAAGGGATCATCCTCACATCCTATCTATTTACTTTATTGGTGCCCCAATAATCCATTCCATCTCCAGAATGATGCAAGTGTGATGTTCACATTTGGTATTTCATCTTTCATTCACTTCCCAAAACATTGCACAATTTATTCCACATTTATCCTTGCCTTTTAATGAGTTCCTTGCTATAGTTTAGCATATGGATATTTTTCATCATGTCCATACTTTTCTTTGGTACACTTTTCGAACTTCTGAGTTATTCCACTAGGTCACTTTTGGTTCTTTATAATCACTTTACCCATCCACTCAAACTTACCCAATCCCAATTATCTCAAAATGAGTGGGTCTATAGTTCTCCAAAATGCACCTTAGTTGGTCCCACCATATAATAGAACCATTCTCTTATGAAAGGTGTTTTGTTTCTTATATTGGCATGAAATGTACCTACTAAGGGTAAAATGTCATATTCCCTCAATCGGTCACACTTCCCTTATGATTCATGGCCTTTCTTTCCACATGTATTTCTTTCATTAGTTTGTATCATTCATTTTTATCCCTCTTGTATAATGATTCCTGAATCTTTTCGTGTCCTTTTCAAGGTCTAACATCGACTCGTGTGAGTATCCTTTCTCACAATCATAAGCCTTATGGCATTTAATTACTCACACATATTCATACTCATAGGGTTTCCTCCCCCTCCCCTTCCTCCCTTTTAGGTAAGTCCATTTGATCCCTTACTTCACATATTCATAGCTCAAGCCTCCTGCATGTTATCCAAATACATTACTATACCTTAATATTGTCTAGTGTGTTACCAATACACAATTCAATACTATTTGGAGGACCTCGTCCGCACACTTGGTCCAATAATTCACTTTTTCCTTAACCATCCATGATATATGCAATATGTTTGTCACTTTACTCTTAGACTTGTCCTAGTCAATTTAATTTCCCCATGCCATAGACTATGCCCTATCGTTGTCACTATTTACTGTACATAGGAGTTTCCCCTATTATGAAAGGTGTTTTGTTTCTTATATTGGCATGGAATTTCCTTTGAGACATTCCTTAACATTTACAAGAACTTGAATTTTCGTTTTCCTTCAAGTATTCTCACTTCAACCCTTAAGTTTGGGTTCATTCACCTGTACCTGAATGTAACATACCTTTGTTACATTTCTTGGTAATTGTCAAGCTCTTTATGAATGGTACCTTCACATTTCGTGGGTACCAAGGTGTAGTCTCTCTTATTCACATCTAATGTGATTTATACTTTGTAGTTTCATGGTGTTCTTTGTATTATGGCCATGATATCTCGTGTCATTCATCACATGGTGTTGGAAATATTATCATTTCTCACTTAGGGTTAACTATTTCGAGTACTTTTTAATACTTCCCTTCTCCTCAGATACTTTCCTACTTTATTTAGGGAGCTATCCCTGTAACATACATTTATTCAATGATTTCCTCAAGGATCTCCTCATCATTTTTAGTTAAATGAGTATTTTACATTATCTCATGTACACATTCTCACATTAGAGCTTTCGCCACTTAGCTCGATTACTTGTGAGGTGATAAGCCTCTATTCTTTCTTAAGTTAAACATTCTTACCCCATGTATTGCTATATCAGTGGTGTGTATCACATCTGCTCTATTTGTCATTCGTATTGAAACATATACTTATGTTGGAACCTTCCCTACATTCAGGGGTTATATGGACTTATCACCTCTTAAGTCTTAACCAACAGACCTTATCTAATCAGTCGTGCATGAAATTCATAATTTGTTTCATTTCCATCTATGCAACCACATATGTTGGAACCTTCCCTACATTTAGGGGTTACAGGGACTTACCACTTCTTAAGTCTTAACCAACAGACCTTATCCAATCGGTTGTGCAAAAAATTTGTAATTTGTTTCATTTCCACATATGCAACCACATATGTTGGAACCTTCCCTACATTCAGGGGTTATAGGGACTTACCATTTCTTAAGTTTTAATCAACATACCTTATCCAATCGGTCGTGCACAAAATTCATAATTTATTTCATTTCCACATATGCAACCATTTGGTCAAAGTTTCCACCCTATAGTTCTCTCATATATGGGTATCCATCCCTTGCCTGCTTAATTAAAGAATGATTTTACCTTAGTCAAGCTCCTGAGCCATTATCGTGAATTTCTTTGTGTCCTTATTGACTTCTCACTAAGTTAGGTCATATTCATTTCTTCCTTGTACCCTTTTGTTAGTACGTATCACTTCAGCCTATTATCCCTTGGACTACTACCCTAAGTCTTGCTATCGTTCTCATAGTAACTTAGCCACATTGACCAATCATTAGATGACACATGGTAATTGATGGTAGAAAATTACAATCAATTTGGAGAGGACACTTGTCAATGGCATATATCATCGGAAAGGAAAACTACTACCTATAAAAAGCCAATAAGAGGATGCCATGTGGTAACATCACAATGGTCATCTAATGACCATATCTAATCAACAGCTACATCGACTTTAGTGACCAATGAAAGGTTGCCACATGGCAAGTCAAAGGGTTAGGATGATTTGGATTATAAGTTGGATCCTACATCAGCATATCCAACCAATAACAATATGTCACGTGAGATCTCGTATGTGCGCAAACAGTGCCATCTTCAACTTCCTACCATATGCATTGTTCACCGAATGGGTAAGAAAATAAATTAATTCATTTTCTAGTGAGAAAATATTGCTCTACTTGTGGGATTTTGGGATGGGATAAGGACAGGCAATAATATAATAGAAACTAGAAGAGCGAGAGTCCCCAAGCTCTCTATATAAAGAGCTCCTCCCTTCTCATTCTCCGCACACCTCCAATTCCTAAATTCCATTCATCACTCACTTTCCCGACAACCTCCATACTCGAGTTCTAACAAGGCCCTTTTTTCTCAAAGAGAAAGGTCAACACAAGGTTCAACAGATTTCAAAGTAAGTCCTCCACCCAGCAACAGCCTCCTTTGGGTCTAAGGAAGGATACACGAGCCTTGGCAAGATCGTACAGTGAAGCAAGTCTAACCTTGGCAACGTCCAAACTTGATTGAGTAAAATTCAAGTCCCTTCATGACCACCTACGACCAAACCAAGGCTCCCCAAATGTCCCTAGTCATGCTCATGTTCTCCTAGTACCTCATTGGTAAGTCCCTACTACCACCACTCATCAGAATGCCCAAACTTTCGTTCAAATTTTATGAACAATGTACCATTCGATTTCAAACATCTCAGGCCATTGATTAAGCCACCAATTGATCCATGAAGAATCCTTAGGACGAGAGCAAGCTTCCCTCATAGTTAACTCTATCTGATGTGCCCTCATTAGTAAGAACTTGAATCTTTCTCTATAGAACCAATTTTCTGGCAAAACAACATTTTTGGACAATTCTGGGAAAAATGAGGTGGTTCAAAGCTTAGAATGATCATAAGGACTTAGGGAAGATCATTAGTGGCATGATAGGACTGAATTGGAAAGGTTAAAACATGTTTTCATAAAGTTTAATATTTTAGGGATTAAAGTATAATTTTAAGAAGTTTGGGGACTAAATTGCAATTATTGAAAAGTAAAGGACTTGAATGGAAATAAGGGGTATTAGGGACCTAAAGGAAATATTAGAAACCTTAGGGACCTAATTGAGAATAAAGAGAAATTTAAGGACCTAAAGGGAAGTTTTAGAAACCTTAGGGACCTAATTTGAAATAAGGTATAATTTAAGGTCCTATACACAATTAGAGAAGATTATAAGGTCTTAAGTCTAACTATCATATGTGCAAGGACATGAATGTCCAGATTATCGTAGGAAATATCCACCTACATTCTCGTGCAAAGGAAGGTACAAGGCTCGAGAATCCATCTGGGACGAACACGTCATGGGTTACAGATGAGTGGGACTTTCTAGCATCGAGCTCGATTAGGCCGATGACTCGTACCAATGATAGCATGAATTACTGATAGTATGAAACATATGATAACATGAACTCGTTGTTAGCATGAACCCTATTGATAGCATAAAGTACTGATAGTATGAACTCCATGATACCATGAACTCGCTAATAGCATTAATTGTTGATGATATGAACCCATTGATAGCATGCATCATGTTGCTATATCATATTCCTCATAGAATGATTCCTACTTATGTTATATTAGGATGTTGAAGTGGGCTCAAGGCCGTCATTTTTTAAAATTAAGTGAGCCCTAGGCATTTTTTTTTAAAATACTCAATATGTGGGCCTAAGGCCAATGAAAATAGGCATTCCTCTATTAATAATACAAGTGATATGATAGAGCTAGATCATGGTAAAATCTTATAATAATTAGTTGTGTGAAATGGGTTATGCCTAATAATTCTACCGAGCTAGAGACGGACCTCGCAAAGTAAGAGCTTGTAGAACAAAGAAAATGTATTAAATACCAAAATACATGTATGTTCTTGCTAATCAGGATCACTAAATGGCTGGTATGGGGTAATGGTTATTTCAAGGGCTGTTGGACAGCAAGGTTGATATAAGGGAAGTAACACTAGTCTAGTATGCTAAGAGTTGATGGTATCCTATACACACCAGACCTTGGCAAAGGGGAAAAAATGTATCGTCCCTCAATAGTGAACAAACTCGATTATGTTTGCGGGATGAGCAATGGTTCTCATGCAGACAGTGTGACATAGACATCTTAGATAGGTGGTTAGTAAAGGCGCTCCAAACTACAAGTGGAATAGAAGGGAGTTTTGTTATACAACCATGTGATCCCTCCATAATGGAGCAAATATGGTGTGTTAAAACCCATATGCTAAAGACATGATTTCAACCTTACCATTTTCACTAAATTAGTGAATCATCTTTTAAAAGGGGAAACTTACTAAAAATACTTCATAGTATTTCCAAATTGTAACTATGATGCACAGTTGTTATAAAATCCTTACTCACTAAGTTGTGAACTCGCCCCTCCTTTAAACCCCTTTCAAGTAGTAGATATGTCGAATAAGAACATTTATGTTGACTTAACAACCTAGTACGCTTCTTTCCTATTTTATGTTCAGCATAAGATTATGTTATGGTATCTTTATATTTAACTATCTTGATAAAGTTTATTATGATCCTTATTCCTGTCGAGATTACGATGGTGAAGGTAACCACATTTGTAGGATCAGGAGATATGGCAAGTTGTTTGTAGATCCAACCATGCAAATTGGGTTGGTTCGTGACATAGGTTGCCCTGGTAATTTAACTCGTATTTCTCAAATCTAAATAGTTCTTAACTGACTTCCCAAAATTTTATAAATCATAGTTACTTAATCAAAAAATCTGTTTTCAATCTTATTCGATTTCAAATTCTTCCTACGGGTCTTCATTGAGGGTCCAGTTAAATTACTAGGGCAACCTATGTCACAAGCCAACCCAATTTGTATGTTTACTTTTATCTCTAAAAATTCTAGTGTTACACATACTTTCTCTTTTGTTAGTATTTAAGTAGATATGATCGACTCATTAATTCTAGAATTGGTAGGTATGTCCTCTTGACATATGTTAGCTCTCGATTTGGTCTCCTAGCCCAAATGTGCATATTACAACTTTAGTCTTTACCAAGTGTTAGTCAGTCACCATAATATTATCCATAATATGTTTCAATCCCTCTCCATGCCTTAACTCCCTTCTAATTAATTCATACTTTAGGATCTAGTGGTTTTTAAAGGTCTTTTAAGGGTCCAAGTGTATCTGTTATTTCCTCGAGACAACCTCTCTCACTTTGTGTGATAGCAGGCCAGGTGTAATCGAGGATAATCTTTCAAAACTATATATGAGACATCATTAACTATAGATACATCACTTGGCATCCCCTTGGTTATGTATGTACACATCTTAAGGTTAGGGATATCGAGCATCCCTTTTTTGTTCAAGGCAAGGGTAACATTGAAACTTAATGCTCGAGATTACATGAGTTTATTTTTTGTATCATTTTCTTAGGGATATTCCTCTTTCAATTTCACAATTCTTATAAAGTTATAACCTTGTTTGAATAAGCAGCTTTGGCATGGTAACTTTGAAGTTAGTCCATTCTTCCAAGATAATTCTTATATCCAGTAGTGGTAGCTGAAATGATGTCCACCTTGATTACCACCTTCCTTACTTGTATCTCATAATACATGGCTCATTATCATCATTTAATCCAATGGCATATGTAATTTTTATCTTTGACTTGGAAAGGTTATCCCATGGGGGTATTTTGGATACCTTCTTTTCCTTCAAGTACAATCATACCATTTTAGAATTATTGAGGACTATGGCCTTTGTACTGCACATAACTCATCCCTTTTTACCTAGACTCATTCAGTAGTCTAATCCAAAAGTGTACTTTATAATACTTCGAAGTACATCATTATTTTGTCAAAGATTTCATCATATAGCCCTATTAGATATAGGGTATTAGCATTTTTCTATTTAAAGTAATCAAAACCTTACCTAAGGTTTTTTATTTGTACTAGTGACTCCCTTCGTGTTAGCATTACCTTATCCATGAGTAAGGTTGTACACTCTTATTAGCACCCTTTTACTAGTTTATGGGTCTCTTATGCGCACCACTACTTAGTATTTACCATTTGTATTGTTCTAGCTTCCAACATGAACTCAACTACAATGATCATCTTGTCCACTAACACTTTCTATGATGCTCATGGGTCTCTCCACAATCTTGAGCCAATGATTGTCATGATTGCATCCTTCTAGCCTTCCAGGGATACACAATTCAATTTCCTTAGAGACTTCAAACGTCTAGGCTAGTCAAAGTAGTATATAATATGGTCTTGTACCAAAAGTGATTCGTAAGACAATGTGCATTCTATCAACTCCTCTTTGGTCACCTTAGAAAATGGAGGTGTTATCTCCACGCCCACGCCATGTGTTGGTATATTAAAATCTCTTCTAAAGTAATATACTTTTAGTTGCATGGGGTTTAGTGTTTGTTGATGGGTTTCTCAATAAGGAATTCCCTTCTCATAGGCTCTTTTGCATGTACCCCAACTTCCTAAGTCATGTAACCCATAGGCACTATGATGTAATACTCTCGGGTTGTTGCTCAACCGTCGGTAAAATACTTAAAGCTCCTCTCCTAAGGACATTTCTACAAACATTTCTATCTTTTGTCAATACTTTCCAATATTTATTTTTATCAAAAAGTTTATCTTATTAGTGAAGATTTAAACAATATTATCTTTTTTTGCCTAGTTTGTAAATATTTTCATTTTAAAAAATAACTTATTTTTAAAAGTTGGGTATCACACAATTTAGTATTGTAATGACGTAAGACTCAAAATATAAAGCATACAAACTTTTTGTAGAAAATTGAACTTTTTCATAAATTTAACATAAATGTTCATAATACTTCAAAACCCTAGAAAACTTTCAACTAGATGGATCTCCCAATTTATACCCGATCTTGACTTTGGTCAAAACTCCATCCTACTTTTGAACTCTTCTTCCTTTCTTCATTTATCTCATTTTTTTCTATAAATAAATATATTGAGGGAGGGTTGTGCAATGGTTAGTAAGTGCAAATACTAATATTGAGTCATTCATATCCTCTATCTAAGACTCTACTGAAAATACTAATATGGAGGTATTTCTTTTAATTCTTCCAAAAGAAATTACAAATTATTAATTTCTCTTACATAATACTTTTTAAAATACATTATTGATCAAAAATTTACTTTCTAAGCTAACTAAGTGTAGTTAATTACGGTGCACTCACATACCTTTTCTAAACTCATGTTATTTGAAAACACGTTCGAGGATGTTCTCTTTTCATAAAACACATAGTGTTAACATGATAAAATTTGTATTATCCAAACATATTATTATTTAGAGATTCACTATAACTCTTAAGTTTGTGTGTTCCGAGAAGGAATAGTATCGCCCTCTTATAATTGTCTCTTCTTAGAAATCCATCTAAGATCATTTAGACAGCATTTGATCAAGTATATGTTCTCTAGTCACATACCGTGATGAGCATGCATATGCAAATTAGATTGGGCTTGCTTGTTGGCCAATCATAAACACTCACGCATTAAACATATAGGTTGGATTGTTCTTAGTCAACCGCACACTCAAGCATCTAATCGATGCTACTCAATGCCACGTGGGTCATATAATAAATATATCAGGATTCAAGCCGTATAAAACATTGGGTATTTACCATTCATTCATAAATTATCGGGACTTAGTTCATCTTTCATAAACAACTAAGCCTCAGCCCATGTTTCATAACAGCCACATCTCACCTCATCTTTTATAACTAACCAGGTCTAAGTCCATCTTTCATAAAAATTGTGTGTCAATCTATCTTTCATAAATCAGCATGACTCATTTTATCTTTTATAAACAATTGGGTCTTAACCCATCTTTCATAATAATGAGATTATAGCTCGTCATTCATAAACCACTAGAATTGGCTCGTCTTTTATAAACAATTAAGCCCCATCTCATCTTTCATAAAATAAAATTGGGTTTCAACTCGTATATCATAAATCATAGGGATTCATCATGTATTTTATAAAAAATCAGATCTCATCTCATCTTTCATAAAAATTAGGTCTCAAACTATCTTTCATAAATCACCAAGACTCGGTCTGTCATTTATAAATAATTAGGTATCTGCATATCTTTCATAATAACCATGTCACAACCCATATTTCATAAATCACCAGGACTCAGTCTGTCTTTTAAAAACAATCAGGTCCAACTCGTATTTCATGAATAATCATGTCACAACTGATCTTTCATAAACAAACATATCTTATCATATCTTTTATAAACAACTAGGTATAAGCATCTCTTTCATAAATAATTGGCTCTCAACAGTCTTTCATAAAAAATATGTCACATCTTGTCTTTCATAAATAACCAAGTCCTAGTTGTATTTCATAAATAACTAGGTCACAACCTATCTTTTGTAAACAGTCTAGTCTTATCTTGTCTTTCATAAATATTGAGTCTTAATCCATGTTACGGAAATATTTTGGATTTAATTTGTCATTCATAAATTAGTGGGTCTCATCCTATGTTTCTTAAATATTCGGGACTCAGGTTATTTTTATAAATTATTGGGTCTCAACCCATCCTTAAAAAATTTGTTTAGTCTTAACCTGAGTTTTCATAACTTGTCGAATCATAGCCTGTGTTTTATAAATGGGCGGGTCACAGCCTATCTTTCATAAATCGTTGGGACTTAGCCCATGTTTTATAAATTATCGGGACTTAGCCTATATTTCATAAATTTTCGGGATTCAACCATTGTTTTATAAACTATTGGAACCCAACTCGTTTTTCATATTTTTTTGGGACTCAACTCGTATTTAATAAAGTAATAAGACTCAATATGTGTTTCATAAATTGTTCGGACTTGTATCATGTTTCATAAACTATTGATACTCAGCTCGTATTTCATAAATTATCGGGACCCAACCTGTGTTTCATAAACTATTAAGACTCGGCATGCGTTTCATCTAAATTTTATAAATGATTGTATTCTTACCCATCTTTCAAAACGTTCATGATTTGGCATGTCATTTAAATGTTCGTGACTTAACCCATGTAACATTGTGATTCTAGAAAATGAGATTTGACCCAATTGGAAAAGAAATTGAGGTCAAATCGGAAATGGAAAAACCAAATTATGATTGAAAATTAAATAAAATTAAGAAGCAATTTGAATCAAAATTTTGGACTTTTGGTAAAATAACTTGAATTGTTCCTAAAGGACCCCAATGATCGGTAATCAAGGATTGAAAAACATCCAAATGAGAACTGGTTTGAATCTGAATCAAATCAGCTTGGACTAAAAACTCTATAATTTTCCAAGTAGTTTTTAAAATAAAAAAAAATAGAAATTTTTAGTCATAAATGGTAAGAAATAGACTATAGAAATTTTAGAAAAAATAAATTAAGCCAAGAATTAATCAAAATGGAGGTCAACCTAATAAAAACTACCAAAATTGATTGGATTAGACAAAATTTACTAGAAATCGATCTTGAACTATGTTTAATCAGTTGAGGGATGTGTATCACACACGGGCATGTGGCACCGCCAAGTGCTGCACGTGCCATCCCCTCATGCCAACAAAAAATCCAAAACCTGATCTTATAATAATCGAATGTTAAATATCAACCTTGGATAGAAATTAATTCTTGTGTGCATATAGGAGCTATGGATAAATAAGGGAAAACTATGGTCAGGTAGAGGTATAAAGATAGCTATATGTGACTCACTAGAATTTTTTTTAAAAATTAGCATGCTCTATTTTATGGTGCCTCAATTTTCAAAGATAATAACTTTTTTTTTCAACCACAAAATAGAGTAATTCAAGAGCTATTAGAATTTCACATAAGTCAGTTTTGCAACACTATCTCAATTGGGCACAACTAACAACCTACCAATGTTGGCATCTTTAAATAGCAACTATGCTCTAGCGACAAAAAATAGAGCATTTTATTCTGGCAGACTCGTCTTGGTCGGGCTAGCCAGCCACGTTCGCCTTTTAACCATTGACTTGTTGTTTAAGTGCATAAAAAAGTCTGGGATTAGTGCAAAGTTTATGGGCAGGACTACTTTAGTGTTGTGAATCCAAAGACGCAAGTAGAACCTTGCAATCTTAATCTATTTTTCCAAGTGGTTTGCCATACTCAACTTCGTACTAATGGGGCCGCTAAGACCAACGTCATTAGCTATTGGATGTGTCAACATTTAAGAGGTTTGACATGTAATTTGTTGCATATTGTTTTGTCCTATATATCATATCATGTAATAAGGGGTTTGGATTACAACAATTTTAAATTAGAGTATATAGTTAAGTTATAAGAAATTTTGATTTTATAGATTGAGTTATATAAAATTTTAAATTATTGTATTTGATGAGTATTTTACATTATATGAAAATTATATAATATATATATTAAATTAATAAAATATCCCTCCCTTATGATTTTAAGTAGCACAATATTACATTTGCTTGAATCACCTTCCCCTCATTCCGGGAGGACCACCTATACCTCCAACATTTTCCGGTGAGCTACTCACTTGCCAATTAGTAATACATATTAATTTGTACATTTGATATCACTGTCATCCTCCGACTCCGACTCGGCACCGGGAGCCTGTGCCTGCGTGACAAGCTTGTCACACCATTTGTAAATTGTAGCAGTAATTGTCTTATAACTGTAGTATATGATAACACGGTAGGGTTAAGAAATCAAATATTAAAATAAAAATAATCATAATTTATCATAAATTTAGAAATTCACCTATTAATAATAATATATAAATAAATTTACTAATTATAAATCTTAGATCAACCAACTCTTATTTCACTACAAGATGTTATTTGTGAACTTTACTTGTATTTTAAGTTAGGCCGTAAATTTGTATTTTAAGTGGTACGCCGTAGAATTAATTCCTAATGTTGAAACCACTTGATGTATTTAAAATGTTGGTTGGTGAGTAGTAGCTATGTTCAATAGCTTCAAGTGAACGTACACCTTAAACTTAATATTTTATAATATATAAATAAACAAAACAATATAATTATAATACTTCACACAGCAAAAATATATTTCACAAAAATATTAAAAAATAAGTTATTTGAATAAATATATATTTTAAAAAATAGTTTAATATCATTTCTCTCAATTCAAATCATTACATCCAAAATCAAATAAAATGATTTATTTTATTTATATTTCCCAAAAACTCATGCTTCCATACCCTCTTCAAAGCTTCTCAAGTGATTTACCAATTAATTTCACATTATCATATAAAAACAATAATATATATCCTTACTCTCTCAATTCCCATCATTCAATATCTAAAGTAGACTACCAATAAATATTCACCTCTACCACAAGTAATTATTCACAAGTTGATATGAGCTAGTATCTAACAACTAGATCATCCAACATCTCATACATACATGATCCAAAAAAGTTAATGAATCTATGTCATATAACTTACATAATACTTCAAGTAGTTCAAAATTGAAATCCAAGTCATATTACCCCAACCATCACAGAAATAATGTAGTTCTCAAATGAGGTTTCTCGCTTTTCACCATCAAATAAATCATTATAATTTACCATAAGCATTTCAAGCATCAATCACAATTAAATAATTCACACATTCAAATAGAGAAGGTCATCAACATAAGCTAGTTGACTCAACATCAAGTAACTCACTTACATTTATTAGGGATAGAGATATATCGATGAGTGTCTACTCTTCGCTCTAAACGAGAGTGTCTAGACCACATGTGATATATTTCATCATTAGTGTGAGTACATATTATTTAGATGTTTGTAACATTTGTATATATTTCATCATTAGTATGATCAACTCATCCTAACTACAAGATCATGAGTGATGCTTGAACCCCCAACTATAAACCTCCCCGATACTCGGAGTTTTTGGAAGTCGACTCTTCCCATGTATCCCTACTTTTATTATTTGATGTACACTTGACACTACATCTAATATCAGATGTGTCATGTTGGCGTCCTAACTCATCCCCCATGTCAATCATATTGCCCATATGAACACATAAACACAATAGTCATTTTATTCGCGCATGCGATATGCTATCTGACTGATCATCTATGCATGTTCTTGAACACACATCACATTACAGTATATAGTATTTTCTTTAATTCTCGAGAATCGCTATCCGACCAATCCCACTACTTGTTCTTAATTCATCATTCATATCGTATGTGCAACTATTAGAATTTCATGGTTTTGGTCCTTGGACTAAATCATTCATTATTGGCTACTTCTTAGTTTAACCAAGCAAACAAAGCCTAGTCCACTTTGCATATTTAGAAAATCCTAGTCTTTTCATATATTAACATGAGGGTTCTTATTTAAATTCATGCTACATCATGCTCATCATATTCAAGATTTCATTTATGAAGCCTATCATGCTCTTCTACTTTCATTAATTCAATAAGACCTAATAAATAATCATGATAAGTACAATAGGACCCGCCATCAATAAATCTACTCATCCGAGTATCCGGAACGTGTTTGTTCTGGTGTGTTTCCAAGTATCTCTAGTCAAGAAGTCCACTCATACTATATGTAACAGCTATACTACAATAACCAAATAATATAACACATATCAGACTTGGTTTTAAACAGTAATTTTAGTACTATCCCATAACTTTCCAAAATTACAGTTTTACCCCTCGAGTTCGGTTTACTCGATACACGCTTGTCGATAAAATTGTCATGGCTAACTCATGTTTGCTATTTATTTTCACTACTCTAGGTTTAGACCCATGTTGGGTCATATTTGCCAAAATGCCCTCAATGACTCTAAGTTTCTCACTTAGATACTTAACTTTCCCCTTTATGCATTTTAGTCCCTAAATTTCCCAAAAATTATCATAATGCCCTTATACTTTTTATTTGTCCATTTTGAAAAGCCTAACTCTTTAATGGGTTTGTTTTAGGTCCCCTAAAATTCTATGGCTTCATTTGGGTCCTCACATTCTTAGAAACTCCATTGTTGGCCCAAACTTTTTAATATTTACAACTTTATCCCTAAACTTTTCTAAAATCACACTTTAATCCATGTACTTTCTCGTTACTTATTTTTTTGACTTAAACTCAGATGTTATTTCATCTTAGGTCCTCGGACCTTTCTTGAGTTCAATAGAGGTTACTAACTTCTCCTAAATTTTATTTTGGTCCTCTAAATTTTTAAAATTACCTTTTGGTCCCTTTAACTTTTCAAAAAGTTTCATTTGGGTCCCTAGCCTCTCCCAAGCTATCTCTTTGGGTCCCCAAGTTTTTTCACGCTTCCATTTAGGTTCTTAGATTACTAGTGAGTATCATTTAGGTCCCCATATTCATGAAATGGTAGATTGACCCCAATACTTTTAAAAAAGATTGATTTAGTCCCCAAAATTTTATCTCATCCAAAATAACTCCTTAATTCCCCCCAAAACCTTTTTATAAGTCCATCATAATCTTCCCTAGGTTCCCACAGTCACTTTCTAGCCAGCCTTGGTAGGAAAAATCTCGATCTTACCCCGATCAGACTCTCACCAAAAAATAGACATAGAGTAGGCTTTTGGTAAAAAAAATTCACCAAAGAATAAGTAGTGATGTTTGATAGTAGTGGGGTTGTGTAGCTGACTCTCCCACAAGTGCGTGGATACCTAGATTTGGATTTGTGATGGTCAGAGTCGCATGTAACACTCGATTTGTAGAGTAATATTAAAAACATTGGGCTACGAGAGCATCTCAGATTTTTAATGGCCACGAGGCTTACTTTTAGCCCAAACGGTCGGTGGGGTATTCTAGAGAGGACCAAAAGGAACTTCCAGCAATAATTTTGGGTCATGTTTGTCCATCGGAGTTGTCGGGGTGTGCCCTAAAATCCTCTACTCTATTTTTGACCAATAAAGCAGTGTTACTGTTATATTGGATCGTTATCGCTAGATGACAAATCGGTGGCTGAGAGGGCTGAGATTTAAAAGCTAACACTCCCCCAGTTCTAATGACACGTATTTGGCCAAGCTATGTGGCTTAGGGAGAAAATGGGTGTGAAACCCATCATCCACAAGTCAAGAAAACTGGGAAAGAACCGGTCAAATTGAGGAGAAAATCGAATACTTTGATGAATCGAGAACAATAAATAAGGGTTGAAATGGGAAATTAAGAAATCTCATGACCAAGATGTCATATAAATCATGGGGAAGGATTATGAAGGAAGTTGGATGAGAAAATCGAATCGATTTGGGGTGAACCGGACCTTAACCGGTTTGAACTATATATGAACTAGTCTCTAAATTCATTTTTTCTTGGTGGCTTAAAATGATAAATTTGGGAAATTAAGGTCACAATTGAATAGAAAATAAATTTAGAAAAATTTTAAAAATTTTAATTTCGAGAAAACTGGTCGAATTGGCCATAATGAGCTGATTTTCACTTCCTAGTCACTGAAATCGGTCAGATTAGATCGGTTAACAGACCAACCGGTCAACGGACCGCTGACCGGTCAGTGCCCAGTCAGCACACACACGACCAATTAGAGCACGACGTGTGGCATGGCATGCTCTATGAGCCAGTTAATGGTCGGTCAATGGATGCCCAATTAGGAGCCACGCATACATGGCCAACCGATGAGAGGCTGCCACGTGTCTGGTCAACGGTCAACAGATGACATGGAGATTGAGTTGAATCGCCATGTTAGCATGACCAACCAATCATGGACTACCACGTGTCCGGTCAACCGGTCAACGACTGGTATGGCGGCTGAGTTGGATCGCCATGTCAATAGGACTGACCAATCACGTGCTACCACGTGGTCAGCCCACACATGCAGAATAGTGTCATGTTCCTCCTTTGTTCGATGACATTGTTCATCGAGGAAAGAAAATGTTTCATTTTCTGGTGAATGGAAATTTGCTCTAATTTGGGCAATTTCCTATAAGGATGAGCACGACCAGTATGGAAACTGGTCGGGTAGAGAGTCTTCGAGCTCCCTATATAAAGAACCCCCTCTTCATTCATCCTCCATACACCTTAATTCACTCTTCTCTCTGAAGTGCTTTATTCTCTGGTGAATCTTGAACTAGAGCTCTGATTTGGGCACTTTCTTTAGCCATAGAAGTTGAATTCATGTCCTACAGACTCGAGAGGAAGTTAGCTACCCAACGCCTACCTCCAACCGACCCGAAGATCACCGGAGAAGGGCCGGCGAGCTCAAATAGTGAAGCACCTCCAGCGGACTAAAGCTGCTCTATTTTGGCCGATCAAATGACTATTTTTGGAAAGTAGGGGCAAAACCGTAATTTTAGAAAAATTAGGGGCCAAATTAGGAATTTGGAAAACTTGAGCCCTTACACAATTTTAACTAAATTAAGGACATAGAGAGAATATTGGAAGTCCTTTGAAATTAATTTGGGGGAAATTTAACACTAGGGACCTAAAGTAAAAAAGTATGAACTTTAGGGATCTAAGTGTAATAAACCAGAAAGTTTGGGCCTAATAGCTAATACTAAAAAGCTAAAAACCTTTTACGGCAAACCCTAATGTATAAGAGTGGACAAACCCTGTAAGGACTCTTGAAACAGCAATGCTAATAGGGGAGCCAGACTTGGACTTGGAGAACTACCTAGGGATGAGTGCGTCAAAGTCACTGGGTGAGTGAGACTTTTATACATCGTACCAGTTGAGATGATGAGCACTATTTTAAAGGCTAAAAGCCTACTTATCGATTGTGAGTAGGATTTAAAAAATATCATACCCGGTTGGTATGATGAATTTCCTTAAGGAAAAGAAAAAACCCGCATACCAGTGGTAAGTGGATCCATCATAACACCCGTTTGGTGTGATGAATTGAAAGAGAATTTTTGTCAAAAGTGTTTTCCCCTAATTATGTGACAACTACTTAAATAATTTGGGAGACCTTCTTGACGGGAGCTAGAATAGCTCTAATAGGCCAAGTGCCTCAGTTTTGAACTCATAAGGCTCAAGGTCCAATTTTTGAAAAAACGTGCAGCGGACCCAAGGCTAGTGGGCACGAGATAAAGCCCGTAAACAAACATGATTTGGAAGAGCCATGAAAACCTTTATGTAAAAAGGGAGTCAATTGTGTGATTCGCCACGTTACCAAGCCAGGACTGACAATGCTCAATGGGCTAGCGACAGTGCGTCATGGCTAGGTCGACGGACCGGCCTAGATAAACAACTGCAGGCCGGGTTGAGCGTCGGGATCATTGGACCATCAACACTAAAGAGAATGGCTTACTCATGGAAACTCTTATTTGTGCATGCACTCATGGTACGTGTAAAACCCACCTCTTGGAGTCATAGAAAATCGGGAAAAAAATCGGTATATGTTTGTACATGAAGAAACAAGTCGTTTAATGAACGAAAAATAGTTAACGTGGGAAACTGGAAAATCCCAAGCGACCAAAAATTCATAAAAATTTCAAGGAAGAAACGGGAAGTGGAATTGAGAATAGAACCGAACCGGTTTAGGGTGAACCAGACTCAAACTGAACTTAACCGACATGAACCATAGTGAATCGGTTCACAAATTCATTTTTCTAGATGGCTTAAAAATGCCAAATTGGGAAATTGAGACCACCATTAGATGGAAAATTAATTTAGATAAATTTTTAAAATTTTTAAAATTCAAAAAAATGGTCGAACTAGATCCAAACTGGCCGATTTTTTAATTTTGGACGGCGAACCCGGTCGGACCAGACCGGTCAGCGGACAACGGTCAACGGCCAGCTAGCGCCCCATCAATTGCCACGCAGACACGGACATCCAATGGGAGTTTGCCACATGTCCGGTCCACGGTCAATTGGTGTCCGTCAGCCCGCCACGTAGACACAAGCAACTAATGAGAGGCTGCCACGTGTTAGGTCAATGGGTCAATGACTAAAGTGGCGGCCAAGCTGGCATTACACATTAGAAAACCTGACCAATCACAGCACACCACGTGGCATGACCGCCATGTCATTGTCTTCAACCTTCAGATGCTGAGAAAGAAGAGGGAGGAGAAAGAGTTGTTGGAAAAGCAAGAGTCCCCGAAGACTCAAAAAACTCTCCGATCAGGTTGTCGGCGGCCGATTCGAAGGTCGAGTCTTACGCTAGTGGGTAGCCTGAACAGTTGTCGAGCTCCCTATATAAAGAACACCCCCTCATTCATTCTCAGCAACCTACAATCGAACGAAGAAGAAGAAAAGTGTATTTTCCGATGAGCTACAAACCAAAGCTCCAACGATAGGTAAAATCTCCACCAAAGGAGCTCTGAAGAGTGGCATTGGAACCGGGGAAGAGTACTCTAGCTCCAAACCTTCTCAGAACAACCAGAGGACGCTCAGAGAAGTGCACAAAGGTTCGCACAGTGAAGCTACTCTAGAGCTCAAAGCAGCAAGCTCCTGCCCAACACCACCTCGACCCTCTCAGCCCTTCCACCACCCACATTGACCATCTCTCACCGCCTAAGACCTCCACAACAACCCTACAGGCCCTGGTAAGCTCAATTCTGCCTCTCCTCGTCGGAATTTCAAAATTTCAAAGCTGCACCACCCAAAACTTCTCTCTTCAAATTCCCGCAGGCAACAACAAATTGCAGCCGGATTCGGTTCTACTAGTTCCCCCCTCAACTATCTATAGCTGCCCCACCGCAAGCTTCGATCGCCTCTCCTTTGTTGGAAAGAAATGCAAGCTTTCTCTCTATACTGTGAACTTTCCGGCGAAGCTCCGACAAGGTGAAAAACTCAACAAATTCATAAATTCAAAGTGTAGGACGATTGTGGGGGAGTTGGAGGAGGCGAATAGAAGCAAGAATCAAAGAAATTAAGGACTTATAGGCTGCTAATTGGACAGGGTAAGATTAGAAGTTCCACATGCTTGAATTGGGGAAGAAGATGAAGGGCGATTTATGATTTTGGGGGACTTTTGTGCAATTTTTGAAGATTGGAGGGCTGAATGACAATTTCATGAAATTGAGAGTGTTTCATGAAATTAACTCCAATTGAAGGTCAATTGGGCAATTTGGACAAATTTGTGGGCAAATTGGAAATTTTGAAAGGTTGGGGACCAAATTGTAAATTTTGAAAAATTAAGGACTAATTGGAAAATTTGATGAATTAAGGGCCAATTGGTGAAATTGAAAGAGTTAAGAACCCAAAAAGAATAATTGGGAACCGAAGGGGCCTAATAGAGATTAAAGATAAACCAGGGACCCATGCATAATTTAAGCAAAGTACGACCCTAGGTGGAAACCTAAGAGAGGGTGTAACCCCTTCCTAATATGAAAACCCATACCCTACAGGAACAAATTGCCTAAGCGCCACCCCTCCCCCCTAAAGCGCACCAAGGAGGGAGACTCCGCCGGTGCGACCCCGTCGAGATCACCGGGGGAGTGGGAACCTCTTTAACATCCATTCCAGTTGGAATGACGATTCAGTTTTGAAAACTATTTTCTCGGAATTAGCATCCTCTGACTGAGTGACTCTGCTTAAAACATCTGGGAGCTAATTCCAAGCTTAGGCTCGAGATGCCAATGGGCCCAAGGCTGATGGATACGGGTGTGGACCCGTCCAGAACAGACATTGATATATGATACTAAAAGACCTGAATAATGGGAACCTTGCATGATACCCATTGAACCCATTGACAAGAAGTTGAGTTGTCGAGCTTGTTGGGCCGAATTGTTGCTCTGCCAAAGTCAGGTCATCGAACCTATTAGGCTTGTACGCATGGGCCAAAGCCAAGCTGATAGACCGTTGTGCTAGAGGGCTAAAGATAAAAACTATAATTCAAAAGGATTTTTTATTGTGCATGCACTGTAATGTTTGGGCCACCAAGACACCTACATTACAGGCCACCAAGACACCTGGCATGAGGTAGTGATGGAGCCCAAGGACTGTTGGACAACCAAAAGAGCATAAGGGCAGTTTCGTCGTTTTGTTGGTCATGAAGCTAAGGAGCTTCTTGTGGATGGAGACCGAGGCAGTAGGGGAAATGAGATCTCATCCCACTGAGTAGACATGGTGAAGTAATTGGGAGGTTTGATGTGTTAGACTATTGATGTCCACTAAAACTCGGGGTAGAGGTTGTATCCCTCTATCAAGGTGGACGGTAAAGGTGATCTGGTCCACAAGTGGCATGTTCGATGATCGTTCTACGAATGTGTGATCCCTCCTATAATAGGAGGGCAATTGTTGATCATATGGAATAACAAAGAAATAATTTAAAGAATAGAAAAGGTGAATTCAAGTAAAACGTTATAGTAGTTTCCCTCACCCCCTCTCTCACCCCTTTTTACAATAACACCCCGAAAGAAAGTTCCCAGATGCGCTCGGGCCCTCAAGGTACGCTTCCTACCCCCAACGTAAAGTAAGGGTTTGAACGTAAACACACCTTCACCTTCCTTGCATCATTTGGTTAGATATACCCGAATGATGCAAGAAAGGGTGATGGGTTGATCACGTACTCTGATCAAACCGGGACGAGGCGTGACAACTTGAGTGGTATCAGAGCATAACTTTCTTGATTAGTTTTTCCCCAACCCATCCTAATCCCCGATTCCTGACAAGCTTACAGAAAACATGAATGGAAACGCCCCCAAAGAATATATTCCTTGGATCCACATTATGGAACAACGGGTAGAGGCGCTAGAGGAGCCCATCCCCTGGGACGCAGTCTGAGATAGGACCCCTCCCTACTTGGTGGAGGATGAAGTGTCCCCACCCAGGGAACTAGACCTGGGCCAGATTCAGGCAGAAGCTAAAAGGAATTTCTGGGAAGCACATGCTAACTACTTGAAGGTTTTTCACTGACTCCCCCCGATCCATAATAGTGCGTGTACTACAAGCCCCACCCAACACACACATGATGTTGCTGTCTTAGGTCGGTACAGAATAAATATAGCACCCCCCCCCCCCCCCCCCCCCCCGTATAGGCCAAGAGGGCCGCTTGTCTATCTACATCCATGGAATTCGACGAGCCCAGCATGAACTCGTGCCCCCACTTTGGAAGGTACCATGGGGGCGAATGCCCACCCAGAAGGAGAAGATGCCTCCAGACACCTGATGCGGAGTCTCGCAACCTGCATAGGTATAATTCTAGGTCTATTAACCGGTGGGGATAGAAAAGGGGGTAGTAAATTCTAGAGATGTCAATTGCAATAAACCTTGACCGGGGTTTTCCGGTCAACGAATAAAGAATTTTTTTTTCAAAAATAAGAACCCCAAAATTCTTAACAAATTCTCGGAACATGGGAACTATAGAAGCCCTCGTAATAGCAAGGATGTAAAAAACCAAAGCTCACCTGGGAAAGGTTGGTCGTCCCCTTCCAACACCTACACCCCACAAGATGGGGCTAGGATGATAAGAGGCCTGAGAAGTGCCATAAAGGACAAAGGAAAGTCGAGGCAAACCATGTCCATCCCAAAGGGCATAATAGGAAACCTTACGAACTATATGCCATAGGCAAGTTAGCAAGTACCCTAAGAGGTGACCAATGACCCAAAGGAGAGCCACATCAAGACAGAGTAAGGCAACACCAAAGGAATATTAAAATAGAGAATAAGAACACGGACCAGGAATGGCTATAGGGTAAAGGCCGAATTGCCTGAAGACGGTGACCTAGAAAAAAACCGTGGACAGGCCAAGGATAGACCTAAACACAAGACCCTAACATGAGATAACCAACATAACCAAAGGGTTATAACATAGTACCCCAAGGACGAGGGACAGAAAAGCAAGCCCGCGAAGAATGAATGAAACATCCTGACACCAGAGACCAGGGAAAGGAAAAAGGAAAGAGCCAACAAGTATGGGAAATTCTAAAGTCAAACGAGACAGTTACATAAGGAAGTTATGTTGAGAGACTCGAAATTCGAGAAGGATACCGAATTGGAAGGATGAACCAACAGTAAGACGAAAAGCAAAGGAGAGGCACGAACACCAACACACGAAGAGGAACACAAACCCAAGAAGGAAGGATCAAAACATAGAAATGCCAACCCCAAGGGAGGAGTGGGTAGTAGGACGAGTTGAAATAAAATGACTATCTAGACAAAGCAACCGAGGACTAGCAGGGGAGGACCCTGGGTCCTCAAGGGCGGAACCAAAGACCACACCCCGGAACAAGTAAGGGAAAACTCTAGAAACTAGTTCCATGTGGGAACAGACTTCACAGGAGGGAGAAGTCCTATGAAGGACAACTACAATGGGAAGGAGAGAAATTCAAAGGAGTACCGCCATTGGCAAGCGTAATGAACCCTAGGCTAAGGGATAAGAAAGGGACCGGAAGGAGGAGGGACCCCTCGCTAGCCGAAAAATGCCAACCAATTCACGAACGAACGGAAGTAGGAAGACTAGTAAGTCGATGGGGTTCACCTGGGCCTAGAAACCCAACAGTTAGGGATGGGCAAACGCAATATAGGAAATGGGATAGAACGAATAACCCCCCCTCCCCCCCCCCCCCCTCCCCCCCGCCCCAAACTCACATAAGGAGTCGGACACCTATGTTCTCGGGGACCTCGGAGCATGGGCAAGACATATGGCATCGGGACCCAAGGAGTAAAAGAGTCAAGCCACGAAGTGACCTAGGTCATGCAAAGGAGGAGAATAAGAGAGGCTACACTCTAGGGACCAGAGTGAAAGGACGCGAGTTTGACAGCAAGGCAAGTTGGACCTGAGGCCCAAGATGGAGCCACAAGCTTAGGAGTCACACCGCTAGGGACAACTAAGTTAATCGCCAACAAGGAAAGAACTTGTGTAACAATGGAGGGCTAGGAAAAGGGAAGTACGTCGAGAAAGGTAAATGCAATAGCCAACTGAAGAAGGTGCCATATTGACAAAGGAGTAAACGAACCTAGTACGAGGGGAGGTATCGGAACCTCAAACCCTGACAACACCCCCAGAATGAAAGTCCAACTCCAAGCTACCGGAAGTATTGGACCGGTGAGGCTCCGTGAACACCAAGAAAAAGGGGACGACTCAAATTGACCGAATCCCGAAGAGTGGATGAAGTGAGGCAAAGAGAGTGACTCAAGTCGATAGGATATCAACTTACACCCTAATGGAGCCACATAAGGATCTCTTTAGAAAGAAAGTTAGGCGACAGAGTTTTTAGGACAAAACACCTAAAAGGAAGGCAGAGTTGTAAAAACTCTCTCTTGGAGTTAAAGAAAACTGGGAAAAGAACTGGTATAGGTTTGTACATGAAGAAACGAGTTGTTTAATGAATGAAAAATAGTTAACGTGGGAAACTGGAAAATCCCAAGTGACAAAAAATTCATAAAAATTTCAAAGAAGAACTAGGAAGTGGAATTGTGAATAGAACCAAACCGGTTCGGGGTGAACCAGATTGAACTAGCATGAACCATAGTGAATTAGTTCACAAATTTATTTTTCTAGGTGGCTTAAAAATGCCAAATTGGGAAATTGAGACCACCATTAGATAGAAAATGAATTTAGATGAATTTAGAAAATTTTTAAATTTTAGAAAAATGGTCGAATCAGGTTCAAATGGGCCAATTTTTTAATTTTGGACAGCAAAACCCGTCAGCAGACAAGGTTCAACAGTCAACGGCTAGTTGGTTCCCTGTCAACTACTACGCATACACAAACAGCCAATGGGAGTTTGCCACATGTCCGATCAATGGTAATTTTGGAAAAATTGGGTGCCAAATTGGGAATTTGGGAAAATTTAACCCTTTTTTACGAAATTGAATAAATTGAGGTACCAATGGGAATTTTAAAAGTTTGAAGACTCAAGTTTGGGGAAAAAACGCCAATTGTGGCCTAAAGTAAAAGAAAAAGAACTTTAGGGAATAAATTGCAAATATTTGAAAAGTTGGATATTTTAGTCATTAATAATGAATGAAGGTTATCAAGCCAAATGATAATGAACAAAAATGTTCATTTCGTGTAACAACACGAGATATAAGGAACGCCAACTAAAATTAAGCTCATAAGGGACGAAAAATTAACATAGAGGAAATACACTGCACAATCGGGTGAGTGAGAATTTAATATCATACCCGGTTGGTATGATAAGCACCTCGAAAATGAAAACCCACTAATAAGTAGTATTTTAATCCTCACACCTAAGAGGAGTGATGTGGAAATCAAGTAGAAAAACTATGTAATGGTTGTAAGTAGACCATACCCGATTGGTATGATGAAACTTTCTCGAAGGAAGTGCAAAACCCGTTTAACGGTTATGAGCGTAGATGTCCTCATACTCAGTTGGTATGATAGACAGTTGAAAAGTATGTTTGTCAAAAGTGCTCTCCCCTGACTGTGTGTCACTACTTAAACATTTTGGGAGATCTTCTTGACGGGAGCTCGAATAGCTCATAAAGGCTAAAGGCCACGGTTTTGGAACTTAGGGGCTAATATTCCAGATTTTAAAAATCTTGTAGAGTGGGCCCTAGGCCAGTTGGCATGAGAAGGAGCTTGTAAACAAACATGATCAATTTGCCATGAAAACTTAAATAAATGAATCATTTGGCCATGTTACCGAGACGGGACCGACGTATTCAATCAACTAGCGGAAGTGCACATGATAGGTCTCCGGACTAGTTATGACAAACAGCTGCAGGTTGAGTTGAGGGTTGGGCCATTGGACTAGTAGCACCACAAATTATATGGCATTATGTGAAAAACTATTTATTGTGCAACCAATATGTTTACGGGATCTTCAAGATATCCAAGAAGGGTAGTGATGCATCACAGGGCTCTAGACGACCTGGTGGATATAAGGGCAGTTAGTCGTACCAAAAGTCTTGTGAAGCTCGGACTAACTTCAAGCGCATGAGACCGGAGTGGGGACTGGATGAGGTCTTTGTCCTCATACGGAAATGGAGATTTGTTATGGGATTAAGGGTCGGATGTCGCGAACATCCACTCATTCTCAGGGTAGAAGTGAACATAATTCTATTTAGGTGGCCGGTAAAGTCGCTCTGACGCCACAAGTGGGTTCAGTGGACAGGTTGGCCTGCAATTATGTGTTTTACCTTTATGATGAAGGATGTGTGTTGGGTGATAACACACCGTTGTAATAAGATTTGATTTTTTTAAAACCAAAATTTGAAGATGGGAAAATTTAAAGAAATTAAGAAGACTCGCACACTCCATTTTGGAAAACTATTTTTCATCAAAATTAAAATTTGTTTATACCCATTCACTGAGTTGTAGAAACTCACCACTCTTTTTATTCTTTTTTAGGAAATAAAGAAAATGACTAGGGATAACACCAAACCTTACCCTTTGTTAGGTATGCTTGATCTCTCTTAAGCTTGCATTTTATTTGATATATGTCTTTCCAGGGAACAAGGTTAAAAGTATGCCTCACTCCACTTGAGTTCAAGGAGGAAGAAACTCCTCTTGAACCAAGAGAGCGGCGAGTTGATCACGGGGATCCGACCAAATCGGGTCTGGGCATGACAACTAGAGTGGTCTAACTATAAACATTATCAATATTATTCCATGACATTAATCCAACTATAAACTATTGTGTAGGAAGGAGAGTTCATAGGAAATTCATGGTGAAATCCACAACTCCACCTATAACCCTGAAAAAGATACCCAACCCAAGGGAGGAAGTCGTACAAAGGTTTCTAAAGGGCGAGAAATGAGTACCTAAGGATATGGTGGAAGACTACAGGAAACTAGTAGGAGTCTTACTGGAACTGGAAAGTATCATATACCCTCCTCTCATACAAGAGAAACCAATATCACCTCCTAGAAGTTCAACCCCTCCTCCTCTAATCCCACAACAACCGGAGGGGAATCAACTAAGAAGGAGGTTTAGGATAATTATTGGGATGTGTATGCCACCTTCAATCCCTCCTAATGGGTGAAGTGGACCTATGAGTGTGAGGTTGAGGTACTAAGGCGGTACGGATTGGAGGCCATACATGAAATTTGTCCTATTAGGGAACATGAATGGACCCCAACCAATTCCTCAAATCCTTCTGATCAAGAGTCTTATAATCGTTCTAGGGTTAATTCTAGTCCTATGATCCCAAGGGATTAGGGGGTAGAAAATTCCTGTAATAAGCCAAGTACGGCAAGAATATATTTCTTGAATGAATGAAAGTAAAAGTTTTGTTAAAACTTCTGAGTTCTTTGATAAATTCAAAACAAAAATAGTATGATAATAAAATTTTAAGTAAAAGGTAGGAAATCACCTAAGGAAGAAAAGACGGGTTATTTATAGTTAATCTCAACCCTTAAGACTTACCCTTGGAAATATGATAAAGAAGAATCCATCTAAGGGAGATCTAAAGAAAAGGAAAAAGAAGTTGGAACAAAGGGAAGAAATCATCAAAGAGTACAGATTCATGGAAAGTCCAAGGAGTTAAAGATAAGCTTGGAGAATGAAGAGTAAGGAAAAAAAACAAGGAGGAGTAGAACATTCCAAAGGGAACCACAAGAATAGAAGTTGATCAAGAAGAAAAAGAAATAAGTATAGAGACCACCAAGGAAAGATGGGAAGAAAGTAGAATAACAAGAAGACCCAGGTGTAACAACTACTTATAAAGAACTAAGATACAGTTCCTTAGGAACTCCATAAGACAGGGAGACTTGTGGATGTCAAAGGCATGGACCAAAGGAGGAAGAAAAGCAGGAGTGGATGAATCATACAAGATCCTTAAGTTAGGTGAAGATTTAAAAGAGAGAATTTCTAAAGAACGGTAGGGTGATCAAACAAAAGAATCCCAAAATGGAAGACACTAGAAGGAGGATGGAAATAGGAAGTTGGATCAAGGAAGGAGAAAGCTCCAAGTCAAGAAAATCAATCGAGGAAATGTCGCAAAATCGAAGCCGAAATGAGGACCTCGGTAAGAAGTATGAGTGACTGAGTGAGTGTTTTGGGAGGTTAAGTATGATCTATTGTAAGAAGACATGGAAACCGAAAAAAGAAATTTTAGATGAATCCGATTGAAGGAAATAAATCTTATTGACCAACTTATTTGGAGGAGTAAATGAAGCTCTAATAAGAGCTGGGGAGCAGTAAAAGAATACACCCTAATTGAGGCAAAGGGAGTAATACCAAGGACACGAAGATATGAAAGGTTTTGACACAAGAGGGATGAGAGGTTCACCTCAAAGGAATAAACAAATGCTAGAGAAAGTGGGAATGAAGCAATATAAATGAAAAGTACTCATAGATTTGAAGAATAAGATGTAAGCTGGTAAAAAAATAACGGCAAAAGATATTCCAAAATTAAATAACTACAGTGGTAAAACTAGAAGGAAATTCCGGGAGAGAGAGAATGTGAAGCACACCTGAAAAGGAATCTTGGGAAACATAGGTGTATCAATGAAGAGGAAATGGAACCAACATAATAGGAAAGAGAATAAGCTTCTCAAGAACAAGATATTGGAGATGAAAGGATCAAGTACAAGGGGAAGGAAATCATAAATATCCAAGGGATAAGTCAAACCCAAGTATCGTGTAAGTATGAGGACGACATCAAAAGATGTCATACGAGTATGAATGGATTTGGAAAGAGAAGAGATCTTAAAGAGGAAGGACGCTAGTGGGAATGAGTAATGAAGTATGAGATCAAGAGTTTTAATATGTCAAAGAGTATCAGGAAGTTCAAGGATTTGAATGTTGAATGACCGAATAAGGAAGTTTGGAAAAGACGAGTAAGTAAGGAAACCAATACGGTTATAGGGACGTGAAGTCAAAGACATCACGAAGAATGTCATGCGGTAACAGGCAGGTAAACCTAAATAACTTAAATATGACTTAGGCAAGGAAAAGTCTATGAGTGAGACATAACGAAGTCAAGCATAAAGTTGATAACCAAAGAATGAATAAGGGATCCATGCATGATGAAAAGGGTGATAAATGCCAAAACATGTGGAAGAAAAATGACCGGAACTCATAGTTCTAAAATCTTAAGTAAAAGAAGCTTGGAATGGGAAATTGTGCCTTGGGAAGGAAGGATATAACAAGAAGAAATGATCCTATATCTTCTAGGAAGATATTCTAGGCTAAATTAAGTTCCATGGAATGAGGAAAGGATGAGGAGGAGATGATAATCTTAGGTGTGTGATGAAAGGGATGAACGAAAACAACCGAAACGGTTACAAGACGATAAAATAGAAAATTTACATATCAATAAAAAGTTTAAGCCAATACGCAAAATGTGCCGAATACGTTTTGGGAACAAAACTTCTAAAAGGAGGGGAGAGTTGTAAACCTCGCTCTCTGGTGTTAAGGAAAACCAGGAAAGAACCAGTCAAACCGAGTGAGAAAATCGAACCGGTTCACAAACCTGATTATTGAGGAATGGGCAAATTGGAGAAATTACAACTCCTAATGTAAACCCTGCACTTTTGAGTTAAGGAAAACTAGGAAAGAACCGGTCAACCCGAGTAAGAAAACTGAGCTGGTTTACAAACTCGATCATTTTGGAACAAGCAATTTGGAAATTTAGAACTTCCGGGTGATCCAAAGGGTTCATTAAACCATGGAAAAGAAATTTAAGACAAATTAGAAGAGAAAAACCAAATTGGTTCAGGTGAACAAGAATCCATAAGAACTTTGAAGTTAAGTGTGCTTGCTCGAGAGTAGTGTAATTTAATACCAAAATTAAATTATTGAAATTAATACAAATAATTTAATACTAAAATTAAATTATTGGATTTAATACCAATAATTTATGGCAATATTAATACTAGTAATAAATCTCTCCCATTTAACATACAGTTTTACACATATATAAAGAGGTCATCCCCATTCATTCTCCTCACACCCCAACACTTCTCTCTCTCTCTTTACTGCTCCATCTCCCAGTGAAACTCAAACTAGAGCTTCGACTTGAACAAAGGTCGGGCTCTTTAGAACCGGGGAGAAGACAACTCTCTGATAGCAAACTTTAGTCAATCTGAGAATCATTGGAGAAGCACCGGCATGATGGAATAGTGAAGCAGCTCCAGCGGACCGAAGCTGCCCTATTTCAGCCAAGCTGAAATCGGTCATTTCAAGCCCTACTCAAGCCAAATCAAGCCCTCCCAACACTTCCTTAGCCTTTCCACGACCGAATTAGAACTGAAAGGATGAACCTCAAGATGAGAGCTATCTGTCCAGATCGAAAGCTCGGACCGTCGTGCCTTCACCAGAACACGAAGTACCGAGAACGCCAGCATAGACAAGCTCGCATGAATACAAAGAACCAATCTAGTGGAATTCACTGTATTAATGGGTGAGTGGGTTTACTAACATCATATCTGGTTGGGATGATGAGCACAACTTAAAATTAAAAACCACTTACCAATTGTGAGTGGGTTTACTAAAATCATACCCGATTGGGATGATGAGCACAACTTAAAATTAAAAACCACTTACCCGTTATGAGTGGGATTAAATATCATACCTGGTTGGGAATGATAAGTGCCTCAGTATAAAAACCCACTATTTAGTGGTATTTTAATCATCACCACTTAGAGAAAGTGATGTGAAAATTATGCGGAAAAACTACTTATCGGTTGTAAGTAGATCATACCCAGTTGGTATGATGAGACTTCCTCGAAGGAAGTTGAAAACCCGTTCGTTGGTTATGAACGGGGATGTTACAATGAAAACCTATTTTGTTAGAAGTGTTCTCCCCTGACTGTGTGCCAATGCTTAAACTATTTGGGAGACCTTCTCGACGGGAGCTCGAATAGCTCTTATAGGCTGGGGGCCTCGGTTTTGGAACTTGGGGGCTAAATGCCCGATTTTGAAAATATCGTACAGTGGGCCCAAGGCTAGTTGGCCTGAGCAGGAGCTCGTAACCGAACATAATATATGTGCCATAAAACTTAATAAGTGAATTTTTTGGCAATGGTACCAAGATAGGACCGACATGCTCAGTCAACTAGCAGTAGTGCAACATGACAGGTTGACGAACTAGTCAAGACAAACAACTGCGGGTTGGGTTGAGAGTCGGGGACATTGGACCAATGGCACCACATATTACATGGAAATATAAGAAAACATTTTTTGTGCATGCACTATGAGTACGGGATCATCAAGATGCCCAACAGGGGTAGTGATGCGTCCTAAGGGCATTAGACGACCTGGTGGCTATAAGGGCAGTTCGTCGTTCCAGCTGTCTGTGCGAAATCTGGAGTAGCACCAAGCGCATGAGACCAGGTGGGGACGGGATGAGGTCTTTGTCCTCATACGGACACGAAGAAGTGTTTTTGGGATTGTGGGTCAGATGTCGTGTACATCCACTCATTCCCAAGGTAAAAGTGGTCGTACTTCTATCTAGGTGGTAGGAAAAGTTGCTCCGTAGCCACTAGCGGGTTCAGTAGTGATATTGACTTGCGAATGTGTGTAACCTTCATGATGAAGGATGTGTGTTGGGTGATGACACACCAGTAACTAAGAAATAATGGAAAAACCCAAAATTTTAAATGAAGGGATTTTTGAAAAGAATGGAGTCTGACACACTCCATATAAATGTTTTTCTTAAAAGTTAAAAGTAGACCTTTAAAAACCCATTCACTGAGTAGTCGTACTCACCCACTCCCTTATATCCCTTTTAGGAAATCCTGGAAAGTCTACCCTGAAAGACAATCAACTAAGATTCCTGTAAGACAGGTATGTAAAGTTTAAAATTTCATGCAGTTTTGATTATGCTATTCTAGGAAATGGTGCAAGTTTAAAGGATGCCTTACTCTTTACGGATTATAATAAGGGGAAACCCTTTAATAAACCAGGAGAGTGGTGGATTGTTCACAGGGACCCGACCAAACCGGGTCGGGGCGTGACACCTAAGTGACCCAAAAAGGTTCATAAACCTTGGAAAAGAACTTTAGAATCAATTGGGAGAGAAAAACTAGACCGGTTCAGGTGAACCGAATCCGAACCGGATTGAACCAATTTATGAACCTAGCTGATTTATGAACCAAAACTGATAGAGATAGGACAATCTGGGAAAATTATGGTTTACAAGTGACCTAAAGAGTCACATAAGTCATAAAAAAGGACTTTAAGATGAATGGGGATGAAAACCAAATAGGTTCAAGTGAACCGGATCCGAACCGGTTTGAACCACTATTGAACCGGATGCTAAATTCATTTTTTAGGTGGCTTAGAAAATTCCAATTTGAGAATTGATGCCACCATTTGATAGATAATGAATTTAGATGAATTTAGAAAATTTTAATTTTGAAAAACTCAGTCGAATTGGGCCTGAATCAGCCAGTTTAAGCTTTAAATTCAGTTCGAATAGGTCTGGTCCGATTCGAAACAGAGTCATCTTGTTCCTTCAAATGATAGTACTGTTCACTCCCTAGAAAATTGAAGCAGTGCTGACGAAGAGGAAATGTTTCCTATCAGTACATTTCAAGCCATCAATGATTGTAATAAAGGTGCCAAACGGACGACCGACGAGTCCCCGAGCTCCCTATATAAAGAGCCTCTCTCCATTCATCCTCTCCACACCTGAAAACCTCACTCTCTCTCAACTACTTAGTTTACTGGTGAAGCTCAAACCAGAGCTCTCATATAGGGTCTTTTCTGAACCAAAGAAGGCATGGTCAGGTTCCTTAGAATCGGGGAGAAGTTAGCTACACGGTGGTAGTCTTCATTCGCTCCGAGGGTCACCGAAAAAGTGCCGATGTGATAAAACAATGAAGCAGCTCCAGCGGACCAAAGCTACCCTATTTCTGTATTGCTAAGATCAGCCAATTTGAGCCCTCTTCGGGCCAAACCAAGTTCTCCCAACACCTACTCGGCCCTCCTACGACCGAATTAGAACTGAAAGGTAACCCAATTCGGCTCCTCTATGTAATTTCCGAATGGTGCTAGAGAGAGAGCTGACAAAATTTTGATGATAAAATTCTCACCCAATTCGGCATCAATTGATACAATTCTTGATCATAGGAGGACCCTCAGGAGGAGAGCTATCAGCCCATATTGAAAGCTCGGACCGTCACGCCCTCTACGGTGAGCATTTGAAGCTTTCTCTCTCTACATTATGTTTTTCAGTGAAACTTCGTTTGAGCTCATTCAATCGTCAAAACTTGCAATTCAAAGTACAATTGAATCATATGAAGATGTAGAAAGTCTAATTTAACTTCAATTTCAACAATTAAACTTGTTTGATCAATCAATTTGGTTGTGTTGGAAAGTGGAAATTGGGAAAAAAAATTGGGAAAATTTGGGGATTTCAAAAACTTTGAGGGACCAAAATGCAATTTTATAAAATTGAGGGCCAATTGGGCATGATAAGAGTGTTAGAGGACCAATTGAGCAAGTTTTAGAATTTTGGGGGTAAAACTTACCATTTTTGTAAAGGAATGGTAAAATGATAATTTTGAAAAATTGGGGGCCAAATTGGGAATTTGGGAAAATTGAACCCCTTTTTATGAAATTTAGTAAATTGAGGTCCCAAGGGGAATTTTAAAAGTTTTGGGACTCAAGTTTGGGTAAAAACCAGCAACTGGGGCCTAAAGTAAAAGAAAATCAACTTTAGGAATGAAATTGTAAATATTTGAAAAGTTGGATATTTTAGTCATTCATAATAAATAAAGGCTATCAAGCCAAATGATAATTAACAAAAATGTTCATTTCGTGTAAGAACACAAGATATCGGGAACACCAGCGAAGATTAAGCTTGCAAGGGATGAAAAATCGACTAAGAGGAAATACACTGCACGATTAGGTGAGTGGGAATTTAATATCATACTCGGTTGGATGATAAGCACATCATAAATGAAAATCCACTACTAAGTGGTATTTTAATCATCACACCTAAGAGGAGTGATGTGGAAATCAAGTGGAAAAACTACTTAACGGTTGTAAGTATATCATACCCAGTTAGTATGATGAAATTTCCTCGAAGGAAGTGGAAAACTCGTTCATCAGTTATGAGCGGAGATGTGCTCATACTTGGTTGGTATGATGGATAGTTGAAAAGTACTTTTGTCGAAAGTGCTCTCTCCTGATTGTGTGCCACTGCTTAAATATTTTGGGAGATCTTCTTGACGGGAGCTCGAATAGCTCATAAAGGTCGGAGGCCTCGGCTTTGGAACTTGAAGGCTAATATGCCCGATTTTGAAAATCTCGAATAGTAGGCCCTAGGCCAATTGGCACAAGCAGGAGCTCATAAACAAACATGATCAATTTGCCATAAAAACTTAAATAAATGAATTGTTTGGCCTTGGTACCGAGACAGGACCAACATATTTAGTCAACTAGCGGTAGTGCGACATGATAAGTCTTTGGACTAGTCAAGATAAATAGATGCAGGTCGAGTTGAGGGTCAGGATTGTTGGACCAGTGGCACCACGGATTATATGGCATTATGTAAAAAAACTATTGATTGTGCATGCACTATGTTTACGAGACTTTCAAGATGACCAAGAGGGGTAGTGATATGTCCTAGGGCTTTGGACGACATGGTGGATATAAGGGCAGTTAGTCGTACCAGAAGACTTGCGAAGCTCGGAGTAGCTTCAAGTGCATGAGACTAAGGTGGGGACATGATAAGGTCTCTGTCCTCATACGAACATGCAAATTTGTTACGGGATTAAGGGTCGGATGTCGCGAACATCTACTCATTCTCAGGGTAGAAGTGGACATACTTCTATTTAGGTGGCTGGTAAAGTCACTCCGACGCCACAAGTGAGTTCAGTAGATGGGCTGGCCTACGATTGAGTGTTTTATCTTCATGATGAAGTATGTGTGTTGGGTGATAACACACCATAATAATAAGAAATAATTTTTTTAACCGAAATTTGAAGATTGGAAAATTTAAAGAAATTGAGGAGTTTGACACATTCCATTTTGGAAAATTATTTTTCTTCAAAATTAATTTTTTTATACCCATTCATTGAGTTGTAGAATCTCACCCCTCTTTTTATCCTTTTTTAGTAAATAAAGAAAATGACAAGGGATAACACAAAACCTTACCCTCTGTTAGGTGTGCTTGATCTCTCTTATTCTTGCATTTTATTTGATATATATTTTTCCAGGGAACAAGATTAAGAGTACGCCTGGCTCCGCTTGAATTCAAGGAGGAAACTCCTCTTGAACCAAGAGAGTAGCAGGTTGATCACGGTGATCCGACCAAACCAGGTCGGGGCATAACACAATTTATTTTTCTAAAAATTCTTCATCCAATTTCCTATATTTCGAGCTCAAGAATGCTCATTTTTTTTATTTGTATATCATCTTCTAAAAATCGGAGAGGGGGAGGGGTTTAGCACTTTCAACCAATTCAATCGATTTTGGTCGTCTTTTGGTCAGTTCACCTCCTATTTGAACTATTCTTGGCCCAATTCTTTTTTCTAAAAAATCTCCATCATATTTCACATTGATTTGGCTCATTAATTTCCATTTTTCAATTTATCTAACATTTCTTAAAAATCGAGGGCTTTTGGCCTTAAGCTAGTTCGATCCCGATTCGAACCGATTTTCATTTGGACTTTTCCCAATCCATGATTTTCGATCAAATGGGTTTCTTTAAGGGTAATTTTGTGAATTTACCCATTGTCTAAGTTTAGTGTCTGAATTAGTTTCCAATCTAGTATGATTCCAAATCTCGGTTCTCGGTTTTTTATTCCTAATTCAATATCGATTTCCAGTTCAATTGAGATTAAATTTTGGTTTAAAAAATTCCATTGTTATAGTAACTGGGAGTTACAAAGAAGACCCACCATTAAAAAATGACTTGGGCCGGCCGAAATTCACCATGTCAGAGCTAGAGTGAAGCTTGTAGAAGATAGAGGAGAGACAAACGGTCATTTTGGCATTGGTGCCGACTAGAGGGGTTGCAAGAGCCAGTAGAATTTAGTCTCGAAAGGTCGGTGGCGATGCACATTTTTTCTGTCTCAAAATAGAGTTAGAAAAATATTTATCGTGTGGTGGTTTCCATTCACTTTCAAATTGGACCCAACCACAAAACTCAAAAGGTATAAGCATTCTTTTAAGATAAGAATTATCTCATTTGATGGTTGTGTGAGAAAAAAATTGAAGGTAGAAGCTCAACTAGTCGTAATTATATCTAAGAACAATTTCTTTTTACTTTATGAAAGAAATTCAATCTGATAAGAAGGTGATAACTCAAATAACTCCAGGGACACTGGTATGGGATTGTCAACTCAATCATTGGATTTGTTGTGTAAACTTTGATAAAATAATTAAACAATTTAGACCACTTTTCAAGTAACATGATGTGGTTGTTGTGGTGGAGAATGAGAAAAATAGGTGGAGTCGTTAAAAGGGGGAATGAATCAAACAAGGAAGAGGGGAAATCGGGTATGGGTTTTATGAACTCACTTGTTGATTTATTTATTATTATTATTTCTTATTTAGCACAAATTTATCTTTTTATCATTTTCTTTCGTTCACTGGTTAATTTAAAATATATCATTAATATAGAATTTAATGTTTCAAAATTTTCATTTTTTTCATAAAAATAATTTAGAATCTAATTCGATCTCAATTACTGATTCAATTTATATTTATTATTTCAATCTTTATTTTTTTTATATAATTAAGTTAAATCTCAATTTTGAAAAATTCTGATGTTAAACAATGTTTCGAGGCATTTGTAGCTTAAGTGGTCACAATGCCATAAAAATACTATGTTGTATAAGAAAAACCATTGATACTAAATTTGTAACTATTGTTGTTAGTCATTTTTATTTGTCAGAGTAGGTTATTTTTAAGTACCAGACCATGTTAAATATTTGTAATCACTTTAATGGATCTTTTGAATAAGATTTTATATTTGGTTTACCTTTTACAAGAATTTTTTTAGTCATCCCCTCGTTCCTAGTGTGATGGAGTACAAAAACCAATTGTTTTCAAAGTTAGAAACCATACTTTTATTTGGAGTGATTAGTAGAATCTTCTTTTCTCAATTTGAGCTTAATTATAAAAATGAGGGGCATTCATATTGGAAGTAATAAGTTTTATATCACTTAAACCATTATAAACTTGCTTTATTTTGAAAAGATCTTTCCCTCTATTAACTATTCACTTTTTTTTGCTCAATATTAACTATTCACTTGAATCTTCTCCTAATAGGTGGTCTGAAATTAATTTTATATTCAAAATGGTTTCTTTTTTTTTTTCTACCTTTAATGTTTAGGACATATTCTTGAATTAATAAGCTACTCAAGAATTCATGTGTACAAATAAGCTAATTAAATTTAGAAGTTAAGCTTACATAATTGTTTTCACTACTCTTTCATGTGCTTTTTCCGCAACCATGTCTATTTGATTAACTATTGAAAGTACTCTTGTAAAATGTTATAATTTTTCACTTATTTTCATTTTCGGTACCTCAAATTCAATCTATAATGTTTGTAGTTGAGTATCTGTTACCCTTATGGATCATTCACACTTCTTTTCGTACCCTCCCAAATTGGTTTTGTTGTATGTTCATAATAGTGTCATCCATTGATTGAAATTAATAATTTTACCTTTAAATCATTCGGTTTTAGTTAGAGTTTTGGATTCTATTTATTCATTGGTGGGAAGTAGTGCGTTAATTAGTTCTCAATATTATTTGAATCTTATGTAATTTTTAGGGTGGTGTTGGTGGGTACTATCAATTGAATGTAATTTTTACCATATGTGAACGTGCTTGATATCATATAGCAAGGATGGATTGTCTTTGATCATGCCCTCAAATCCGGGCAAATGCAAATGAAGCTCCGCATTTGGGTAAAGGTGGGGCACGTTTTCCCTTTCCTTTAGCATGTTCGTGATTCAAACGAAATACTCTCTTCCTGTTTGTGATAGTTTAAGTTTTTCCTCTATACAAATCCAAGATCAAGCTATCAATATCACAGGAGAGGAGATTGAAGGATATTACCCAAATTGAGAGTTTGCGTAAAGAAACCCAATATGCTAAGTGATTGCTGCTGGAATGGTATTACCCAAAAATCCAAACATCGTGTGACTTCAATTTGTAGCCTAATTGCTTCTATTTATAGCCATAGATTACATCAAACTACCCGTTATCCCTCATTCTTATCTAATTGATTTACCCTTATCCAGATTTCCCCCTAATCCTAAATCTGTTAAACTTTCTTCAACTCTTACAATTTAAACTTTCCCGGAATGGAATCCGACAATCAAATTGCAATCCGGAAAATCTCAATTACAACCTCTGTTCAGCCAAATAAGATAAAATTTCCCCCTAATCCTAAATCTGTTAAACTTTCTTCAACTCTTACAATTTAAACTTTCCCGGAATGGAATCCGACAATCAAATTACAATCCGGAAAATCTCAATTACAACCTCTGTTGCAGCCAAATAAGATAAAATGCAAGGAAAATTTCAACTTTCCATACATCCAAACACCCAGAAGTGTTTGAGTGATCACCAGACGCCATGTTACTTCTTGTTTATTATCTTAATTCCTTTATTTATATAAATACTTGTAAGTTCGTATGTATGTATATATATATATATATAGATGGATGGAAGAAACAGCCAAAAAAAAAGTCTTAAATAAGACGAAGAAAGTGAGTATTTTTTGGTCAACAGGAAGCACATGTAATCCTCCCATGGCCATATTTGAAGGGCAACTTTCTTTTTTTTTTGCCTTGTTTGCTTGGAACACGACCATTGACTAGATGGAGCCGCCCCTCAGATCTAATTCGTGTATGTATCTTCCGAGTATGATTTGGCCGATGATATTCGTGCACGACATGGTAGATGTTAACTGATTTGACGTGGAATATTGTTTGGAATTGCCGGAGTTGGGCATACCGAGCCAACTAAAAAAAACCCACGTCTGATCTTTGTGGCTTGGCATTCACTTCGGAAACTACCATTTACACCTCATCCTTTCGTCATGCTTGGTGAAGTTCAACACAAAATGGATCCTTCTATAACGTCGGCATGCTTGTTAGGGTGACAAAATCGGTGAGGGTATTATTATTATTTGTTTTTTTTTTTTGCACAGGGTTAGAGTATTATTGACAAGCTCATATATGCTAACAAACAATTTGAGTAAGGCGGTTAAATTGTATAATAGCTTTCGCATGGTGATGTTCCCTAGGCCGATACTATCCTTCACAGCCCAATACAAAATATCAGGCCCAACTTCAAACCGGCTGGTTATTATCAACTTCAGGTAAATTTACCTGCAATCAATCAATCAGCAAAGAAAGAGGAGCTAAAACCCTAAGGAAGGTGCAAATGTCTAATGGTTCACTTCATTACAAAAATTTCTTTGAATTAAGCGGCTAATAAAATATTATGATGTGAATTAAATTAAATAAAAAATTGTAGATAAATTCATGAAAATATAAAATTTTGCACATTATTTAGGATTTCCACCAAAAAGAAATTTATTCATATCCTACCTAAAGGCTGCTCACCTGTCTCGACAGCTAATCTCATGGAAACACGTCTCTAAATATTTCTCCAATCAAATTGAGTCAAACGTATACTAAAGAAGCTTGGCCTTTGAAGCTATTGAGTCAAACGGTCTGTCATACGAAATCAAGGCATTAAAATCGAATTTTGATCAGGTAAAGCTTGGTGCAGTGATGAGGATTAAGGCCACTTTAGGATTAAAAAGCCTTTCAGAACAGCAATTTTGCGGAGGGAGATGAGGATTTAGGGTTTTCCTTGAGGGAGATAGTTGAAAAAAAATACTCGAGAGAATGAAAAATATGTGCTAATTCATATTTCAATAAAAAATACCCATTTGAGCTAAAATTCTTCCTACTTAAACTTCATTTATTTATAACGTTTGCAATCCAACTTATGTTTCTTGACATTTATTCGTAGAATTGTTTTAATACGCAAAAATTCTCCTATTAATTACAAATGATCATGTATCTTATTTATTTAATTATATTAATTAAAAATAATATCACTAATATTTATTTTTAATAAGTAAATAATAATATATACTATGAATTATATTATTAAATATTATCTAAATTAAATATTATTTGAGATAATAAATAAATAAAAGATAATAATATTTAAAACATTATTAATTTAATAAATATATATGTAATTATCCACTAAATTTAAAAACTCGCTTAAAATTAATATTAATTGATTAATAAAATTCGAGTATGAGAATTGATAATTGATAATTTTCTCTATAAATAGAGTATATAATTACTAAAATAGTGATAACAAAATAAAAAATCGAGAGAAAATATAAATTTGGTAAACACTCTATTAAACTAAAAAATTCTCTAAATTTTCTCAAATTTTTTATCTTAATATAAGATCGGAATATCTAACCAAACTTGTTGGGTTAAGCTATTACGCATCAGTGATATGCAATCATTGGTAAGTGAAAGCTCGAGTAACCCTTTGATAACATACTATACAAGTCTAACTGAGATTAATGATATCAAACACTCCTTTCAAACTGCATAAACAACATTTGATCAAGTTCGTGTGAATATCGATGTTGTCATGTTTCTACTATTTCGGCAAGGGTCGATTTCAACTAAAAAATAATTAAAATAATTATTTAACATTTGTTGAAATTATTATAGAGAGTATACTTATTTTCATCTAAATTAATAAATTTTAATTTTTCCATATTTTATTTTTCGTATTCACAATCGATAAAATTTTGAGAGCACGAAATTTGTTTGATACAAATTTCTATCACTCTCAGTGGAATATTCTTTACATCTAATCTATTTGTTCTAGTTGTTCTATAAGAATTCGATAGCCTTAAAAAAGCTCGTTATCACTTCATACAAGAAAATGAATGAGGTTGTTGATACCTCTACTCGTGTACATGATATCAATGTGATCATTCTCCTACCAACCTCATTGTTCCTACTATTATAAAGGCTCACTCGAAGTCTCAAAAAAAGTTCTGCACAAGGAAAAGGATTGGTGAAATAATGGCACAAAAGTTGATTATCATAAAGACAAATCTTGTATATGGGTAGTCCATTCCTAATTCCATTGCGACAGTAACGTGATATCTTATTGTCAATATCTCAACTCTCCTTGGTAAGAAGTTGATGCACCGATTCTTGAGCGTAGATCATGAGGATCTTAAAGACACATTGGTTAAAAACATGCAATTGTTTAATGCTCGTGAATGTTCATGATCTCATGCACCTTAGAAGTTACTTGTAGAGGTAGAAAACTCCAACAATAGTAGCATGTTACTTATAATGATAAACATCACATCTCTAGAAGAACATGTGTACATCCTAGAAAGGACACCTAGGATTTCATCAAAAACGATTCAAGAAAAAAAAAAACTCTTAAATTGCCTAATTGATAAATAAAGTATAGAGTATGGAGGACGCACAACAAGTTGGGCACGTACCTATTACACCCACTCATCCATATGAAGTTGTGGTTAAAGCATCAAGGTTGTCAAGAGTTGCTAAGTCATCATGTGAAATCCTCATCCAACAGAAGTGTCGAGGTGGACATTGCAGGTAAAAAGTATGTGACTATAATGAAAACAATTTAAGTCACCTCAAACGGCACGATCCCTGCCGATCAACTATAAGACTTCATAAAAAATGCCATGAGAGACCAGGTTCATGCAAGCATATCGTCATTATCTTATTACACAAAATCATACTCACGTAGGATTGAACTACTCACGATGTACTATAATTATCAACCTCTAAAGTTCCAATAGTTGGATAGAAAGGGAAACCCTAGACAACATATTGCTCATTTTATTGAAACTTGCAACACTACAAGGATGAAAGTTGATTTACTAGTGAAGTAGTTTGTATGAACCTTGAAGGGCAATGCCTTTGACTCGATTGATAGTTGGGACCTGCTGAACATGAGTTACTCAATCAATTTTACAACACTAAGTGTACTATAAGTACGATCGAATTTACTAGTGTACATCAACTAAAAGATGAGTCTCTTACATACTAAAACTAGATATGGAGGAACTTATGTCTTAAGTGTAAAGATAATTTGTCAAGTGGCCTTTACAATTGACATGTGCATACACAACATGAATTATGGAATTACCATATATATTTTAGGGAATCAAGCCGCAAACATTTGAAGAGCTTGTAACAGAGCTTATGACACAGAGCTAAGCATCAAGGTGAGCGTCACACATGTACCGCCCATCTATAAACCTCTAAAGATAAAAGATTATGTGAACAAATGAGTAAAATCATCATTTAGGTTAGACAATAAATAAACACTGAAAATAAATATGATGCATGCTACCCTCTATACAAAGAAATGAGAAGAGAACCTCCAACATTCACTCCAAAGCAACAAATGAGGCCATCCCTAGATGAGCGACAAAGCAAGACGTACCCGTTCCCAAACTCGAACCTGTTTGAAATGCTCAAACACTTACTTGAATTAAAACTCATCAATTTGCTGCCAATAAATCATCTAAACTAGGTTGGGTAGATTGATCACACAAGCTATCACAAATATCATTGCCTCATAAGCCATCCCTTAAAAAGTGTTTTGTCCTTGAAAAGAAGATAATGGACTTAGCACGCCAGGGGAAAAGTGTGTTTGATGATGAGGTTGTGATAAACAATGTGGTGGGGGCAAGTGAAGAGGTCATTCCCTTGACAATCACTTTGGGAAGTCTTGCATTAGTGTCAGTAAATACTACATGCGCATACCCATTGCGTGTCATGAGGGTAATATAAAATAATTAGTACAAGTACATGCACATATAATTTTTTATGTGCTTGTTAAAATCACACTAATGGAGAATAAGATGTGTGTTGGACCCTAGTTACAACGCATATCAAAATGAGGAAAAAACATCTCACACAAACATGGTAGGCATAAAAATCACATATTCTCTAGCGCGTATAAGAGTAAGAACATTCTTCAAATAATACATCACAGGGTCCCCAAAAGGATAAGAGCGTGATCAAAGGAAATTGAAAAAATGGATAGGGTTGTGTCAAAGAAATTATTTGAATGGGTGGATGAGGATAAAAGTCATTTTCAATAGAATGTGAGAATCTTGATTACGCTATGGGACTTTCTTACGAATAAACTTTGGAACATTATTTCAACACTAACATCATGTAATCAAACTACTAGAGATGATGAACAACAAAGGATTCAAGTGTCAATGAGACTTTTGGTGATGTGGCTCTAATCAACTACTTTGAGTTAATAACATTCACTGACAAGGATCTTGCACTAAGAGCATAAATACATAAATGTCTGCTCTTCATAGTGGGATATGTTGGTGATCATTGTTTGAATCAAACATTGATAGATGACAGTTTGACAGTGAACATCATGCTTGTAAAAGTTATGAAAAGCCTCGGCATAGCAAGTGACAACCTCCAAGAAAGTCGATTGATGATTCAGTGTTTCAACCAAGGGGAGTAGTGGGCTGTCAACAAAAAGAAGATTGACTTGCTAATAGGTGACATGAAATCAAGTCTCATCTTATATGTCATTGATTTTAAGATAACATACAACATGCTCCTTGATCATCCTTAGATACATGAACATGGTGTAGTTCCTTCTACCATTCACCAATGTTTTAAGTATGTAGAAAATGTGTCTTAAAAGATAATTTTGAAGGATTAAAAACCATTCACTAAAACCGAAACACATTTTGTTGATGCTAAATTTTATGTGCGAAAGGAAGAGGTGCAATACAATCCTCCTAGAAAAGGTAAAGATGTAGTAAATCTGTTTGATCTAGTAGTTAACCTCAAAGGCGTTGAATGAATGATCAAAGAGTCATCAACTGGTAATGTAGGTCATGACAAAAAATGTCATGAGGTTGTTAAGAAATTGAACTTGTCTTGCAATATGTCTCCAAAGCCCAAGGAAAAAGCGAATCATCATTTGTTAGTGGTAAAGAGTTGAAAGCTGTAGGGTTAGAACATTTGAATCTTTGAGTGAGGAAGATTAAGGTAGTTAAACAAACCAGACTTACATTACCTAGGTTTCAAAATTCTTTCCAAGGTCTGGTTGATGCACATAAATTATTGTCGACAAAAATATGATGGATACAATACCAATGCCTACAAGTTGTTGGTAAGAGTGGGGTACTGTAAACCCCGTCCCTTTATAGATAAAAAAAACTAGAAAAAGAACCGATCATTTTAAAAAAGAAAACCGAGTCGGTTCACAAACCATAACCCATAAATAAAGGGAAAATGAGAAAATTGACAAATCCCAAATGACTCAAAGAGTTATAAAATTATGGAAAAGAACCTTGGGACAAATGGGAATAAAAAACTAGATTGGTTCAAGGTGAATAGGACCTGAACCGGATAGAACCAAATTGAATCGGATTGAACCATACTTGAATCGATTTCTAAATTCATTTTTCTTGGTGGCTTAAAATATTAAAATTGGGAAATTAAAGCTGCCATTTGAGAGAGAATGAATTTTGATTAATTTAGAAAATTTTAATTTTGAGAAAACCGGTCAAATCGAGCCTAAACCAACAAATTTTTGCCATTGAACCCAGTCGAACCGGTCTGGTATGATTCGGAACAGTGTCATCTTCTTCCTCAGGATGACAACATTGTTAATAAATGCAGAAAACATCCTTCTCCAGCGAAGATGTAATTGCTTCGATCAGGCCATTTTCGTGCAAGGATAAGCTCGACAAAAATGGAAAGTGGTCAGGCAGAAGGTTTTTGAGCTCCTTATATAAAGAGCTCATCTCCATTCATCCTTCCCATACATCAAATCGCCATTCTCTCTCAACTACTCCATTTTTCATTGAAGCACAAATGAGAGCTCATACTTGGGCTATTTTCTTAGCCTCAGAAGGCAAGGTAGGTCCTATAGACTCAGGGAGAAGTCAGCTACCTTGCAATAGTTTCCTTTTAACCAGAGGACTGCTGGAGAAGCGCCGGTAGAATCAAACAGTGAAGTAGCTTCAAAGGACCGAAGCTACCCTATTTTGGTCAAGCTGAATTCAACCAAATTCAGCCCTCCTCCGGCCAAACCAAGCCTCCCCAAAATCCTTACACGACCTCAATAGAGCTGAAAGGTAAGCTAATTCAGCCTTCCTCAGCCATTGTAGATCGGGGTTAGAGAGAGAAAGTGTCAAATTTCACTGATTAAATTCACCCTCAATTTGACTTCAATTATAGCGATTCTTGATCCTAGAAGAAATCTCAGAACAAGAGCTACCTTCCCCGATTGAGAGCTTGGACTGCCACACATCCGACGGTAAGCTTTCGAAGCTTTCTCTCTATAGGAACAATTTTTCGACAAAGCTCCATTTGAGCTCGTTTTAGACTCAAATCATGCAATTCAAATCTCAATTGAATCATATGGAAGAGTAGGAACTGATCCATACCTTCAATTGGAACAATTAACCCCGATTGAATGACAAATTTGAAGAAATCAAATTCGATCAATTTGAAGGGGAGAAATTTGGGGATTTCAAAAAATTGAGGAACCTATCTACAATTTCCAAAAATTGAAGGCCAATTGGCCATGAGAAAGACGTTGGGGGACCAATTGGTCAATTTTTGGAACAATTGGGGCCAAATTGCTATTTTTGGAAAGTAGGGGCAAAATTGTAATTTTTGAAAAGTTGGGGACCAATTTAGAAATTTGGAAAACTTGAGTCCCTTATACAATTTTGAGTAAATTGAGGACCCAACGATAATTTTGGAAGCCTTGGGACTCAATTTGGGAAAAAGTTGGCATTAGAGACCTAAAGCTAAGGAAAATGAACTTTAGGGACCCAAGTGTAATTGATTAACAATTTTGAGCCTAGTCGCTCATATGTGAAAAAATGATGGTTTTCATGCCAAAGCTTAATTGATAAAGATGACCAAATCGTGTAGGGACACGAGACAATAATGCCAGCAAGAAAAAGCTAGCGTTGATTTATAACTCGACGGGAGACGAACACGTCACAGTCATCAGATGAGTGGGATTATCTAACTTCATAGCTAGCTGGGATGAGTAGTACTATCTTTAACTGATAAAACATACTTACTAGTGTTAAGTAGAGATAATCATACCCGGTTTGTAAACCCCGTCCTTTAGTAATGAGAAAATCAGGGAAAGGACCGATCAATTTGAATCTTTAAACCGAATTGGTCTAAAAACCCGATTGTTAGGGGACAAGCAAATTTGAAAATTTCTAACTCACATGTGACTCAAAAAGGTTCATAAACTTGGGCAAAAAAACCCTAGGACAGAATGAGGAAGAAAGACCAAAGCAGTTCAATAGAACTGGATCTGAACCGGATAAAACCGGTTTATGAACCGAGTTGTTTCATTGAACCAAAACCGATAGAGAATGGGTAAACCAAGGCGCTTATGGATCCCTTGAGATTTAAAGAGGTTTATAATCCTTGGGAAGGAACCTTAGTACAATGTGGGAGAGAAAAACCAGATCAGTTCGGATTCGGTTCACCCGAATTGGATTAAACCGATTTAAGAACCGAGCCAATTTATGAATCGGAATCGATTAAGAGATGGTAAAATGAAAATGTTATGGACCCTAAGTGACCCAAGGAGTCACAAAAGACATGAAAATGGACTTGTGAAGGAACTAGGGATGACAACCAAACCAGTTCAGGTGAATCGGATCCGAACCGGTTCGGACCTGTTTGAACCAATATTGAACCGGATCATAAATTAATTTTTCTAGGTGGCTTAAATAATTCAAATTTTAGATTTGAGGCCATTATTGGATAGAAAATGAATTTAGATAATTTAGAAATTTTTAGAGTTGAAAAACTCGGTCGAATGAGGGGTGAATCGGCCGATTTAAGCTTTGAACCCGGTTAGGTCCGGTTTGGAAAATTTTTTGGGATTTTGGGGGCAAAATTTACCATTTTTGTAAAAGAAGGGAAAAATGGTAATTTTGGTAAAATTGAGGGACCAAATTGAAAATTTGGGAAAATTAAACCCCTTTTCATGGAATTTAATATATTGAGGTCCCAAGATAAATTTTAAAAGTTTTGGGACTCAATTTGAGGAAAAACCAGGCAATATGGACTTAAAGTTGAAGAAAAATAACTTTAAGGACGTAATTGCAAATATATATAAAGTTGAATTTTCTCATTCATTGGAACGAATGAGGGCTATTAGGTCAAATAATAATGAACAACTATGTTTATTTCATGTAGGAGAACGAGACATCGAGAACGCCAGTTGAGGTCCAGCGTTCAAGGGATGGAACTCGACTAAGTGGAATTTCACTGCACGATTAGGTGAGTGGGATTTTATGTCATACTCGGTTTGAGATTATAAGCACATCAAAATGAAAAGCCACTACTATGTGGTATTTTAAACATCACAACTTAGAATTGTGAAGTGAAAACTATGCGAAAAAACTACTTACCGATTGTAAGTAGATCATACCCGGTTAGTATGATGAAACTTCCTCGATGGAAGTTGAAAACCCATTCATCGGTTATGAACGGAGATGTCCTTATATCGGATCAATATAATGGACAGTGAAAACGCTGGTGCCCTATTTTGGCTGAGCTGAAATTGGCCAAATCAAACCCTCCTCAAGCCAAACTGAGCTCTCTCAACACCTCCATAGCCCTCCAATAGCCGAATTAGAGCTGAAAGAAAAGCCAATTCAGCTACCCTCTGTAATTTCCAATCGGTGCTAGAGAGAACCGGTAGAACTTCGATGATGAAATTCTCACTCATTTCAGTATCAATTGATCCAATTCTTGATCCTAGGAGTAACCTCAGAACACAAGCTATTTGCCCAGATCAAAAGCTCGAAATGCCGCGCCTCCGACAGTAAGCTTCCGAAGCTTTCTCTTTCTAAGTCCAGTTTTCGAGCAAATCTCTGTTTGAGCTCATTCCAGCACCAAATTATGCAATTCAAAGTGCAATTGAATCGTATGAAGGTGTAGAAACTTTAATTTAACTTCAATTTCAACAATTAAACTCATTTGATCGGTCAATTTGATGAAATCAAATTCAGCAGAGTTAGAAGGTTGAAATTGGGGGAAATTTGGAAAATTCAAAAATTAGAGGGACCAAAGTGCAATTATATAAAATTGAGGACCAATTGGGCATGATAAAGATGTTGAAGGATCAATTGATCAATTTTGGAATTTTTGGGCAAAACTTACCATTTTTGTAAAGAAAGGACAAAATGGTAATTTTGGAATAGTTGGGGGACCAAATTAGAAATTTGGAAAATTGAACCCCTTTTTGTGAATATGAATAAATTGAAGTCCTAAGGTAAATTTTATAAGTTTTAGGACTCAATTTGAAGAAAAACCAACATTAGGGACTTAAAGTCAAAGAAAAATAACTTTAGGTACCTAATTGCAAATAATGGAAAAAGTTGGATTTCTCATTCATTTGGGATGACTAAGGGTTATTATGCCAAAGAATAATGAACAAGAATGCTCGTATCATGTAGGAACACGAAGTACCGAGAACGCCAGCTAAGACGAGTTCGAGTAAGGATAACAAGCCAACTAAGAGGAATTTCACTACACTATCTGTTGAGTGGGATTTTTATATCATACCCGGTTGGGATGATAAGTACCTCGGAAATAAAAACTAACTGCTAAGTGGCATTTTAAATATCACACCTGAGAGGAGTAATGTGAAAATGACAGGGAAAAACTACTTACCAGTTGTAAGTAGATCATACCCAGTTGGTATTATGAAACTTCCTTGAATGAAGTGGAAAAGCTGTTCATCGATTATGAGTAGAGATGTCCTCATACTCAGTTGGTATGATGGACAATTAAAAATATATTTTTGTCAGAAGTGTTCTCCCCTAACTATATGCCACTGCTTAAATAATTTGGGAGAGCTTCTTGATGGGAGCTCAAACAGCTCTATTAGGCCAGAGGCCTCGGTTTTGGAACTTGGGGGCTGATGTGCCCGGTTTTGAAAATCTCAAACAGTATGCCATAGGCCGGTTGGCACGAGCAAGAGCTCGTAAACAAACATGAATTATATGTCATGAAAACTTAAGTAATTGAATTGTTTGGCCATGGTACCAAGACAGGACTGACATATTCAATCAATTAGCAGCATTGCGACATGATAAGTCTCTGGACTAGTCTAGACAAATAGTTGCAGGTTGAGTTGAGGGTTGGGGTCGTTGGACCAGCGGCACCACAGATTTATGGCATCATGTGAAAATTGATGTTGTGCATGCATTGTGTTTACGGGTCCTTCGAGATGCCAAAGAGAGGTAGTGATGTGTCCTAGGGCCCTGGACGACCTAGTGGATATAAGGGTAGTTAGTCGTACCATGAGGCCTTGTGAAGCTCGACGTAGCTTCAAGTGCACGAGATCGGGGTGGGGTTAGTATGAGGTCTTTGTCCTCATACGAACACAGAGAATTGTTACAAGATTGAGGGTTTGATGTTGCAAACATCCACTCATTCTCAAGGTAGAAGTGGACGTGCTTCTATTTAGGTGGCCGGTAAAGTCGCTTCGACGCCACAAGTGGGTTTAGTGGATGTACTAGCCTACGATTGTGTATTTGACCTTCATGATGAAGGATGTGTGTTGGGTGACAACACACCATGGGTAATAAGAAATGGTGGTAAAAATAAAAAATTTATATGCGAGGTTTTTAAAAGAAAATAAGGAGTCTCGCAGACTCCAAAACAAATATTTTTCCTAAAAAAGTAAATTTAGAAAACTCATTCACTGAGTTGTTGTACTTACCCCTCCCTTATATCCCTTTCAGTAAATCCCGGAAAAACCTATCCCAAGGACTATCAACTAATACGCTTGTGAGATAGGTATGATCAGTTTAAAAATTTATGTAGTTTTGATCTATGTTATTACAGGAAAGGTGCAGGTTTAAAGGATGACTTACTCTTCACGGTTTATAAACAAGGGGCAACCCTTAGTAAACCGGGAGAGTGACGGGTTGAACACAGGGATCCGACTAAATCGGGTCGGAGCATGATAACTTGAGTGGTATGAGAGCTTGTTTACTCGAATACATAATCAAAACTAGAAAATATAGTAACTAATGGGATTGATCTTAAAATTTTTAGATGGCTCCCAGGAGAGAAACCAATAAAACTAGGAATGACTCTACTCAATACCCTGTTCTAGTAGGAAGACAACCCTAGAAGTATCCCAATGCATAAGGCATGGTAGAGGTCTCAAAAGACTAAATGAGTAAGTATCCAAGAGGATGGTTCTAGGACCTATTGAGGTCATAACTCTAAGTACGAAGGAAGCCAAGCATGAAGCCATAAACGCCAGCAAAGGGTGTATAACCTTACCTAGGAGGATTCTTATCAGGAATCTCGTAGCTCGCTATTTATTTTGTGACCACTTTATGTAATATGGCTAAAACCCTCCAACATATTGTACTACTCTATTAATAAAATACTCCCAATTCCTAAAAACCCTATCTCTTAAAGGATGTAATCTTACTAGGAAGATGGCCCCAAGGAAAGTAACCAAACAAAACTGCGATTCCCTAGACACCACGGAGATCAAGGATAAAGGAATAAATCAAGGAGATTATTAGGCAAAGAAAACATGACAAGAAAACTGTCATGGTAAGGAGTCTAAAAGAACTCTTGGAGTAACATCTGGGTAAGGAGACAACCCATTACAAGGTACATGAAGTGAAGGACTATCCCACACCACTAGGATTTGGAACAATACTTTTCAAGAATGATGCCCTCACAGCTATAGGAAATCCGAAAGGATACCATTCCAAGAAACTCGACTCCAGCTCATAATTTCAACCACAGAAAGAAGGAAGCTCTTCAAGATTTTACCAAAGTGGCAGGAATTAAAAGGGCTAAAGGTAGGACCTCAATAAAACCACAAACAGAACAAAAGGTAACTAAAGAGAATTCTCCCTTAAAGAAGAAATTTCCAACAGTTTTGGAGCAAAAAAGGGAGTGCATTTACAAGAGAAGATAAGTCGAGCATTTGATGACAAATGGGATGTCTTGAGATTGCATGTACAACTTCCTTTGGAAAAAGCAGAGAAGTCAAATTAGAGTTTTGAACCAACATAGCAGAAGTAAGCAAATCGTAACAATAAGATAGTCAAGGAGAATGAATGACACCCTAAGGAGGACCAGGAAGTAGTAAGGAATACACCCTAAAAAGGGTAATAAAAGGGTCATTAGGGACAAAAAAACTCAAGAGACAACTGTCTCAAGAGAATTAGACAAGGTGAATAGTATAGGCGAGGCAGGTAATGAACTAACCCTCGTGAGGGCCATAGATTAAGCTCTAGTAAAGAAAGGTAAGATGGGAAGGCCAAACATTTAGAAAAGAAGATAGAGGAAATCCTTAAGGAGATCAATAGTCAAGACCAAATTGACGACCAAACTCAAAGCCAGAAAAAGATTAAGTAAGCCTCGCACAAAGAGGTCTAGAAACAAATCATGCCTGAACATTTCCCAAGAAAGAATGAGTGGACTATCCATAATAAGGTAATGAAGGAAACAATGTCCGAGAAATGTTGGGAAAGTAAGCCCTCCAATAGAGATGTAGTTAAGGAGGAATAACCACAATTGGTAAGACAGATCATAGTCCACACGCGCATATGAAGCTTCAAGAGTGGACAGTTGAACATAGTGTGGAATGTACGGAATAAAACTGATAATCAGAAGTATCTCAAGTAAGGAATAAGGGATGAAACAGAAGTTGTGGATAAAGAAGCATCCAAAGCAGACAAATGCCCTAACATAGATAGGGGTGCGAAGAAAGGGAGAAAAAACCCTACAAGGAATTATAAGAAGGTTGAGCATGTAGCTCCTAAGATGAACATCTCTATTTTGAGGGACATAGTAGAGAACAAAACCGAAAGAAGGGAACCTTCCCAAGCAAAGGAATCGATAAATAGATCGAAAATGATTATTTTAAAATGAAGAGTCATGAAATGATTACAAGTGAGTAAAAGTGGATTAAGGAATAAGGAAAAAAAATCCTTGGATAAAGAATGTCAAGGACTTAAGAAGGAAAGAATCCTAGCTAGTAGCAATGCGACCTGACAGGTCTCTGGCTAGTCTAGACAAACAGCTTCAGGTTGATTTGAGGGTCAAGGCCATTGGACCAGTGACACCACAGATTATATGGCATCATGTGAAAATTGATATTGTGCATGCACTTTGTTTACGGGACCTTCAAGACACCCAAGAGGGGTAGTGATGTGTCCTAGGGCCCTGGACGACCTGGTGGATATAAGGGCAGTAAGTCGTACCAGGAGGCCTTGCGAAGCTCGATGTAGCTTCAAGCGCACGAGACCAGGTGGGGTCAAGATGAGGTCTCTGTCCTCATACGGACATGAAAAATTGTTATGGGATTGAGGGTCGGATGTTGCAAACATCTACTCATTCTCAAGGTAGAAGTGGATGTGCTTCTATCTAGGTGGCTGGTAAAGTCACTCCAACGCCATAAGTGGATTTAGTGGACGTACTGGCCTACAATTGTGTGTTTGACCCTCATGATGAAGAATGTGTGTTGGGTGATAATAGACCATGGTTAATAAGAAATGGTGGTAAAAACCAAAATTTGATATGAAAGGTTTTTAAAAGAAAATAAGGTGTATGGAACACTCCAAAACAAATATTTTACCTAAAAAAGTAAATTTTGAAAACCCATTCACTGAGTTGTTGTACTCACCCCTCCCTTATATCCCTTTCAGGAAATCCCAGAAAAACCTACCCCAAGGACCATCAACTAATACGCTTGTGAGACAGGTATGATCAATTTAAAAATTTATGCATTTTTTATTTATGTTATTCTAGGAAAGGTGCAGGTTTAAAGGATGCCTTACTCTTCATGGTTTATAAACAAGGGGCAACCCTTAGTAAACCGGAAGAGTGGCGGATTGATCATGAGGATCCGACAAAATTGAATCGGGGCGTGACAGGTTCAATGTTTGAAATGACGAGGGAAACAAAGGGAAGATGATTCCAATAATGAATGGTGGCAATTAACCGAGTTTTGGGGTTCAATTAGATGAAATTATGATTCGGGGACCAAATTACAATTTTGGAGAAATTGGGCAATTTGGGGATTTTTGGAAAATTGGGGGTCGACTTGTAATTTAAGGAAAATTGGGGCATTTTCATGAAATTAACCTCCAATTGGGGCCCAATTGGGCAATTAGATCAAATGGAGGGCCAATTGGCAATTTTTGAATGTTCAAGGAACAATTTGGCAATTTTGGGAAAATTGAGTACCAATTGATAATTTTGGAAAAGTTAAGGACCTATGAGGGATAATTGGAAGTACGAGGGACTTAATTAAGAATAAGTTGAAAATTAGGGGCCTAAAGTCAAAATTTATGAACTTTAGGGACCTAATTGCAATAATGCATAAATCAAGGACCAATATGCAAATATATGGAAGTAAGAGGTCTTTTATGCCAAATCATCCTTATGCGAATACTCGAACCATGTAGGGACTGGTCATACGAGTACGGGTGCCAAGGAGCACATTGGATATTGGAATTCAGCTAGGACGAATTCATCACGGTACTGGGTTAGTGAGATTTTCAGCGTCACACCCAGTTGAGGGTGATGAGAACTGTTTTTAAGTTTGAAAATCAATTTTCCAGGAATGGTCTCCCCTTACTGTGTGAAACTACATAAACATTTTAGCAGACGTTACTGATGGGAGCTAGAATTGCTCTAACAGGCTCGAGGCCTCGGATTTCAAAATCATATGGCTGAATGCCTAGTTTAGGAAAAAAAAACTCATGAAGTGGGTCCAGGGCCAGTGTGCACGGGTTAGAATCCATAGACAAACATGATGATAATAATAATGAAAAATCTCATAAAACTAGAAATGTTGTATGACTTACCACGGTGCCAAGACAAGACTGATAAGGCTCGATGGGCTAGTGGCAGTGCTCCGGGACTAGGTCGATTGTCGGGGTCGTTGGACCGTTGGCACCAAAGATCATGGTTAATGATTCAAAACTGTTGTTACACATGCATGAGGATCTGGGAGCATCTAGACGTCTAAGAGGGGTAGTCGATTTGTCCCAAGGGTTGCTGGACGACCTGGATGCAATAAAGACAGGTTTGTCATGTTAGTTAGACAAGAAGCCAGAGAGCTTCCTGTGCACTAAAATCGAGGCAGTAGGGGAAATGAGATCTCGTCCCAAAAAGCGGACATGATGAAATGATTAGGGTTTGAGGGTCGAACATATGATTTCCACTCAAACTCTGGGTAGAGACTGTTAACCTCTACTCGGGTGGACGGTAAAGGCACTCTTGTCCACAAGTGGATCAGTCAGGGTGTCATGCCCCAACCCGGTTTGGCCAGATACCCATGATCAACCCGCCACTCTCCTGGTTTATTAAGGGTTTTCCCCTTCTTTAAACCGTGAGGAGTAAGGCGTCCTTTAAACCAGTACGTTTCCTGGAATAACATTAATCAAAACTACATGAAATTTAAACTTAACATACATGTCTTACAAGTGTAGTTAACTAGAAGTCTTTGGATAGGTTTGCCCTTCGTTACCTGAAAAGGGCTATAAGGGAGGGGTGAGTTCAACGACTTAGTGAATGGGTGTTTAAAACTTCACTTTTAGAAAAATAGTTTGAATTGGAGTGTGCAAAACTCCTTACTTTCTTTAAGACATTTCATCATAAAACATTTCGGTTTTCAAAACCATTATTCCTCATTAACCACATTCAGTGTGTTTAACATTCAACACATGTCATTCATCATGAAGGGATCACACATTCGCAGGGGAACACATCCACTGCACCCATTTGTGGCGTTGGAGCGACTTTACCGGCCACCTAGATAGAAGTGTGTCCACTTCTACCCTAAGAATGAGTGGTTGTACACAACATCTGACCCTCAATCCCATAAAGAAACCCCATGTCCGTATGAGGATAGAGACCTCATCTCGACCCCACCCGGTCTTATGCGCATGAAGTTATGTCAAGCTTCCCTGATTGTTGGCATGACAAATTGCCCTTATCTTCACCATGTCTTCCGGTAGCACCTAGGACGCATCACTACCCCTCTTAGGCGTCTTGAAGGTCTCGAACCTTAGTGCATGCACAAAACAATAGTTTTCCTCATAAGCCATTTAATCTTTAGTGCCACTGGTCAAACGGCCCTGACCCTCAACTCGACCTACAGCTATTTGTCTCAACTGGTCCGTCGACCTATCTTGTTGCACTACCGCCAGTCCATCGAGTATGTCGGTCCTGTCTTGGTACCATGGCCAAACATATCATTCATTTAAAGTTTTCATGGCTTAAACTCATGTTTGTTTATGAGCTCCTGCTCATGACAATTGGCCTTGGGCCCACTATACGAGATTTTCAAAATTAGGCATTCTAGCCCCCAAGTTCCAAAATCGAGGCCTTTGGCATATCTAAGCTATTCGAGCTCCTGTCAAGAATGTCTCCCAAAAAGTTTAAGCAGTGGCACACAGTTAGGGGAGAGCACTTCTGACAAAAAAAATCTTTCAGTTGTCCATTACACTAACTGGGATGTGAGGACATCTCCGCACATAATCGATGAACGGGTTTTCTACTTCATTCTAGAAAGTTCATCATACCAGCTGGGTATGATCTACTTACAACCGTTAAATAGTTTTTCCATGTGTTTTCTCACATCACCCCATCCAGGTGTGATGTTAAAATCCTACATTTATAGCATATTTTCATTTTCGATGTGATTATCATCCCAACCGTGTATGATATAAAAATCCCACTCACCCATGAATGTCGTGAATCCTTCTTAACTAGCTTTTTGTCTCCTCGCGAGCTTGTCTTAGCTGACGTTCCTGGTACTTCACGTTCCTACATGATATGAACATCCTTTTTCATTATACTTTGGCTTGATAGCCTTCGTTCATCACAAATGAATAAAATACCCAACTTTTCCATTAATTACAATTAGGTCCCTAAAGTTCTTTTTCTTTATCTTTAGGTTCCTAATGCCGATTTTTCCCAAAATTGAGTCCCAAAACTTCAAAAATTTACTTTGGCACCTCAATTTATTCAAAATTACAAAAGGGGTTTCAGTTTCCCAAATTCCCAATTAGGTCCCCAACTTTTCCAAAATTACCATTTTGCCCCTACTTTACAAAAATGGTAAAATTGACCCCAATAAATCCAAAAATTGACCAATTGATCCTCCAACATATTTTTCATGCCCAATTGGCCCTCAAGTTTAGAAAATTGCACTTTAGTCCCTCGAATTTTCGAAATCCCCAAATTTACCTCAATCTTTCCACAATTTTAACCTTTCAACCTGACTGAATTTAATTTCATCAAATTGTTGAGATTGAAGGTGGATTTGAGTTCCTACACATCTATATGATTCAATTGCACTTTGAATCACATGAATTGATGTCGAAATGAGCTCAAATGGACCTTCGCCAGAAATTTGGACTTAGAGAGAGAAAGCTTCAAAAGCTTATTGTCGGGGTGCGGTGGTCCGAGCTTTCGATCTAGGCAGATAGCTCTTGTCCTGAGGTTCCTCCTAGAATCAATAATCACATCAATTGATGCCAAATTGAGGGAGAATTTGGTTAGTAAAATTTCATCGGTTCTCTCTCTAGCACTGGTCGGAAATTACAGAGGGTAGCCAAATTGGCTTACCATTCAGCTCTAATTCAGCTATATGATGGTTGTGGAAGTGTTGGGAGGGCTTGGTTTGGCTTGAGCAGGACTCAAATTGGTCGTTTTCAACTTGGCCGAAATAGGGCAGTTTCGATCCGCTGGAGCTACTTCACTGTTCTTTCATGTCGGCGTTTCTCCGGTGACCCTCGGAGCAAATTGAGACTACCGTTGGGTAGCTAACTTCACCCTGAATCTAATGGACCTGATATCACCTTCTTTGGCTCAAAAAAATGCCCAAGTCGGAGCTCTGGTTCAAATTTCACTAGAAAATGGAACAGTAGGGAAAGAGTGGAGTTTTCAGGTATGTGGATGATGAATGAGGAGAGGCTCTTTATATAGAAAGCTCGCGGACTTCTTGGCCATCCGATTGGCGCCTTAATAACAGTTATTCAATGCCTGAAACTCCCTGGCCTGAGACTTTTTATCTTTGCTGACGCTACTTGATTTTTCGGCGAGTGAACAGTGTTATCATCTCAAGGAAGAAAACGACACTATTACAAACCGGACTGTACCGGTCTAAACCGGGGTCAATGCTTAAACCGACCGGTTCAGGCCCGATTCGACTGAGTTTTTCAAAATTAAAAATTTGTTAATTCATCTAAATTCATTATCTATCAAATGGTGGCCTCAATTCTCCAATTTGAATTTTTTTAAGCCATCTAGAAAAATGAATTTAGAAACTGGTTCAAGTCCGGTTCAGCTGAACCGGTTTAGTTTTCACCTCCAATTCATCATAAAGTCATTTCTCATGACTTTTGTGATTGTTTAGGTCACTCAGAATCCATAAATTTCTTGATTTACCCTTTCTCTATCGATTGGGATTCGTGAACCGGTTCGGTTTTCTCACTCGGGTTGACCAGTTTTTTCCCGGTTTTCTCATCCTAAAGGAGTGAGGTTTGCATTGGGACTGTTATACGAACGTGTGATCCATTTCTATGTTACAAAAGGGCGTGTGAATGTTTGTTGAAGCGCCTCTCAAGCAAGGGGAAGTGTTAAAGAAGAGATGACTTCACATTACAACAAACTAAAAGTACAAAATATTTTGATAAACTAATTGTTTTAAAAACTCACTTCCTAACCCCCACTCACTAAGTTGTAGAAATTCACCCCACTCCCATTAAACCTTTTTTTAGGAGAAACGCCTTGTCAAGAAGAGCAAAAGCTAGGGGAGAAAGTCAAATGTATTGCAAACATGTAAACTATTATTTAGATAATTTGTAAACTTTGTTATGGAAAATGGGTGTACTCCGACATCTTTACCTATCTTTACCTTTCTCGATCTATTTGGTAGAAATACTAAATTAGTATGAGGAAGGGTGGCATGTTGATCACATGACTCCGACCGAACTAGGTCAAGGTGTGACATGGTAACCTCCCATTGGTAGCTCTATCCCACGTGGCATTTGACTAAATCTATCCATCCAATTAGCATGTCGCATGGCATCCTCTGATTGTCTAATTTAAATTTGTTAGTTTCCCACCTGACGTAATGTTCTATTTCCACATGTCCTCCTCTAATAGGATGTGGTCATTTGATGTGTTGTTACCATGCGTCGACTATTTATTTGTCAACCTTTCTCGAACATCCTAGTCGGTCGCTCACTTGGCTTTTGCCACGCGTCAGTCTCTCATTGGTTAGCTCTGCTGACAAGGATTTTCCTCGTGTGACCATTGACTTAGGACATGTGTCACACTCCTATTAGTTAGTCCTTAGTAATGTGGATTTTCTTCGTTTGACCCTTGACCGAAAACACGTGTCACGCTCTAATTGGTTAGCCTTTTGAGACGCTTACCAAGCAATTGACGGGGCGCACTTCTCCACGTGTTGCACGCTTAGAGGGTGCTGACTTAGCAGGTAGTTTGTTGACCCAACTATACCATTGATCGGTTTAATTTGAATGGGTTAAGTAATCCAAAATTGAAAATCGGTTGATTTAGGCTTGATTCGACCGATTTTCAAAAAATTAAAAATTTTTAAATTTATTTTATAAATAATGGTGAATTCAATTTCCCAAATGAAAATTTTCAAGTAATCTCTAAAAATGAATTTTTGAACCGGTTATTACCGGTTTAACCCAATTCAGTTCCGGCTCACCATAAACCGATCTGGTTCTCATATTCAATTTATAATTTGACCATTTTTCTTAATTTTTAGATTTTAATTTATCACTTGTTATCATTTAAATTCTCGTTTTAATTGCTATACAACAATTCCGATTTTTTTCGAAATTTAGTTTTTCTGAAATTTTCCAATTATGCCTTCTTAATTTTCTTGTTTTGAAAAACAGCGTTTACATTCTAAGTAGTTGCTAATTTATGCACATGTCAAACTGAGTGGATAATACTACTATTGAAATATATAAAACAGAAAGAAAGTAGTGTTAAAGATATATACTGTGATAATTTTTCAGCAGTAAAACTATCTAAGAATGTGGTATTAAATGGTGGATCAAAATATATAGATATTATCATATTAGAGAATTTTCACAAAATAAAATTATAGATTTAAAATATTGTTATATAGAAAATCAAATAGCTAATATAATAATTAAAACTTAGAAATAACATAGGAATACATGCTAAGAAAGATTTGATGAACTGATTCCGAAAGGGAAATAGTTTAGTGGAAGGTATGTAATCGTTATTTCTGCATATAAACATTAGTTAATTTCAAAATGGAAATAAAGGGTAAGGTCAAATTAAAATAAAAAAAAAATCAAATAAGCAACACACGGACAATATATAAAGTCATTGCAAAGAAATTAAGACAGATCAGTCCAAAATCAGTCGGAGGAGTTTTGTAATCACAAGGAGCGTGATTCTAGAAGATATCAATTCTTGAAGTTCAGTATGGGAGTAATCCTGAGAAAAAGAGAAGCTGTGAGAAGAAATCAAGTCTTAAAATTGAAATAATAAAAATATAATAGGAAGTTCTGAAAATCCTCGAGGAGAGAACAGATGATAGAAATCTTCAAAGGGGGTGAAGAACAAACACAAGCACATGGTATTCATGGAGGTTCTTCCCAGGGATCTGTTGTTCATACTCCTATTATCCGCAAAGAAAAGAATAATTAGAAAGACCCGCAGAAGATCAGAAAAGTACACCAGGAAATACTCGAGAGGTCTCTCACTCACCACAGACATGAAGAGTTTTGGCTCAAGGTAGAGAACAATAAGTAAACAGTGACACATATCACCCTTTTGTAGACGATTATTCACCATGTATATAGACGATTGGGAGGAGACAAATTCTGTAAAGAAAAGGAAACCATTGGTGGAAGGAATGCTGATATAGCAGAAGAAAATCTCGGATGATCTAATTACAGATCTGCTCACTTGAGAGAGGAGAAGACAGCACCACTCACAAAGTAGGTGCAACTCCCTATCCAAGTAGGTACATGCACTTCCAACGAGACTTAATATATGCCATATAAGATGTACGCATTTGCTTGTGTTCACCACATCCTATATGATTTCTGAGAAATGTGATGGGTTGGTATGTCCAGTTCCAATTATTGAATTTTTCATCTACTAAAACTTCATTTTTTTTTAATTTTAAAATCGAACTATTTATACATTTTACTTTTATCTGACATTTTATTCACAGCTTAAGATTTCTTTGCAGTCATGATCTTTTCTTGGAAAACAATACGTAAAAATTCAGATTACAAATGGTAGAAAATTCCCCCAAAATCAGATCCAAGCAGATAGGCCGATTGAGATTGGGTAAATGAAGGGAATCCCCACGTACAATTCATTATAACTACTAATTAATGCAAGGGATTATAAATTATAATCTCTACAAGCACCTTCCTCCATAGCCAGCGTTCTTGAACAGTGCCTGCTTTATGTCTTCGGGGTTGGCCATTGCCCTCTTGCCCGCCTTCTATTTGCCATTAAAAAAATAAAAGCGTGATTAATGAGACAAAACCCATTATTTATTGACATAATAAGTGATTAAATAATTGAGCAAACATATTATATGAATTACTGGTGTTTGATGCATTGGGCTCCTCCGGAAAATCCATGTGAGATAAGAATTTCATATTGAAAAATTAAGCGATATGATTCATGCATACAAAGACATCAATTTGTTTGTGTCACTTTTTAGGGTATTATGATTGTTTTCTTGCAGCGAAAGAGCTAAGAACCCTGTCCAATTTCCCCTTATCTGGTGCAGTTGATTGAGGAGCCTACGCATTACCTAATTAGGGTTGGAGAGAGACCCTTAATTTTTTTTTTTGAAATACTCTCTTTTTTTGTAGTTTTACTTGGAGTAGAAGTACGTGTATGTATACAACATGTGTGTACTACCTCGGAACAAGAAGCTTGGAGGCCAAATTCATTGAAACAGCTGATGACGCAATGTTGGATGTCAAGTCCCAGTGCTTCCAGTGTGTTTACTGTCGACAGCAGCAGTCCTGGCTTTCCTGTGCAGCACATCTCCACCCTCACCTCCCCCGCATTCCTTCTCTCCGCATTGAACTGAACATTTCACCATGACTAAACATCAGTATAAACAACTAAAATCACATTTCTATTGGGAAAGATTCACCCATAAATTATTCTATTTCAACTTAAATCTGTTAGTCAATTACATGTAATTATATATTAAAAATAAATAAACACCCCGCCACATTCATTTTGGTGGAATATGAATTCATCACACTCAATTCATTTGGTTATATCCATCCAAAAGGATACTCAGCCGCCTCTCATTGATTCCAGCTGGGTAGCTCAAAATTATGGATTTTGGAACTCAGTTAAAGGTTGACTATATGTATGGAAGATTAAACTGGTGTGTACCTTAGGGGAGTTCCTGAAGAGCAAATCATTTGGCTTCATGTCCTCCAGGAGCTGGTTAGGTGATCCCAATTGGATTTCATCCTTCAACTTGTCGATCTTCTGCATTAGCTCCTTCATGTAGTCTATAGTGTCTCCCAGTATTGATGTCCTGTCCATCTGCAACATTTCATGCGTACCCATCATCAGATTCAGATTGTGTATTTCCACCCTTGAGTCAGGAAGCCAAATTAACCCATCTTTTTTTTTTTACCTTGCTGATCTTAGGGACAATTGACCTCAGCATGGAAAGCCGTTCGTTCAACCGCTTCCTCCTCCTCCGCTCGGCCATGAGGTTCTTCGACGGCTGCCCCTCCGCCCTCTTATTCGCCCTGCCGCCTCTCGTCCTACCGGAAGGGACCGGGGCATGTTCCACCGATGACAGAGGCTCCATCTTACAAGCCCTCAGGATCTCCATAGTGCCCTCAAAGTCATCACCAAGCACATCCTCCACGGTCGACCAGATCGTGTAATTAATGTTATTATCCTCATGAACTTGCTGGAAGTTACTGCTCGGCGTGTCGTACTGGCCGCTGTAGGACGCGTTGTCGATGACTGCCTGAAACTGATCCTCCACGGAGCAGCAGCCATCGATCCTGTTGAGCTGATCTTGATCGAGCGGCGGCGGGAGAAAGCCCTCATAGCCGATATGGTAGTCATCGGAAATCGGGTTTTCTCCAAGAAAACTGTGGGCGGAGATGAGCCCGCAGTTGGCCATCATCGTCTGATCGGCGGCATCTGGGAAAAGGGTTTCCCAGTTAATCTGCTGGCTTGTTCTATCAGAGAGCCAATCCTCAACCGGATATGAAGCATACTGTTCATAAAGCTCCATATCTCTCTCCCCGACTCTCTATCTGTCCGCGTTTCCTTTTTTTTTCTGTCTCTATGTGTATGTCTCTCCCTGATCTGCCAAAAAGAGGAAGCTATCCATTAGATGGGAAAGTCGAGTGGTTTGCACCCAATTGGTGTGTATATATATATATATATAGGAATTGGAATCAATGCTTGCCTTGTCTATCATTTGCTGATATTTAATACATTCTTTCGTTGTACTTCTATCATCTTAACATGGTCTTGGAGCACCCCAAGTTGCCTGTCATCCTCATTAGGGCTTGCCTATGATTTCCTCTAATTTTTTCTTTACATATTTAAATTCAATTCACAGTATCTCGATAGCACATTGATAATAATGTCGATATCTTCGCTTTATTGATGATAATATCTCATAATTACGGCTGCAACACTGATATTGATGTCCTCCTAATCCTCTATTAGGGCTTTTGATATGAACGGCATCTTAATGCTCTGTATTATTGTGTCTCTCTCTCTTTCTCCCATGAGATTTCATGTCTTTTTCACCGAAATCTCGAATCCAACAAGTTGAAATCTTAGAATCACCATTTCCGTCTCCGTCATCATCTAATTCAACCCCTTCCACTCTCTTCTTTTAAAAAAAAGAAGCAAATGAACCTTGACCCACCTGCCCGACCATGGGAATTGGAATCAATGCTTGCCTTGTCTATCATTTGATGATGTAATTCCATCATTCCTCTAGTAAGCTTATAATAAGATATATATTAGATTTAGGGTTTGTAATTTTTTAATGCCTGATGAATTAATTATAAACCCTAAAAATTATAATATATATAGTAACTTAAATTATTTATGAAATTGCTAGACCAATTCAGAAAAAAATGACCATTCAACATTTTGGACTCAAATATGTTGTGCAACCAACTGTATGTATGTGTGTTTGTATATATATATATATATATGATGGAAAGGGCAAAGTAAAACTTATAATATTTAATTTTAAATAACCTTCAAAAAATGATGGATGGACTTTTTTTGGGTAAGTGAAGTACAAGTAAGATATATTACTAAATTAGAATTAAAGCAAAAAATAGTATATTTGTAAGTTATTTTGTAAAAAATTAACTATAATGTGAATATACAATATAGATTTTTATAATGTGTATTATTATGAGATAGCGGTATGTACATGTCAATTCACGGCCATTAGTAGAACAAGTTACTAGTAGATCAAGTTGGGCTCCATTCCAACCCGATCCCCTACAAACATAGTGTGATATTGGCCGTCCCAAGTCATGAGAACGCTTTTATTGTGTAATCTGGTGGCCAGCCATCATTTGGACTTTGGAGGCTCGTCATCAATTCTTTCTCGGGGACCGGAAGAGGAGCAAAGAGATCATAATGGAATAATTAAGCCATGGGTTCCTCCGTACTCTGCACGACATGATGGATCGATAATATTAATGGTTATTTCGTCGCGTCATAATGCTTCTTCAATGCCTGCTTGCTCGTGTGTCCCTTGCGGTCAGAGAGAGGTCCTTGTACATGCATTGTTACGCTGGATCCATCATCAATAATCAGCTCAGTTGCCTCCAAAAAATCCACACTCAAGTTGGCCATACGTGGGCCTCATGTGTTCCCCTTCCCAGTCAGTTTGCTTCTTTTTACAGCCAAAACATTTGTTTTATTTTGGTAGGAAAAGGACATGTAATTTCGATAAGAGCACCCACAGTATATTGGCCAGATGCCTCTAACTCATTTCCACGAGTAAATCTTATTTCACATATTCAAAATTTTTTCTTGAATTTATACGATATTATTGATTAAAATATAAAAAAAATTATGTAAAGGGTGAGTAGAAAATGTAAAAATAAGTAACATATTCGATTATCTCTTTCTCCAAAAGAATAAAGATACGCAAGAATGACTCGTACTAGTGCATGCAGACAATTTGATACATGTTAACTCATGCATTGGATCGATGTGTAGCCCAGTGGACAATGCTACACAGTGCTAAAGCTATATGTACTTTTATTATCTTAGGAAGCCATTTTGTCTCCTTGCATTTGGCCTTGCAAAAAACTTCCGAATATTAATCTGACATAGGTACTTCTTTATCGATTATTTTTGGCCTATGCGGTCGACTAAATTTGGATTTATGAGTATCCCGAGTGAGCTACGGATTGATGCGCAATTGTCGCCCGGATAATGCTCCAAGTCAAATTAATTAACTAAAAAAGAGCTAAAATTAGACAAAAATAATGATGCGAGTTAACTAGCTGAGCCATAACGTGTAAGGCAGCCTGAGGGAGGTTTGGCCCATCAGGATACATTCGTATGTGAGGAGACAACTATAGTAAGTCGGAGGAGAGGACTCAGGGGGGTCTGTCTCCGAGGGGTACAATTATTGGTAAGCTGATAGTGGGCCATAAGCTGATAGTATAACCTTTAGTTTCACCCCTATAGTATAAAAGATATTTCTCACATATCTCAATGCAAATTATTGTCACAAGCCATGCTCCAATTGGGTTAAGAGTTTAGCTTTTTGTCGATAAAATAGGTAGTTTTATATTGTAACTTTTGTGAAATGGTCATTTCAATGGACGTCGAGATAATCATATAGGATTTTTAGCCAGATAGTACCTCTAGAGTGGTAGTATAGCGTACAAGGTGTCCATGGAATTACATTCTTAGTTATTTGAACGTGACTAAAAATATTACGAGATAAAATTACTATAATAATAATAAAATGGGAGATTGCATTAATCTAGCGGATTTTCTACTATATAGTTTTGTAAATTCAGTAATAATCTAATGTTGAAATTTACATACAATGAATATACTTGGAATTTAAAATGAAATGAATGGAGGAGGATATCCAATACAACAGTGTAGATGATTAATGGACTTTCACTCTACTGCCCTTTTTTTAAATAGTTGTAATCAAACAATGGAAGTACTAATATAAGGTACGGGTACCTAAACAGGACATGGTTCTCGCACTAATACAAGGTATTGTTACCTAAACAGGACATAGTCGTTGCTCCTTACAATACATCAGGTGGTCCAAACTCTACTGCAGATGGTCTGCTCCGCTCGGATATTAGAATAAGAATATTTTTCTATTATTATGGAAACTAATACGTTGGATGGAATTAAAAGATGAATGAGTATAGTAAGTTTCACTGTATAAATGGAACACGTAATTTCTTAATTGTCATGTAAAACGTAGTATAATGAAGATAAGCACTCGTACTTGGATGACAGACAATTAAAGAGTGAATTTTTTGCATAAATAGGGTTCATGTCGTTAGACTTAGATCACGTATATAGAAATGAGATTAAGGTGGGAGTGGGACTAGGTTTGGCGAACTGGGTAGTGGAGGGTTGACAGTCGAAGATAAGAGAGGGTCCCCGACCAGTGGGAGGGAGCACGGAGAAAAGAAGTAGGATGACGTAGACTTGTTTTATCCCAAAGGATAATATTAAGATGACGGACCACATGGATTTTCAAAAACTAACTTGGTTAGTACAAGAAGATAACACCATTTTTTAAAATGTCAAAAGCATGGAAATTATGCAACGTACAAAAATCCCAAGTGAACTCCTAGAAGCAAAATTGAGGTCATACTGCCCTTCATCATATGCCTTCCTTGGGAAAAAGAGAAGACGCACATGTAACCGCGCAACATTCCATATCTAATGGGACCAGCTAGCATGTTAATAAAACCAAACATATAGGAGTGAGTAGTTTGTTTGAAACCCAAAAAAATCAAATGAAAAAATGATAAATATGTATTAATTAAATAAAAAAATAGAAACAAATACAAGAATAAGTGTTAAAATATGATATATATATATATATATGACATTTATGGTAATTCTTATAAGTTCATTAGACATACTATGTTATTATATAGGCTATGAATGAGTGATTAGACTTGGAGTAGTTACATATGACTATATCATTTCTTTTAATAAGAATGTGTTGTGCCCTTAATCTTGACTCATTTTAATTTCACGCGCCTTTATATGTTACATCAAAAGATCGCACTGCCTCGGGCTGTGCACCATGTAGGCCTTTTCTAGCTAGACTTGGAGATTTTTCCTATATCTAATGTAGAATCTTCGCAGCCTACTGCACACGAGAACTTAATATTTGGTGGGGTTATAATGATCCGGCTGATCGGAGAAAAGACAACAGATGTACCTTTCTTGAAGCAAGGTTACAAACCCATTATCTATCCATCGTTTTCATATCTGATCATTAAAGGATACATGCACAAATGTAATCATCTTGAACATCATTCCCAGCACAAGGAGCCCATTACCTACCTATGCATGTGAATGGGATGGGTGCTCACTCCATGCTACTGATCAATTTAGTCTGACATGGTCATGTATATAGCGTATGCAACTTCAAAGCGTTTGAATTTTGAGGCTCCATATATTAAAAAAATGGAAACTATTAGCATTTGAGGTGATTGCTTATGCGTATTCTATTCTCCCTTCTTCCTTAATCGTTGTCTCAAGGAGATGTGTCCAGGAATCACGACTCCCTATTCTACCTCTAGCCATCTTTTTAGCCTTAGAAACCTAGTCGGATGGGTCACTAGCTAGCCAACAGACGGAGGAGATCGAACAAGAGAATTCTTTGGCTAATCAACAACAAGAACATGACAATAAAAATTGGTCTTTTTTGTCGTATCATCATATGATGACGAGGACCCGAAACCTCCTTATTCTATTGCCATAATATTGTGGGCTGGTCGATGCCCCAAAACAGCACTCCTCCAAACCGCTATATGTCGGGGGGGTTCTAGCCAAGGCTGACATTATAAGCTACGGTTTTCTCAGCATACATTATATATATATTAACAAGGGTGTTTTATTTTGGAACCTATAAATACGGAAAAGTCTCAATGAAGGATATGGACACAAGGGTTCGTGCAATTCAAATTTGAGTGGATGTACTAAACTAACTATTAGGTGAAATTAAAATTAAAAACTAAATTGTTAAAAATAAAATTTAATAATAAATTAAAATTTCGAAAACAAAACTATTAAAGTGCTTAAATTATTACTTGACCATGTGACATATTTTTTTGGGTAAAAGTATTGGCAAACATTGTTTCTTGGTCAATTAGCACGTACTTATTTGTTAATTGATTAGACATTGGAGGAGACTTTAGCATCAAAATAAGTCACCATTTTTACTTGGAAAGAGCCAACATATCTTCATCACTCATTCTTAACTAGGGCTAACATATATCCATCAAAACAGCATGGGAAGACTTGCATCCATAAAAAGGTCGAGAATGCTTATTTGCATGCTCATGGTGAAGTTAATAAGCTTGTTGCGTTGAACTGAAAACAGTGTGCCTTGTTTTGGTATGGTGATTTAAGGGGACTAGATTAATAGAGGGCTCTTTAGACACTATTTTGGCTCCATCATGCTTCCAACATATTGCGGATGGTTATTAAACTTTACTAGAAGACATATGTGATTAAACTTTTCTAGAAAACAAATGTTGACCATTAATTTAATTGATATGATTCATATTATCTTTTATTAAATAATTCTTGAGTTCCATTCACCTTCTCAATTTTTTTTGTTAAATTTAATTGCAAATTTTAGGAAAAATAATGTATTATAGTTAATAATTTATTATTTAAAATAATAATGAACTCAATTTTCCAATTTAAATAGTTAATTATTTATTTCCATGCAAATGACATAACTAGCCTATTAGATTCATTTCATATTCCCTAATAGCAACACTATTAAACATCTTACATGGTGGGGTGTATTTGTCACAATTCAGTATCATGTTATTCATGGTATAGCTGCAATGTTAATAATGGTCGTTTACCACAACATTTTTGGGTTTTTTGGGTTGTAACTCAACCATTGTCTCATGAAATATAAAATTTACCGAGTAGAGCTGTTTATGTATCCTTGAGATTTGAGCTGCCGGTCCTCCTTGTGTTGCCTATTTTTTATCCACTCCAAAAATACCACAAAACTATTATTTCTTTAATTACTTAGAAATTAGAAGAAGAGAAAGAGAGAATTCATGTAATACTAAAAAAATTCTGACTTTATAATCAAGTTGAACTAAACTGAAAAGTGAGATCAAATTGGAAACCGAATGATAATTGAGAAATAGATTGAACCGAAAAAAAGGAAATAGGTCAATAAGAGGTTATAAATAATAAATAAGGGTAATAAGAAACACTTAAAATGATTGTGGAACTTAAAATCATAGATTGGGATATAATCGATTTGAACCAGGATTAAGATGGATGAAGTCACAAAATTCTCTAAATTTTTAATAGGTTAAAATAAATTCAAATTAAACGGGTTTTGAATCTATTCAATAGGAAACTAAATATAGAATTTTTAGATAATTTTATTTTATCAATAACCATTCGGGAAGGGGGATGAACCGAGCCAAAAAATTGCTAAACCATCCGAGAAATTCACCAGAAACCGGTTTGCTACAGTGCCAAACCGGTTGGCCGAGAAGTCGGACACACGCACATGCTTCACGCGCAACCACACGTGCGCGTGTCGTCTTCTTCACCCGATTGTTGACCCGAATTCGTCTGTTTTACCTGACACCTTATCGATGACCCATCGACTCCACCACTTGGAGAAATTAATTCATTGATAGCACCACATGCTATTAATTAATAAAAGGAAGCTATGAATAGATTTCCATAAAGGTTTAGATCACAACCATATAAATTAGAGCTGCTCACTCGTCGACAATTACTTAGAATTCCCTCTCAACCATTGACTGCTCCCAACTCCGGTGACCTTGCTACTAGAAAGCATAACTTCAAAGTCAGGTCACCTCCGACGATGTTCTTGGTATCCTTGGAAAGTTGAGAACCCTATATTTTCACCGTCACCTCTCTCGACCCTTAACTCTTCCTCTACTGGCGTTGGCGAGATCGCACAGTACCCAATCTCCGACAAACCAAAATAGAGAACCTATTTTTGGGGCCAATTCCGATGACCTCAACAACTATTGTAAGTTGAGAAAAATTAGGTGAGTCCCTTGCACCACCAGCTTTTCATAACCACCATATTTGCCCGATTTGATCAAGAATTGGATGGGAATTAAATCATGAAAGTATCATATCACATACAAAGTGACCCAATTGACTAAAGCACTAATTGCAGGTGCTACATGCTACCATTTGAGTTGGTTCAAGTGCCCACAGACTTCGGAGAGTGTCACTCATTTGACGACGCGTCCTATTGGACTGACTGAGTTCTTATAACTTGTGATTGCATGACTTTGTGTGCTAAGCTAGTAAGCTTTCTTTGAGAACTCATGTAAGAAGTGTGAACTGGTAAAATCATACCCACTAAATCAAATATTCTTTTAAAGGTGCAAGTAAGAACATGGCATAAGAACCATGGTATGATAGGATTTCCGGTTTTTGAGAAATCAAGGGAAAACCATGCCTTTGTCTTGGAGCCTTTGTGTGAATTGGGGAGAGGGTCGCTCAGGGCCAGACACCCAACATGTGTGCATTGTTGTGATAATGATCGTGTTGGGTTTATGTGGTGAGACCCGAGTCTAGGGCCAGGGGCCATTTGCTTGAAAAGGGAAGCCGAGCTCCCGGTGTTTGTGCACACATCCTTAACAGGAGATGACTAGTGAGGGTCTGATCTTCCGTGTTTAACCATGCCTCTAGCATGATGATTATGATGTGCATTTATGGTGTGCATTTCTTTGGGGAAAATGCGAGGGGATTAATGCATGTGTTGCACTGAGCTCCTTGTAATGCCGTCCATGAAGCACCGTCATGAGAAATGACCATGAGTGCCACGATATTACATGTAGTCATATGAATTGTATTGTGAATACTGATATGGGATAAATGGGGGTGACAGATGGACGCCTTCGCGATTATGCCGTCACTCAAGGGAAAATGGAAAGGAGATCAGGGGAGTACATAGTGTGATCCTTCATGTTTCCTAGGACACCCATAATACGTACAAGTACCATCCCAGTACACCTCTATGACGGAGAGATGATGGAGATAAGTCTTACGTGTAGGGGGCCATAGGCCGACGAGAGGCGGTTATGTGGCTATGACCTGGGTGTTGAGACACCAGCTATGAGTATGGAGAAGGTTCGCAACCCCTATACTCTAGTTCCTTGTCTAGTGGCGTCCTGAGAGGGCGATGCATTAAGGGGAGGTTTTGTGTTTATGTGGGGCCCGAGATGCCCAAATTGTTATGTGGGCCTAAGTGCCACGTTGTGTGGGAGAGTGGCCATGAAGCTACTAGGATCTCGGGGTACCAAGGCACCGAGCTGTGAGGAGGCACATGTGAAGTGTCAATTGTAGGAAGAAAGTCTTGGAGCCTCCCATACTACGACTCCCAGTCTGGGATAGTCTAGTGGCATTCCATTCTAGGAGGAATGAGAATGTGTGTTTAGGGCCACAAATTACCCCTTGCTTTCTTGTTGTTGCCTAAGAGTAGGTGGGGGCACAAGTCATGAGTAACCTAGAGCTGCCGCTCGAACGTAGGCTGTATGATTGTGCAGGACTATGTCCCATATTTGAGATAAATGAAATGAAAGCACAAATACCCAATAAGAGGAAGTCTGAGAATAGCCCAATGTGAGATAGAGACAAGCTGGATGATCGAGACTACGTCTTGAAGGGGACGAGATAAACCACGGATCGCATGGGGGATGTGAGGAATTAGAGTATATGTTATGCTAGGTGGTTTATGAGAAAGATGTGGGTCGTAAGCCATGTAGTGGCATGACATCAGTGTCCTAGTCACTGAGCTGTGAGCTTACCCCTCTCCTAATATATGTGTAGATAAGCCCAAGAGGTGCAGGAGGAGAAGAAGAGGAAGGTCAGGACTGAGCCCCTTGCTATGAGGTGGGCACACCTCCGTTTACGAAGGTTTGAATTCCCTATCATATTATGACTTTGCTATTACCGTGATTTTTAACCATACATTTTCAGGAGCCCCCACAAGGGACCTATTACAAAAGTTCAAAATTTCCACTGTGTTTTTCATGAGTTGCGTAGTTCTAAGCCTTGGTCCTACCGGTGTTACAATGGTGAAGATACACGTCTCTATAATGTCGGGGGGGGGGGGGGGTGGCGGAGGGGATTGGTAGGGGTCACGAGTCTCTAACTGAGGGAAATCGGGTCGAGGCGTGAAAATTCACTTTTATTTTGACATAATATTTAAAATCCTTAATATATAAATTGAAACTTTTAGTCCAAGTAGCATTTGAAAGACACCATAAGTGAACCCTCAATGTTTGATTCCCCTTAACATGATAAATCAATATGTGCCATTTTTTGCATAGCAAACTAATTCATTTCATTAATATAAAAACTGTATATAATGTTCTGAATACAATTAGGGATTGTTAGCTCATCTATTGGCAGCATATCAATTTTATAATATTATACAAAAAATTAGGTATAGTAGAAAATGACTGCTTAAATCCCGATTAACTCTAAATAAGTATGATATAACATTAGTACAAGAGTTTGCATTACTAGCTATATGAATTATATGAAAATACTCAAAATAACTCAACATATATTGATATGAGCACAAAAAATGATATAACTACCAATGTGCATTTGTATTCTACTTTACTAATGCCCCAACAAAGTTTGAAAATCCACTTCAAGAAGTATACTTTTCCACCCCATTTCCAGTGTATATCAAATGCTTGATGTAGCAGCATGTGCTTCAGCTCCAATGAGCTCCCACAATAAACAAATGCCATCTTCTACTTGAACACGACCTCTCTAGTCCCTAGCAATGAAGGCAACATGTGCACTTTCACCAAAGAACAGAAATACACCATCACAATTTAATTTAATGAACTCCCTAAGTGAGGGGCACCCGTTTCACTCTAGATTGTGGTAACTGATTTCCATCATCCCCTTTCCCAACATTTTGTAGATTATAGAATTCAGTGTTAGTAAACAAAATACCTACTATTACAATTTCAATATGTGGACAACGACCCTAAAACAGACTATCATTCCTTCATTTCCATATATGCCAGAATGTTTAAGCTATTCTAGATAAAAAAAAAAACTAGCTATGTATTGTTTGTCATTCTCACTATTACCTATATAATTATGCAGTAATCTGGTTAGAGATTACATAACATTCACTTGAATTCCAAACATGACATACCAAATCGATGTAGTACATTCACACCTAAATAACATATGATCTATAGTTTTAACAAACCCACAAATATGAGAGTTAACACATCTACTAATCTTCCTATCATACAAGTTAGAACTAACATGAAGTGCATTAGAAATAGCTCTCCAAATAAAATGCCTAACTCTAAGCACACAATGAATTCGCCAACCCCAGTCCAAACTAGTTTGAGAGTATGAGATGAAGAAGATAATACATAATAAATAAGAAGGCATAAGTTGATTTAACTAATACCTAACCTAAGTGTTCCCATGGCTAGATAAGCCAGTTTGCCATAGGTACCACCATGATTTATAAATCATACGTCCATTCGTGTGTCCAATGATTTATAAGAGAGCATACCCTTAGGGAACTTGCCTCCTCGGTGGGTGGGAGGCTACTTAGTTAGTGATTGTCTAGAAGGGGGAAGAAACGATCCCCCCATGCTCTTATTTGACCCCATCTCCCACCTTCCAAGTAAGGCTTTCCTGTAAATGGTGCTTACCCACACAAAGGCATCTCCCAAGCCATGATGGACACATCCTTATAGTAATCGAGAGAAAGTCAATATGCTGAAAATATTTGCTTTTTAATACTCTAGCACACAAAGAGTTTTGTGTTAATAAGAATTGAAAACTATGTCTTCATTAATAGTGCAATATTAAATTGGTGGATATCCTTAAATCCCATCACTCCTTGCTCTTTTAATGCTTCCAATTTTGATCTTGGAATCCAATGCCTTGACCTCCTTGTACCATCTTAACTCCACCAAAATTATGCAATCTTAGAGTTATTCTTGTCACACCACCCATGCGGCAATAGAAAGGAACTCATCAAATAAGTATGAATAGAATGTACAACATACTTAATTAAGACTTCCTTTCTACTAGGTTATAAGTAGTGAGCTTTCCAACTCTGCATTTTCCTATGAATTTTGTATGTGAGGAACTGTACTTTCTTTGCCTTGCTTCGACCCCATCTGATGGGTATCCCTCGATATATATCCATAGAGGCTTCCGCTTGTACTTGCATGGAAGCTAAAATAAACATCCTAGAGTTAGAACATGTATTTAAACTAAAGTAAATATAAATTTACTAATATTTATCTTTTTACCCGGACACCTAACAATACTCTTGTATTAATTAAAACAATTTATTAGTGTTTTGTTTCTCTTTAGGAATTTCTGGTTCACTTTTATCAATGATTTTTTTTCAAAAATTTTCAGTTCTTCTTTCCAACTTATTTGTCATTGAAAAATGGGGTTTACATGATGCCTTATCTTTAACTTTAACATATGAATATTATAGGCATGAACTAGTTGGATTAAAAATGACTAATCCATGTCAAACTATTTTACAGTTATTCTAAAATGGGAATTTGAAAAATTTCAAGTAATCAATTAAGATCCAAAATTCATGGACAAGAACTATGTATTGAATTGGATGTGAAAATCAAACTCGAACCGGATTGAACTGGGAAGAACCGGTTCAAAAATTCATTTTTCTAGATAACTTAAAATATAAATTAGGGAAATTGAAGTCACCAATTGGTAGAAAATAAATTTAGAAAATTTTAATTTTTAGAAAATTGCTCGAATTAGGCTTGAACCAGCTAATTTTCAATTTCAGGTCACTGAACCTGGTCTAACCAAACTGGTCAACGGTCCAACTGGTCAACAGACCGCTAGTGAGGTTAGTGACTAGTCAGCGCACACGACCAATTAGTGTGTAACACATGGCGAAACGTGCCTAGTCAGCCACTCAGTCAATGTCTGAAAGCGCTGACCAATCATAGCGTGACACGTGTCCCTGATCAACCGTTAGAAGAAGAAAATCCATGTCACTGAAGACTGACTAATGAGGGAGCGACATGTGTCCTCAGTCAACGGTCAATTGAGGAGAAGCCTTGTTAGCTTGGTTGACCAATGATGAGCTGACACATGGCAAGTGTGCCACATCAACGATTGATTTGGATGTCAAAGAATGGTCAACCAATCATAGGTTGACATGTGATAGAGCTGCATCAAACGGCCACGATAAATCAAAGGTCAACACATGGCAGTCGCACAATGCATCAGGTGATAAAACTGACAAATTTAAACCAGCAATAAGAAGACGCCACATGACATGGTCAACGAAGGGTCATATTCTGTCACTGGCCATGTCATTCACCGACCTAGTTTGGTCAGATCCCCATGATCAACCCGTCACTCCCTTGGTTTAAGAGGGGTTTTCCCTTCCTTTAATCAAGAGGAGCCAGGCGTAATTTAAACCTTGTTCCCTAAAATAGCATATATCAATAAAAATGCAAGATTAAAAGAACTTTTAAGCATACTTGACAAAGGGTAGATCCTAGTGTTATCTTTATTCATGTTTTTCCCCTACTCCTGAAAAGGGATATAAAAGAGGGGGTGAGTTCTACAAATCAGTGAGTGGGGGTTGGAAGTGAATTTTCAAAACATGCAGTTTTAACTAAGAGTGCCAAGGTTATTATTTTTCTTCTAAATGAGGTTGTCCTCAAATTTTATTTTTTTTAAAACCCTTTTTCCTCAATTCCACCTTAGGTGTGTTTAATAGACAACACACGTCCTTCATAAGGAAGGGAACACACATTCGCAGGTGCATCCCATCCACTACACCCACTTGTGGCTCGTAGCGTCTTTACCAACCACCAAGATAGAAGCCTGTCCACTTTTACCCTAGGTCTGAGTGGATGTTCGCAACATCCGACCATCACACCTGAAAGCAACTCCATGTCCACATGAGGATAGAGAACTCATCCCGACCCCACCTAGTCTCATGCGCAAGAAGCTACGTCGAGCTTCCCAACTACTGGTACGACAAACTACCCTTATCTCCACCATGTTGTCCAATAGCCCTTATGACGCATAACTACCCCTCTTGGGTGTTTTGATGGTCCTGTACCTCAAGTGCATGCACAAACAACAATTTTCACATAGCCATTTATCTTTGGTGCCACTGGTCCAATGGCACCGACCCTTAACCCAATCTGCAGCTGTTTGTCTAGGTTGATCAATCAACTTGGCCTTGATCCACAACCGTTAGTTTATCGAGTATTGTCGGTCCTGTCTTGGTACCATGGCAAAATCACACATTCATTTCATTAGAAATTTTCATGGCTTTCATATCTAATGTTTGTTTATGAGCTCCTACTCGTGCCCACTAGCCTTAGGCCCACTATACATGATTTTCCAAAATCGGGCATTTAGCCCCACAAGTTGAAAAACTGAGGCCTCTAACCTATCTGATATAATCTAGCTCCCGTCAAGAAGGTCTCCCACAGAGTTTAAGCATTGGCACACAGTTAGGGGAGAATACTTCTGAAAAAAATATAATTTTCACTTCATCACACCAATCGGGTGTGATGTTACCTCCGCTTACAACCGGCAAGCGGGTTTCTCCTTCTCTTCATGGAAGTCCATCATACCAATTGAGCATGATTTTCTCTACTTACAATCAGTAAGTAGGTTTTAACTTTGTTCGCCCATCATCCCAATTGGGTATGATGTCAAAATTCTACTTACAAGTGGTTTTTTGTTTTTAAAGTGCTCATCATCCCAACCGAGTATGATGTAATTAAGCCCACTCACCCGATGCCTGAAGCATATTCTTCTCCAGTTGGTTTCCACTTCCACGCTAGCTTATCCTTGATGGCGTTCCAGTCTCTCGTGTTCCTACACTATTTGGGCACCCTTATCTATTAGAGTTTGGCAAAGTAGCCATCGTTTCTCACATATGAGTGACTAGGCTCAAAATTATTGGTTAATTGCACTTAGGTCCCTAATGTTCATTTTCCTTGACTTTAGGTCCCTAGTGCTAACTTTCCCCCAAATTGAGTCCCGAAACTTCCAAAAATCTACTTTGGTTCCTCAATTTACTCAAAATTGTTTAAGGGCTCAAGTTTTCAAAACTTCCAATTTGGTCCCCAACTTTTAAAAAAATTACCATTTTGCCCCTACTTTCCAAAAATGGCAATTTGACCCCAATTATTTCAAAATTTGACTAATTGATCCTCCAACATCTTTTTCATGGCCAATTGGCCCTCAATTTTTGGAAATTGCAAAGAATTCCCTCAATTTTACAAAATTTCCAATTTTTCCCAAAATTTTCCCCCAATTTCCCCCTTTTAGACTGACCGAACTTGATTTTATCAAATTGAACATTCATTCGGGGTTAATTGCTTCAACTGGAGGTGCAAATGAGTTACTACACTTCCATACGATTCAATTGAGCTTTGAATCATATGAATTGAGGTTGAAATGAGCTCAAATGGAGCTTCGTCGGAAAAATATGCGTAGAGAGAGAAAGCCTCAAAAGCTTATCGTCAGAGGTGCGACAATTTGAACTTTCTATTTGAGTAGGTAGACCTCATCCTGAGGTTACTTCTAGGATCAAGAATTTCTACAATTCACATCGAATCGAGGGAGAATTCTGTCACTGAAGTTTTACGGTTTCTCTCAATAACGTCGACCGAAAATGACAGAGGGGGCCGAATTAGCTTACTTTTAAGCTCTGTTGCGGTTATGTGCCACCGTGGAAGTATCGAGAGGGCTTGGTTTGGTTGGAGGAGGGCTGAATTTGGCCAATTTCGGCTTGGCCGAAATAGAGCAGCTTCGGTCCTTCGAAGTTGCTTCATTGTTTGAATCCGTCGGCGCTTCTCCGGTGGTCCTCGGGTTGAACGAAGATTGCCGTCAGGTAGCTGACTTCCCCCAGAATCTAAAGAACCCGACCTCACCTTTTAAGGCTCAGAAAAACACCTATGTCGAAGCTCTAGTTCAAGCTTCACCGGAAAATGGAGTAGTTGAGAGAGAATGGAGATTTGAGGTGTGAGGAGGATCAATGAAGAGGAGCTCTTTGTATAGGGAGATCGGGGACACTCTCCTTGACCGTTTCACATCTTGGTCAAGCTTATCCTCGCCCTGAAATAGCCTGAATGGTGACATTTTTCTTCATCAGCGATGTCCATTCATGCATTGAATGAACAGTGTCATCACTTGAAGGAAGAAGATGACACTGTTCCGAATTGAACTGGATTGGTCTGACCGGTTTCAATGCTTAAACTAACCGATTTAGGCTCTATTCGACCGGTTTTCTCAAAATTAAAAATTTATAAATTCATCTAAATTCATTTTATATCTAATGGTGGCTTCAATTCCCCAATTTGAATAATTTAAGCTACCTAGAAAAATGAATTTAGCAACTAGTTCAATGATGGTTGAAACCGGTTCAAACCAGTTCAGGTCCGGTTCACTTGACTCGTTCTGGTTTTCTCTTCCAATTTGCCCCAAAGTCCTTTTCCATGATTTGTAAATTTCTCATTTTTCCCTTTCTCTATCGGTTAAGGTTCATGAACCGGCTCGGTTTTCTCTTTGGAAACGATCGGTTCTTTTCTTGCTTTTCTATAAGGGATGGGGTTTACAACTCTCCCCTTGTTTTAGGAGTTTTGTCCCCAAAACTTAATCAACATCCCTTGCACTCTCTTCTCGCCCTCTAGGAATCGTTGAACGGTTACCTCTCTAGAGGTAGGCATCTTTTTCATGATTTCATGTGGGAGTTTGGATCGCATGACAAATTTCTTAGGAACTCTCCTTCCTACATGGTAATTAAGTTTTCATTAGTGTTAGGCCATAGTATTGATAATGCTTCAAGGGAACCAGGCTCTGATACCACTCAAGTTGTCACGCCTCGACTCGGTTTGGTCGGATTCCCGTGATCAACCTACCACATCCTTAGTTTAAGAGAGGTTTCCCCTTCCTTTAATCAAGAGGACCCATGCATAATTTAAACCTTTTCCCCTGTAATAGTATAAATCAATAAAAATGTAATCTTAAAAGAACTTTTAAGCATACCTGATAGAAAGGTAGATCCTAGTGTTATTTTTAGTCATGTTTTTCCCTACTCCTGAAAAGGGATATAAAAGAGGGATGAGTTCTACAACTCAGTGAGTGGGGGTTAAAAGTGAATTTTCAAAACATGTAGTTTTAACTAAGTGTGCCAAGGTTATTGTTTTTCTTCCAAATGAGGCTCTCCTCAAAATTCAGTTTTTTTAAAACTCTTTTTCCCCATTTCCACCTTAGGCATGTTTAACAAACAACACATACCCTCCATTAGGAAGGAACACACATTCGCAGGTGCAGCCCATCCACGACACCCACTTGTGGCTCGTAGTGTCTTTACCGACCACCAAGATAGAAGCCCATCCACTTCTACCCTGGGTTTGAGTGGATATTCACGACATCCGACCCGAAAGCAACTCTGTGTCCGTATGAAGATAGAGACCTCATCCTAACCCCACCACGATCTCATGCGCAAGAAGCTACGTCGAGCTTCTCCACTGCTGGCACGACAAACTGCCCTTATCTCCACCATGTCGTCTAGTAGCCCTTAGGATACATCACTACCCCTCTTGGATGTATTGATGCTCCTGTACCTCAAGTGCATGCACAAACAACAGTTTTACATAGTCATTTATCTTTGGTGCCATTGGTCCAATGGCCTCGGCCCTTAGCCCGACATGTAACTATTTGTCTAGACCACTCCATCGACCTGACCCTGACGCACTACCGCCAGTCCATCGAGTATTGTCGGTCTTGTCTTGGTACCATGGTGAAATCACACATTCATTTCATTAGAAAGTTTCATGGCTTTCATGTCTTATTTTTGTTTACAAGCTCCTGCTCTTACCCACTAGCCTTGGGCCCACTGTATGTGATTTTCCAAAATCAGGCATTTAGCCTCACAGGTTCAAAAAACGAGGCCTTCGACCTATCTAAGCTAATCTAGCCCCCGTCAAGAAGGTCTCCTAATGAGTTTAAACATTGTCACACAGTTAGGGGAGAACACTTCTAACAAAAATATAATTTTCACTTCATCACACCAACTGGATGTGATGATACCTCCGCTTACAACTGGCATGCAGGTTTCTCCTTCCCTTCAAGGAAGTCCATCATACCAACTAGGTATGATTTCCTTTACTTACAACCATTAAGTAGGTTTTAACTTTGTTCGCCCATCATCCCAACTGGGTATGAGGTCAAAATTCCACTTACAAGTGGTTTTTCCTTTCTAAAGTGCTCATCATCCTAATCAGGTATGATGTAATTAAGCTCACTCACCCGATGATTGAAGCGTATTCTTCTCTAGACGATTTTCGCTTCCATGCTAGCTTATCATTGCCGTCGTTCTAGTCTCTCATGTTCCTACACTATTTGGGCACCCTCATCTATTAGAATTTGGCATAGTAGCCTTCGTTTCTCACATATGAGCGACTAGGCTCAAAATTGTTAGTTAATTGCACATAGATCCCTAAAGTTCATTTTCCTTGACTTTAGGTCTCTAGTGCTAACTTTTCCCTAAATTGAGTCCCGAAACTTCCAAAAATTTACTTTGGGTCCTCGATTTACTCAAAATTGTTTAAGGGGCTCAAGTTTTCCAAATTTTTAATTTGGTCCCCAACTTTTCAAGAATTACTATTTTTGCCCCTACTTTCCAAAAATGGCAATTTGACCCGAATTATTTCAAAAATCAACCAATTGGTCCTCCAACATCTTTTTCATGGCCAATTGGCCCTCAATTTTGGGAAATTGCAAAGAAGTTAATCAATTTTATGAAATTCCCAATTTCCCCCCAAAAATTTCCCCCTTTTAAACTGGCCGAATTTGATTTCATCAAATTGACCATTTAATCGGGGTTAATTGCTTCAATTAGTGGTGTAAATCAATTCATACACTTTCATAAATTGAGCTTAGAATCGCATGAATTGAGGCTAAAATGAGCTCAAATGCAGATTCGTCGGAAAACTGTGCGTAGTGAGAGAAAGCTTCGAAAGCTTATCGTCGGAGATGCGGTGGTCCAAGCTTTCTATCCATGCATGTAGCGCTCGTCCTGAGGTTCCTTCTAGTATCAAGAATCACTACAATTCACATCAAATCGAGTGAGAATTTTGTCAGTGATTTTTCATAGTTTCTATCTCTAACGCCGACTGGAAATGATAGAGGGAGATCGAATTGGCTTACCTTTTAGCTCTGATGCGGTCGTGTGAGGGCTGCGGGAGTATCGGGAGGGCTTGGTTTGGCCAGAGGAGGGCTGAATTTAGCTAATTTCAGCTCATCCAAAACAGGGCAGCTTCAGTCCTTCGAAGCTGCTTCACTGTTTGATTCCATCGGTGCTTCTCCAGCGATCCTCAAGTTGAATGGAGATTTCTGTTAGATAGCTAACTTCCCCTGTAATCGAAAGAACCAGACCACACCTTCTAAGGTTCAGAAAAACTCCTATGTCAGAGCTCTGGTTTGAGCTTTGTCAGAAAATGGAGCAGTTGATAGAGAATGGAGATTTCAGGTGTGAAGAGGATGAATGAAGAGGAGCTCTTTATATAGGGAGCTCGGGGACTCTCTGCCCGACCGTTTCACATCTTTGTCAAGCTTATCCTCGCCCAGAAACGGCCTGAATGGAGACGTTTTCTCTTCGTTGATGTTGTTCATTGATGTATTGAATGAACAATGTCATCATTTGAAGGAAGAAGACGACACTATTTCGAACTAGACCGAATTAGTTGTAAACCCCGTCCTTTGATAATAAGAAAATTGAGAAAAATAATCATCCATTTCCAAAGAGAAAACCGAGTCGGTTTATAAACTATAAACAATAGAGAAAGGGCAAATTAGGGAATTTATGGATCTCGAGTGACCTAAAGCATCACAAAAGTCATGAGAAATTATTTTAAGATGAATTGGAGGTGAAAACCAAATCAGGTCATGTGAACTGGACCTGAACCAGTTTGAACCAATATTGAATCTGTTTTTAAATTCATTTTTCTAGGTGACTTAGAAAATTTAAATTGGAGAATTAAGGCCACCATTTGATAGAGAATGAATTTAGATGAATTTACAAATTTTTAATTTTAAAAAACTCGATCGAATCGGGCCTGAACTGGCTGGTTTAAGCGTTGAACCCGATTCAGACCTGTTAGGTTCGTTTCTAAATAGTGTAATCTTCTTCCTTAACATGACAGCACTATTCACACGCCGTAAAATTGAGTAGCGTTGACGAAGATGGAAAGTCTTTGGATAAGGAGTTTCAATCAATGAATGACCGCCATAAAGGTTTCGATCAGACGACCAAGAAGCCCCTGAGCTTCCTATTTAAAGAACCCCTCCTCATTCATCCTCCTCACACTAGAAAACTCCTCTCTTTCCCTACTGCTCCATTTTTCGATGAAGCTTGAACTAGAGCTCCAACTTGGGTATTTTTCTAAGCCAAAGAAGGTGAGGTCGGGTTCTTTAGATTCGTGGAAAAGTCAATTACCTGACGGTAGTCTCCATTTGCTTCGAGGATCACCTTAGGAATGCCGACATGATAAAATAGTGAAGTAGTTCTCGCGGACTGAAGCTTCCTTGTTTCGACAAAGCTAAAAATGGACAATTTGAGCCCTTCTCGGGCCAAACCAAGCTCTCCCAACACTTCCACAACCCTCATAAAACTGAATTAGAGTAGAAAGGTAAGTCAATTTGGCTCTCCTCTGTAAATTTCGATCAGTGTTACAAAGAGAACCGATGAAATTTCACTCACCAAATTCTTCATCAATTTAACATGAATTGATGTGATTCTTGATCCTAGGAGAAACCTCAGGACAAGAGCTATCTGTCCAGATCGAAAGCTCATATATCGCAGCCCTGACGGAAAGCTTTCATTCTCTAAGTCCAGTTTTCCGGCGAAGCTCCATTTGAGCATATTACGACATCAATTTATGCAATTCAAAGTGCAATTGATTCGTATGGATGTGTAAGAACCTTGATTGATCGGCCAATTTGATGAAAACAAATTCGACCAGTTTGAAAGGGGGAAATTAGGGAAAAAATTGGGGATTTCAAAAATTTGAGGCACTAAAGTGCACTTTCCTAAAATTAAGGGCTAATTGGGCATGGAAAATATGTTGGTGGACCAATTGGTCAATTTTTTGAATTTTTTGGGTGAAATTTACCATTTTTGAAAAGTAGGGGCAAAATGGTAATTTTGGAAAACTTGGGGACCAAATTGAGAATTTGGAAAACTTGGACCCCCTTTCATGATTTTGAATAAATTAAGGTGAGTGAGAATTTTCACATCATACCCGGATGGGATGATGAGTACCTCGGAATTTAAAAACCACTACCAAGTGGCATTTTAACATCACACCTAGATGGGGAGATTTGAGAAAACACACGGAAAAATTACTTAACGGTTGTAAGTAGATCATACCCAGTTGGTATGATGGACTTCCTGGAAGGAAGTGGAAAACCCGTTTACTGGTTGTAAGTAGAGATATCATCACACCCAGTTGCTATGATAGACGAATGAAAAGATTGTTTTGTCAGAAGTGCTCCCCCCTGACTGTGTGCCACTGCTTAAACTTTTTGGGAGACCTTCTTCACGGGAGCTCAAATAGCTTATATAGGTCAAAGGCCTCGGTTTTGGAACTTGGGGGCTAAAATGCCCAGTTTTAAAAATCTCGTACAGTGGGCCCAATGCCAGTTGGCACAAGCAGGAGCTCATAAACAAACATGAGATTAAGCCATGAAAACTTCAGTGAATGATGTGTTTGGCCATAGTACAAAGACAGGTCCGACGGACTAGTCGAGATAAACAACTACAGGTCGAGTTGAGGGTCGAGGCTATTGGACCAGTGGCACCAAAGATTAAATGGCTTATGAGGAAAACTATTATTTTGTGCATGCATTGAGGTTCAGGACCATCAAGATGCCCAAGAGGGGTAGTGATGCGTCCTAAGGGCTACTCGATGACATGGTGGAGATAAGGGCAGTTTGTCGTGCAAGAAGTAAGGGAAGCTCGACATAGCTTCATGCGCACGAGACCGAGGTGGGGTCGGGATGAGGTCTCTATTCTCATATAGACACAGAGTTTCTTTTTGGGTTTGAGGGTTGGGTGTCGCGTACATCCACTTATTCCTAGGGTAGAAGTGGATGGGCTTCTATCTAGGTGTCCAGTAAAGTTGCTCCGATGCCACAAGTCAATGCAGTGGACGGGCTGCCCTACAAATGTGTGATCCCTTCATGATGAAGGGCGTGTATTGATTATTAAACACACCGACAATGGTTAGTGAGGAATGATGGTTTTGAAAACCGAGAAATAGAGGAAATGGTTTTAAGAAAATAAGGAGTATGGTACACTCCAATTCAAACTATTTTTCTGAAAATTAAGTTTGTTACACCCATTCAGTGAGTTGTCGAACTCACCCCCTCCCTTATACCCCTTTTCAGGTAATCAAGAGAAAACCTACCTAAAGGCCTCCAATTAGCTACACCTACAGGACATGTATGTAAGTTTAAATTTCATGCAGTTTTGATTAATGTTATTCTAGGAAAGGTACACGTTTAAAGAACGTCTTACTCCTCACGGTCTAAAGAAGTGGAAAAGCCTAAATAAACTAGGAGAGTGGTGGATTGCTCACGGGGATCTGACCAAACCAGGTTAGGGTGTGACAACTTGAGTGGTATCAGAGCCTGCTTTCTTGAATATAATATCAAGACGAGAAAACATAGTAACTAATAGGGATGATTTTAAAATTTTTAGAATGGCTCACAAGAACTCCTCGAGGAGCCTAGACAACCCGACCTGGACTTAGCTCGAAACACCAAAGTTTGTATGAGGAGTTCACTCGTGTATTTGGGCAACCTAACCTCGTCCCTGAGGTAGGTACCAACTCTCGAGCTAAACCAGAGGAAATACAATCCCATCCTCCTCCTGTTAGCCATCCCTCTCCAGTTGACATTCCCAAAAATCTTAAAACTCTTCATCAACTGGGACGTAAGCCTTTCCTTGGAGAGAAGGATGCTCGTGCCACCATGGATTGGCTAGAAAATGTTAAGAAATTGATGGGGATAGTCAGGATTTCACCAGAGGACATGGTGATCCTAATAGAATTCTTCCTGGAGTGAAGTGCCAAGAGATGGCGGGACAATGTCCGAAACCTACACACTTCCACCCCCACCTGAGAACAATTTGAGGTGAGGTACACAGAGGAGTACTTGGCTCCACATTTAATCAATGAGAGGAAGCAGGATTTTCTCTGACTTCAATAAGGGCTTAACTCCATATCGGAGTACGAAACAAAATTCAACGAGTTAAGACCCTTTGCCCCTAATCTAGCTGGACCGGTAGATATATGCCAGCGGTTCATAAACAATCTCAATATGGACATACGAGACCATATGGGAGTACTAGGACGCCTCACGGACCTGGTGGCGGTAATCCGTATGGCTCATGAGTGTGAGCAATTGGTGCAAACTCGACGTCGTTGGATGGAACAGACGACCTGAAAGGAGGATAAGTGTCAAAACCGTTAGGGAGGACGGAAAGAGCATCATGGCCCAAGATGGGGAAATAGAGTGGCATTTCAAAAGAGAAAGGATGTGCCACCATCTCCCCAGCGAGTAATCCACACCTTGCCCAAAGGAAACCCTCGTTGTCCTAGGTCTCAAAGGCACCATGAGGGAGAATGCTTGACCTATTTTACTTGTAGACAAGTGGGGCACTTTGCAAAGGAATGCCCACTCTCAAGGAGAACAAGTAGATGCATACACTTGGACCACCACAAGGGAACCCCAGGAATCCCAGGCCAAATGCTACAACCAGAATACCAGCTAGGGTATACAACCTCACCTAGGAAGAGGCTAGGAAAGACCCTAGTACTATAGCAGGCACATCCCAAAACCCTCCCAATTAGCTTGAGAAATATCTTGTAATTGAAATTTTTTATTCAATAAAGAAAGCATTCCTCTAAAAATATACGTTTCTTCAATCAGGATATGTGCAATTATGGGGACAACAGGTCTACGCCCTCTTCGACTTAGGAGCTTAGAGGTCCTTCATCAAAGAGGATTTAATTCCAAGTTTACCCATAGAACTCGCTCCTCTAGGATAAAGTCTCAACATCCTCACACCCTTAGGAGAAGGGTTAAAATGGAACAAACAATTAAAGGGATGTGAGATAAAGATTGGAGGGATCAAAATCGAAGCAGATTTTATTCCATTTCCCCTAAAGGAGGTAGATGTGATCCTCGTGATGGATTGGTTAAGTAACCATCAGGCTAGGATGGACTGTGTAAGGAAGACAGTGACATTCCACACCCCTAAGACAAATGGATTAAAATTCAAAGGAGACCGAAGGAAGGGTGAAGTACAAATGGTGTCCCATATGAAGGCTCAAAAGATGACACAAAAAGGTTGTACGACTTTTCTAGCCATGGTCATCAACGAAAAGTCTGAAGAGAAGGGACTCGAATACATTTCGGTAGTTAAGCACTATCTAGAAGTATTTTTGGAAGAATTACCTGGACTACCTCCAAATCGGCAAGTAGAATTCACCATAGAAATTATCATAGGAACAAACCCCATATCCCAAGCCCCTTATCGTATGGCTCTAGTGGAACTGGAGGAATTGAATGAGCATCTAGACGAACTATTGGAGAAGGATTTTATATGTCCTATCCAGTCTCCATGGGGTGCACGAGTCCTATTCATGAAGAAAAAGGATGGAAGCATGAGACTATGCATAGACTATAGGAAGTTGAATCAAATCACCATTAAGAACAGGTACCCACTTCCACGAATTGATGACCTATTCGACCAACTAAAAGGAGCAGCCTACTTCTCCAAGATAGATCTTTGGTCAGGCTATCACCAACTTAGGATCCGAGAGGAGGACATTCCTAATATGGTATTTCAGTTCCGATATGGACATTATGAGTTTAGGGTGATGCCATTTGGATTAACAAATGCCCATGCAGCCTTGATGGATTTAATGAACCGAGTGTTCCAACCACACTTGGACAGGTTTGTGATAGTATTCATAGATGATATCCTCATATACTCATGAACTAGGTTGGAGCACAAGGAACATTTGGTAATCACCTTGGAAATATTGAAGGAGAACCACTTGTATGCAAAATTCTCCAAGTGTGAGTTTGGCTGCAGGATGTAGGCTTCTCAGGACATATAGTATCCAAGGACAGAGTCAAAGTAAATGCAGTAAAGGTGGAAGCCATATCTGACTGGAAAGCACCCAAGAATCCTTCAGAGATACAAAGTTTCCTAGGTCTGGCAGGATACTACAGACAGTTTGTGCAAGATTTCTCTAAGATAGCAGCCCCATTGACTCGGCTCACCAGGAAAGGAGTTGAGTATAAATGAGATGAAAGCTGTGAGAAGTCCTTCTTGGTGTTGAAGATTCAATTGATAACTACATCGGTACTCTCCCTTCCTGACCCAAGTGCAGGAGAGTACACCATCTATAGTGATGCATCCAAACAAGGACTCATATGTGTACTAATGCAACAAGGAAAAGTTATCGCCTATGCCTTGCGACAACTTAAGGTAAATGAGAGAAACTACCCAATCCATGACATGGAATTAGTTACGATAGTGTTGCCATAAAGATTTGGTGACACTACCTCTATGGGGTTAAGTGTAGGATATACATTGATCACAAGAGTCTTAAGTATTTCTTAACTCAGAAGGAGTTAAATCTCCACCAAAGGAGATGGCAGGAATTTGTGAAGGATTATGACCTTGTGATAGAGTATCACCCTAGAATGGAAAATGTGGTGGCAGATGCCTTAAGTCGTAAAATACCAAACTAAGGCGGTGCAAATAAAGACAAGTTACATACCCTTGTTGCAACAACTAGGACTTAAAGATGGACAAGAAGGAAAAATACTTGTTGGCTAAAGTAGTGGTGAGACCCAATCTAACCGAGCAGAGTAAGGCTCAACAAAAGGCTGATAAGGAGATCTAATCTTACTTGGACCCGATTAATAGAGGAACAAAATCGGATTACGATGTGCGAGGTGATGGGGTGCTAACCTACAAAGGTAGGGTACTTAAGATAAGGAATTGAAGAGGTTAATTCTAGAAGAGACACACGATTCGGTGTATGTGATGCAACCGGGCAATACAAAGATGTACCGCACCCTCAAACAAAGATATTGGTGGAAGGGAATGAAGAGGGATATTGTGGAATATGTAACTCGATGCTTGTCCTGTCAACAAATAAAGGTGGAGCATTAGAAACCTTCAGGACTGCTCCAACCCTTGCCAATTCCGGAATGGAAATGGGAGCACATTACCATGGACTTTGTTACAGGATTACTTGTGACCAAGAAGGGTCGAGACGCCATTTGGGTCATCATGGATAGATTGACCAAATCCACTCATTTCCTCCCTATAAGAGTGACAGATACAGTGGAATAATTGGCCATCTTATACATGAGGGAGTTAATAAGACTTCATGGCGTCATGGTAAGTATAGTATCAGATAGAGACCCCCAATTTACTTCAAGGTTCTGGCCAAGTTTACAAAGTGCCTTAGGAACCAAGCTCAACATGAGTACAATGTTTCATCCTCAGACCGATGGACAATCTGAACGGACAATTCAGACCTAGGAGGATATGCTGAAGGCATGTGTACTCACCATGGATAAAGGTTGGGAGGAATACTTGTGCCTAATGAAATTTTCTTACAATAATAGCTATCAGGCTAGTATTCAGATGGCTCCTTATAAAGCCCTTTATGGACGACCATGTCGTACCCCATGACCTTGTAAATAAATTGGAATTTTAGAAAATGTACCAAAGAGGAGTAGGACATGTTGAGAAATGTCCTTATGCTAAACCGTGGAAAGATACTCACCAAAAGGTGAAGAGGAGGTAGAGGATGAATTGCCAAGTGATAGGGGATGTGAATGAAAGGTAGAATACTAAGGTTAGTATATTATGATGGCTGCAAAGCTAGTGTAATAGGCCAAGCGCTTGAAAGTCATTAAGGCATTCCATGGTATGATGGAATAAAGTATGGAATTGAAGACCTAGGGACCTTAAGTGTAAACCCCATCCTTTAGTAATGAGGAAAACTGGGAAAGAACCGGTCAATGTGATCTTTAAACCGAATTGGTCTGCAAGCCCAACTATTAGGGGATGAGCAAATTCAAAAAATTTCTAACTCCCATGTGACTCAAAAATATTCATAAACTTGGGAAAAGAACCTTAGGATGATATGAGGAAGAAAGACCAAAGCAATTTAAGAGAACCGGGTCCGAACTGGATAGAACTGGTTTATGAACCAAGTTGGTTCATGAACCAGAACCGATAGATAACAGGAAAATCAGAGAAATTCAACTCCCTTGTGACCCAAAGAAATTTATAAACCTTAGGAAGGAACCTTAGAACAAAGTGGGAAAGAAAAACTAGATCGGTTCAGGTGAACCGGACATGAACCGGATTGAACCGTTTAAGGACCAAATCGGTTTATGAACCGAAATTGATAAATAGATGGTAAACTAGGAATCTTATGGACCCTAAGTGACCCAAGGAGTCACAAAAGACATGGAAATGGACTCGTGAAGGAATTGGGGATGAAAACCAAACCGGTTCAAACCGGTTTGAATCACTATTGAACTGAATACTAAATTCATTTTTTTAAGTGGCTTAAATAATTCAAATTGGAGATTTGAGGCCACCATTGAATAGATAATGAATTTAGATGAATTTATAAATTTTTAGATTTGAAAAACTCGGTCGAATGAGGGGTGAACCGGCCAGTTTAAGCTTTGAACTTGGTTCGGACCGGTCCAGTTCGGAACAGTGTCATCTTCTTCCTCGGGATGACAACACTGTTCACTCACCGGGAAACTGAAGAAATGCTGGCGAAGAAGAAACGCCTCCATTTGGTATGTTTCAAGTCATCAATTCCTGTCATAACGGTGCCAAACGAACGGCCAATGGGTCCCCAAGCTCCCTATATAAAGAGCCTCTCTCCATTCGTCCTCTCCACACTTGAAAAGCTCACTCTGTCACAGTTGCTTAGTTTTCTGGCAAAACTCGAACCAGAGCTTCGATATAGGGTCAATTCTGAGCCAAAGAAGGCAAGGTTGGGTTCATTAGAACTAGGGAGAAGTCAGCTACACGGTGGTAGCATCCGTTTGTCCCGAGAGTCGCTGGAGAAGCGCCGGCGTGATCAAACAGAGAAGCAGCTCCGGTGGACCGAAGCTACCCTGTTTTGGCCGAGTTGAAATCAGACAATTCAAGCCCTCCTCAGGCCAAACCAAGCTCTTCCAACACCTCCTCAGCCCTTCCACGGACGAATTAGGACTGAAAAGTAAGCTAATTCGACTCCCCTTTACAATTTCAGATCCCTGCTAGAGAGAGAGTCAGCCGAATTTCAATGAAAAAATTCTAATCCAATTCAACATCAATTGATGTCATTCTTGATCCTAGGAAGAACCTCTGGAGGAGAGCTACCTGTCCAGATAGAGAGCTTCGACCACCGCGCCCTCACTAGTGAGAAATCGAAGCTTTCTCTCTCTACAGTCTCTTTTCTAATGAAGCTCCATTTGAGCTCATTCCGACGTTAAAATTTGCGATTCAAAGTTCCTTAGAATCATATTAACATGTAGGAACTCAATTTCAATGTCAATTTGAACAATTAGAGGTGTTTAATCAGTCAATTTGATGAAATCAAATTCGGCAGTGTTGAATAGTTGAAATTGGGGGAAATTTGGGGATTTTAAAAAATTTGAAGGATCAAAATGTAATTTTCTAAAATCGAGGGTAAATTGATCATGATAAGAATATTAGAGGGCCAATTGAGAAATTTTAGAATTTTTGGGGCAAAATTTACCATTTTTCTAAAGAAGGGGCAAAATGGTAATTTTGGGAAAATTGAAGGACCAAATTGGAAATTTGGGAAATTAAACCCCTTTGTGTGAAATCAAATGATTTGAGGTCCTAAGATAAATTTTAAAAGTTTCAGGACTCGAATTTAGGAAAAACCCGGCAATAGGGACTTAAAGTTAAAGAAAAATAACTTTAGGGACCTAATTGTACATATATGTAAAGTTGGGTTTTCTCATTCATTTAGAACGAATGAGGCTATTAGGCCAAAGAATAATGAACAATTATGTTCATTTCGTGTAGGAGAATGAGACATCGGGAACGCCAGTCGAGGTCCAGCTCGCTAAGGACGGAACCCGACTAAGTGGCATTTCACTGCACTATCGGGTGAGTGGGATTATGTATCATACCCGGTTGGGGATGATAAGTACCTCGGTATAAAAACCCACTGCTTAGTGGTATTTTTAATCATCACTACTTAGAGAAAGTGATGTGAAAGTTATGCGAAAAAACTACTTATGGGTTGTAAGTAGATCATACCCGGTTGGTATGATGAGACTTTCTCAAAGAAAGTTGAAAACCCATTCATCGGCTATGAACGGAGATGTTCTTATACCGATTAATATAATGAACAGTAAAAACCTATTTTTGTCAGAAGTGTTCTCCCCTGACTGTGTGCCAATGCTTAAACTATTTCAGAGACCTTCTTGACGGGAGTTCAAATAGCTCTTATAGCTCGAAGGCCTCAGTTTTGGAACTTGAGGGCTAGAATGCCCAGTTTTTGAAAAACTCAAACACTAGGCCATAGGCCAATGGACACACAAGCAGGAGCTCTTAAAAGAACATGATATATATGTGTGTGTGTGCCATTAAAACTTAATAAGTGAATTGTTTAGCCATGGTTCCAAGGCAAGTCCGACATACTCTGTCAACTAGTAGTAGGGCGACATGACCAGTCTTCGGACCGGTCAAGATAAACAACTGCAGGTTGAGTTGAAGGTCGGGACCGTTGGGACAAATGGCACCACATATTACATGGTAATTTAAGAAAACTTTGTTTGTGCATGCACTATGAGTACGGGATCATCAAGATGCCCATAAGGGGTAGTGATGTGTCCTAAGGGCCCTGAACGACCCGGTGAGTATAAGGGCAGATCGTCATTCCAGGTGTCTGTGCAAAATTTGGAGTAGCACCAAGCGCATGAGACTGAGGTGGGGATGGGATGAGGTCTCTGTCCTCATATGGACATGAAAAAGTGATTTCGGTAATTGAGGGTCGGATGTCATGTACATCGACTCATTCCCAGTGTAGAAGTGGTCATGCTTCTATCCAGGTGGCAGGTAAAGTCGCTCTGAAGCCACTAGTGGGTTCAGTATTCATACTAACCTGCGAATGTGTGTAACCTTAATGACGAAGATGTGTGTTGGGTGCTGACACACCAGTAACTAAGAATAATGGGAAAACCCCCGAATTTTTAAATGAAGGGATTTTGAAAAGAAAGGAGTCTAGCACACTTCATATAAATATTTTTTTTAAAAGTCAAAAGATTTGAATACTATTCACTGAGTAGTTGTACTCACCCCCTCCCTTATACCCCTTTCAGGAAGTCTCGGAAAGTCGAATCTTAAAAGACTTGCGCAATTAAACACCTACAAGATAGGTACGACTAATTTAAATTACTATGCAGTTTTGATTTATGATATTCCTGGAAAAAGGTGCAGGTCTAAAGAATGCCTTACTCTTTATGGTTTATAATATAAGGGGAAACCCTTTAGTAAATCAGGAGAGTGGCGGGTTGAACACGGGGATCCAACCAAACCGGGTCAAGGCGTGACATTAAGGGTCCACGAACATCTCATGTACCATTGAAAAAGACTTACACTCGTATACTAGTGGTAACGAGGGTACAGTAATGAGATGCTCGCCAAAAGGCGTACAGATAAGATACGACATTGTAAGTATATTTTAGTAAAGGGTGAAAAGAACCACTTTTGTAAGACAATCATACCATGAAAATAGGAAGGAAGTGGACGTTTTTGTGAAACATGGCTAGTAAACGAGGTTGTTTGGAATGAACATGTAACAAGCATGTGAAGCATGAAGGACTAGAAAAGTCCGGTAGAGAAAAAAAATGAGGTCTAAAACCTCAAGGACTAGGGAAGGAACTCGAACCTTTCCTAAAGTGGAGATAAAACACTACACCAGGAATTTTAAGATTGAAATGTCCATGACCATGAGAGTCAGGCAAGCCAACACACCATAACTAAGGCCGTGGAGAATCATAGGAGGGAAAAAGTCAGGTGATAAGGTGTACCCTCAAGGGGCACCCGGGTTTTTGCAAATGGCGGAGAACCAGAAAGGAATTAGTTCTAGCCAAAACAAATATTGAGGCCAAGTCAAATAAAAAGGATACTTGAGAAGGGCATCAACTGAGAATTTAAGGAAAGTAAAATGAGAATACACAATGGAAGGTGAGTCGGGTGAAAAAATGAGAAGTGGTAATGATCAAGTTGACTCAGAGAGGAGTCTTACGTCCCATAGCGTATAATAGTTTTGTGAGCAAAACTCCTAAAGGAGGGGCGAAGTTATAACATCGAGAATTCCAGATCTACGGTTAAACCTACTTAGACAGGAAAATCGTCATTTAACTCAGACCGAAAACCCCAGAATAGAGGGTTGGAGTAAAACCCGAGTTGTCAATCGATTCAAAACCCAAAGATATAAGGAAGTGGTTAATACCACTAGAAATAATATCAAAAGATTCTTAAGGATAATAATCGAGGGGTGGAAAAAGGAACCAAGTGAAAACCAACCCAAATCGGAGACAAGCCGATTTATGAGAAAATGCCCCTAATTATTAAGGAGATTGAAACAACTCCAAAAAGAGAGGATTTTGAGCCCAATCAATGGGGGATGAAAAGAGGATTTTTTTGAAAAATAGATGAGGCCAATAATAGGTTGAGTCGGTGGTGAATCGATCTCAAAATGGTCGGAATTGATTGAACTCGATCAGAGTAGGGACAACCTCCGCCCCCCCCCCCCCCCAAATTTTTTAGGGCGTTGGACAAATCTAATTGATGTGGTTCTTAAGTTTATTAATAGAAAATTAAATATAGAATTTTTGGGTATTTTATTTTCTCAAGAGTCGGTTAGAAAAGGGGTAAACCAGGCAAAAAATCACTTAATCAGCTATGAAATTTACTAGAAATCACTTTGCCACAATGCAAACCAGTCAGTGCGCCACGCCGGGTGCATGCACATGCGGCAATGCTCGTGTGTGTTGTCTCCTTCACCTGACCCCCAACCCGATTTTCACCAAAAAAAAACCAATAAACATCGGTAGACAACTCAGAAGTCACCAGTTGGGGAAATAAATCCATTCAAAAGGCTACAAGCTATGGATTGTTGTAAAAGAGTTATGGTTTGATTGCCACGTGAGTCTAGAATCTAACCATATAAATATGAGGTGTTCCCTCATCAAAATTTGGCTAGAATTATCTCTAGAACACATAACCTTCCTACACCCATGACCCGAATTGCACAGAGCCTAGCTCCATCATTCGGCCCCCTTAGAAAACCATCTTGGTGCCCCTGGAAAGTTGAGTAAGTTTGCTTTCCAACGCCACCTCTTCTGAATCTCAACTCTTAGTCTTCCCACACCAACGTGATCACACGGTACCAGAGCTCCAGTGGCTGTAAACAAAGTAGTTGCTTTAAGGGCCATTTCTGATAGCCTCGACTACCCTCGATAGTTAAGAAACATTCAGAAGATTCCCCAGACCACTAGCTTTATATAGCCACCAACCTTACTCAATTTGATTTAGTACATAAGGAGAAGTAAATTTCAATTCTAATTTTTGGGTTAAGTGGGTTAACTGACTAAAATGAACATTACAGTAGCTACAGACCACCAATCAAAGTAATTCAAGTGGCCAAAGACTCCTTAGTGAGTTAGCTTTCCAACTTCACTGGCCTTAGTGGCCGACATGTTGTCTCCTATGAGTTCCTGACTTTAACCAGACTTTTACTCAATTTCTGTTAAGTTTTTTATCAAGCTCAATTGAGTGATTCTGGCCAAACAAAGGTTATGACGGGATAGTGGGAGGCCAGGGGGACCTCCCCACTTAATTTCATAATATTAGGAGATACTTTTGTTAAGGGTCAAAGGTTGGGAACAAGAATGCAAATAAGTGAAACTTAGGGGACTCAAATAGGAATGAGCTTTTTATGGGATCTTCCTAAGGGTTGAATGAAGTTCTCGGGCTAATTGAAATGTTTGGTAAGGATATGAGACTTGGTTTGCCTAATGTGAAAGTTATGGACATATTTACAACAAAGGTAAAGTTAGGGACTAAAGTGCAAATATGGGTATTTGCATGACCAAAAGGAAACTTTTGGGTAGTACAAGGACCCAAACATAATTTATGTATGTTTAGAGACCTGCAAGGGAGAATTTGGGATCAAATGGATCCTGAATCCAAAGCCCTCAAGAAGAGGGGCAAAATGGTAATTCGGCCAAAACATAGGGGTCTTTCGGTAATTTTGGGGAAATAGAGCGTGTAAATTTCCAATGCTTATGTTGGACCTAAATGGGACTCAAGAGCACTTGAGGGACCCAAATGGAAGACTTGGGAAAGTCTTAGGTCCAAAGAAAGGCAAGTTGTAAGGTATATGGATAAAATGGTAATTTTGCTCAAGTTGAGAACCAAATGGTAAATTGTGAAAAGTGGGACCAATAGGTGGTAAATAAATTAATATCGAGTACTTCTATATGGAAGTGAAAAGAAAATGACCTTGAGCTCGAGTGACTAACTTTAAAAAAGGTTAGGGTATGGGTTGGCTTACAAACTAGTAAGTCAAGTAGTGCGGGCCTACGAGGGAAAATTCGTAAATTCTTAAGTGAATTATGGTGTAGTGATTTATGAAATACCGAGAGGAAATTAACCCCTCTATTTTCTAAATATAGTAAAAAGCGCAAGGGATCACTCGAGCAGAATCGAGAGTGGGATCTTCGGAATCCTCAGAACGGACAAGTTCCGGGACTCGAGGTGAGTGGGTATGACAATGAGTCATATTGGACCAATCAAGGCAATTAATTAAGATTCTTGTGTGATTGTGTGATTCTAAGTACAAAGATGACCTTAGAACTCATATAAGCAGTGCAAAATGAATAAGTCCATTCCCACTAAAATGAACATGTTTTAAAAAGCTAAACAAGAGTTAGTTAAAAAATCGAGGCATGTGATGTGAAACTGCTTCTCAAAAACTGGGTTGATTGTGTGGTCAAGAGCCTTTGTGTGATTTAGGGAGATGGTCAATGTCTAGTCAAGCTCCTAAATATGTGTCATATACTAAATTGTGATCAGGCACGAAACATGTCTTGAGACCTGAGTGTAGTAGGGCTGGAATGGTCAACCATGTGACAAGGTGAGACGATCTAATGAGTAGCCAGTGTGTTGTATTGTTTGGGGGGCTGAGTAGCTTGGACATGTTGTGACACCCAGTTGTGAGTGTGGTGGTGAGAGTTCCCTTGTGACTCCTACACTCCAGTTTCTGGTCTAGTATAATCCACGAGAAGATACATTACAGATGAGTGACATGTTAGGGTTTGAGTAGCCCATGATTGTGTATGTTTGCTTTATTATTGTGTGTGGGTGAGGGGCCGCGAGGTGGCCAAGAACCTGAGTTCTAAGACACCTAGCTATGAAGTTGTGGTGAGAGACTTTAAGCAACTCCCACACTCTAGTTTACCAGTTTGATATCGGCCCGATGGCGGTACACTCCGAGGTGTGTTATTTTTTGGTTTAGGCCTGAGTAGTCAAGTTGAGGTCCCAAGCTGGGAGGAGCCTGGAAATGCTGCTCCAGTGTAGGCCATGATTTTGCGTATGGGACTAAGTCCCGATGATTACTAGTTATATAAAGCCAAAGGGGGAGACCTAGGATAACCTGACTGTAGCACAAACTATGAGTTGGATGGTCTGAGACCGGTGTCTCCAAAAGGGCAAAGTAAACTGCAAAACTCGAAAGGTTTAGTACCAATATTAAGATAGAAAAATCTTAACAAATGGTTTACAGGAAAGATATGGGTCATAAGTTATGTAGCAGCACAATGTCCGTGTCCCACTCACTGAGCTGTGAGCTCACCCCTCCCCTCAAACTATTGCAAGTGAAAGTCAATGAGACTAGGGACAAAGGTGGGACAACATTCCCAAGCCACTTACCATTAGAGGTAGCCTACTACCCTGCTCATGCAGGTTGTAACTTATTTCTTATCAACTGTTGTATTCCTGGGTTCTTGTTAAACCATTATTTGGATGCCATGCTCTAATGAAAAGTTTCAAACTTCCACTAAAAATAGATAGTGTTTTCTGTTTCGAGCCTTAGTCCCATTGGTTTTACTTTGGAAAAGGATCCCACCACTGTAATTTTGAGGGATTTACGGGTTGCATGGGACCTCTGGCCGATGAATCAGGTCACGACATTGCACTAAGCATAATAAACTACATCTGGAATGTACCGTCGCTTGGACGATAGCATACTAGTAAACTGGAGTATGGGAGCTGCCTAGGGTGCTCTGACCACAACCGACACTTCAAGTGTCATCTCACAACTAGGTATCTGAGCACCTGAGGTCATGACAGCCATGTCACTGCTACCTCATACAACAATGGGATACTTGGGCCCCAAACATACATATTACCACTGTAGTGTATTAACTGCTTGGACAATAACAAACCAGGTACTGGAGTGTGGGAGTCACATGAATACTCTGCCACAACCGACAATCATAGGTGTCATATCGTAGTGGGGTGTCTCAGAACCCGGGGTCATGGCCACATTATCGCCACTTGCCATCCCATGCCCTTTACACATATGACTCAATTCTACCATCGTCTCATCGTAGCGGTGTACTAGGACGATACCTGTACATAACCCGGGTGTCCATGGAAAACATGGAAGATCACACAATTTCTCCTCAATCACTTTTCCATTTTTCTCTCAGACGATGAAACAACCTCTTAGGCATCCATCCATTGCCCTCACTCTCCCCTAACGGTATTCAACAAATAACATCATGACTCATGTTCATATCCTTGACACTCATGGCCAGGTCACGTAATGGTGCTTACCGCCTTTCATTACCGGGAGCTCGGGTGTCAGCCACCCGACTCTCCAATTCATGCAACATAAATCATGTGACAATCAATCATACTTATGACATGCACATAGTCGGGAGTCCAATCCTTCAGGGATCGACTCCCCATGTAATTTAATGAAACTCAGGAGTCCAACCTATCACTAGGTCACCTCCTCAATCACGTGGTGGGAATTCGACCCTAGACTCGATCTCATGACCTACCCCATGCCTCAGTTACCCCATTTAGTATGCAAGCATGGAAAAACAAATAAGTTAGGAAAACATCTTATCACGCAGTTGTCTCCCCATAACACGTGATTCAGGCATTATGCCCCATACTCAGATCCCATGACCTACCCTGTGTATGGTCATTATATTCAGCACACACAAGTCACACATATGTCAAAGTTTGGCTTATCACCTATCGTCTCCTCAAAAGTAGGGTATCATGCCCCACACCCGAGTCCCACCACCTACCTCACACCCCGTCTCCATAATTCATAATAAAATATAGAAATCACAATTATTTGGGAGCCCGGTGTCACGCCCAGACCCGGTTTGGTCAGATCCCCATGATTAACCCACCACTCTTCTGGTTTACTAAGGGTTGCCCCTTGTTTATAAACTGCGAAGAGTAAGGCGTCTTTTAAGCCTGCACCTTTCTGGGAATAACATAAATCAAAATTGCATACAATTTTAAACTGATCATACCTGTCTTACAGACGTATTAGTTGGTAGTCTTTGGGGTAGGCTTTCCAAGGTTACCTGAAAGGGATATAAGGGAGGGGTGAGTACAACTACTCAGTGAATGGGTTTTCAAAATTTATCTTTTAGGAAAATGTTTGATTTGAAGTGTGTCAAACTCATTATTCTCTTTTAAAAACCTTTCATTTCAAATTCTGGTTTTTATCACCAATTCTTATTAACAACGGTATGTCATCATCCAACACACATCCTTCATCATGAATGTAAAACACACAATCGCAGGCCAGCACGTCCACTAAACCCACTTGTGGTGTCGGAGCGACTTTAATAACCACCTTGATAAAAGCATATACATTTCTATCCTGAGAATGAGTGGATGTTCGCGACATCCGACTATCAATCCCATAAAAAATCTCCATATCTGTATGAGGACAGAGGCCTCATTCTAACCTCACGCCGGTCTCATGCACCTGAAGCTACGTCAAGCTTCGCAAGGCTTCTGGTACAACAAACTGCCCTTATATCCACCAGGATGTCCAGGGCCCTAGGACACATTACTACCCCTCTAGGACATCTTGAAGGTCCTTACAGTGCATGCACAATCAGCATTTTTCACATAATTCCATATAATGTGTGGTGTCACTGTCCAATGGCCCCAACCCTCAACTCAACCTGTAGCTATTTGTCTTGACTAGTCTGGAGACCTGTCAAGTCGCACTACCGCTAGTCGACCGAGTATGTAGGTCCTATCTTGGTACCAAAGCCAAACAATTCATTTACTCAAGTTTTCATGGCATATAAATCATGTTTGTTTACAAGCTCCTACTCTGCCAACTAGCCTAGGGCCTACTGTTCAAGATTTCCAAAATTAGGCATAATAGCCCCCAATTTCCAAAACCGAGGCATTCGGCCTAACAGAGCTATTCGAGCTCCCGTCAAGAAGGTTTCCCAAATTGTTTAAGCAGTGGCACACAGTTAGGGAAGAGCACTTTCGACAAAATATATTTTTAATTGTCCATCATACTAACCGAGTATGAGGACATCTTCGCTCATAACCGATGAACGGGTTTTCCACTTCCTTCAAGGAAGTTTCATTATACCAAACAGGTATGATCTACTTACAACCGGTAAGTAATTTTTTCGCATGATTTTCACATCACTCCTCTCAGGTGTGATGTTTAAAATAGCACTTAGTCATGGATTTTCATTTTCGAGATACTTATCATCGCAACCTAGTATGATAAAAAAAATCCCACTCACCCGTTAATACAGTGAATTCCTCTCGACCGGTTCTTTGCATTCACACGAGCTTGTCCTTACTGGCGTTACTGGTACTTCGTGTTCCTATACAATATAAACATCTTTGTTCATTATCCATCAGCCTAATAGCCTTCATTCATTCTAAATGAATGAGAAAACCAAATGTTTCATTTATTTGCAATTAGGTCCCTAAAGTTATTTTTCTTTAACTTTAAGTCCCTAATGTTGGTTTATCCTCGAATTGAGTCCTAAAACTTTTAAAATTCACCATGGGACCTCAATTCATTCAATTTCACAAAAAGGGGTTCAATTTCCAAAATTTCCAATTTGGTCCCCTAACTTTTCCAAAATTACCATTTTGTCCCTACTTTACAAAAATGGTAAGATTTTCCCCCAAAAATTCCAAAATTTCCCAATTGGTCCTCCAACATCTTTATTATGCCCAATTGGTCCTCAATTTTATGAAATTGCACTTTAGTCACTCTAATTTTCGAAATTCCCAAATTTCCTTCAATATTTCCCCCAATTTCAACCTTCTAACTCTGTCAAATTTGATTTCATCAAATTGATCGATCAAATGAGTTTAATTGTTGAAATTGAAGTTCCATTGGAGTTCCTACACCAATTAAATTGCACTTTGAATTATGTGATTTGGTGTCGGAATGAGCTCACACGGAGCTTCACCGGAAAACTATACTTATAGAGAGAAAGCTTCGAAAGTTTACTATCAGGGGCACGACGGTCTGAGCTATCAATCTAAGCAGGTAGCTCTTGTTCTAAGGTTGCTCCTAGGATCAAGAATTGCATCAATTGATATCGAATTGAGTGAGAATTTTATCATTGAAGTTCTATCGGTTCTCTCTCTACCACCGGTTGAAAATTACAGAGTGGAGTCGAATTAGCTTAACTTTCAGCTCTAATTCAGCTGTAAGAGGACTGTGAAGGTGTTGAGAGGGCTTGGTTTGGTCTGAGAAGGCACGAATTGGTCAATTTAAGCTCAGTCGAAACAGGGCAGCTTTAGTCCGCCGGAGCTGCTTCACTATTTGATCACGTCAGCATTTCTTTCACGACCCTTGGAGCAAATGGAGACTACATACGTGTAGCTGAATTATCCCCGCTTCTAAAGAAATCAACCTTGCCTTGTTTGGCTCAACAAAGTGCCCAAGTTGGAGCTCTAGTTCAAGCTTCGCTGAAAATTGGAGTAGTTGAGAGAGAATGGAGTTTTCAGCTGTGGAGAGTATGAATGAGGAGAGGCTCTTTATATAGGAAGTTCAGGGACTTCCTGGCCGTTCGATTAGCGCCTTAATAGCGGTCATTAATTACCTAAAACTCTATGGCCAGAGACTTTTCAGCTTCACCAACGCTGCACGATTTTTCAGCGAGTGAACAGTGTTGTCATCTGAAGGAAGAAGACAACACTGTTCCAAACCAGACCGTACTGGTACGAACCAGGTTCAAAGCTTAAACTGACCAATACACCCTCGATTCAACTGAATTTTTCAAATCTAAAAATTTTTAAATTCTTCTAAATTCATTTTCTATCTAATGGTGGCCTCAAATCTCAAATTTAAATTTTATAAGCCACCTAGAAAAATGAATTTAGCATCTTGTTCAATAGTGGTTCAAACCGGTTCAATCTGGTTCAGATTCAATTCACTTGAACCAGTTTGGTTTCCATCTCTAATTCATCCTAAAATCCTTGTTCTTGACTTTTGTTACTTTAGGTCACTCGAGATCCATAAATTTCCTGGTTTTCTCTTTCTCTATCGGTTCTGGTTCATGAACCAACTCGGTTTATAAACTGGTTTAGTCCAGTTGGATCCGATTCATCTGAACCGGTCTAGTTTTTCTCTTCCAATTTACCCTAAGGTTCTTTCCCAAGACTTTATGAACCCTTTGGGTCACTCGAGAGTTGTAATTTCCCAAATTGCCCATTCTCTAATGATCAGGTTTATGAATCGATTCAGTGTTTCTCACTCGGTTTGACTGGTTCTTTTCCCAGTTTTCCTTAACTCAAAAGGGCGGGGTTTACAACTCTCCCCTCCTTTTAGGAGTTTTTCCCCCAAAACTTAACTAGTATATTCCACATTGGGAATAATTTCTCTTAATGTCAACTTTGGTTTGCTTGACATGCTAACACTTCGATTGCTCTTTCACTTAGTCCCCGTAATCATTTATTTAAGGAATTTTTTTTCATTTATAATGCTTACTCCCTCCAAGGAGTTAAAAAATTGAGGCATGTCTACCACATTAATCCAAATGTATATCCTTAAGTTCACATCTCTCTTTACTTAGGGTAAGGTTCTTCCTTTTGGGGTTCAAACTCAAGATTTCAGGATTGGAAATTCCAAGGTGCCCAGTCATTCCTTTCTCTAGTTATTCACTTCATCGTTGAAACCCTTAGTTCGACATTCTTTCGAGCATTACGTACTTGTTTTCACAGGTTTCAGTGTTATTATTCCTTCGTCCCAATTTGACTTATCCTTCATCCGTCATTAATTACAACTTCAGTCAAAATTTTTGTTTGACCATGTTATACTTACTAACTGACTCTTTCTTACTCGAGTCACATTTCATTCGAGACTGTTAGTGCTTATATATCCCTTACGACATGGCATAGTCCAAAACCTGTCTCTGTCCCTCAGACTTCTACAACACCTCCTTTAGTGTTGCTTCCAACTTTCCTAACTTTCAGGGATTGTATAATTTCATCCCTCTTTTCATCGGGTAGTATTCCTTGACTACCTTTACTATTATTCAATTACCCGTCGTGTCTTGATATGTCTTACATAACCATGTCGATTTTACTTACCCACTCGTCCTTTCCCAACTTCTTTATTTGGTCTTTCTAGTGCCAATTATTGAATTTTCTTATAACTTACCGACATGTTGAGATTCTTCCCTTCTTATGTCTTTCTTCATTTCTAGTGACATCCTTTACTCCAGGATTTTCCTTTTCCTTAAACTTATTCTCATTTACTTGTGATCATTTCACGACTCTGTCATTTTTAGGGCGTTCACCTTTAATGATTTTTATCCTCTAATATGTCCTTCAAAGTAAAGATTTCCCTTCAGGTGCTAGATGTTCGATTTTCTTACTACTCCTTGAAGGTTTCCTTCCTTCGCATTCTTACACCTTTTTCAATTTTGGGCTTTTGACCACCTTTAATCATTTGTCGATCGCAGGGCCATATTTTGTGTATTTAATACTATACATGCTCTAATACCCTTCCTTAGAGTGTAATCTCTACTACTCCCATGTCTTTCCTATGGTCTCGTTTACCATTCTATTGTTACTAGTTGCCTCCTTCTTACACCCTTTTGAGGTCAATATTGTTTCATGTTCTTTATCCTTCACTGTCCTCCATTTCATTTTTTATTCCTTATCCTCTCTTTGAAGAGCTCCTATTGATAGATTGGTTCCTAGCACCCTTTATGTCCTACTATACACTCCATGGGCTCTATTAAGTGAGTGTGGACCACGACCGGCCTTGATATCATTAGTTGTTTTCTCCTTACCCTCTTCCGAATTGGAGGCTTACTTTCCCAAGGTTTTCCGGGTGTTCTTTTCTCAATTTCCTTATGATGGCTAGCCCACCCATTTTTACTTGTCACTGCATCATTTGATGCTATTTCTACTTAGTCATTCCTTGGGTTTAACTTTCCCCTTGGGTCCTCTTAATGTACTTCCATTGGTTCTTTCACCTCGGTGTGCACTTCATATCCTCATCCTTCGTTACTTGGTCTATTATTTCTTAATTGGGACATGTATACCTTCCTAGGGTCTTCTTCCTTGGGAAAGGCTCAAGCACTTATTTGCTCCAAGATATCTTTGTGCGGAACTTACTAAATCCTTCTTATGGCTTGAGTGTAGTCATCATTTCATTTTCAGTAATTTATTTCTTCAAGGGTTTTCTTCATTCTTCCTTTTCACCGTTGTGGTCTTTCCACTTCCCCCTTCCTTGCTAGGTTAGTCTACAACCTTACTTGACTCCTCTTATTCTTCCAAGGTAGATCACAACTTACTGTCTCGAGGCATTCTAGTTGTCTTTCATCATTCAGCTTGACTTCTATGGAGGATGTATTTCCTTCATTTGCTCCTTGGTGGTTTGTAGTGCTCTTTAAGGAAACTTCCATTTATCTATATTCTACTAAATTCTAGGTTTTCTTAAGGTCCTACCCTTGATCTTCTTTCTGTGATCCTTCCTCGAGCTATTAAGGCATGCTACCGTATTATTAGAGAACAGAGAAATTTTTAGAAACTCATAATCTTATTTATTGAAGTAAGAATACAGTTTGGGGTTTTAACATCTCTTGAGGGAGATTGTTACAATGATGGGTTGGGAGTATTTACAACTAAACTTTGGTCTAGAGGGATTTCTTCCTGGGTGAGATTTGGTTCCCTAATCACAATTGTGGTTCTTGTAATGTCATCCCTTTGAACTTCTGTAAGGGTGGAGGTGTCCTTATTATAAGGTATCGCTTGGATTCCTCGTAGTATGGGACAATTCATTGCTATCTGTCCCACCTTCCTACACTTATAGCAAATCCCCTCGGGCCTTGTCTTCCGAAATGTCGGGCATCTTCTAATGTAGTGTCCCTATTGCCTACATTTATAACATGTCATCTCCTTGTATGGATCTTTATTGTTCCTCCCACACTTTAAGCATTGTGGGGCCTTTCTAAGGGGTTGTTGATGGTTTGATGCCTTGTCGTCCTTAAGCATGCACACCTTGGAGACTTTCTTGTTGAGTTCTCTTTGACCTAGGGTTACTCCAAGGGTCCTTCTATACTCTTGGTTCATTTCCTCCCTTGGGATGGGGCTCTCCCTCACTTCCAGGGTGGCTATGGTAGCGTGGGTTTGTTTGGCTACTTTTCTTGGGGCCATCTGACAATTTTTAGATCAATCCTATTAGTTACTATATTTTATAGTCTTGATTATGTATTCAAGGAAACAGGGTCTCATACCACTCAAGTTGTCACGCCCCAACTCGATTTGGTTGGACCCCATGATTAACAAAGGGTTGCCTATTGTTTATAAACCGCGAAGACTAAGACGTCCTTTAAACCTGCACCTTTCCTGGAATAACATAAATTAAAACTGCATACAATTTTAAACTGATCATACTTGTCTTACAAGCGTATTAGCCGGTAGTCTTTGGGGTAGGCTTTTCAGGGTTACATGAAAGGGATATAAGGGAGGGGTGAGTACAACAACTCAGTGAATGGGTTTTCAAAATTTATCTTTTAGGAAAATGTTTGATTCGGAGTGTGCCATACTCCTTATTCTCTTTTAAAAACCTTTCATTTCAAATTCTGGTTTTTATCACCATTACTTATTAACCACGGTGGGTCATCACCCAGCACACATCCTTCATCATGAAGGTAAAACACACAATCATAGGCCAGCCCATCCACTGAACCCACTTGTGGCATCAGAGTGACTTTACCGGCCACCTAGATAAAAGCACGTCCAATTCTACCCTAAGAATGAGTGGATGTTTGCAACATCCGATCCTCAATCCCATAACAAATCTCTGTGTCTGTATGAGGACAGAGGCCTCATCCTGACCCCCCCCCCCCCCCGGTTTCATGCGCTTGAAGCTACGTCGAGCTTCGCAAGGCTTTTGCTATGACTAATTGCCCTTATATCCACCAAGTCGTCCAAGGCCCTAGGACGCATCACTACCCCTATTGGGCATCTTGAAGGTCCCGTAAATAGAGTGCATGCACAATCAACATTTTTCACATGATGCCATATAATCTGTGGTGCCACTAGTCCAACGGCCCCGACCCTCAATTCGACCTACAGCTGTTTGTCTTAACTAGACCGAAGACCTGTCATGTCGCATTGTCACTAGTCGACTGAGTATGCTGGTCCTGTTTTGGTACCATGGCCAAACAATTCATTTACTTAAGTTTTCATAGCATAAAAATTATGTTTGTTTATTAGCTTCTACTCATGCTAACTGGCCTAAGGCCCACTGTTCGAGATTTCCAAAATTAGGCATAATAGCACCCTAAGTTCCAAAACCGAGGCATCCGGCCTAACAGAACTATTTGAGCTTCCGCCAAGAAGGTCTCCCAAATTGTTTAAGTAGTGGCACACAATCAGGGGAGAGCACTTCCGACAAAATATATTTTCAACTATCCATCATACTAACCGAGTATGAGGACATCTTCGCTCATAACCGATAAACGGATTTTCCACTTCCTTTAAGGAAGTTTCATCATACCAACCAAGTATGATCTACTTACAACCAGTAAATAGTTTTTTCGCGTGATTTTCACATCACTCCTCTCAGGTGTGATGTTTAAAATACCACTTAGTAGTGGATTTCCATTTACGAGGTACTTATCATCCCAACCAGTTATGATATAAAAATCTCACTCACCCTTTAAAGTAGTGAATTCTTTTTGACCGGTTATTTGTAATCATGTGAGCTTGTCTTTGCTGGCATTCCTGGCACTTCATGTTCCTACACAATATGAACATCCTTTTTCATTATCCCCCGGCCTAATAGCCTTCATTCATTCCAAATGAATGAGAAAACTAAACTTTTCATTTATTTGCAATTAGGTACCTAAAGTTATTTTTCATTAACTTTAAGTCTTTAATGTAGGTTTTTCCTCGAATTAAGTCCCAGAACATTTAAAATTCACCTTTAGACCTCAATTCATTCAATTTCACAAAAAGGGGTTCAATTTCCCAAATTTCCAATTTGGTCCCCCAACTTTACTAAAATTACCATTTTGTCCCTACTTTACAAAAATGGTAAGTTTTGCCCCAAAAATTCCAAAATTGCCGAATTTGTCCTCCAACATCTTTATTATGCCCAATTTGTCCTCAATTTTATGAAATTGCACTTTAGTCCCTCGAATTTTTGAAATTCCCAAATTTCCTCCAATATTTCCCCCAATTTCAACCTCCTAACTCTACCGAATTTGATTTTATCAAATTGACCAATCAAATGAGTTTAATTGTTGAAATTGAAGTTAGATTGGAGTTCCTACACCTTCATACAATTCAATTGCATTTGAATTGCACGATTTAGTGCCGGAATGAGCTCAAACGGAGAGAGAAAGCTTTGAAAGATTACCATTAGAGTCACGGCGATCTGAGCTCTCAAACTGGGCATGTAGCTCTTGTCCTAAGTTTCCTCCTGGGATCAAGAATTGCATCAATTGATGTTGAATTAAGCGAGAATTTTATCGTCAAAGTTCTGTCGGTTCTCTCTCTAGCACCGGTCAGACATTACAAAGGGGAGTCGAATTGGCTTACCTTTTAGCTCTAATTCAGCTGTAGGAGGACTGTGGAGTGTTGGGAGGGCTTGGTTTGGTCTGAGAAGGGCTTGAAATGTCTGATTTCAGCTCGGTCGAAATAGGGCAGCTTCGGTCCGTCGAAGTTGTTTCACTATTCAATCATGCTGGCATTTCTCCAACGACTCTTGGAGCAAATGAAGACTACATATGTGTAGCTGACTTCTCTCCAGTTCTAAACAACCCAATCTTACCTTGTTTGGCTCAAAAAAGTGCCCAAGTCGGAGCTCTAGTTCAAGCTTCACCGGAAATTGGAGCAATTGAGAAATAATGGAGTTTTCAGGTGTGGAGAGGATGAATGAGGAGGGGCTCTTTATATAGGAAGCTTGGTGACTTCTTGGTCGTCCGATTGTTACCTTAATGGCGATCATTTATTGCCTGAAACTCCCTGGTCATAGACTTTTTAGCTTCATCGGCGCTATGCAATTTTTCGGCAAGTGAATAGTGTTGTCATTTGAAGGAAGAAGACGACATTGTTCCGAACCGGACCGGACCTGTCCAAACAAGGTTCAAAGCTTAAATCTGCCGGTTCACCCCCGATTCGACCAAAATTTTCAAATATAAAAATTTCTAAATTCATTTTCTATCTAATAGTAGCCTCAAATCTCAAATTTGAATTTTCTAATCCACCTAGAAAAATGAATTTAGCATCCGATTCAATAGTGGTTCAAACTGGTCCAAAATGGTTCAATCTGGTTCGGATTCGGTTCACCTGAACCGGTTTGGTTTCCATCTCCAATTCATCCTAAAGTCCTTTTTCTTGACTTTTGTGACTCTTTAGGTCACTCGGAATCCATAAATTTCCCGGTTTTCTCTTTCTCTATCGGTTCCGGTTGATAAATTGACTCGGTTCATAAACCAGTTCAATCTAGTTGGATCCGGTTCATCTGAACCGGTCTGGTTTTTCTCTTCTAATTTACCCTAAGGTTCTTTCCCAGGACTTTATTAACCCTTTGGGTCACTCAGGAGTTATAATTTTTCAAATTGTCCGTTCTTTGATGATCGAGTTTGTAATCTGATTCGGTGTTTCTCACTCGGTTTGACCAGTTCTTTTCCCGGTTTTCCTTAACTCAAAAGGGCAGAGTTTACACCCGACCTATCACTTGACCATCTCCCCAATTGCACAACAAGGACCCAAAGCCCAAAACAATCCTGGTTCCATGGAACCGCACACACGCCATTACTCTAATCTCATGATCAATCCATTGATTATTGCTCAAAAATCACGTTTGATTTAGTGGGCATGATCTTAGTCACTTTCAATTTCTTATGATTTCTAAGTCCAGTTTTCTACTCATGGTACAAAATTTTCAGCATAACTAAATTATGCTCGGGTCCATCCAATCTCTCCCTCAACACCCACTCATCTCTTTCCTCGGAACATGTTTGTTCCACAAGGTTACTGAAATCCGTTCTTGAATTCACTAGCATGTTTATGCGTTCTCTACAAGGTTAAGAATCATAAGGTCAACTTTACTCATGACCCTTGCAACACAACCTACCATACTATTTCAATGGTTTTACGATTTACCCTTCACAGTCCTCGTTACCTGACTCATTAATCGGTAAACCATCCCTTGATCTAACCTTCTCTAAGGTTGATTTCTCTTATGCTTAAATTTATGATCTTTTCACTTAGAACTAAATGAAATGCACACATTTCCTTTATTGACCACCTAGTAGTTTCATTTTCACCAAATTACCATTTGGTACTTAACTTGAGCAAAATTACCATTTTGACCCTTAAACTTTACAACTTCATTTCTATATACCTTAGACTTTCCCAAGTCTTTCATTTAGCTCCCTCAAGTCCCCTTGAGTTCCATTTAGGTCCCAAATAGGCATTGGAACATTTACAAGCTCTATTTGGTAAAATTACCATTTTGCCCATTTTCTTGAGAACTTAGGTTTCGGGATCCATTTAACCCTCAAATTTCTCATACAGGTCACTAAACATTCTTAAATTACATTTAGGTACTTTGAATGCCCAAAATTTCCTTTTGTCCATGTAAATACTAATATTTATACTTTAGTACTTAACTTTGCATTTATTGCAAATACGTCACTATACCTTCCACAATAAGAAAACTCAATCCCCAACCTTCACCAAACTTTTCAATTAGCCCCAAAACTTTATTTTACCACCTAGGAATACCCCACATAAAGCTCACTAGCATTTGGGTCCCCTAACTTTTAAAACTTCGAATTTTGGCCCCCAACCATTGACCCATAACTAAAGTATTTCCAAAAATTCTCAAACTAAGTGGAGAGGTCCCCTGGACTCCCTCTAGGTCTTCATAAATATTATTTGGCTGAGGTCAATCGGAGCTACTTCGTTTAGACTTGATCAAGAACATGCATGCAGACGAGTAAAAGTTGGGCCAGAACTGGAAACTCATCGAATGTAGCACGTCGATCGCCAAGGCTAATGCGATTCGAAAGTTGACTACTCTAGGAGTCGATAGCAACTTGAATCACCTCCATTGGTGATCTCTGGCTCCTATAATTAGCATTTTATTTAGCTTGACCACTTAGCATGCGATCTCAGAAATAGATGATTGAATTCTTCCTCAAATCTTTCTCAAATCGGGCAAAGCTAAAGGCTATAGAAAGCTGGTGGTACAAGGGACTAACCAAATTTTTCTCAGTTCACCACACTCTTCGTGGCTATCAAAATTGGCACTTGAAATAGTTGCGACATTTTTTGTCGATCGATATCATGTAATATGTAATCTCGCTAGAAACTATAGATGCAAAGTTGAGGGTTGAGAGAGTTAGCGTTGGAAAGATGAGGTCCCCAGCTTTCTAGGGGTACCAAGTCGGTCGTTGAAGGTGGTCTAACGATAGACTAAAACACTCTGGTAGTCGGGTCACTCGAGTTGGGAGCAAGTTCACTTTCAAAGGATTTTTTTAGCAATTTTCCATGGGGGAACATCCAAACTTTATACAGGTGTGTTCTAGACTTACGTGACTATCGATCAATAGCATTCTTTCTTCATTCCATAACATGTGGCTTTGGGAAAGAATTAATTTCCCCAAGCGATGGATTTGGGTTATCTAGGTGAGTCATCGGGTAAAAATAGGGGAATCTGGGTGAACTATCGGGCGAGGAGGACGACATATGCGTGCGTGTGCCCGGTATCACACGACACCTGGTTTGCACTATAACGAACTGGTTTCCTGCAAATTTCTCAATCGATTCAATGATTTTTTGGCTCGGTTCACCACTTTACCAATTGATTCTTGAGAAAATAAAAATATATAAAAATTCTAAATTCAATTTTCTATTGAATGGATTTAATAACCACAACATTTGGATTTGTTTTGTACCCTCTAAAATTTAGGGGTTTTGTGACTCCTCCTAGCCCAATCACGGTCTAATTCGGTTCTTTCTCGGTTTCTCCCAATTCTTGACCACGTGTTCCAAGACACTTTTAAGGGTTTCTTATGACCTTATTTCACCCCTATTGGCCTCTCCATCGATCTTTTCTCTCATTCCAATTTGATTTCACCTTCCCGTTCACATATTGCCTCTCAATTTGATCTCACTTCCCGGTTCAAGTTAGTCCAATTATTGAGTTGGGATTTTCTAGTCTTACATCTGGCATCGGGTATGATTGGGGTGATGACCCATACAACTGATAAAAAGGACCATGCTGATACCATGAATCTTGTTGCTAGCATGAACTCTACTTAAATTCCACTTCTCATAGCATGAACCCTGTTTATGTCATGAAACTAGTTTGAGATATACTCTTGATAGCATGAACCCTGTCTAAAAACTTATTTTCAAATTTTAGGATTTAGATCTACTACTTGATGCACGAAATGGGCCAAGTCCATGGTTGATTGAAGTGGGCTAGTTCCACATTTATTGAGAAGTGAGCCCAATGCCAGTTTTGGGAAATACTTGTTGTGTGGGCCCAAGGCCAATGGAAATGAGTCTTGCCCCATAAATAATCTAGTGATAAGGTATGAACCTTGATGTTAAAATAATTAATAATCGGTTCGTGTGAAATGGGTCATGTCCATTAATTTCTAACGAGTTAGAAGTGGGTATCGCCCCATAAGAGTTAATAGAGCAAATATGATGGATTAATGGATAAATATACATGCATGTGATTTTTAAGCAAGATCATTAAATGTTCGATATGGGGTAGTGGTGATTCCAAAAGCTGCTGGATAACAAGGTTGGTATAAGGGAAGTACATGTTGGTCCAGTATGTCAAGAACTTCGGGAGTCCTATGTGCGCTAGACCTTGACAAAGGGGGGAATGTCTCGTCTCTCAATAGCGGACAAACTCAATTTTGTTTTTGGGATGAGAAATTGTGAAACCCGTCATCCACGAGTCAAGGAAATCAGGAAAGAACCGATCAAATTAAGGAGAAAACCAAACCCCTTGATGAAACGACAACAATCAGTAAGGGTTGAAATGGGAAATTGAAAATTTCTAAGTTACCAATATGTCACATAAATCATGGGGAATGATTATGAAGGAAATTGGATGAGAAAATCGGACCAATTTGGGTGAACTGGACCTAAAACGGATTGAACCGGTTTGAACTATACATGAACCAATCTCTAAATTCATTTTTATTGGTGGCTTAAAATGATCAATTTGGGAAATTGAGGCCACCATTGAATAGAAAATGAATTTAGAAAAATTTAAAAATTTTTAATTTCGAGAGAACGGGTCGAATCGGGCTTGAACCGGCCAATGTTCACTTTCTAATCACTAAACCCGGTCGGACCAGACCGGTTAACGATCCAATCGGTCGATAGATCGCTGAATAGTCAGTAACCAGTCAGCGTGCATGTGACCAATTAGAGTGTGATGCGTGGCAAGGTACACACTCAGTCAGCTAGTCAATGGTCAATGGGTGTCCAATCAGCAACCACGCAAACACGACTAGCCAATGAAAGGTTGCCACGTGTTCAGTCAACAGTCAATGAATGATGTGGTGGCTAAGTCGGATCACCATGTCAGCAGGACCGACCAATCACACGCTGCCACATGTCTGGTCAATGGCTAATGTGGCAGTTGATTTGGAATGCCATGTTAGTAGGATCGACCAATCACGTGCTGGCATGTGGCCCACCTACACATGTGAAGCTCGCACGTGCAGAATAGTGTCATCTTTCTCCTCCATCCGATAACACTATTCATCAAGGAAAGAAATTCTTTCCCTTTCCGGCGAATGGAAATTTGCTCTAATTTGGGCAATTTCCGATCAAGATGAGCATAACCAGTATGAAAACTAGTCGGGCAGAGGGTCCCTGAGATCCCAATATAAAGAGCTTCCATCTCTTAATCCTTTACACACAACAATCCACTCCTCTCTCTGAAGTGTTTTGTTCTCCGATGAAGCTCAATCTAGAGCTCCAATTTAGGCGCTTCCTTTAGCCTCAGAAGCCGAATTTAGGTCCTACAAACTCGAGAGGAAGTCAGCTACCTAACACCTATATCCAACCGACCCAAGGATCGCCTAAGAAGCAACGGCGAGCTCGAACAGTTAAGCAGCTCCAACGGACCGAAGTTGCTCTATTTCGGCCGATTAGAATTCGGCCAATTCCAACCTCCGACGGCCAAATCGAGCCCATCCATTGCCCCCATCGGCCACCACACAACCTCTATAGAGGCAAAAGGTAAGCCAATTTTGGCCTTCCTCCATCGTTATAGTCTGGTTCTAGAGAGAGAAAGTGATTGAATTCTTCGATGGAATTCCACTAATCCTAACAGCAATTTCCCCAATTCTTGATCCCAGGAGGACCCTGAGGACAAGAATTTTCTTGGATTTTTGCGCCTCCAATGGTAAGATTTTGAAGCTTTCTCTCTCTACGTCCAATTTTTCGACGAAGCTCCGTTTAAGCTCGTTTCTGACCAAAATCCTACAATTCAAAGTGCAATTGAATTGTATGGAGGTATAGAAACTTATTCATATCGTCAATTTGAAGAAATAACTCCAATTGAATGGCCAATTTGAATAAATCAAATTCGGTCAGTAAATGGGATAGAAAGTATGGGAAAATTGGGAGAAATTTTCGGGATTTCAAAAAATTGAGGGACCTCCATGCAATTTCTCAAACTTGAAGGTCAATTGGGCATGAGAAAGATGTTGGAAGACCAATTGGTTAATTTTTGAAATATTCGAGGCCAAATGGCTATTTTTGGAAAGTAGGGGCAAAACCGTAATTTTTGAAAAATTAGGGACCAAATTGGGAATTTGGAAAAATTGAGCCCCTTACACAATTTTAAGTAAATTAAGGACTCAAGGAGGATACTGGAAGTACTTGGGACTTAATTTGGGGGAAATTTAACAATAGGGACCTAAAGTAAAAAAGTATGAACTTTAGGGACCTAAGTGTAATAAACTAGAAAAGTTGGGCCTAGTAACCAATACTGAAAAGCTAAGAAGCTTTTGCGCCAAACTCTAACGTATAAGAGTGGCCAAACCCTGTAGGGACTCTTGAGACCAAAACGCTAATGAGGTAACAAGACTCGAACATGAAGAACCAGCTAGGAACATACACGTTAGAGTCACCGGGTGAGTGGGACTTTTATATATCATACTAGTTGGGATGATGAGCTCACTTTTATGAACTGAAAACCTACTTACCAGATTGTGAGTATGACCCTATAAACATCATACCTGATTGGTATGATGAGTTTATGAAAGGAAAGGAAAAACCCGCATACTAGTTATAAGCGGATCTATCATCACACCCGGTTGATATGGTGAATTAAAAGAGATTTTGTCAGAAGTGTTCTCCCTTGACTGTGTGACAACTGCTTAAACAATTTGGGAGATCTTCTTGACAAGAGCTAAAACAGCTCTAACAGGCCAGGGGCCTTGGTTTTTGAACTCATAGGGTTCAGGCCTTAGTTTTGAAAAAACACGTGCAATGGGCCCAAGGCCAGTGGACACGGGTTGAAGCCAGTAAACAAACATGATTAGGAAGAACCATGAAAACTCCTACTTGAAATGGAATATAATTGTGTGATTCGCCACAGTATCGAGTTAGGACCGACAATGCTCAATGGGCTGGTGGCAGTGTGTTAGGGCCAGGTCGATGGAGGTCGAGTTAAGTGTCGAGGTCGTTGGATGGTTGGTACTAAAGAGAATGGCTTAATCATGAAAAATTATTGTTGGTACATGCACTCATGGATATGGGACCATCAAGACATACTAGGGGGTAGTGATAGTTTCCAAGGGCTACTGGATAACATGGTGGAGATAAGGGCATTTCGTCGTGCCAGTTAGTCATGAAGCTCTTAGAGCTTCTTACACATGAGACCGGGGTGGGATCAGGATGAGGTCTCCGTTCTCATATGGACACGAAGTGGATTTTGGGTCTGAGGGTCGGACGTCTAGGACGTCCATTCAGACTCAGGGTAGAAGTTTTGGACTTCTATTAATGTGGACAACAAAGTCGCACAGATCCCCAAGTGGGTGTGTGCAGTCTAGGACTGCCCAGTGAATATTTTTACCCTTCATGATGAAGGGCATGTGTTTGTTTGTTAAACTCTTCCCGAGGCAAGTGGATGTGCTAAGAGAGCTAAACACACCTAATATGAAAATGGAAAAAGTCTGAGATTTGAGAAAATCCTTAAAAATAAATGTTAAACCTTGGCATGGTTTTGATAACCCATGTTTCAGAAAAATCACTCCCAACACTTGCTCACTAAGATGTAGAAACTCACCCCCTCCCTTTATCCCTTTTTAGGAGTAAGGAGACCAACTGATAAAGAGCTCGAAAAGATGTATCCTCCATCAGGTACGCTTAATGTTCATTTAAACTTGCTTTAGTTTGATTTATGCTATTTTAGGGAATAAGATTTGAAATTTTGCTTGGCTTCTCTTAGCTAAAAGAAGGGGAAACCCCTCTTGAACCCAGGGAGCGGTGGGTTGCTCATGGGGATCTAACCAAACCAGGTCAGGGCATGATAGCAATAGTGCTCACATAGACAGTATAGCATATACACCATGGTCCATACAAACAAGTGGCTAGTAAAGACGCTCAAAACCACAAGTAAAACATAAGAAAGTTCTATGGTACGACCATGTGTTCCCTCCATTATGGAGTAGATATTTTGTGTTTGAACCATGTATGCTAAATGTAAAATTTTCAACCCTAATACTTTCTACAACTAAACCATGTGAATCACCTTCTAAAAAATGAACATCCCATATAAATACTTTAGAGTACTGCTTAGTTGTAGTTATGATGTTTTGTTGCTAGAAAAATACTATTGAGTGAGTTATGAACTCATCACTCTCCCTTAAACCCTTTCATGTAGTAGATATATGAGTTATGAACAACTAGAGAGAGAAATGTAGCATTGGAAAGTTGAGGTCCTTAGCTTTCCAGGGGGTACCAAGCCGGTTGTCGGAGGTGGTCTGACGATGGAGCAAAACTCTATGGTAGTCGGATCACCGGAGTTGGGAGCAAGTAAACTTTCAAAGTACTTTTTTGAGCAATTTTACATGGTGGAACATCCAAACTTTATATGGATGTGTTTTAGACTTACGTGGCTATCTATCCATATCATTCTTTTTCATTCTATAGCATGTGGCTTTGGGAAATAATTAATTTCCCCAAGTGGTGGGTTTGGGATGTCTAGGTAAGTCATCGGATAAAAATAGGGGAATCCCAGTGAACTGTCAAGCGAAGAGGACGACACATGCATGTGTGCGCCCAGTATGACACACATTTCATTTGCGCTATAACGAATCAGTTTTCTACGAATTTCTCAACCGATTTGACAATTTTTTGGCTCAGTTCACCACTTTCCTAGCCGATTCTTGAGAAAATAAAAATATCAAAAATTCTAAATTCAATTTCCTATTGAATAGACTCAATAACCGCTCCATTTGGGTTTGTTTTGAACCCTCTAAAATTTGGGGGGTTTTGTGACTCCTCCGAGCCCAATCCTAGTCTAATTCAGTTCTTTCCGGGTTTCTCCCAATTCTTGATCATGTGTTCCAAGACACTTTTAAGAGTTTCTTATGACCTTATTTCACCCCTATTGGCTTCTCCATTGATATTTTCTCTCGTTCCGATTTGATTTCACCTTCCCATTCACGTATTGCCTCCCAGTTTGATCTCACTTCCCGGTTCAAGTTAGTCCAATTATTGAGTTGGGATTTCCTAGTCTTACATCTAGCATCAGGTATGATTGGGGCGAAGACCCATACAACTAATAAAATGAACCATGTTGATAGCATGAAACCACTAATAGCATGAACTCTATTGATAGCATGAATCTTGTTGCTAGCATGAACTTTGCTTAAATTACACTTCTCATAGCATGAACCCTCCATATGTCATGAAACTTATTTTCAAATTTTAGGATTTAGATCTACTACTTGATGCACAAAATGGGTCAAACTCATGATCGATCAAAGTGGACTAAATCCACATTTATTGAGAAGTGAGCCCTTTTGGAAAATACTTGTTGTGTGGGCCCAAGGCCAATGGAAATGGGTCTTGCCCCATAAATAATCTAGTGATAAAGTATGAACTTTGATGTTAAAATAATTTATAATCAGTTCCTGTGAAATGGGTCATGTCCATTAATTTCTATTGAGTTAGAAGCGTGTATCGCCCCATAAGAGTTAATAGAGCAAATATGATGGATTAATGGCTAAATATACATGCATGTGATTTTTAAGCAAGATTATTATATGTCTGTATTTGGTAGTGGTGATTCCAAAGAATGTTGGATAAAGGAAGTACATGTTGGTCTAATATGTCAAGAACTCTGGGAGTACTATGTGCACCATACCTTGGCAAAGTGGAAAATGTCTCATCTCTTAATAGCGGACAAACTCAATTTTGTTTGAGCAATAGTGCTCACAAAGACAATCTAGCATGGACAACATGGTCTGTACAAACAAATGGCTGGTAAAGGCGCTTAAAACCACAAGTGTAATATAAGAAAGTTTTGTTGTATGAATGTGTGATACCTCCATTATAGAATAGATATGTTTTGTTTGAACCATGTATGCTAAATGCAAGATTTTCAACCCTAATACTTTGCACAACTAAACCATGTGAATCACCTTCTAAAAAATGAATACCCCATATAAATATTTTAAAGTATTGCTTAGTTGTAGTTATGGCGTTTTATTGCTAGAAAAACACTACTTAATGAGTTGTGGACTCATCACTTTTTAGTAAACCCTTTCATGTAGTAAATATTATGAAAATGAGTTTAGAAGCTAACCTAAAAGCTTGGTATAAATTTTATATTCAGCATAATATTATGGTCCGATCTATTTTTTTATAAATGTTTTAATAAATTTTATTTTTATATTTTGAGTTTTATCTTTTCGAGAATATAATAGTAAATATACCCACTATTGTATAATAAAAAATTTGATGAAATATTTGCAATTACAGTCGAATAAATTAGATTAAAATGTGAAACCTTCATGAGCTTCCCCATGAAACCTTCATGTTAGTAATAATTCCCCCAATTAAAATAATATAGACGATGAGTGTAGAGAATCCAAAACAAGTACATTTAAGCTTCAAAAGTCTTGGCCTGGTATTGATACTTGTTGAATAGTTCTATTAGGAAAAGGCAGTTCCTATATAAAGTAAACACAAATGCAAGAGATACTTAATCAACATCAACAAATAAACACTATTTATGTAAATTAGAAAAAAAAATAGAAAATAGGGGAGTTGAATCTCATGGTCTGGCGCTGCTGCGAGGAGCCGGGCAATCCAGCTAGACGGAGGAAGTAACTCCCGAAAAGAAGTGGTTATAGATTCAATACATAAAACTATTAGTTGTAGGCGAAAAAATAAATTGTTGAACAAAATTTTCAGTTTGTCAGGAAGGTGAATAATGAGAATAGGTGGATGATGAACTTGACACGATATGGGGTAGAACTCGAGCTTATACAGGGGACCAAGAGGTAATGGGACGGAACGGGTGAGAGAAAATTCGGACGTGTTATTTTGGTCAAACCGGCTGTCAATCTCACCATTGAATATGCAAATAGTGTTAAATGTATGGGTGTGAATATGCAAATATTGTTAAATGTATGGGTGTGAGCAGAATAATAGGTACAAGATGCACCATGGTGATTATTACATGGTGAAATATGCCTATACTGTTGCAGAATAAAAATCTACTTATATCATACCACGTCAGTGTTGGTAGATGGACATTATATTATAATATAATACAAAATATTAAAAATTGAACATTCATTTTTTAAAATTTTCAGTCATTTATAAAACAAGCTAAAAGACTTCAATTTAATTTAGTCCAAGAGCGTTTGAAATAATAATAATAATAATAATAATAATAATAATAATAATAATAATAATAATAATAATTAGACAAGAGTTTTTTTTATAAATTATTTATATAGTAATTGATTAATTAATTTGGATGTATTTATAATAATTAATGAGTTAATTTAGATGCACCCATATCAAAATATTTCATTCTTGCAACTTCCGAGGAGATTGTCAGAACCGGTGGGCTCGCAATATGAGATGTGACTTGGAATCACCAAGTAGTGATTGGACATGATGCTATCCTTGTCTCGGGCCCTTCCAAGCTTTCTCGTGATGATTGATGGAGGGTAAATTAGGCTGCTTGGTATAAGATCTTTTTTTGGAACAATGTATAAGGTGTTTGACCGTTAAATTTTGGTATTTTCCTACAAAATATTTTAAATCCGTAATAAATAATTTTAAAATACGAGGATTTGGTGCATCCATATCATTGGATTTAAGTCATAAGGGTCATCTTATTGCTGACCCTTAGGATTTGGATTTGGTGCATCCATATCATTGTATATTCACATTCATACCTTACAACCTGTTTTCCAATTTGGTTTGGTACCTAGCACGTGTATTCATCGAGTATCTTAACTCGAATTGGGGTTGAACTCCTTTCACGGAAGGGCTTGACAGGTGAAGCTTGGGGGAAGGGGAAGTGGAAGGGATATAAATTCAAGATCTTTTTGGATCAGCCCAAAGGACGGAATGGTGGAACCACTCGGACGAATTCTCGAATGACACGTTCTACTGGTCCCATTCCTATTCCAGTGCCTAACGAAGGAAGATCAGCTAGAGAGAGAGAGGTTTTTGCCAACGTGGAGACAGAAATCCCCCTCTCAATGTGGGGTCTTTTCTGCTGGAAAATGACTGCTTGTTGTCATACCACGACTCCACACACACGCGTTCATCTTTTGTGTTGCCGGATATAGCATTTTTTGAGCTTCGTCTTCAAGTCATCCATGGAGCAAGAAAGACAGCTTCACAAAGAAGCAAATTCCGGCCAATCTCCGATGGTTATGATTGCTGTTAGAACTTACGGTTCACGGAGAGACTTGTTCAATGGCTAGAGTGATGGACTCAAATAGAACATGAAAGAAAGTAAGTATCCAGAGGAGTGGAAAGAAGATAATGAGAACCTGATTATTTTCTTTATCAAAATTGTATGGGTGAAAGAAAAGAAAGGGGCCACCAAGGGAATCCATCTTTTTACCAGGCACAAGAATACAAGAGACATGTTATCTAACATGACAACAAGGAAAACAATAATTAATAACTCATACCGATCCAGAAGGAGCCTTGCCTCCATATATATTTGTCCTCCAAAAAATTCCAATATTCATCTAACCCGATGACTTTCTAAGCCAAATGGTAAGTGTGGTAGTTAAGCCTGGCCTAAAAAATTCAATTCAATTGTAGTTCCAATTTATGCATAGAGTTATGTCAGTGCTCCATTGAGTGAGTTACAGATTGCTGGGATCCTTATTTCCACACGGTATAGTACATAACATACCCATTGTGTGTGAAACAGGGCATTTACTTTTATACCAAATATAGTATAATGCATAATCACTAATATACTATAGAGCTAGATACTCACATACTAGAATTCAAGAAGAATAAGATGTTAAGTTTAACTTCCATAAAAAAAAACTAAATTTAATTTTGCTGAGAAGCTAGATAATGTTTTTTCATTTCAATTTAAATTAAAGACCCATTTATTAATTAATTGTTATTTCTCAATATCTCACATCCCATTCATTGATGATTGAGTTATTCCTAACATTTTGATCCTTATTTAACTCATAATTTGAATATTTATTTGACGCTTTTAATATTATACAATACTATTTATTTTATTCAATGGTTAATAACATAATTTTTTGTCATTTTCAAATTTACTATAATAATTGTAATATAACATAAACATAATTTTTACTAATTTTATCAAATTTCATATGATTTTTTTTGTATATTCATCATATTTATTTTATTATCAAATGTTGTCTAATATTTATTTTGACCCCAACCATTAACTTATAACTAAAATATTTCCAAAAAAATTCAAACTAAGTGTAGAGTTCCTCTGTGGTTAATCGGAGTGCTCCGTTAATACTTTATCAAAAACATGCATTCAGATGAGTAAAAGTCGGGTTAGAGCTAGGAACTCACCGAAGGTGGCACGTTAATTGTCAGAGGCTAATGCGATTCAAAAGTTGACTACTATAGGAGTATGTAGCAATTTAAATCACCTTTATTGGTGGTCTGTATCTCCTACTATTAGCATTTTATTCAGCTCAATCACTTAGTATACAATCTCAAATATAGATAATTGAATTCTCCCTCAAATCTTATTCAAATCGAACAAAGCCGAAGACTATATAAATCTAATGGTACAAGAGACTAACTGAATTTTTCTCAGCTCACGAGACCCTTTGTAGCTATCAAAATTGGCATTCAAAATAGTTGTTATGTCTTTTTATCATCGGAGATCGCGTAATATACGATTTTACTAAAAACTATAGATTCAGAGTTGAGGGTTGAGAGAAATAGTGTTAGAAAGTTGAGTACCCTCAACTTTCCAGGGGTACCAAGTCGGTCATCGGAGGTGGTCTGACTACAGAGCAAAACTCTCTTGTAGTCGGGTCACCGAAGATTGGAGTAAGTTCACTTTCAAAGTATTTTTCCATGAGGGAATATCCAAAATTTATATGGGTGTGTTCTAGACTTACGTGACTATCGATCCATAGCATTCTTTCTTCATTCCATAGCATGTGGATTTGGGAAAGAATTAATTTCTCCAAGCGGTGGATTTGAGTTGTTTGGATGAGTTATCAAGTAAAAACAAGGGAATTCGGGTGAACTGTCGGGCGAGGAGGACGACGCACGCGCGCGTGCACCCGAGATCACACGACACCCTGTTTGAGTTGTAACAAACTAGTTTCCTGCTAATTTCTCAACTGATTTGGTGATTTTTTGGCTCGGTTCACCACTTTCCTAGCCGATCTTGAGAAAATAAAAATATCTAAAAATTCTAAATTTAATTTTCTATTGAATAGACTCAATAACCACTCCATTTGGATTTATTTTGCGGTCTAACTCGGTTTTTTCTTGATTTCTCCCAATTCTTGACCACGGGTTCCAAGACACTTTTAAGGGTTTCTTATGATCCTTTTTACCCCTATTGGTGTTTCCATCGATCTTTTCCCTTATTTCAGTTTGATTTCACCTGCCAGTTCACGTATTGCATCACTGGTTTGATCTCACTTCCCGTTCAAGTTAGTCCAATTATTGAGTTGGGATTTTCTAGTCTTACATCTAGCACTGGGTATGATTGGGATGATGACTTAAACAACTGATAAAATGAACTATGCTGATAGCATGAACCCTACTGATAGTATGAAAACCTTGATAGCATAAATCTTGTTGCGATAGCATAAATCTTGTTGCAAGCATGAACTCTGCTTAAATTACACTTCTCATTGCATGAACCCTGCTTATGTCATGAATTCGGTTTGAGACATACTCTTGATTGTATGAACCCTATCTAAAACTTATTTTCAAATTTTATGATTTAGATCTACTACTTGATGCACGAAATGGGCTAGATCCACATTTATTGAGAAGTGAGCCCAATGCCAATTTATAAAAAATACTTGTTGTGTGGGCTCAAGACCAATGGAAATAGGTCTTACCCCATAAATAATTTAGTGATAAGGTACAAACATTGATGTTAAAATAATTGATAATTATATGAAATAGGTCATGTCCATTGATTTCTATCAAGTTAGAAGGACTCATAAGAGTTAATAGAGCAATTATAATGGATTAATGGCTAAATATACATGCATATAATTTTTAAGCAAGATCATTAAATGTCCAATATGTAGTAGTGGTGATTTCAATAGGTGTTGAACAACAAGGTTGGTATAAGGGAAGTACATGTTGGTTAATTATATCAAGAACTCCTGGAATCCTATATGTACTATAACATGACAAATGGGAAAAATATGTAATCTCTCCAAAGTGGATAAACTCAATTTTATTTGGAATTGAGAAATAGTGCTCACAAATAAGTGGCTAGTAAAAGTACTAAAAACATATGATCCATAATAGATGTAGATGTGTTGTGTTTAAATCATGTATGCTAAATGTAAAATTTTCAACCCTAATACTTTCCACAACTAAACCATATGATTCACCTTTTAAAAAATGAACATGCCATATAAAATACTTTAGAGTATTGCTTAGTTGCAATTATAAAATTGTGTTGCTAGAAAAATATTACTGAATGACTTATTAACTTATCACTCTTACTTAAACTCTTTTATTTAGTAAATAGGATGAAAATGAATCTAAAAGTTAACTTAAAAACTTGGTATACTTATTTTCTATTGCAGATTTATGTTAGCATAATATTATAGTTTGATATATTTTTTATAAATTTTATTTTTATATTTTGAGTTTATCTCTATCGAGAGTAAATATATTCAGGAAAAATATTTGCTTGATAAATTAAATTGATGTGTCACGGTATTTATAAATTTACACGCCCATTTAAGTCCCGATGAAGGTACCCATAAAACCTTGATTTCAATAATAATTCTCCTTATCAAAATAATATCACTACTGTAGGATGAGTGCAGAGAATCTAAAACGAGTACCTTTAAGCTTCATGTGACATCATTCGGACGTCTTGAGTAGCCTGATTTCGATATTAGTTGAATTGTGCGGTGAGGAGAAGACAATTCCTAAATTAATGAAACATAAAAGTAAGAGCTAACTCAATAATCACCAACAAATAAATACTATTAATATAAATTAGAAAAAGAAAGAAAAAAACAAAAGAAATAGAAAATGGGGAGTTGAATCTACTGGTGCATGGGCTGCTGGGAGCCAGGCAACCACCCAGCTGGACGGAGGGAGTAACTCCCGGTACATCACTCGGTGATACAACCATTAGTTTTTGGCGAAAAAATGAAATGTTGAAAGAAATTTTCAATTGTTAGAGGTCCCGAAGGTGAATAATGACAATAGGCGGATGGTGAAGGTCACACAATAAGAGTAGAACTTGAGGGATTGGGGAGAGAAAATTCAGAAGTACTATTTTGGTAAAGATAATGGGCGGTGAATGGCGCCGTTGAATATGCAAATATGGTGTTAAATATATCGGTGTGAGCAGAATAATACCTACAAAATATGCTGATGCACCATGGTGATTATTACATGGTGAAGTATGCTTAATTGTTGCAGAATAAAAATCTACTTATATGTCATACCATGTCGGTATGCTTAACAATATTACCAATGAACATGATATTATAATATAATATAAAATATTAAGAATTGAATTTTAATTTTTTAAAATTTTCAGTCATTTATAAAACAAGCTAAAAGCTTCAATTTAATTTAGCCCCAGAACCTTTGAAATAATAATAATAATTAGACGAGTTTTTTTTGGATAAATTATTTATATAGTAATTAATTAATTAATTTGGATATATTTATAATAATTAATGAGTTAATTTAGATGCACCAATATCAAAATATTTGTACTTGCAACTTCTGAGGAGATTCTTGTCCATTCACTTTTTTTATTTAAATAACAATTGTGAGACCGGTGATTTAGATGAGATGTCACAATAACAGAGTAGTGATTGAACATGATGCCTTCCTTGTCTTGTCTGGGCCCTTCCAAGCTTTCTCGTGATTGATGCCAGGGTAAATTAGGCTGCCTGGGATAACATCTTTTTTTGGAACGATGTATAAGGTGTTTGACCGTGAAATTTTGGTATTTTCCTATAAAATATTCTAAATCCGTAATAAATAATTTTAAAATATGAGGATTTGGTGCATCCATATCATTGGATTGATTTTAATTTGGATTTGGATTTGGTGGATCCATATCATTGTATGTTCACATTCATATCTTACTACTTGTTTTCCAATTTGGTTTGGTAACTAGCACGTGTATTCATGGAGTATCTTAACTCGAATTGGGGCTGAACTCCTTTGAGGAAGGGTTGACAGGTGAGGCTTCTGGAAGTTAAAGTGGAAAGGATATAAATTCAAGATCTTTTTGGATCAATATATGATCCAAAGGACCGAATGGTGGAATCACTCGGGACGAATTCTCGAATGACACGTTCTAGTGGTCCCATTCCTATTCCTATTCCCGTGCCTAACAAAGAAAGGAAGAACGGCTAGAGAGAGAGGTTTTTGGCAATGTGGAGAGAGAAATCCCCCTCTCAATGTGGGGTCTTTTATGCAGGAAAATGACTCCTTGTTGTCATCCCACGACACCACATACACCGTTCATCTTTTGTGTTGCCGGATATAGCATTTTTTGAGCTTCGTCTTCAAGTCATCCATGGAGCAAGGAAGACAGCTACCCAAAGAAGCAAATTCCGCCCAATCTCCGATGGTTATGGTTGCTGTTAGAACTTACGGTTCACGGGGAGACTTGTTCAATGGCTAGAGTGGACTCAAACAGAACATGAAAGAAAGTAAGTATACCAGAGGAGTGGAAAGAAGATAATGAGAATGTGATTATTTTCTTTATCAAAATTGTATGTGTGAAAGAAAAGAAAGGGGCCACTAAGGGAATCCATCTCTGACATTCAATTAATTGAAATTACATATGGCTTTATATTTATGGGATATCATTTTTTTGTGTATAGCATACGAGAAAATGATAGTTTAAGATAAGTAAATTTTGTGTCTATCTTGTACATACAAATAATATTACGTTAAATTTGGAAAGAATGTTAAAAATGGTACTTAAATACACTATTATTATTTTATTAAAATTATATATTTAATTTTATATAATGATATATACGATAAATGATATTAAAATAACTTTAATGGCGTTCTATCCCGATCACAACTAGAAATGCTGACAAACATATGACTTGGAAAACCCGAAACAGAGCCCCAGCCCCAACAAATGTGACTGACGACCTCTACCTCTCCTTCTCTTTGCTTTGGGTTTCGCCTATCTCTAGGAACTCCCAGCGTCTGCCTGTCTCTCTACACGGTCACAGTCAAAGCTTCCATGTGTATTCATCATCATCTTTCTTCTACTTCTCCATCTCTGCTGTCATTTCACAGGTTGGTCTGTTTCCGACTCACTCGTCTTTCTGAGCGCGTCCGATCTACATGTGATTATGTTACTCATAGCTCTTCGTAGGATTTTCAGCCGTTTTCCTGTCCGGCTGTGGATTTTTTTATCATTATTTTCATTTTGATGTTGTATTTGATTAGATTATGGTCTATGACCTGTTGTAGCGGTTGGCAGTGAGATTCCGTTGAGGTGAGATGGCTGCCATAAGGTCGAGCTTGCCGGCTCGGCTTCAGCATCTCTTGTCCGGTGAAATATCCGTTGGACCTTCCATCAGACTTGATTCTGAGACGGTGAGCACCCTCCTCTCTCACTTGGAAATTCCTTTCCCTGTCTATCTTGGCATATTAGCTCGTTTCTCGTACTGTCAGTGTTGGCGGTCCGAAAATCACCAGTGGCTCTAATGTCGTTCACTGCTTCCTTTTTGGTTGTCAACCTAGAGGTTCTCCATAAGGGTTTGAGTCGTATCAGGCCACACTCAATGCAGTCTTTCTTATTTTTGGCCAAAGTTCAATGCAGTCATTTGCTTGCTGGTTTGCTACCTATGATAATTAGAGGCATTGCATTAGATGTAGATGAGATACAAGACATTGTGGGCCCTATATCTGGTTGAGGAATAAAAAGTTTTGGATTGAGCGAAAAAACATTGCTGGTTTCTAAGCAATCATTCCTTGGCGTACAACTAGTTTATAAAGCATCGCAAGAGACTTTCTCAAAGAAAAAAATTCAATCCTTCATTGGAAACCAATTATTATAGATACTGCATAGAAGAATCGACCTTGTCAACAGTTAATGTAAAAGGAATGCCATTACAGATGTATGTTTTGATATTTATGTAATGACCGGCTGTTTATCTTAAAAAAATAGCATGAGTTTAATTACTCAGCTTTTGTTTTTAGAAGCTTTGCTGGTCACCACAGCATAAGTGGAATACAAGACCATAGGAACATAATTCAAACTTCAAAGATAATTTTTTAGATTAATGAGATCTAATGTGGTTGTCTTGTGTTGTTGGCATTTTGCACTGGGAAGGATATGAATTTCATTTTTGCCTTCATATGTAGGAATCATGTTCTTCTATTTACATTCCATGAAAATGTGGGAATTTGAACCGTGGCTGCCTAGAGCAAACTATAGAATCATTGTCTCCTGGTTAGGAAATGGGTTTGTCCTCCTTTAATTTGATAAAATATGTGCTGAAAAGTGAGTAAATTTGCACTATGAAACTATTGATACCCGTGGGCATATATTTCTGAATCTAGAAGTAATGGCATGGGTTCTTGGTTATTCTCTGTTAGATGTATTCTGAATATGTGACCCTTTTGGCATGCAGCCTCATAAAGTTAAAGCTTTCATTGACAAGGTCATTCAGAGTCCATTACAGGATATAGCAATACCCCTTTCTGGTTTTCACTGGGAGTATGATAAGGTGAAAGAATGACTTTCCTTTGTAATTGTTGATCAGTTATACTAATCCTGATATACTTAATAGTAACTCGTGCAAAAATTACAGGGAAATTTTCATCATTGGAGGCTGCTCTTTCTTCATTTTGAGGCATATCTTAAGACTTATATATCATGTAGGAATGACCTTCTTTTGTCTGATACTTTAACTGATGATGATTGTCCTTTCCCAAAGCAAGCAGTCTTACAAATTTTGCGGGTGATGCAAATAATATTGGAGAATTGTCACAACAAGAGTTCATTTGAAGGATTAGAGGTATGACTACAGTCTTCTGTTGTTGATTAGTAATTTTATCTGCTAGTTACTTGCCTATAAGAGTAAGTTCTTTGTGATAAGTGCTTCCTCCCCCCCCCCAACATTAAATGTAATGATGTCTATTCTATGTATCATTCCCAGCATTTCAAGCTCCTAATATCTTCAACAGATCCAGAAATTATTATAGCATCACTTGAGACCCTGTCTGCACTTGTGAAAATAACTAAGCTGCATGGAAGTGGAAAATCAGTTGGGTGTGGATCCCTGAACAGCTATCTTCTTTCTTTGGTTCAAGGGTGGGGGAGTAAAGAAGAGGGTTTAGGTTTGTATTCATGTATTCTTGAAAATGAGAATATCCAAGAAGAAGGGCTATCTTTGTTCCCATCTGAAGTAGATAAAAAAAATGACAATTCTCAGTTTTGGCTGGGTTCCTCCCTCTATTTCGAGTTGAATGGAGTAAGTGGGCAAAGTGAAGAACTTGATGCTCCATTGCGAGCTTCTACTTTGAGAGTGATACACATGCCAAATCTTCATCTGAGGAAGGAGGACGATCTTGTGATTATGAAGCATTGCATTGAGCTATACAACGTGCCTCCTGACCTTAGATTTCCTTTGCTTACTAGAATTAGATATGCTCATGCATTTGGTTCTGCTAGAACATGCAGGCTGTATTGTAGGATTTCTCTTCTTGCTTTCATTGTGCTTGTTCAATCCAAAGATGCCCATGAAGAATTGACATCATTATTTGATAATGATCCAGAATATACAAATGAGTTAATCAGGATAGTACAAACAGAAGATTCTATCCTGGGGGGTATTCGCACCCTTGCGATGCTTGCTTTGTGTGCTCAATTAGCTGCCTATGTATCCCCTCGTGGATGTCCACAGATTTTAAGTGGATCAAGTCTTAGCTTTACTGCATCAAACCGCACAGTTCTCCTGAATGTGCTTCAAAAAGCTGTGGCGTCTCTTACTAATTCCAGTGATCCAGCATCAGTGGCCTTTTTAGAAGCACTTTTCCAGTTCTATGTGCTCCATGTTGTATCATCTTCAGCTTCTGATAACAATATTAGGGGTTGGAGCATGATTCCTACATTTTTGCCATTCCTAGAAAATCGAGATCCAGGTCATGTGCATCTTGTATGTTCTGCTGTGAAAACCGTTCTGACCCTTATGGATTACAGTAGCTCAGCAGTCTCTCACTTTAGGGAGTTGGGTGGAGTTGAGCTTTTAGTTCAGAGATTGCAACTAGAAGTCCATAGAATGATTGGTTTGGCTGGAGAAATTGATTTTCCATGTGCTAGTGAGTGCTCAAAAAGCAATGGAGATTTATTCAACTCACACAAGAGACTCATTAGAATCATATTGAAGGCTCTTGGATCTGCTACATATTCACCATCAAACCCTAATAGATCACAGGACTCCCAAGAGAGTGTGTTGGCATCTACATTGTCATGTATTTTTCGGAATGTTGAGAAATTTGGCTGTGAAATTTACCAATCAGCTGTGTCTCTCATGAATGAAATCGTTCACAAAGACCCTACTTGTTTACCTACTCTGTTTGAGATGGGTGTTCCAGATGCCTTTTTAGCTTCAGTTGTGGCTGGCGTTCTTCCTTCTGCAAGAGCTCTTACATGTGTTCCTAAAGGACTTGAGGCAATCTGTCTTAATACTAGAGGTGTTGATGCAGTTAAAGAAACTTTAGCCCTAAGATTCCTCACAGATGTATTTACCAGTAAGATGCATGTTGTGGCAATGAATGAAGCTATTGTTCCATTTGCAAATGCTGTGAAGGAACTCCTACGCCATGTATCATCTCTGAGAAGTGATGGTGTTGATATAATTCTGGAGATTATCAATAGAGTTTCTTCCTTTGAGGAAACTAGTGGCACATGGGTCTCTGGTAATTGTGATGGCAGGACGACAATGGACATGGATTCTGAAAATAAGAATTGTGGACCTGGAAACAGTCTGATTGGGTCAGGCAATTCAACTGCTGAATGTGTTAGTGATGAGCAATTTATCCAACTGTCTGTCCTTCATCTGATGGTGCTGGTTCATAGGACAATGGAGAACTCAGAAACATGCCGATTATTTGTGGAGAAGTCAGGAATTGATGCCTTGCTGAAGCTTTTATTGCGACCTAGTATTGCCCAGTCATCTGAAGGGATGCCAATTGCCTTACACAGTACCATGGTCTTTAAGGGTTTCACTCGTCATCATTCAGCTCCATTAGCATGTGCATTCTGTTATGCTCTTAGTGAACATTTGAAAAAAGCATTAGCTGGTTTTCATTCTTGTCGTGGGTCCTTTATGCTTGATCCCAAGGGGGGCCAAGATGAGAAATTATTTTCTGAACTTTCCCTTGTTGAGTTTCTACTATTTCTTGCTGCTGCTAAGGATGATCGATGGGTAACTGCATTACTTAAAGAATTTGCCAATTGCAGGGAAGAGGTTCTGAAAGATATCGGACATGTGCAACGAGAAGTTATCTGGCAGATTGCACTCCTTGAAGATGCCAAGCTTGAAAAGGAGTATGATGTATCTGGCTCTACTTCAGAGTCCCATCGATCAAAAGCAAGTTCGAATGGGACTGAAGAGCAAACATTTAACTCCTTCAGGCAACTGTTTGATCCAATTATGAGGAGGAGGACACCTGCTGCTAATATGCAAAATCAGTTCTTGGAGTTCTTTCAACTTTATCGTAATCTAAATAGTGGCAGTAGTTTTCGTAACGAACTCCCTCGAAGCTCACGTCATGGATCTTTTCATGAAAACCATCTTTTTCATTCAGCAGGTCCTTCCAGAAAAGAATTGGACAGAGAAAGATCTTACTATGCTTCTTGCTGTGAAATGGTTAGGTCACTTTCTTTTCACATTACTCATTTGTTCCAAGAGCTGGGAAAGGTGATGTTGGTTCCATCTCATCACCGGGCAGATACTGTTAATGTATCTCCCATGTCAAAAGCAGTTGCCTCAGCTTTTGCTTCCATTGCTATGGATCACTTGAACTTCAGTGGTTATGTAAATACTTCTGGATCACAGTCTCCTGTTTCAACTAAGTGCCACTACTTTGGTAAGATTATTGATTTCATTGATGGTATTTTGATGGACAGAAAAGATTATTGCAATCCAATTTTGCTAAATTGCTTGTATGGACAAGGGGTGATTCATTCTATCTTGACTACATTTGAAGCTAGTAGTCAATTGCTCTTTTCATTTGCCAAGTCTCCTGCTTTTCCTATGGACACTGATTCAAAGCAGGATGAAAAAGAAAACTCTGATAAATCATGGATTTTTGGTCCTTTGGCTAGCTATGTTAAACTTATGGACCACATGGTGACTTCGTCCTTCATTTTGACTCCATTTACTAAACACTTGCTTGTTCAGCCACTAACAAATGCTAATGTTCCTTTTCCACGGGATGCTGAAACATTTGTGAAGGTCCTTCAGTCCATGGTCCTGAAGAATACTCTTCCTGTCTGGTCACATCCCCATTTTATCTATTGCAGCTATAATTTCATTACAACTTGTGTTTCCATCATTAAACACATATTTTTGGGAGCTGAAGTGAATAATGCTAGTGGCAGTGTTAGTTCACGCATTACTGGACCGCATCCAAATGAAGCAGCAATTTCAACTATTGTAGAGATGGGATTTTCACGATCTAGGGCTGAGGAAGCTTTGAGACAAGTTGGACCAAACAGTGTGGAACTTGCAATGGAGTGGTTACTTTCACATCCCGAGGAAGCCCAAGAGGATGATGAGCTAGCTCGTGCACTTGCCATGTCTCTTGGGAACTCTGAATTGGACTTAGAGGAAGATGATGTAAATTCCCAAGGTCAGTGCCTTGAAGAGGAGTTAGTACAACTTCCAGTTGTGGAGGAGTTGTTATCAACATGTGTAAAGCTTCTTCAGACAAAAGATTCACTTGCTTTTTCTGTTCATGACCTTCTTATGACTATTTGTTCCCATAAAGGTGGTCAATACAGATCCAGTGTCATCTCATTCATCACAGGGCAATTGAAAATTTGTAGTTTGGCTTCTGACAGTACCTATAGTAGTTTGCCCTCCGCTCTTTTCCATGTTCTTGCTTTAATTCTGCAAGAGGATGGTATGGCCCAAGAAATTGCTTTGAAGTGCGGTCTTGTAGAACTTGCTACTGATTTTCTGGCTAAATGGGATTGCCTTCCAGGTGATGGGGGTAAAAGTGGGGTTCCTAAATGGGTCACAACATCTTTTGTTGCCCTTGATAGACTTCTGCAGGCAGACCACAAGGTGAATACAGAAATTCTTGACCAGTTAATGAGTAATGAAGGTTCACCCATCAACATCGGTGATGATAAGAACAATAAGCTGCAATTAGCATTGGGGTTATCTCTGAAGCATATTGATGTTCAGCAGCAGAAGAAACTGATTGAAATTTCCTGTAGTTTTATTCGAAATCAATTGCCATCTGAAACAATTCATGCAGTTCTGCAGCTATGTGCTACACTCACAAGGAACCATTCCATTGCAGTAAGTTTTTTAGATGCTGGAGGTGTGAGTTCTCTTCTTTCTTTGCCCACAGATAGCATTTTCCCAGGTTTTGATAATGTTGCTGCCACTATTATCTGTCATGTTCTTGAAGATCCTTATACTCTCCAGCAAGCAATGGAATCTGAAATAAGGCACAACCTCATAGTTTCTGCTAATAGGCAGTCCATTGGTAGACTCAGTCCCCACAATTTCCTTTCGAGTTTGACTAATGTTATCTCACGGGATCCAGTTATATTTATGAATGCAGCTCAGGCAGTATGCCGAGTTGAAATGGCCGGTGAAAGACCGTATATTGCATTGATTAAGGATCAAGAGAAGGATAAAATGAAAGAAAAAGAGAAGGGCAAAGCATCAGAGTATGAAAGGGTTATAAATGATGGGAAGGTTTCCTCAGGAACTCTGAATTTTGGAGGTCATGGAAATGGCCAAGGCAGGAGTGTTGATTCAAATTACAAGAATGCAAAAGCACATAAAAAATATCATCAGAGCTTCACCATTGTGATTGAGCTTCTCTTGGATTTAGTAATTGCTTTCGAACCTCCATTGTGTGGTGATATTAGTCAGAATGCTACATCGACTTCCAACATGAGCATAGATGTTGCTGCTGTCACGGGAAAAGGAAAAGCCATTGCCACTGGTTCTGAGCAGAGCGAAGTCTCTGAAGCTGAAGCTGGCACATCCCTTGCAAAAGTTGTATTTATTCTCAAAATTTTGACTAAGATTTTGCGGATGTATGCTTCATCTGTTCATGTTTTACTTCGTAAAGATGCTGATGGTAGCAACTCTAAGGGAACTCATAAAAAAGGTATATTCCATCATGTTCTCTGTAAGTTTATGCCCTGTGCAAGAAATTCCAAGGGGAGGAAGACACTTGGTCATTGGAGGCATAAGCTGTCAACTAGAGCAGGCCAATTTCTGGTTGCTTCTTGTGTTCGATCTGCAGAGGTAAGGAGGAGGATTTTCTCTGAAGTACATTATGTCGTCAATGATTTTATCGACTCGTGTAGGAGATACAAACCTCCCAGCACTGAATTACATGCATGTGTTGATCTGCTAAATGATGTTCTGACTGCATGCACTCCTATTGGTTCATCTATCTCTGCAAAGGTTTCTGCAATGCTCATAGATGTCGGTCTAGTTAGGGCATTGACTCAGATTTTGAAAGTATTGGATCTAGATCATGTTGGTTCGCCTGAATTGGCCACTGCTCTTATAAAAGCCCTTGAGTTTGTGTCCAAGGAGTATGTTAATTCTATCAACCCCAATTTGGGGAGGAGTGAGAATGCATTGAAGCCTTCTGGCCACAATCAACCAGGAAGAACGGATAATAATGATGAGATGCCTAAACCCATGGAAACAGTATCTCAATCCAATCATGAGGCAGCGGCTGCTGAGAATTCAAATAATAGCCAAGGTTTCAGCCATTCTGAGGCTGTGACAGATTATACGGAGCATGATCGGGATCTTCACCGAGTCTCTTCTCATGGTAGGGAGGATGAGTATATGCATGAAACCTTGGGTGACAATGGGGAGCTCCAAAATGTCATTGGTGCTGTAGGTCCATGTGAGATTCGGCCTCATGTGCAAGAAAATATGAACGAGGATGATGAGATGTCTGATGACGATGATGGAGATGATGTGGATGAAGAAGATGATGGTAATAATGATATTGAGGAAGACGAAGTCCATCACCGAACACAACATGATGTTGATCTAGATGATCATGATATTGATGATGATGATAATGACAACAATGATGATGATGATTTTGATGAAGAGTTGTTGGAGGAGGAGGATGGGGATGGAGTTATACTCAGGCTTGAAGAAGGGATAAATGGAATTAATGTATCGGATCATACTGAGGTTCTTGGAAGACATCATAATTTTCCTAATGACACCCTTCACCTTATGCCTGTGGAAGCTTTCAGTTCTAGGCATCTATCGCGCACAACATCAATTTATAATCTTTTGGATAGGAATGGTAGTACTGCTCCTCTCCTGAGGCATCCCCTTTTAACAAGACCAACTTCACTGCTGTCATCCTCTCACAGACAGTTGGGTAAGTTACTCCATAGATTTTCTTTTTGCCTCTTTTTTGCAAGACCTACTTTCTTGGAATAAGACTTGATGACTTTTCACGGTATGCATTGGTTAATATCATTGTAGTTTCTGATAGCTGGATATAATTTTTCAGGGAATTCATCTGACATGCTATTGTCTGAAAGAACTCTCGAGAATCCGTCAGGGAGGTTGGATTCAATCTTCCGAACATTGCGAAGTGGTCATCATGGGCATCATGAGAATCAGCTAATTAGTGGTTCAACTGTGGCTACAGTACCCCCAGCTCTGGAAGATGTGCTTGTTTCTCAATTGAGGCGCACACCGGCTGAAAAACCTTCTGATCTAAACAAAGAGACTGAGCCTCAAAACAATGCAGAGCTAAGTCAACTGCAACAAACAGAATCTGATGTGATGGCTGAGGCTGAAGGGCATGTAAATGGTGAAGGTGGTGCAGTGGCTCCTTTAGCAACTGATGGTCCTGCAGCTACTGATATGGGAACTTCAGTTACAGAATCTGTGCAAGTAAATGATCCACCTGTTGTGCATACACAATCCATTGATTTTCAGTTTGAACAGAATGATGTCATTGTGCGAGACATGGAGGCGGTTAGCCAAGAAAGTGGTGGAAATGGAGCAACTTTAATGGAAAGTTTACGGAGCCTGGATGTAGAGATTGGAAGTGCTGATGGACAGGATGACGGTGGAGAGAGGCAGGGCTTGGCTGATAGGGTCACTTTGGGTGATCCACATGCTGCTCGCTTAAAGAGAACAAGTGTATCTTTTGGAGCTTCTGCAAGTTCCCTGGGCAGAGAGGCATCACTTGTCCGAGTATCTGAAGTTCCAGAGAATTCTGCACCAGAGGTACAGGATGGTCCATCATTAGAGCAGCACATTAACTCTGATGTTGGGTCTGGTTCCATTGATCCTGCTTTTCTTGATGCTCTGCCAGAGGAGTTGCGTGCAGAAGTGCTTTTAGCTCAGCATGGTCAAGTAGCTCAACCAGTAAATACTGAGCCCCACCAAGGCGGTGATATTGATCCAGAGTTTCTGGCTGCTCTCCCTCCAGATATCCGAGCAGAAGTATTAGCTCAACAGCAAGCACAAATGCTTCAGCAATCTCAGGAACTTGAAGGCCAACCAGTTGAAATGGACACAGTCTCAATAATTGCAACATTCCCCTCAGATGTGCGAGAAGAGGTATATTTGTTTATAGGAACCTGTAATTCCTTTCATTCTTTTGTAACGTGTCTAATATATTTGCGTATATATATGTGCCATTAGGTTCTTCTGACATCATCGGATGCTATTCTGGCCAACCTCACTCCTGCACTGGTTGCTGAGGCTAACATGTTGCGGGAAAGGTTTGCTTATAGATATCACAATCGGACGTTGTTTGGCATGTATCCTAGAAATCACAGGGCCGAGTCTTCTAGACGACGCGAAAGTTCTGGATCAAATCTTGCGAGAGCTATGGGTGGCATTGGCTCACGTAGACTCTTTGGAGCAAAACTTGTTGAAGCTGATGGATCTCCTCTTGTAGACACTGAAGCTCTCAAATCTATGATATGTCTGTTTCGTGTTGTTCAGGTATATTATGAAATGCCATATGTGTAGTTTCTCATGTTATATATCAGACTGCAGGAGTATATTATTCTATGTAAACAAACTCATGCCAAACTTTCAGCAAATGTAATTTTGTTTGCAGCCGCTTTACAAAGGTCAATTGCAGAGGCTTCTCTTAAATCTATGCGCTCATAGCGATACAAGGTCTGCATTGGTGAACATCTTCATGGATATACTGATGTCTACAAGAAAACCTATCATTCATCCTAATGCCGCTGAATCACAATTTTGCCTCTATGCTTGTCAAAATAATGTGATGTATTCTCGTTCCCCGTCTTTTGATGGTAATATCAAGTTCTTTATATTTTATATGAAATGAAACTACCAATGACTTCATTATGATGTGATTTCTATTTCTAGTGGACCTTTTCATTTATTTAAAATAACTGTTTTGCTTTTATTTATTTTTCATTGTAGGACACTCTCCTTTGATTTCTAGACGAGTCCTAGAAACTATGACTTACTTAGCTAGGAATCACCTTCATGTAGCAAAAGTAATGTTTCACCTTCGACTGCCACATGTTTTTCCATTGGAGCTAGAAACTTCTAATCAGTCACATGGGAAAACCATTATGATAATTGAAAAAAATGAATACCAATGTCATGAAGAGTATTTTCCAATTGAGTTTCTCTTCAGCCTCCTGAATCAGCCACTTTACCTGCGGAGTTTAGCTCATCTTGAACAGGTAATGGCAATGAAAACTTATGACTTCCTTCAACAGTTATATCTGGGTGTTATGGTCAAATGCTTATTGTCAATTTTCTGCCTTTTAGTTGCTCAGCTTATTGGAGGTCATAGTTGATAATGCCAAAACCAAAGTTAGTTTACCTGGGAAGGAAGGACCATCTGTTGTTGAACCATCAGGTTCCCAGGCTTCTATGTCCAATGTTGACGTAACTGCTGGATCTGGTGGTGTCTCCTCTATGGTTTGTTCATCAGTGAACATGGATAATGGCATGACTTCCCTTGATAATGATGAAACTGATGCTCAGGCTGTTCTGCTGAATTTGCCACAACGGGAACTTCGATTTCTTTGTTCATTGCTAACAAAGGAGGGGTATGCTTTAGCTTGCAGTTTCATTTTGATTTAATTCTAGTTAATCTTGTTTTTTTCCTAATGCGACATTTTATTGTTCTATGTTGGATAATTCCACAGCTGGTTTTAAATAATCTGCTTCTTGTTGCGGCAATCTAGCACTCAGACCATGCACTATAGAGCTCATTGCCAGTATTTTCTGTTTTAATGTAGGTTTAATTCTGGAATAATTCTACTTTCCTAGTTGCATTTGGACATACCTTACAGGAGCTGCACTTAACATGGATATGCTTCTTGTATGCTATGATACTATTTCTAGGAAACATTTTGCTGGGTCCCTGTTTTGTAGTTGCCTTTTATCACTGTTTTACTAATGCACTATTTCAACTTTCATATGCTTTGTAGGTTGTCGGATAATGCTTATGTTCTTGCAGCTGAAGTGATTAAGAAGTTGGTAAAAGCTGCTCCTGCTCACTGCAATCTATTCATAACTGAGCTGGCTAATGTGGTCCATCATTTGACCAAATCTGCCATGGATGAGCTACGAATGTTTGGGGAAGCAATTAAAGCACTTCTGAGCATTACATCATCTGAGGGATCTGCAATACTGAGGGTTTTGCAGGCCCTGAGCTCTCTTGTTACAACGTTGAAAGAAAGAGAGAAGGTTTGCAAGGGTGTTGAGGTCCTTCCTGAGGAAGAGTATTCTGCTGCACTCTCTCATGTTTGGGATATCAATGCCATGTTGGAACCTCTGTGGTTGGAGTTAAGCAGCTGTATCAGCAAGATAGAGAGTCACTCAGATTCATCACCTGAATTGATACTTTCACAAACCTCTAAATCTTCATCGGATACAATGACTCTCCCTGCTGGCGCTCAGAATGTCTTGCCCTACATAGAATCTTTCTTTGTTGTGGCAGAGAAGTTGCATCCTGCACAGACTGGTAGTGGGAACGAATTTGGTATTGCTGCAGTTCCTGACGTTGAAGATGCTGCAGCATCTGACAGTCAGCAGAAACCCCCATCATCTTCTTCCCAATTGAGGTTTGATGACAGATTAGTTGCTTTTGTCAAGTTCTCAGAGAGGCACAGGAAGCTCCTGAATGCCTTTATAAGGCAGAATAGTGAATTTCTAGAGAAGTCCTTCTCCCTCTTGTTGAAAGTGCCCCGCATCATTGATTTTGACAACAAACGGGCCCACTTCAGGTCAAAGATAAAGCGTGGGCACGATTGCCATCACAGTCTGAGGATCTCAGTGAGAAGGGCTTACATCCTTGAGGACTCATATAATCAATTCCGAATGAGAAAATCTCAAGATCTGAAGGGGAGGCTGACAATCCGTTTTCAGGGTGAGCGAGGCATTGATGCTGGTGGACTCACAAGGGAATGGTATCATCTCTTGTCTCGGGTCATCTTTGACAAGGGAGCACTATTATTCACTACAGTTGGAAATCAATCAACCTTTCAACCTAACCCTAATTCTGTCTACCAGACCGAGCATCTTTCTTACTTCAAATTTGTCGGTCGCGTTGTGAGTATCTTCTTTTAATAATTTGTTGGTTATTTTGAGTAATGGTTCTCATTTGCTTACACCTATTCACGTCAATTAGGTTGGGAAAGCTCTATTTGATGGTCAACTCATGGACGTCCACTTCACTCGATCTTTTTACAAGCATATCTTAGGTGTAAAAGTTACCTATCATGATATAGAGGCAATTGACCCTGATTACTTCAAGAACCTGAAGTGGATGCTAGAGGTACATATATGTTGGACCTTGTTCTCACTTTCTGCAGCTCTAGATAGCAATACGACAGTATTTTCATCAGTGATGTAGGACTTCTGTTAATGCTCTTTTTCCTTTTTTGTAGAATGATATCACTGATGTTCCAGACCTCACTTTCAGCATTGACGCTGATGAGGAGAAATTGATATTATACGAACGAACAGAGGTAATGAAACAATGATTTCCTCATTAGCCCGAGCAACTAACAGTTTTATTCATATGCTCCATTTCATTTATCACTAATAACTATAATCTTGATTTGTTAATGAAATAAATTGTCAGGTTACTGACTATGAGCTGCTTCCTGGGGGGCGGAATATAAAGGTTACGGAGGAGAACAAGCATCAGTATGTTGATCTGGTAGCTGAGCATCGACTGACAACTGCGATTCGGCCTCAGATTAATGCTTTCCTAGAAGGATTCAGGGAGCTTATTCCATGGGAATTGATATCAATTTTTAATGACAAAGAACTCGAGTTATTAATCAGCGGTCTTCCTGAGATAGATCGTATGCTCTATCTGCTTTCTTAACCCTCTTCTTTATTAACATGTTTTCCTGACATTTTTTTACCATTGATGATTTTTAACAGTTGATGACATGAGGGCAAATACAAAATATTCAGGATATAGCGCGGCTTCTCCTGTTGTTCAGTGGTTCTGGGAGGTGGTTCAGTATTTCAGTAAGGAGGACCGAGCTCGGCTTTTGCAGTTCGTGACTGGAACTTCAAAGGTAAATGTGTGTTGTTTTTACGTGAGCATGAATTTCACTTCTTCAGATAAATGATTAATCTGTCTTGAGTTCACTTTCACTATAATATATCGCACAAATCATTCTTACAGGTGCCATTGGAAGGCTTCCGTGCACTTGGAGGAATTTCAGGCTCACAGAAGTTCCATATCCACAGGGCTTACGGCAGCCCTGACCACTTACCCTCAGCTCATACTTGGTATTTTGCCTAGTTCCTTCCCTCTCCCACAATCCTTCCTAGCATAATTCATTGACAATGGTTGGTGAATTAAATTGATTAAACGATTGATAAGATGCGACCGGCCCTTGGAAATTATAGCCGAACCTACCCGTGCCTTCTTTGCTGCCCACTCAAATCTTGATGGATGGTGTTTTTGATGTTGATGCAGTTTCAATCGGCTTGATCTACCGGAGTACCCATCGAAACAACACCTTGAGGAGAGGCTGCTGTTCGCGATCCATGAGGCTAACGAAGGGTTCGGATTCGGCTGAAAGAAGATAACTCTGTTTCTCCCCCTCCCCCTCTCCATTTTCATTTTGTTTCTATTGGAACTAATACTGCAGTGTATATAGTGGATTCTCTTATGTTGGAGGGCGTACTGTACAGTACAGTACTTACTTTTTACCCTCGCCCACCCCCACAAATCTGCGGTTGACTTCACTTCGGCATCTCTGGTTTCCTTTCATTACAACCTTCCACCATTGGAGCTTCCGAGTTAGACGTACATGATAAGACCATCACCATTTCCCCTGTTTTCCTTTTTGTTTTCTTTAGAGGGTGAAAAAGAGAAGGCATGCAAAAGGAGCAATGAGAGGTTGGGTTAATTTTACCAGTCAAAGGCCGACAGGAAAGGGGAGTTGGAGGTGGTGGTCAAAGTCCAAATTCCGGCTTTGTGCTAAAGACGTGAAAACAGCAGGAAGAACACTGCTTTCATGTCGGTAGCTGTAGAAAAACCCTTTGGGCATGGGTAAAACCCATTCGGTGTGGTAGGAGGAAGTGGGCGGAAAATATTGGGTAATTTAAGTGCACAACCGAGTAGTTAAATACATACATAGTTTGATGAGACGAGTTAGAAATGATAACTCCTCCTAACTAAACCAACTATTTTACTCCATATTAGAATATAACTTTGAATTAAATTGGATTTAAAGTACTCCAAACTAAAGCGTAGCTTTGAGTTGCATACTGCAGCCTGATCTAAGGAGTCAATACGAACTTGATTATAGTAAGCCAAAAGCAAACTCTCAACAGGATGCCAAATGACAAACAGAACCAAAATGGCGTACAAACGTTACAAAGAACAATCGATAAATAACCGTATGTAGTGGTGAAGAGCATTACTGTTGAGCCATATGTTGTCACACGTCCTCCCATCCTCGGAAAGTAGGATGCAATCCAATACGAGCCTTAAGATGACCCTTTGATTTCTCTTGGCTACCACGAAACAAGGAAGTAGTGGAAGCACGCCGGTTCCACTAGGCTAATTTTATCAAGGCTCCGAAAACCTGATTCCGTGCATAAGTTAAGACTATACCTTGTGTCGTATGATGAACCGGGCACATCACAGTTATCCCGATAGTTAATTGGATGTTGAGTATTAGAAGCACTAGCGAGCTGATATATATATATAGGCCACACTATCTTGGTCGGGATGAGAAAGACCGAACCAGAACCTGACCGGTACAAGCCTTGCTATATGGATGAGTCTATGTCATAATATATACATAATTAAAAAATTTAGATTTGTAGTCCGGTGCGTTGTACCTGTATCATATTTTTTTTGATAATTTTAATTATTTTTTAAAATTATATATATAATAAATTATAAAAAAAATTTGATAGTTATCACACAAAACCCACTCTAACTTGGACACTGCACGAGGTGGGTTTGGGTATGCCTGCCGGATCGTGGACGGTACAGATGTGGTTAAAATCCGCACTTCCGGATCGGTGGACGGCGCAGTACGGTTTCACGAAGTCATTTTTGGAATTCCCAAAACTTTTTAGGCTGGGTGGGCGACAAAGTCATGTAGTGGGATACTGAAAATAAGATATCTTCTTTTCCAAATTTCCTTCATTTGCACTAATACAATCCATAATTTCATTATTTTTACAAAGTTTGAATCCTTAATATCTTGTACATTGGCTCTAATTTTTTTTCACAACTAATAATTTATTAATCAACACAACAACTAATAATTCATTAATCAATATAAACGCAGTTCATAATTTTGTGTATGGTTCTAACTAGAGAAAACATAAATGCAATCTATATCAAGACAATGCACACTTGATTCCCTAACCTTCTAGATAATTATGCCCAATAGCATTAAAATGAAAGTTCCATTTATGTGTATATGTATCTATATGAAATGAAAATTACCAAAAAATGGTAATATAGCATGTATATTCCTAATAAATGAATATATTTATCATGATATAAATTCTAACCTATTGACTGTATTCACCAAAATCTATAAATCTAATTCAAATTTAACTTATTTTCATCTTGCGTGAGTTGTAAATTGAATGCATTCGGCTAGTGTCCGTTTTTCTGCTTACAAGGGAGAGCCGCACCTGAAAGTAGAGTCTCAATTTCCTAATGTTTGTAGTGTCCAACTACGTGCACAACTAATAGACCTATTATAAAAACTGTCACAATTTATCTTAATGAAGCCATCAGGCAGACATATCCAAGCATGGTTAGGGTTATGATCTACAACCACATTCTTATATGACATATGACTCATACAATGTTTATATTTATAAACTAATTGGGATCAATTGAATGAAAGGATGATTCGAGAACTAAATTGTAATTTTTGAAAAAATTGGATAATTTGGCGATTTTCAGAAATTTGAGGGCTAAATTATAATTTAAGGAAAATTGGAGCATTTTTGTGAAATTAACGTCCAATTGGGCCCCAATTGGGCAATTGGATGAAATGAAGTGTCAATTGAATTTTTTTGAGAAATTAAGGGCAAATTGACAATTTTTGAGAAATTAAGGACCAATTGGCAATTTTAGAAAAAATGAAGGCCAACTAGCAATTTTAGAAAAAGTAAGGACCACGAGTGATAATTGGAAATATTAGGAACTTAATTGAAATTAAAGGATAATTAGGGGCCTAAATTTGAAATTATAAATTTTAGGGATCTAAATGCAGTTAAGGCATAAGGGGAGGACCTAGGTGCAAATATGTGGAAGTATGCGGCCTCTTATGCTAATTCTCTTGATACAAATACTAATATCATGTAGGAACTGATTATCCAAGTAATCGAACAAATTAGTACATCACGACTCAAGGTCTCACCGGGACGACCGCGTCACTGACATTGAGTGAGTGAGATATTTACAAAATCAATCCCGATTGGGATGATGACTTTGACTAAAAAATAATTTTATCAGAATTAGTCTCCCATGACTGAGTGACTGCTTAAAATATTTAGGAGTTAATTCTAGGGTTCAAGCTCGATGATACAAGTGGGCCTAAGGTCGATGGGCACTGGTATGGTCCCGTTAAAAATGAGCATGCTATGAACTATTAAAAGTATTAATAATGGATAATTGTGTGTGATATCCACCGAGCCAATGTTGGGAGGTTGGGCTGAATAACTGCTAAGCCGAAGCTGGGTCGTTGAACCCATTGGGTTGGTGTGCATGGGCCGAAGCTAAGCTAACAAACTCTTAAGTTGGAGGGTCAAAGATGATGGCTATAAATGAATAAGACTTTTGATTGTGCATGCAATGTGATGCGGGACCATCAGGACACCTAGTACGAGGTAGTGGTGGTCCCAAGGGTTGTTGGATGACCCAAGGAGCATAAGGACGGTTTGTCGTCCAGTATGTCGAGAAGCACCGGGAGCTTCCTGCGCATTGAGACCAAGACAGAAGGGGAAAAGAGGTCTCCTCTCACAAAGCGACTAGGAAGTGTGATTGAGGTTTGAGGGTCGGACGAGCAAGGTCCACTCAAACTCGGGGTAAAGGATGTTAACCTCTATCAGGGTGGACAGTAAAGGCTCTCCGTTCCACAAGTGGAATAGTCGGGGACTATTTTACGAGCGTGTGATCCCTTCTATGATAGAAGAGCAGTTGATAAGTGAATGCTATGCGAAGGATGGCTAATGAATCAAGTAACTAATCAAAGGAAGCGATTGTTGTAGAAAATTTCCCTCATTTCGTATATATATACTCACTCCCCTCCTCTCACCCTTTTAGAAACATTCAAAAAAATCAGGACAAAGGAGATGTAAAGCTCCAAGTAAAGGCTCGAACCCTCAAGGTACGTTCCCCATCCCAAGCTTATAGTAAGGGAATGAATGTAGGTACGCCTTTACCTTCCTCAGGTCATCAAGGTAGGAATACTAAGATGATTCATGGAAGGGTGGCGGTTTGATTACAAGACTTTGACAAAACTAGGTAGGGGCGTGACACCCAAGGTCTCTGGCGTACTGGACTAGTAACTCCCCTTATTCTCCATTAAACTATCCAATAGCCCTTTAAAATTATCACTACCTCTTACTAGGCGTCTCATGTTCCCACATTTCAAATATAATCAATAGTGTTTTAAATAAGAATTTAGTAAAGAAGATCCAAAATGAGAAATTGGAAAACCCCGAAGTGTTCAATTAAGATAAAAAAATGATGAAAATGGATCATGAACCAAGTTGGATGTGAGAACTGGACTGGTTCAGGGTGAACCAGACCTGAACCAAGAAGAACCAATTCAAAGATTCATTTTTCTAGGTGAGTTAAAAACATAAATTTGGGAAATGAAGTCACCAAAGTGTAAAAAATGAATTTATATATATTTAGAAAATTTTAAATTTTAGAAAACATGTAAAATTGAGCATTAATCGACCGATTTTCAATTTCGAGTCACCGAATTCGATCAAACTAAACTGATCAACGGTCTAACCGGTCAACATATCGCTTGGTAGGTTAGTGCCCAATTAGCGCGCACGACCAATTAGTGTGCGACACGTGGAAAAGCGTGCCTAGTCTACCGCTCGGTCAGTGCTTGGAAGCGTGAACCAATTAGAGTGAGACATGTATCTCTGGTCGACGGTTAGACGAAGAAAATCCACATCACCGATAACTGACCAATGGGAGAGCCGTATGTATCCTCAGTCAATGATCAACGGAGGAAAAACCTCATTAGTAGGGCTGACCAATGAGAAGTTGACATGTGGTAAATGTGTCCCATTAGCAGTCGACTAGGATGTTAGAGAATGGTCGACCAATCAGAGGCCGACACATGGCAGAGGCACGTTGGATGGCCATAACCAATTAGAGGTAGACACGTGGCAATGGTATAGTGTGTCACATGGGAAAAGATACAAATTTAAATCAGCCAATTAGAGGACACCACGTGTCACGGTCAATGGATGGCTAGATTAGGTCAGCAGCCACATAAGAGGGAGCAACCAATGGGAGGTCGCCACATGGCAAGTTAATGGGTCAATGAATACCTCAAATTGAGTGGGAAGTATGTTAGTGAAACCAACCAATCACGGTGTGCCATGTGGCAGCTTGCATGTGCGAAGCTCACACGTGTATGCACATGTCATCTTCTTCATTCAGAATTCTAAACAGTAGAGGAGGATGAAGATTGCCATTACTCCAACAGCTAATAAATCCCTCCCACGAGGGAGTAAGTCGAAGAGTTAATGGCCGACCGATGGATGACCGGATTGGAACGGAAGTCCCCATGCTTCCTTCCATTCATCCTCTCCACACCTCGAAAGCTAAGAGAACAAAGACTACTCCTTTTTTCGATCAATCATGAACCAAAGCTCTGACTTGGGCATTTTTCTCCACCTTTGAAAGCAAATTTGGGTTTCCTAGAATTCTACAGAAATTCTCTACAAGATTGCATACTTCATTCGCCTCGAGGATCACCGGAGAAGCGTTGACGAGCTCATATAATACCATCGCTCCCTTGGCAGTCTATGATCAGAGTAGATCGAGCTCAATTCAAATCACCCACAGGCCAACCACAACCAAACCAAGCCCTCCAGACCTCCCCTAGAGGAGTCCATACCTTCCATGAACCATCATGGTAAGTCCCCTCCGCTGCCCTTCGCCGAAATTTACTGTTAACAATATGTTTTTGCCCAAAAACTAAGTTAAGAAATTTACACGGCTTAGGCCACCAATTGAGGCATGGTTTGATACAAGAAGGATCCCTAGGAAGAGAGCAATTCATTGGAATCAAAATCTCTGAACGTCAGACCCTCACCGATGAGTAATCAAACATTTCTTTCTCTAGAATGATTTTCTGGCGAAGCTCCATTTAAGCTCATTTCTAAGCCAAATTTAGATAGTTAAAGCTTGAAATGATTTTGGGGACATAGGGAATATGATTAGAATCATGTTAGACTCAATTGGGAAGGATTAAGGTTGAATTGATGATATTCAAGTTAGAGGAATAAATTATAATTTTTGAAAGTTTAGGGACTTTATTGCGATTTTTGAATAATTGGGGATTTTTTTGTAATTAGCAAGAAATATTGTACCCAATTGGAAATTTGAGAAATTAGGGACCCAAATGGAAGATTTGACAACCTTAGGGACATAATTGAAATTAAGGTATACCTTCAAGGGGCAAATCGTAATTATTAGAAAGTTACGAGTTTTAAGTGAAATTGCCCTATTACTTGGGACTTAATTGTCCAATCTATTATTGAAACAAATCACCTATAAGTTCATGCAAAGGAAAGACCAGCTCAGAAATCCTTGGGTCAAACAAGTCTCGGAATATGGGTGAGTGGGATTTTTGACATCAGTACCGATTTGACCAACTATATGCATACTTAAGATCATGATTTATTTTGAAATCAGAAATTTCAAGAAATATAATCACGTGGCTGTGTACATGTTTAAACTTTTTGGGATTATATTTTTGAAGAAAACGTGAAATATGTTATTAGGACAACCCATGAACGGTGTATGGATACACCTCAAGGGATATGGTCTAGTTCAACCGTTGATGCAGGATATAGGCGGGGCCCATGGTTGACAATGGTGGGCTAGATCTAGTTATTTGCAAGTGGGCCCAAGGCCATAGTTTTGGAAAGTGAAGTGGGCCTAAGGCCAATGAAAATTGACCTAATCCCGTAAAGAAGTTTGATTTAAGAGCTTGTAAAAAGTTGTCACGATTTGATAATACTTGTTGAAGCTACTATGCCGAAGCCGGGTCACTGTTGTGCTAGTGGCACAAAGATAAATGCCTTAAATAAAAAGTTTCTTGTATGTGATTGCAATCATGCAAAACCAAATAGACGTTTGGTATGTGGTAGTGTTGGTTCTAAGGGCTATTGAACAGCAAGGTCAACACATGGGTAGTTATGTTGTTCTAGTATGTCGTGGAGCTGTGGGAGTTTTGTGTGCATTGAGACTGAGTGGGTAGTAGAGTGAGGTCTCACCCCTACATTTGGGGATCGAAGTATTAATAAGTCCGGGGGTTGGGCTTAGGTGCTCTCATAGACAATGTGGTGGAGGTTGTGGCCTCTCACTAAGGTGGATGGTAAAAACGCTCTGGGCCACTAGTTAAACAAATCGAGGTTGTTACAAGTAGTGATTTGGTAATGAATAAGTAAACCCTTCTTATTAAGTACGTCAAGAAATGTAGGCATACCCAAAACCTTTATCTTAAGGATTAGACTTGTAAATGGAACACGAGTGAAGATAAAAATTGGTGTAAAAGAAAATTTTCAAGAGAGGGACTAACCCTAAAGAATGAGTGAATGAGAAGGAGACATCGAAAGATGTTAGACTTTTGATGGGACAAGTACCTATGAGGACGAATCAAAGGAAGAGACTCCCAAAGATGTGGAATAGGACGTACCAAGAAGGGAGTTTAGGAGAAGTACATACTCCAATAAAAGTAGAAATGGTCCAATTAAAGGGACAATGAGGATAAGGTCTTGTGGACCTCAAGGAGAATGGGTTCAGTCCACTTCCATTATTGGTGCATAAGATTAGGACGGTGGAGTATAGTGTAAAGTACATAAAATAGGACCATGGAAAAAGAAATTCCTTGGATAGGAAATAAAAATTTAAATGAATAATCCAATTACTACAACGGATTGGATATGGACAAATTCACCAATACAAAATGTTGTAAGGATATAAAGAAAGGAAACTTTCAAGGAGTGATAAGTAGGTAGGATGCATAGTTCCACATATGGAAGTCCCTACTTCGAAGTAGGCGAGTAAAGAATAGAACAAACAATGGGAACTCCTAAAAAAAGCCCAAGAAGGTAAATACATACCATAAGGGATAAATTATGAATAATGGTGAAATGGTCCAAACAAGTATAGATAGACTAAAGAATAAAAACCCTTATGTAAGGATATCATCAACCATATGGAAATGCATAATGAAGGATAACCATGAGTATGTCCATAGGCAAGTTATGGAGTGATCGGAAAATCCCATAGTTGGAATCAAGAATGAATAATGATAAGGATAGTTAATAAAGAACTCAAGGACCAACATGAAACCAGATAGACAAAGTTAATATCACCAAGACTAATAGAGGCAAGAACAAAAAGTTTGGAAGGGTGTAAGGATTTTTAACGACTAAGAGATCAACCAAACAATGGGTCGATTAAGCATTACAAGGATCACCATCCTATGACCCAAATTAAATTTTGGATGGAAAAGAGGGATAGTCTTAACATTTAATGGTATAATAAATCCCATAATGTGAGTGGATGCTAGAAGATAAGCTGGAACCCCTCTAGATTATCATTAAAAAGGGTGGAGGAGAAGATATTGGAAGAAACAATCATGAAGCCTCAAATGATGCTTCCTAAAAGTACCATTTAATGGATTAAATGGTGAGAATTAGTACGGAGAAAGTTTGAATAACAAAAAAAATGGAGATTTACAAGGACAACAAAATGGATAAATAATGAAGGAGTAATTATTGAACATTGGATGTTGTTCATAACGATTAAGGAAATTTACCAAATGCTAAGGATGGATAGAAATTCCATGACTTCACTACTTAGAAGGTGATGATGGAGGGAAAATATTTCTGAAGAAATCTTGCTAAAAGCACCCCACTATGCTAGGGACACTTAAGAACAAATGACTAAAAAGATATGACTCATGGAAAGAAGAGTACGTTAATTAAGGAATGATGGTGCTAAACTAAATGGAAAGAATTCTAAACAATTGTTAGGGAACATGTTATCATGACAATGCTATTAATGGGATGCAACCCATATGGGTTTGAGTACCTGGATTTCCCCATATGGAACACCGATTAAATGGGAAGGTAGAATGGGAAAGAGATAAGGAAGGTATGAAAATATCCTAGAAAGGATCTCAAGAACTTCGAAATCATAGAGTAACTTCCAAGGAAAAATGGGATAGGGAAAATCCCCAAGGTAATGGTGAAGAGATTAATGAAGAGCTTGGACTGATAAGATGCAGTTAGGACAAGAACCTTTCCTATAATGAATGGCATGTTCAAATCACAAATCGAGAGGAAAGGAATATGAGGCCTGAAATGATTTCAATGAAAAATGTATTCTAGGAGAGTGGCCGAAAAGGAGGAAGAAACTAGGAGACACAAATGGGGTGAAAGAGAAAAATATTCCCCATTTAATCAACATATAACAAGTTTTGGGGATAAAACTCCTTAAAAGGTGGGGAGTAGATGTAAACCCTTTCGCTCAAAACTAGAAGTCGGAAATGAGAATCGAAAAATTTTGAGAAAAAACCGAGGATCAAAGTAAACCGGAATTTGGTAAAGAAGAGCTAAAATGAGAAATTTGAAAACCCTAATTATTCAATTAAGATCCAAAAATGATGAAAATGGATAATGAACCAAATTGGATCTAAGAACCGGACCGGTTCAAGGTGAACTGGATCTAAACTGGATTGAACCAAAAAGAACTGTTTCAAAGATTTACTTTTCTAGGTGACTTAAAAATATAAATTTAAAAATTTTAAGTCATCAAAGTGTAGAAAATTAATTTAGATGATTTTAGAAAATCGGTCGAATCGGGCCAGAATCGACCAAATTTCGATTTCAAGTCACCAAATCAATCAACGGTCTAGCCGGTCAACGGACCGCTAGCAAGTCAGTGTCCAGTCTGCGCGTGTGACCAATCAGTGCATGACACGTGGAGAAACGTACTCAGTCAGCGCCTAGAAGCACTGACCAATGAGAGTGAGACACGTGCCCCTCGTTAATGGTCAGATGAAGAAAATTTAGGTCATCTACGACTGACCAATGAGAGAGTGATACGTGTCTTCAATTAGCTGTCAATGGAGGATAAAACTCGTAAGCAGGGCTGACTAATGAGGAGATGACACGTGGTAAAGGTGCCATGTGAGCGACCGACTAGGATGCTAGGGAACGATTGACTAATCAAAGGTCGACACGTGGCAGAGGCATGTCGGATGGCCGCAACCAATTAGAAGTTGACATGTGGCAATGGTATAATGCGTCAAGTGGGAAAATTGATAAATTTAAATCTGCTAATCAGAGGATGCCACGTGTTAGGGTCAAGAGATGGATAGTTTCAGTCAGTGGCTAGGTAAGAGAGAGCGACCAATGGGAGGTAGCCATGTGGCCAATCAATTGGTCAACGAACGACTAAGATGCTGAGTGAGAAGCCATGCCAGCGAAACTAGCCAATCACGGTGCGCCACATGGTAGCTTGCACTTGCGAAGCTCACACGCACGCACATAGAGTCATCTTCTTCCTTTAGAATTCTGAACAACAGAGGATGAGGAAGGTTGTCATTGCTCCCACAGCCAATAAATCTCTCTGCCAAGGGAGTAAATCAGAGAGTTAACGGCCGACCGATGGATAACTGGATAGGAACGGAAGTCCCCAGGCTCCTTATATAAAGAGCTCCCTTCCATTCATCCTCTCCACACCCCAAAAGCTAAGAGAACATATACTGATCAATTTTTCGATCAATCATGAATCAGAGCTCCGACTTGGGCACTTTTCTCCACCTCCGACCTATGGAAGTCCACTACATGATTGCATACTCTATTTGCCTCTAGGATCACCGGAGAAGCGTTGATGAGCTTGCACAGTACCATTGCTCACTTGATAGTCTATGACTATAGTTGATCGAGCTCAATTTGAGTTACCCTTAGGCCAACCAGGGCCAAACCAAGCCCTACAGATCTTTCCTGAATCATCATGATAAGTCCCCTCCGCTGCCCTTCATTGGAATTTATTGTTCACATTGAGTTGTTGGCCCAAAACTAAGTTAATAAATTTGCACTGCTCAAGCCACCAATTGAGGCATGGTTTGACCCAGGAAGGATTCCTAAGAAGAGAGCAACCCATTGGAATCAAAAACTCCGATCGCCGGACCCTCACCGGTGAGTAATCGAAGCTTTCTCTTTAGAATTATTTTTTGAATAAGCCCCGTTTAAGCTCATTTCTAAGTCAAATTTAGTGATTTAAAGCTTGAAATGATTCTAAGGACATAGTGAAGATGATTATAATCATGTTAGGACTTAATTGGGAAGGATTAAGGTTGAATTGATGACATTTAAGCTAGAGTATTAAATTACAAAATTTGAATGTTTGGGTACTTAATTGCAATTTTTGAAAAATTGGGATTTTTTTTGTAATTAGTGATAAATATTGCACCGAATTGGAAATTTGAGAAATTAGGGACCTAAATGAAAATTTTGAAAAATCTTTGGGACATAATTGGAATTAAGGTATACCTTAAGGGCTAAATCGTAATTATTGAAAAATTACGGGTTTTAAGTGTAATTACCTTAATACTTGAGACTTGATTGCCCAATCTATTGTAGAAACAAATCACCTATAAATTCGTGCAAAGGAATGGTACTCCAAGCTCGGAAATCCCTGGGAAAAACAAGTCTCGGAATACAGGTGAGTGAGCTTTCTCACACTAGGACTGATTGGACCGACTATATGCATACTTAAGATCATGCTTTATTTTGAAATCAGAAATTTACATAAATATGATCCCTTGATTGTGTGTAAATGCTTTAACTTTTTGGTATTACATTTTTGAAGAAATCATAAAGTATGTTATTAGGACAACCTGTGAATGGTGTATGGATACACCTCAAGGGATATGGTCTAGTCTGACTATCGATGTAGGATATGTGCAGGGTGCATGGTCGAAAATGGTGTACAAGTGGGCCCAAGGCCATGATTTTGGAAAGTGAAGTGGGCCCAATACCATGTTTTTAAACTCGTACAAGTGGGCTTAAGGCCAATGAAAATGAGTCTTGTCTCGTAAATAAGTTTGATTTAAGAGCTTGTAAAAAATTATCATAATTTGATAATACTTGTTGAAGCTACTATATCGTATTCAGGTCGTAGCCTGTTGGGCAAGTAGCACAAAGCTAAAGGTCTTAAATCAAAAGACTCTTTTATGTGATTGTAATCATGTGGAACCAAAGAGACATCTTGTGTGGGGTGGTGTTGGTTCTAAGTGCTGTTGGACAACATGGTCGGCACAAGGGCAGTTATGTTGTTCCAGTATGTCGTGAAGCTATAGGAGATTTGTGCGTATTGAGACTAAGGGGATAGAAGAGTGAGGTCTCACCCCTACATTTGGGAATTGAAGTATCAATAAGTCTGGGGGTTGGGCCAAGGTGCTCACACAAACGATGTGGTGTAGGTTGTGGCCTCTCACAAGGGTGGACGGTAAATATGCTCCGGGCTACTAGTGGAGCATATCGAGGTTTTTGCCTTTGAGGGTTTGTTCTGCAACTATTTGATCCCTTTATGGATAAAGGGTGTTTGTGTGAATCAAAACATGGTAGGTTTATTTAATTAAACCCTTCCAAATAGAAAGGTACCTACCCTAAGCTTGATGGAATAATAATCGTTTATTTAAAAAATAAGCTTATCTAAATTTCATTTTCATAGTAGGACCATCATATTGTTTTATTTAATAAATAATCGATTAATTTCAATTCCAATCATGTTTAATTATATTATTGATAATTTTTATTGCTCATTTATTAAGACACCATATTTTAATGGATTTTTCTTTTACCAATTATAACTCAATAAATAAACTTATTATACATATTATCTCACATCTACCTAATTCATAACTATTTATTCTCCATTTGGGTTGATCTCACAACCATATCAGTCCTAATTTTCTTGGTTTCTATACTTGGATTTATCTAAACATTTTGAAACTTTCTCTTAGTTAATATGTTATATATTATTGATAATGTATTCAAGAAAACAGACTCTTATACCACTCAAGTTGTTACGCCCTGACCCAGTTTGGTCCGATCCCCATGAGCAAACCACTGCTCTTCTGGTTTATTAAGGGTTTCTCCCTTCCAAAACATGAGGAGTAAGGTGTCCTTTGTACATGTACTTTTCTTAGAATAACATTAATAAAAACTGAAATAAATTAAATTTACATACCTATCTTGCATGTTAAGCTAGTGAGATTTATGTAGGTGGATTTTTCCCTCGGTTACTTGAAAAGGGGTAAAAGGAGGGGGTGAGTTCGAAAACTTAGTGAATGGGTGTTTGAAACATGAGTTTTGAAAAATATTTTTAATTGGAGTATGTTAGACTCCTTATTTTAAAATCCTTTCTTCCTCAAATTTCTCGGTTTTCAAAACTATTACTCATCATTTACCATAGTCGGCATGTTTAACACTCAACACATGCCCTGCATCATTAAGAAATCACACATTCATAGGGCAACCCATACACTACACCCACTTGTGGCGTCGGAGCGACATTACTGGCCACCTAGATAGAATACCTTCCACTTCTACCCTAGAAATGAGTAGATGTACATGACATCCGACCCTCAAACCCAAAAAGAAACTCCGTGTCCGTATGAGGACAGAGAGCTCATCCCGACCCCACCCCGATCTCATGCGCATGAAGATACGTTGAGCTTCTCTGGCTGCTAGCACGACAAACTGCCCTTATCTCCACCATGTTAATGGTCCCAAACCTTAGTGCATGCACAAAATAATAGTTTTCCTCAAAAGCCATTTAATCTTTTGTGCCACTGGTCCAACGGCCCCGACCCTCAACTCGACTTACAGCTGTTTGTATCGACTGGTCCATCGACCTATCTTGTCGTACTACCGCCAGTCCATTGAGTATGTTGGTCCTATCTTGGTACCATGGCCAAACACATCATTCATTAAAGTTTTCATGGCTTAATCTCATGTTTATTTATGAGCTCCTGCTCGTACCAACTGGCCTTGGGCCCACTATATGAGATTTTCAAAATCGGGCATTTTAGCTCCCAAGTTTCAAAATCGAGGCCTCTAGCTTATCAGAGCTATTCGAGCTCTCGTCAAGAAGGTCTCCCAAAAGGATTAAGCAATGGCACACAGTCAAGGGAGAGCACTTTCAACAAAAATAATCTTTTCATTCGTCTATCACACCAACCGAGTGTGATGAAATCTCCGCTTACAACCGGTAAACAAGTTTTCCACTTCCTTCCAAAAAGTCCATTATACCAACCAAGTATGATCTACTTACAACCGGTAAGTAGTTTTTCCTCATGTTTTCTCACATCACCCCATCCAGGTGTGATGTTAAAATGTCATTTAGTAGTGGTTTTTTAAATTTCGAGGTACTCATCATCCCAACCGAGTATGATGTAAAAATTCTCACTCACCCCATAATGTAGTGAATTCCTCTTAATTGGCTATTTGCCTCCACGCGAGTTTGTCTTTGTTGGCATTCATGGTACTTTGTGTTCCTACACGATATGAACATCTTTGTTCATTATCCCTTGGCCTAATAGCCTTCAATCATCACGAATGAATAAAATACCCAAACTTTTAGTTATTTGCATTTAGGTCCCTAAAGTTCTTTTTATTTAACTTTAGGTCCCTAATGACAATTTCCCCCCAAATTGAGTCCCAAAACTTCTAAAATATACTTTGACACCTCAATTTATTCAAAATTACAAAAAGGGGTTCAAGTTTCCCAAATTCCAAATTTGGTCCCCAACTTTTCAAAAATTACCATTTTGCCCCTACTTTACAAAAATGGTAAATTTGACCCCAATAATTCCAAAAATTGGCCAATTGATCCTCCAACATCTTTTCAAATGCCAATTGGCTCTCAATTTTGGGAAATTGCACTTTATTCCCTCGAATTTGCGAAATCCCCAATTTTTCCCCAATATCCCCCTTTCAACCTAGCTAAATTTGATTTCATCAAATTAACCGATAAAACGAGGTTAATAATTAAAATTGATTCATTAGAATTTTCATAGCTTACCATCATGTTTGTTTACAAGCTCCTACTCATGCCAAGTGGCATTGGGCTCACTGTATGTGATTTTCTAAAACCGGGCATTTTAGCCCCCAAGTTCCAAAACCGAGGCCTTTGGCATATTCGAGCTCTTCGAGCTCTCGTCAAGAAAGTATTCCAAAATTTTTAAGAATTGGTACACAGTCAAGGGAGAGCACTTCTGACAAAATAACTTTTCCACTTTTCCATCACACCAACCTGGTGTGATGACATCTCCACTTACAACTGATAATCGGGTTATCCACTTCCTTCTAGGAAGTTTATCATACCAACCGGGTATGATCTACTTACAACTGTTAAGTAGTTTTTTCGCATAATTTCCACATCACTCCAACCAGATATGATGTCAAAATTTCACATAGAAGTTGTTTTTCATTCTGAAGTACTCATCATCCCAACCAGGTATGATGTGAAAAATCCCACTCACTCGATATGTGCAGTGTATTCCTCTTAATCAGCTTTTTGCCTCCACGCAAGTTTATACTTGCTAGCATTACAGTCCTTCATGTTCCGACATGATTCAGACATCCTTGTTTGTTAACATTTGGCATAATTGCCTTAGTTCCCCACGTATGAACAAAATGCCCCAAACCTTTTAATTATTTGCATTTTTGTCCCTAAAGTTTTTTTCCTTAACTTTAGGTCCCTGATGCAAAATTTTCCCCAAATTCAGTCCCGAAAGTTCTAAAATTCACTTTGGGTCATCAATTTATTCAAAATCACTTAAGGGGATCAAGTTTTCCAAATTTCCAATTTGGTCCCCAACTTTTCAAAAATTACCATTTACCCCTACTTTACAAAAATGGCAATTTGACCCCAATAAATTCTAAAAATTGACCAATTGGTCCTCCAAAATCTTTTTTATGGCCAATTGGCCCTCAATTTTGGGAAATTGCACTTTGGTCCCTCAATTTTACAAAATTCCCAAATTATTCCCTCAATTTCCCCCTTTTAAACTGGTTGAATTTAATTTCATCAAATTGACCATTCAATTGGATTTAATTGTTGAAATTGAAAATAAAATTGAGTTTCTACACTTTCATACAATTCAATAGAGCCTTGAATCGCGTCATTTGGATGCGAATTGAGCTCAAATGGAGTTTCGTCGAAAAATTGAACTTAGAGAGAGAGAGCTTCGAAGGTTTACCGTCGGGGGTGTGATGGTCCAAAATTTCGATCGAGGCAGATAGCTCTTGTCCTGAGGTTCCTCTTAAGATCAAGAATCACAATAATTCATGTCGAATTGAGGGAGAATTCAGTTAGTGAAATTTCACCGGTTCTCTCTCAAACACTTATCAGAAATTACAGAGTGTAGTCAAATTGGCTTACCTTTCAGCTCTAATTCAGTCGTATGAGGGCTATGAAAGTGTTGGGACAGCTTGGTTTGGCCTGGAAAGGGCTAAAATTGGCCATTTTTGGCTTGGCCGAAATAGGTCAGCTTCGGTCCGCTGGAGCTGCTTCATTGTTCGATCACCCCGACGCTTCTCGGGTAATACTCAGAGCAAATGGAGACTATCGTCGGATAGCTGACTTCTCCCCAAATCTAAGGAACCCAACCTCGCCTTATTTGGCTCAGCAAAATGTCCAAGTCAGAGCTCTGGTTCGAGCTTCACCGAAAATTGGAGCAATAGAGAGAGAGAGAGGAGTTTGCAGGTGTGAAAATGATGAATGAGGAGTGGTTCTTTATATAGGAAGCTCGAGGACTCCTTGGCCATCCGATTGGTGCCTCTATGGCAATCATTCATTTCCTGAAACTCCCTCAATGGAGACATTTCATCTTCGCGAGCGCTGTTCAATTTTTCGGTGAGTGAACAGTGTTGTCATTTGAAGGAAAAAGATGACACTATTGCCGGTCCAGGCCCGATTTGACCAAAATTTTCAAAATTAAAATTTTCTAAATTCACTTTCTATCCAATGGTGGCCTCAAATCTCAAATTAGAATTTTTTTAAGCCACTTAGAAAAATAAATTTTACATCTAGTTTACTTGAACTGGTTTGGTTTTCATCTCCAATTCATCCTAATGTCATTTTTCTTGACTTTTGTGACTCTTTAGGTCACTCGGGATTCATAAATTTCCTGGTTTACCCTTTTTCTATCGGTTCTGGTTCATGAACTGACTCGGTTCATAAACTGGTTTAATCTAGTTGGATCTGGTTCATCTGAATCGGTCTAGTTTTTCTCTTCCATTTTGTCCAAAGGTTCTTTTCCAAGGTTTTATGAACCCTTTGGATCACTTGGAAGTTGTAAATTTCCCAAATTGCTTGATCCCTAATGATCGGGTTTGTGGACCGGTTCTTTTCTCAGTTTTTCATAACTCAAAAGGGTGGGGTTTACACCAATCCACTTAATGTTGTAATGGTGGGTACTTTCACCAAGGTAAAACTATAGGGACTAAGGCTTAAAATAAAACGTGCTACCACAAATTTCAATGGAAATTTAAAGTTTTCTCAAATAAATAATGTGACCAAAATGTTATACAAATAACATAAGAATATATCAACTGATTAGCAATAACTTATAACCATTGTACACAAGCTTCGAAATCTACCTCAAGCCACACTCATTTCTATAGATGATGTCACAACATGAGCCTCACGAAAGCTCAAATTTCATGTGTAATTATTTGGGGGAGGTAGTGAGTACACATCTCAGTGAATGAGGTACTGACATAAGGTTATTACATGGCTTATGGCTTGAGACTTCACATCAATATTTATACATGGATAGTCATTTCATGATTCTTATATTTAGGTAACTTTTATTTTTCCTATCCCTTATCACTCAGCCTTAGGGTTTTACTTTTTATCACAACATACAATAAGTCATATGAACAGTTCCCAATGGAACGAACAGTATCTCACCAAGTTCCAAACCACACACATAATTCATGTGAATGTCAAGGATGTGTCATCAATCATCCATATACTCTAGTTGTCCCCTCCGACCACTCACTTAAGTATACCTATACACTGGCTCTCCACTACTGCCACACACATAAGTATACATGTAACCTGAGGAGATCTGGAAACACAACTTACACCGTACATATCCACCACTTCCAATCTTACCCTATGCGTTGTTACTACTTTTGTCACACCCTAGCCCAATTTCCATGGCTAGACCAGCAAACCACCCATCACACCTCCTCATGCTATGACAGTGAGTGTGTCCACCATCATAGACTCTACAGAAATAAGGCTCATAATAAAAATAACTCTTATTAAACTACAAAATCATATTAGAATATAAGCAAGACTGGGGGATAATGGCATGCTTAACTTGTGTACCAACAAAACATTTCACCCTTGGCATGTATACTACCTGAAAGGGTTTAAGTGAATGGGTGAGTTCATAACTCAATGAGTAGGGTTTATGTCACACCTCGACCCGGTTTAGTCGGAACCCTGTGAACAACTCGCCACTACTCCCAATACTATAATAGATGTTTCCTCCGTTATAGTAGTATTGGTAGGAGCAAAGCGTAAACAAAGTAAAACAATGCATTAGATTATGTTTTTCAAAAGATGTTAGAATATATATATTGTTGTTGTACATAAATTTGTAAAATGGATTTAACGTACTAATATGATAATTCGTCTTCCAATGTCTTACTTGACATTTTTTGCCTTAAACGAGGGTAAAGGAGGGGTGAGTCTATAACTCAGTAAGTAGGGTTAACTAACATCGTGATTTTCTATTCACCAATCAGCATATACTTAGAAACAAAACTTTTCATTTTCTTTTAAAAACCAAGAGTTTATATGAAATGACAAACAAACTACAACTTGTCTTATCTTTTTAGAAAAAAAGATTCTCATTTAAGTTCAGTGCCTATTCCCCCCAATCTTAAGGTAGGCTCCTTCATAGTTTGAAGAATTTTCATAATTTGTTTATGATAGACCTACCATGGGTTTGTATCACACAAAAACACAAACACCATTTCTTAATAAAGAGATCAAAATTCGTAGAATAGACAATTAGAGGCAACAATCTTGATATGTTCCACTAATGGCCCGGAGCGTATTTATCGTCCACCTTGGTGAGAGGCCACAACATCCACCACATTGTCTCAGTGAGCACCAAAGCCTAACCCCCGTACATTATCCATTCTTCTGTCTACAATTGAGGGATGAGATCTCTCCCCTTCTAGCTCCCATCAAGAAGGTCTACCAAATAGTTTAAGTATTGGTACACAGTCAAGGGAGAACACTTCTAACAAAAATATATTTTCACTTCATCCCACCAACTGGGTGTGATGATATATTCACTTACAACCAGCAATCGGGTTTCTCATTCCTTCAAAGAAGTCCACCATACCAACCGGGTATGATTTCCTCTACTTGCAACTAGTAAGTAGGTTTTAGCTTAAATCGCCCATCACCCCATCCGGGTATGATGTTACAGTCCCACTCACAAGTGGTTTTTCATTTCTAAAGGGCTCTCCATTCCAACCGGTTATGATGTAAATATGCCCAGCCACCCGATAACAGTGAGGTATTCATCCTCGGTTGGTTTTCCAAGTCTACGCGAGCTTTCTCTTGCTTGTGTTCCGGTCACACTTGTCCCTACACGATTTAGGCAGCCTTATCAATTATAGTTTGGCATAAAAGTCTAGGTTCACAATTTATTGATTAATTGCAGTTAGGTCCCTAAAGTTCATTTTTCTTAACTTTATGTCCCTAATGCCAACTTTTCCCCAATTTGAGTCCCAAGGTTTCCAAAATTTCCCTTAGAGTCCTCAATTTACTTCAAATTGTATAAGGGGCTCAAGTTTTCCAAATTTCAAATTTGGTCCCCAACTTTTCAAAAATTATCATTTTGCCTCCACTTTCCAAAAATGGCCATTTGACCCCAAATATTTCAAAAATTGACCAATTGGTCCTCCAACATCATTCCCATGGCCAATTGGCCTTCAATTTTGGGAAATTGCAAAGAGGTCCCTCGATTTTTTTGAAATTCCCAATTTTCTCCAAAAATTTCCCCTCAATTTCTCCCCTTCAAATTGATTGAATTGGATTTCTTCAAATTGGCCATTCAATTGGGGTTATTTTCTCAAATTGAAGGTATGGATCAGTTCCACACTTCCATATGATCAATTGAGCTTTGAATCACAGAATTTGGGTCCGAATTAAGCTCAAATGGAGCTTTGCCGAAAAACTACTCGTAGAGAGAAAGTTTTGAAAGCTTTCCCTCGAAGGTGCAGCGGTCCAAGCTCTCGATTGGGGAAGGTAGCTCTTGTCCTAAGGTTCCTTCTAGAATCAAGAATTGCTACAATTGATATCAAATTGAGGGAGAATTTTGTCAGTAAAATTTAGAACTTTCTCTCTCTAACTCCAATCTACAACATCTGAGTAGGGTCAAATTGGCTTACCTTTCAACTCTATTGAGGTCGTATGAGGGATATGAGGTGTTGGGAGGGCTTGGTTTGGTTGGAGGAGGGCTGAATTTGGTTGAATTCAGCTTGTCCAAAATAGGGTAGCTTTGGTCCATCAGAGCTGCTTCACTATTTGATCCCACCGACAGTCCTTAGGTCGAAAGGAAGTTGCTATCAGGTAGCTGACTTCCCCTGGAGTTTATAGGACCCAACCTTACCTTCTGAGGCTAAGAAAAAGGCCTATGTCGGAGCTCTAGTTCAAGCTTCATCGAAAAATGGAGTAGTTGAGGGAGAATGGAGATTTGAGGTGTGTGGAGGATAAATGGAAAGGAGCTATTTATATAGGGAGCTCGGGGACCATTTGCCCGACCACTTTCCATTTTGGTCAAGCTTATCCTCGCCCTGAAATGGCCTGACTACAGCAGTTTCATCTTCGCTGGAGATAAATATTTTTTGTGTTAATGAACAGTGATGTCATCCTCATGAAGAAGATGACATTGTTCCGAACCGAACCAGACCGGTTTGACCGGGTTCAATGGCAAAAATCGATCAGTTCAGGCCTTATTCGACTAGTTTTCTCAAAATTAAAATTTTCTAAATTCATTCACCATCTAATGGTGGCTTCAATTCTCTAATTTAAATATTTTAAGCCACCTAGAAAAATAAATTTAGCAACCAGTTCAAGTATGGATCAAATTGGTTCAATCTGGTTCATGTCTGGTTCTCCCTAAACCGGTTTGGTTTTCTCTTCCCATTTGTCCTACGGTTCTTTTCCATGATTTTTTATGACTCTTTGAGTCATTTGGGATTTGTCGATTTCCCATTTTTCCCTTTCTCTATCGATTAAGATTCATGAACTAGCTTAGTTTTCTTTTGAGTTGACCCGTTCTTTCCCCGGTTTTTTCCTTATCTTTAAAGGACTCGATTTACAGGCTTCCCTTATACTCCATGGGTCATCCAACTACCCTTAGAACCCACACTACCCCATACTAGGTGCACCAATGGTTCTGAACTCATAGCATACACAAACAATAATTTTTGAAATTTTATCCATCATCTTTGGTGCTACCGGCCCAACGAATCCAACAACTTAGGTTTGGCTCCATAACTGCTAGCCCAATAGGTTTGACGACCTTGTATCGGCTCAACAGCTACTAACCCATTGATTCTAATGGCACAACTTCGACATGGTGGTGGATCACACAAATAATCGATTATGAAAGATTTTCATAGCTCAATAACATATTTGTCTACAGGCTTCGGCCCATGCCCATTGGCATTGGTCCCACTTCACGAGTTTTCCAAAACTCGGCCTCGGGCCCTATAAATTTCAAAATCGAGGCATCCAGCCTACTTGGGCTATTCCAGCTCTCATCAGAAACGTCTTCCAAAATATTTAAGCAATTTCACGTAGTTAGTGGAGAACATTTCTGGAAAATGGTTTTCAAAATTATAAAAGGTACTAATCACCCTAACCGGGTATGATGTTGAAAAATCCCAATCACAAGTTTTTCTAAAATTGGGCTTTGGGCCCTATTCAAAATTGAAAGATACTCATCACCCCAACCAGGTATGATGTTAAAAACCCCGCTCAAAAGTCTTTCCAAAATTGGGCTTTAGGCCCTATTCAAAATCGAAAGGTACTCATCACCCCAAGTGGGTGTAACATTGAAAACCCCACTAACACGGTGTGCAGTGCCTCGTTTCTCTCAAGTTGGTTCGTCTATATTTCTGGGGTATTTCGTAGTTGTAGGTTGATGTGCTCCCTCTCGTATCTACATCATTCAAGGAAAGGAACATTAAATACTAGCTTATTCTAAAATTCTCGAATTCAACCCTCATGGTAATTAACCCCCGGTTATATACTAAAATTTTTAACATGTCAATATTCACCAAATTTCCTTTTAGGAACTTTAAAAATCTAGATATTTTGCTTAATTGAACTTTAGTCCCCAATTTTTCCAAAATTTCTAATTTACCCCCAAATTTCCCAAAATTACAAATTTGTCTCAAATTTTCCAAAATTACCAATTTGCCCCCAAATTCCCCAAAAATGACCAATTAGTCCTAATTTTCTTAAAATCAGAAATTGGCTCAATTTTTTAGAAAATTGCACGTAAGTCCCATAATTTTTTAAAATCCCCAAATTGCCCCACTTTTGTCCCAAAATTTGATTCCATCAAATTGACCCCTCAATCCATCTTAATTACTCTCTATTATGGTGCTAATCGATTTCTTAACCTCCCTATGATCTAACTTGGCTTTGAATCACCATTTTTTGGTCTGAAACGAGCTTAAACGGAGCTTTACCGAAAAACTCAAAGTAGAGAGAGAAAGATACAGAAGCTTATCGGAGGGGCTACGGTGGTGGGAGCTCTTGATTTGGGATGATAGCTCTTGTCTAGGTGGTCCTTAGAGGATCAACAACGACTCTAATTATCATCCTGAGCAGTGAGAATTTGTTCAGTGATGTCGAGGCACGTTCTCTCTCTAGAACTAAGCTATTACGAAGAGGGGAAGCTGAATTAACTTATGTGGGCACTTCGAGGAGTCGAGAGTAGGTTGGACGGTCTTGGGGAGAGCTTGGTTCAATCGTAGGAGATTGGGGTTTGGTGAACTTGGACTGGGCAAAATTAAGCAGCTTTGAGTCCTTCGAAGCAATTTCACTGTTTGGATCTGCCAGCGCTTCTCGATGATCCTCGAGCTAAATGGAGGGTGTCGTTGGGTAGCTAACTTCCTCAGAATCCTAGGAAACTCGAATTCTCCTTTGGAGGTGGAGAAAAATGCCCAATTCAGAGCTTTGGTTGAGCTTCGTCGGAAAATTGAGCACTTCTTCTTCTTTGAGAGTTTGAGGGATGATGAGTATGAATCGGGAGGATCTCTTTATATAGAGAGCTCAGAGACTGACAGGTAGGTCTATCCATTCGTCAATCACTAGGCCCTAATCTCTTCCATTTATGGTAGTGATGTGAAGATTTTCAGGTCGTCGGAATTTTGGCGGCCAGCCAGTCGTCCTTATCTCTCTAGGCGAAAGGTAGAAGATGACACTATATTGCGCGTGCAAGCTTTGCACGTGCGGACTTGCCACGTGGTACTCCGTGATTGGCTGGTTTTGCTGACACGACTTCCTACTCGGCAGTCTAGTCAGCTTTTTACCCATTGATCGGACACGTGACAGCCTTCCATCGGTCTTTCATTCTAACGTGGTTACTGACCGTGTTCGATTAGCTATTGATAAGACATGTGGTGTCCTCCGATTGGCTTATTTAAATGCGTCAAATTTTTCAACTGACGCACAATGCCACTACCACCTATCACCTCTTATTGGCTAAGGCATCCGATATGGCACTACCACATATTGACATCTAATTGGTTGATCGTTTCTCCGACATCCTTGTTTGATGTTGACGTGACATCCTTGCCACGTGTCAGCTCCTCATTGGTCCACTTTGCTGACGCGACTTCTCTGACATTGATCGATGACCAGGGACATGTGTCACTCTCCTAATTGTCGGTTGTGGTTTACGTGGATTTTCCTCATTTGATTGTTGACCGATGACACATATCACGCTCTAGTTGGTCAGCGCTTACAGACGCTAACTGAGCGGTTAACTAAGCATGTTTTACCATGTGTAAAGCGATTCAAAAGTTTAATAATATTTATAATAATAGATATTTACGAGTTTGTTTGTGAAAATAGTAAAATAATGTATTTTATATATATATATATATATATAGTGTAAACCGTTGAATGAAGATAATAAGTTTTACCTTGAAACTACATATTCCTTATCTATCATAAAACTAGAAGCCATTACACTTAAATAGAATATATAGTTTAAACGTAATTATGTGAATCAATCCAATAATATCATGAAGGAACCTCCACTCAATTCTTTTGACAGGAACTGACCATTTTTTGGGTTAAGTAACTACGGTTGAGTTTCTTTTCATCCATATTTTTGCTCTTTTAAGAAGAATCACCAGCCGAGATATCCAAATTTTTTAAGAAAACTAAGAAACAGTACTGTCGTTATTGCTGCGCATAAATCTTCAATCTTTCTAACAAGTGATGCCAATGTAATAGAAGAATCCCCAATGTTGTTTGGTATCGTGTTAAAGCATCATCTTGCTATTATATTCACTGTAAATATCTTCATGGACAATAACGAATTGCCCAGGCTACATCTGGTATTACACATTTGGGAAATCATTTTTCCATGGGTTGATGTCACCCCAATCTCCATCCATAAGCTCCAAATGCACAAGGTGCTATTGATATTATCAGAGCCGAACCTGACACGCATATCATAGGACTGCACGTTATGCTGCTTTTTGGGGTTGCCCATGAATCGGAATCGGTGGAAAAACTTTTAGAACTATGCCTCAGATAAAGATCGAGTCATCTCAAAAGTAGCTGAACTATTTTAAGTAATAAAAATAAGCTTGATACAGAGAATAAATTCCTGGCCAGAAAGAACCAGTGTGGTAGTGAAGTTTTCTATAGTAAAATGCATACCTGATAGGAGCCAGTTAGATTATTTATACACTTATTGCTGCTTTCACCCGAATTAACTAGATATTAGTATTTCTCGCTATCATTTGTCTTTCACCCTGTGGAAGGACCAAATGAGCATGTACAGAAATTTAGAAAATGTCAACAATGAATGCTGTTCTAACTTGACTAGCGTGGACACTTCACAGAAAATGAATAGGTTTGTGATGTTCCATTAGTAACACAATGAGCTTGCCAAGTACTTGAACCTGGCCACGGGTCCAGGTTGGGTAATAAGATCCAACCACCGGGTCAAAATCGATCCGGTCCGAAATTCATAAAACGTTAAGTTGATAGATAATATTTTGATCTATTCATCAAAAAAATCAGGTTTTTTAACCTAATAATTAAAGTGATTAGTAATTTTTCCACACTGCCTACCAAAATAATGATATTTTAGTGGGGCAAATAAAAAACCCTTGCCATCACATTGGTCAGGAGAAAATGCCATTTTTTTGCACAAGAACCTAATAAGGTTTTGGTCCTAACACGGCAACAAAAAAGGGGAAGTTTTAATTGTACACTAATGGCCATGGGTAAGAAGGCAAATAAAAATTCAAATTCAGTGGATTGAGTTTACCGGAATCCAACCAACCATCGAGTTCAGACTGAATGGAATGATCGAGACTGGATAGCCGAATTCCGAGTCCAAGTCAATCAACTTGTATAGGGGACTTCAATCACATGTGGATGGGCGGATTGATTGCTTATTTTTTAGGGTTACCTGCAGCTCTTCATAATTTATTATGAGAAGAACAATCAATACTAAATTCCAAACAATGAGATGTTTTTTTCACAAAAAAACGAATAGATGTTTGATCTATAAAAAATATTCTTTTTTACTATATTATTCAAAAGAGAATAAATTATTGCACGCGAATTAAAAAAAACATTTTATTCAATTAAGATACTCTAATAATGTGAACTTTAGCTAGTTTCTTTGTAAACTGTTTAACCTATACTTGTGATGCCGTATAAGCGAATTATGTATATTACAATTACATGTTTAAAGTTTAAGAGATTAATATGTATTTCTTGAAAATGAAACAAGTTTTGCACAAAAAGAGAGAGGGTATAACATTTTTATTACAAAATTTAATTTATCTTTCTTTCCATATAAATGTATCAATGTAGCTGACAAAATGTCTAAAAATTCAAGGAGGAATTGCCAATTTGTAGTGTTAGTTAGGTCTGTTAGCCTGATCAGATTCAAATTTGGGTCTATTATATATAAATTCGAAATAAATTAAATTTTAGATATATAAAATTTATATCTGAATTTTTAATTGAATTAATTAAAAATAAAATGCAATAATGTAAACTCAATTTAAACATATATATTAATAAAGAAATATTACATTTTAGTTCGATTACAATTAAAATCGAATTTAAATTCTAACTGAATTTAACTAAATAGACTATATACAAATTCAAATATAAATAAATTCAAATCTCTACAAATTAAATTAAATTTATCTACAATTAAATTCGAACTCCATATTAGATACAATTAGATTCGAATTCAGGTATAATTGGATATAATCCGATTTCCATATTCACAAATTTAAAATTAAATTTTAGGTAGAAATGATATCTATAGATAATATCTTATAGCATTTTTTTCTAAGCTGACGAAAATGAGGTGTTATCCAAAAAAAAGCTTAAACACAATAACCAATAGCATTTTTCTTCCATTTCAAGCCCTTCAATACATGTTCAATATGATCATGACTCACCTTATTATCCCCATATTTATCTTCCTTTCCCACTTCAATTTACTTGTCTTTCTCATCCACTTTCCTCTCTCTTTTATACACACTTTGATGTACAAAGTGCACTAACAACAGTAATTCTAGTTCTATCCGGCAAGGTATCAAAAAAAATAAAGAAAGAAATGGACAAATTTTTTATCCAGTGAAAATTTCATTTCTACTTAGCACGATATGTCCATCTTCCTCAATGCTCATTTCCAGAGTATCAACTTGCAAAGAAATATAGCTAAAGCATGTTGCTTCAAGCACTTCAGTTGGACTTTGCAGCACCGAGGACATTGAACCAGTCCCATTATTAGCAGATTCGTCAATCACTGCCAAATTGTGTATTGTTTTCATGCACTTGATAACCCTTTCCTGAAAATTTAGAAGAAGAGAGACACTAAAAACATAAAAAACTACTAATGTCTGATATTTAATTTTTGTTATTTGTTAAACAATCTTAGTTAATCTATAGACCTTGTCAACATGTTGGATGAGAGCAGAAATGGCTTCATGAGGTTGAACTAATTGAGCTTCAGCAGCCACACTTACTGTTGTTGCAGCAGCAACTTCAGAAGGCCTGAACTCCAACCATTGGATCCCTGCATTGCCTTCATTTAATTGCTCTATGAGGATGTATTAAAACAAGAGGATATTACTATCAAATGAAACAAAGAGAGACATGCAAATTGCCTCTAAGTGCGCTCAATAAAACTTGAATGGATCTGGATATTAAGGCTTTTGTTGGGATATTGTTCCCAGTGATCCTCCAGAAGAAATAATCTATGAAGGATAATGGGGAAACAGCTTGCATTCTCCAATTCAAGGTGCTAAGTACCAAAAGCTCCATCCTTTGTACTACTTTTGCATCAAACACAAATCTTGACTCTGCAACCTTGGTAGACTGGACATCCACACCCATAAGAATAAACAATAAAAGAGTAAGAAGGGGAATGCAGGGTAAAAACATAGTCTATATTTGATGGGGGAATAATACCTGTAAATCTAGAGAAGGTGGAACTTCAGTCTCTTCCATTTTCACAGCCAGTGATAAGCATGCCACAGCCAACAGTTGAGCTGACCAAGTGTTACCCTTCTGAATATAGTACATCGTTATTATCACCATGACCATCAACTTGTTTGGTAATAGGTAAAGAAGGATATTCATAAATTGGTTCCAATTTGGTAAAGAACTTACAGGCAGCTCATAGGCAGAAATGAATCTATCCAAGTAGTTCACAGCTAGAAACGCGCACAATGGACCAAAGTTATAATGAGAATGAACCTGTTTCAAGAAAGAAAAATGGTCAATTATCATCAACATGAGTCCAATTGATCTGTTCTCGATAGGTTTTTTCACGAAATCGGGAAAATCCTTCAATCGCAAGACAAAGTGATATAAAAATGTTTGAATCTCATCAGAAAATGAAGGGGTTCCAACAATGAATGGATGATTCACAAGAGAAAAAGGATCCATTTTTATCCCACCTTGTGTATCCAATCAATTGCTTTTGTTCGAGCTACCACGTCTACATCCCCATTTATCAACATCTTCAGGTAGTCATATCGGGGCAAAAGCTGCCGCTCCTTCTCCAACAATTCCCTCAAGCAGTCTTCGCTCAGAACAGGAAACGCCCACTCGTCCTCCAGTCGGTCATGGCGTCGGGGAAGGTAGAGACTCCCGGGATTCACGTCCTGCTGTGGCGGGACGCTGCCTCGCCACTCAGAGTCGTCATCAAAGACGCTGCTGGCGTCCTCCCCGCAGAGTAGGACGCAGTCAGGACTGACCGGAGCCATACCCCCAGAGAAAAAAACAATCTCTCCGCCACTTAAAATATCAGGACGCCTCTTGCCAGTCGCCGATCATCAGATTACAACTACAGAGGGAATCAAGAAGAGGGATTGTAGAGAGAGGAAACAAAACTCAACAAGAGGAAGAATTCTGATGGTGTCTTCCACTACCCTCCCCTCCCCACCATCTCTCAGTCTCTTCACTTACCACTTGGAGTCTTAAGACTTAATATTATATGAAAATGGTTGCACTTTCTTTAGGGCAAAAGGGCAGAGAGAGAGAGAGAGAGAGAGAATCAATCGAAAAAGAAAAATGAGAAACCATGGGAAGAAGAGGAATATGGATTGGAGAGGGTACTGTGAAGGGTGACGACCATCACTAAGATTCCGGCCTTCACCTAACCACTGTCCTATACACCCGTCGTTGGCTTCGTGGTCTTGTCATTGGTGTATTCATTAACGCCCCTTTTCCTCTTTCCCTTTCCTTCTTTTGCGTCAATTTTTTTTAATTAATATTTCTTTGAACACTGTTTGGCTATGGAATTTTTCTCTATAAGTGGGAAGTATTGTGAAAATGCCTGAGCCACTTCACTTGCTTGCCAAATTTGTTTAGTGGAAAATTGTAGTTCTATAATTTTCAGATTTGTATAGAAATTAGAGGTTGTTGCTTTATTTCTTGTGGTAATTATGAATGCCGAGATCACTCATAACTTTGTGACCATTCATATATGACAATAATGGGAAGAATGAGTATAAGTGATAAATTAGAGATTATTTGTACTTTATATCACTGTGCATGTGTGTAAAATCCGTCCCTATCAATAAAATTGAGTATAGTCCAATATGAAAAAGCCAAAAATGTTGAGAAATGGAGATGTATACAACATACTCCACTTTACTTTTAATTGATACTTAAACACAGAAACCTACCCATATTAATTTTGTGAATGGGAATTGAGGGGAGAGATTCCTCTATTGGGTTGTTGGCACCATATTAATTTTGTCCAAATATTAACCTTATTAAAATTATGCAAATGATATTCAATTATTCTCTTCATTCCCCATATTTTTCTCCATTAACCAAAATCTAAATAAGAGGTTAAGGTATGTAAGGATTGAGGGATTTTAGAATGGTGCAACAAGAAGGAGGGCTACATGGATAAGTAAATATTATGAGGGTAATAAATCTTCATTTAGGTATTAAATTTGGACAGTTGGTGGGATCGGTCTAGGTAGGAATTGCACCTCATATGTGCCATATTTAGATTTGGGAAACAATTGCACAATAATCATGTAAACATTAGGTGAATAAATGCAAAATTCAAGGTTGAACATGTATATTAATAAGTTTTACATAAAAAAATATTTAATCTATTTTATTAAAATAGATAATGTGAGACAATATATAAGAATTCACCAACACTCAATCCTAATGAATTATTTCTTAAATAATGTAATTAAAAAATACTTATAAATTGTATATTAACTATATAAAAGTAAATTTTAGTAAATATATATAAATATAACATAATTATAATTTAAATATAAAATCTACATATAATTATATTTTAAATATATATTAAATTACAAAATATTATTTTAGGAATTAAAATTATAAGTTAGTACTAACTTATATTATTTTATCTAATTTATTATTTATATTATATTTATACAATATTTTAATAATTCTCGTGTCCATCTTTTGATTTGACTATATTAAAAAAAGTGTAATATATTGGTAAATGGTGTATGTGAATAGATCTGTTATTACTATTTACAAGCACAATAAAAAGATTTTAAAATTTGAGATTGAATAGTAGTGTGTCAAATCGGTAAAAATGAAGACTTTTGGTTAATATAATCGTAATTTGAATTTACGTGTCAATGAAGCAAATATACAGTTCACGGTGATAAATTTGTTTACAAACGAAGTGATAGTATATTTTAATATTTTTTGTACGAAAATGAAAAACTAGATTGTTAGTGAGATAAATTACTTTCATATAATCGCAATAGAGAGTTCACGAAAATGAAGAATGAAAATGGAGTTCAACAATTAAATTGTCAATACTTTTATTGTCATACTCCGACACAGTTTGGTCAGATTCTCGTAATCAACCCACTGCTCGTTTGATTTAAAAGGGGTTTCCCCTTCCTTTAATTAAGAGTAGTCAGGCGTAAATTCAAACATTATTCCCTGTAATAGCATAAATGAAAATACAAGCTTAAAATGAACTTTAAGCATACCTGATGGAGGGTACATCTTCACATTTTCTTTTGTTATATCTCCTTATACCTAAAAGGGGTAAAAAAAGAGGGGGTGAGTTCTACAACTCAGTGAGCGGGTGTTGAGAGTGAGTTTTTAAGATAGCTTTTATTTATCAAACCATGCCAAGGTTATCATTTCCTTTTAAAAAAAAGATTTCCTCAAATTTTGGTTTTTAAAACTTTTTCCCATTACTATATTAGGTGTGTTTAGCTCTTTTAGCCCATCCCCTTACCTCATAAGGCGTTTAGTAAACAAACACACGCCCTCATCAGGAAGGGTACACACATTCGCATGTACAACCCATCCACTACACTGCTCTCCACTCTCCCGGTTTAAAAAAAGGTTTTTCTCTTTTCTAAACCGCGATGAGTAAGATGTCCTTTTCACATGTATCTTTCTTGTAATAACATTAATCAAAACTGAATATAAATTTTACATACCTATCTTAAGGTTCAGCTACAAATAAATCTTTAAGGTTGATATCACTTGGTTTCCTAAAAAGGGGTAAAAGGGAGGGGTGAGTTCGACAACTTAGTGAATGGGTGTTGGGTGTGAGTTTTCACAAGAAAAAACTTTAATCGGAGTGTGCCAAACTCCTTATTTCCTTTAAAAATATTTTTTCCTCCAATTCTAGTTTTCAAAACCTTTTTCCAAGATTTACCAATTCTTTTCCAAGGATTATCAAATCCTTTCCAAGGTTTTCAAACCTCTTTCCTGTTTTCATATTAGGTGCTTTTCACAAACAACACACAACCTTCATCAAGAAGGGTACACACACATTTGCGAGATGCAATTATGCTGACTGCACACACTTGTGGATCAGGGCATCTTTACCATCCACCCTAATAGAAGTCTCTAACTTCTACACGAAGTCTGAATGAACATCTCCAACGTCCTACCCTAAGACCCAAAATACTTCGTGTCCATATGAGGACGGAGACCTCATCACGACCCCACACCGGTCTCATGCGCATGAAGCTATGTCGAGCTTTCCTCACTACTAGCACGACAAACTGGCCTTATCCACACTATGTCGTCCAATAGCCCTTAGGATGCGTCACTAGCCATCTTGGGCATCTTGATTGTCCTAAACCTCAAGTGCATGCACAAAAAAAAATTTCCATAAATCCATTAATCTTTGGTACCACTGGTCTAACGACCCCAACCCTCAACTCGACCTGCAGTGTTTGTCTAGACCGGTTCGTCAACCCGGTCTTGTCGCATTGCCGCCAATCCATCGAGTATGTCAGTCCTATCTTGGTACCATGGCCAAATCACATAAATTGCATTCCTACACTTCTATATGATTAAATGGAACTTTGAATCACGTCATTTGGATCTGAATTGAGCTCAAACGGAGCTTTATCAGAAAATTGGACTTAGAGAGATAAAGCTTAGAAAGCTTACCGTCGGGGGTGCGGCGGTCCAAGCCTTTAATTTGGGCAAATAGCTCTCGTCCTAAGGTTTCTCCTAGGATCAAGAATCACATCAATTCATGTCAAATTGAGGGAGAATTTGGTCAGTGAAGTTTCGTCAGTTCTCTTTCTAATACTGATCGGAATTTACAGAGTGGAGCCAAATTGGCTTACCTTTTAACTCTAATTCAGTGGTATGAGGGCTATGGAAGTGTTGTGAGAGCTTGGTTTGGCCTGAAAATGGCTCGAATCGACTATTTTTAGCTCGACCAAAATAGGGCAGCTTCGGTCTGCCGGAGCTGCTTCACTATTTGATTACACTAACATTTTTCGAGCGATCCTCGGAGCAAATGGAGACTAGCGCAGGTAGCTGACTTCTCCCTGAATCTAAAAAACCTGACCTCACCTTATTTGGCTTATAAAAATGCCCAAGTCAGAGCTTTGGTTCAAGCTTCACCGAAAAATGGAGCAGTAGGGAGAGAGAGGAGTTTTCAGGTGTGAGGAGGATGAATGAAGAGGATCTCTTTATATAGGGAGATAGGGGACTTCTTGGCTGTCCGATTGACGCCTTAATGGTAGTCATTCATTGCCTGAAACTCCCTTAGTTGGAGACTTTTTATCTTCGTCGGTGTTGCTTAATTTTTTGGCCAGTGAACAGTGCTATCATCTTAAGAAAGAAGATGACACTATTCCGAACCAGACTAGACCAGTTTGAATCGAGTTCAATGCTTAAACCGACAAGTTCATGCCCGATTCGATCGATTTTTTCAAAATTAAAAATTTCTAAATTCATTCTCTATCCAATGGTGGCCTCAATTCTCCAATTTGAATTTTCTATGCCACCTAGAAAAATAAATTTAGAAATTGGTTCAATAGTGGTTCAAACCGGTTTAGGTCCAGTTCACCTGAACCAGTTTGATTTTCTCTTCCATTTCATCCCAAAGTCTTTTTTTCATGACTTTTTTTGTCTCTAACGGTTGGGGTTCATGAACCGATTCGATTTTCTCACCCGGGTTGACCGGTTCTTTCCCCGATTTCTTTGTCTTTAAGGGATGGGATTTACAATTTGGATCTTTTAGCATCATTCATCACATACTCATTCTGGACGGGTCCATGCCCGTATCCATCAGCCTTGGGCCCACTGGCATATCGAGTCTAAGCCTAAAATTAGCTTCCAAATGTTTTAAGCATAGTCACTCAATCAGGGAAGGCTAATTTCGAGAAAATTATTTTCAAAGCTAAACTGTCATTCCAATCGGAATTGACGTCATAGCGGTTCCAACTCACCCGGTAATCTTGATGGGGTCGTCCCGGTGGAGCCTGGCCTCGCAGTATTCTCCCAAAAGTCGGTGCTCGAGCAGATTGTTCCTACGTGACACAAGTATTATTGTTTGGTACTGGACTAAGAGACCACATTCTTTGAACAATTGTATATAGGCTCTCATTGTTCTTCCAATGATAGCATAATACAACTTTTAATTTATAAACTACCTTTGGATTCATTGATATTAGGTGGAAAGATGCATCATATGCACTGTTGTGCACACATTTTGAATTTGATTGTGAAAATAGGGTTGGACACAAATGTATACAATATTAAGAATATACGCAAAAGCATATTATATTTGACCGATACCCCTAAGAAGTGGGAGAAATTTGAAGAAATTATCTGGCAACTACATATTGAACTAGGTAAGAAACTTGTTCTTAATTCCAAAACTCATTGGAACTCAACTTAAAATATGTTGCGGGAAGCATTAGTGAACAAAGATATTTTTCCTCGTTTGAAGTTGCGTGATACATACTACAAATATTTGCCTAGTGAATTAGATTGGTCAATGAAAAATGAGATTATTGATAAACTTATTGTGTTCAACAATGTCACCGAATTGAATGATGACTAGTTAAGGAGAAGTGGGACAAGTAAGTGAGACAAGCCGATCATAATGTTTCCATGGAATGGATGAGTAGTTAAGGAGAAGAGAAATTTGTTTAAGTACATTATCTAAAGGTTAAGCGAAGAAGAAACCAAGGTGGTATTTTGCCCAAAGAAAGAGTGTATGATCAAGGAAATGCTCAAAAGAAAAGGAAGTGGGTGGTTAGAGTACTAGGGAATCTCCTTCTCAAGAGTGAATGCTAAATTGCACCATTAAGAGGAAGAAATGAATAAATGATGCAACAATAGACACCCAAGACATAGAAAGGAAATAAGCCCAAAGGGCGGACAAGCACGAAGAGTGCCAAAAGGAGATACAACTAGGATGGGAATGTATCCCACGTTATCATAATGGATCAAATTATAAACTAATATTTAGGAAATCAGTCACGATGTAAGGGACACCTAACTAGTTTTGGGGACAAAACTCCAAAAAAATGGGGAGAGTTGTTAACCACGCCCTCTCACACTAAAGAATCACAAAAGGAAATAAAAAATTTTCAAGAAGAAACCGAGGATACAAGTAAACCGAAAATGATAAAGAATGATTAAAACGGGAATTTGGAAAATCTCAAGTAGCCAATAAATCACAAAAGACCATGGAGAAAATCCATGAAGTGGATTGGATATAAAAATTGGATTAGTTAAAGGTGAATCAGACCTGAACATGATTGAACCGTGAAGAACCTATTCAAAGATTCATTTTTCTAGGTGGCTTTAAAACATCAAATTGAAAAATTGAAGCCACCATCAGATAAAAAATAAATTTAGATGAATTTAGAAAATTTTAACTTTTGAAAAATCGATCGAATCGAGCTTGAACCGGCTGATTTTCGATTTTAGGTCACTGAACCCGGTCGGACCAGATCGGTCAACGATCCAACCGATCAATGAACCGCTGCTAGGCCAGCACCCAGTCAGCAGGCACGACCAATCAGCATGCGACACTTGGAGAAGTGCACCCAGTCAGCCTCTCAATCAACGTTAGGAAACACTAACCAATTAGAGTGTGACACGTGTCCTTGGTCAATAGTAAAAGGAGGAAAATCCAGTCAACAACGATCAACCAATAGGAGAATGACATGTGTCCTGGTCAACGGTCAAAGTTGGAGAAGCATCATCAGCAAAGCAAACCAATGAGGAGTTGACACATGACAAGGAGGCCACGTGATGAAGCACACTCCTCTTCATTTATCCTCTTCGCCCCTCAAACGCCTAGAGAAGTAGAAGTGCCCATTTCCTGATGAAGCACAAACCAAAGTTCTGACTTGGGCTCTTTTCTCCACCTCTGAAGTCAAATTTGGGTTATCTTGAATCCTGAAGAAGTTAGCTACACAACGACATCCTCCATTCAACTCGAGGATCGCCGGAGAAGCGTCGGTGAGTTCGCACGGTACCGTCGCTCCTTGGACGTCTACAACCCAAGCTAGTCGAGCTCAAATCGGCCATTCTCGAACCAATTCTAGCCAAACTAAGCTCCCTAAATCACCTCTAGAAGTGCCCCCGACCTTCACTGAGCTACATTGGTAAGTCCCCTCCGCCGCCCTTCAATGGAAATTACTATTCACAATCAATTTTTCCTGAAAACTAAAATGAAAAATTCGCACTACTCAAGCCACCAATTGTGGCGTGGTTTGATCCAAGAAGAATCCTCACAGAGATAGCAACTCAGAAGAAACAAGAGCTCCAATTATCGGAGCCTTACACATAAGCAATTGAAGTTTTCTCTCTCTAGACCGATTTTTCTATTGAAGCTCCATTCGAGCTCATTTTTAAACCATTTTTGGTGTACTATAAATTAAAATGACAAGGGAGACATAGGGAAGATGATTCCAATAATGATAGGGGACAATTGTCCAAGTTTAAGAAGTCAATTTGATAAAATAAGATTTTGGGAGTCAAATTACAATTTTTAGAAAATTGGGCAAATTGGAGATTTTTGGAAAATTTGATGGTTGAATTGTAATTAAAGGAAATTGGGGGAATTTTCATGAAATTAACTCTCAATAATTTTGATGAATTTGGGGGCCAATTGGTGATTTTAAGGAAATTGAGGACTAATTGGTCATTTTGAGAAATATGGGGCAAATTGGTAATTTTGGAAAAAAATTGGGGACTAAAGTGCATTTAAGCAAAAATTGAGATTTCAAAGTCCAAAAAGAGAGTTTTGTGAACATTTACAAAGTTAATGATTTATAATGCTGGTATATAACCAGGAGTAAATTACCATGAGGGTTGAGTCCGGGAACTTTGAAATGAACCGAGACTTAACGTTCTTTACCTGGAATGATATAGGTCTAAAAGGAAGCGCGTCAACTTACAACCACAAAACACCCCAAGAATATGGGCAAACCAGCTCGAGAGAAATGAGTCACTGCACACCGAGTGAGTGGGATTTTCAAACATCATACCCAATCGGGTTGATGAGGACTGTTTTCATATTTGAAAATCCTTTTCTATGAATGTTCTCTCCTAATTGCGTGAAACTGCTTAAACATTTTAGGAGACATTTTTTTATAAAGAGTTGGAATTGCTTATAGGACTCAAGGCCTAGTTTTGGAAAACTTATTAAGTGGGACCAAGACCAATGGGTACGTGCTTAAGCCTGCAAACAAATAATCTATGAGCCATGAAAATCTCTTATAACGGGTTATTTGTGTGAATCACCACCGTGCTGAATCCAGACTGACAGACTCAATAAGTTAGTAGCTGTTGAGTCTATGTCAGGTCTTCTAACTTGTTGGAATAGCAGTTATGAAGCCAAAGCTAAGTTGTCAAGATCGTTGGGCCGATAGCACCAAAGATAATGGATATAATTCCTAAAACTATTATTTGTACATGCACCGATTACGAAACTATCAAGGCACCTAGTATGGGATAGTGTTGGTTCTAAGGGTTGCTAGATGACACAAGTTGCATAAGGGAAGTTGGGTCGTCTAGTGAGTCTCAAAGCTCAAAGTAGCATCTTACGCATTAAGACTGAGGTGGGGTCAGAAGAAATTTCGTCCCACATTTTCGGACACGAAGTATCTTCAAGTCTGAGGGTCGGACTATTGATGTCCACTCAGACTTAGGGTAGAGGTCACAGACTTCTATAAGGGTAGATAATAAAAACGCTCCAATTCACAAGTGGATGCAGTTGGCATACTGCATCAGCGAATGTTTGAATCTTTTTTTTTTTGTAAAAAGGGCATGTAATTGAATGCTAAATTAATCTCAAGAAAGGGAAGGATTGATATATTTTCAAAATGAAGTTGAACTCACAAATATGTGAACAAAGAAAGATATTATAAATTATTTTGAAATCTTATTATAATACCCACTCACTGAGTTGTAAAAACTCACTCACTCTCTTTAAACCTTTTTCGGGAAATAGAAGATCTTTAAAGAATTCCTCCACCAAGCCTGTAACCCAGATATTTTACATTTACCATATTAAAGTACTGTCGCCGATGATACCATATTAAAGTGACAACTTATTATTTTAATTCATCGGTTTACATCATATATATATATATATATAATAGATGATTTTAATATTTTTACCAATATACTCGTATAATATAATATTTAAGATAAAATTTATACTACATTAAGTCATTGGCTGAAGTATGAAGGTAACGGGTCAGAATGAAATATTGCCTAATACTAGATTTAGTTATTGGTCCTTATTTGAGCCACAAAAGTGTTAATCTGCTTGATGGAACTAAGCTCATTTTATTTATCTTTTATCTATGTTACCTTTCTTGTATTTGAACTTTAATATGCAACAATCGCCTTTCTTTCTTTATTTAACCAGGAGAGATATTATTTCAAGACTGGACATCAGCTGCAGTTTCTCTACTTAAAAGAAAAATGTTTGCTTGGAGAGATCATCCAAGGGGAAGAGACATAAACCCATAAAGGAGACACTGTTAACATCAATTATGTTTGCAGGCACTCAAATGGTTATCTTATTCATTATGCAGGAAAGAACACGAGCTTTAATCTCTCCTTCACTCTGTTACATAAACGAAAATATTGATCCAATCCCCGAAGTCCCAGTAGAGTCTCATGTCCCATGCAAACGAGCCTCTGGTATTTGTTTGAGGTCCAACTCCAACTGATGAAAATTCTGTAAAGACAAGCCTGGGACAGTTACAGGGTTCCCCTCCGACATGGCCCATGGGGAAAGCTAATGCCTCAGGAGATTGATGTCTTGTACATTTTTTTGTTACTCGCGGACATGAAGAAACCAGGCATGCCAATTCAGCCAATACAAAACCATTCTTTTTCTTCTCAAGTAGAAATCAAGGTTCGTTACATAGGTGACTTCTTTGGCAAATCAATGTGGAGCAGCTTAAAAACAGACACGAGCATCCAGAAGCCGAAGCGGCAAAAAAAAAAGAAACAAATACTCCTGAGCTATACAAGTAATCATGGGACCCATGTAGTTTTCATGTACAGTGTTCCTTATGGAGAAAGGGGTATTGTCCGTCCTGCGGCACCCTCTCTTGAGATTTACTGTCGAGTTTCTTAGTAGCCAAGCTTTCCATCTCAGGCATCAGCTCCCTACGGATATTTAAAGCTGCTATGTAATGCAATTTAAATGTTTTATTTCGTAGAGATACTTGTTTCAGCTGACATGGAAGGGAAAAAACCAGGGGTATGATTACCTTGGTTCCACGTCCATGGACCTCCTGGGAAAGGTCTCTTGTGGCTTATGATCCCCATCCAACACAGCATGCTCAGTGAAGTCAGCTGCATGAATCTCACCTGTCGTCTTCTCACAAGCATCTTCAAGCGATTGAATTCTTGAAGGCGGCTGATGCTTGGTGTCAGCACCAGACTTGCTCTTACGGTTGCTGCCTTGCCTAATGTTGAATACTTGCTTCAACTTCTCCTCTCGACCTTGGTGGTGGACCTTCCTCATGTTCTGGGAGCTAAAGAACACATTGTACATGTGATCCAGCTGTGATCGCTCTTGTGATGAGATCTCTTGGACCTTTGGCGTGATGTTATCTGTCAGTGATGATGCCATTGATGGTAATGCTGGGGCGACGAATCTGTTGGCAGGTACTTTCGCTGGGAAAGGTACTCTTCTTGTAACCAGTTGGTCCTCTGGTGCCTCGGCCTTGGCTCGTGCTTTAAGGGTGGACCCTCTATCGTTTGATTTTGATCTCCACAGAGGAGATGGCGACCTTGGCTTTTGACCCCAAGTCTTGTCCACAGCAGTAGTGGGCAATCTTGTGCTCCTCTGTTTACCAGAAGAGGAGCTTCTTGCCTGAAGAAATAAACCCCATTACAAGGTAGAAATCATATTGTATTGCTTCAATTCCCAGTAGAAATTCATGTATATGGTAATTTACCTCGCAGCTTCTGGCGTTTTCAATGGACCTCTGACCATCTTCGGGTTTTAAGATTATATTCGACTTCTGCTGGCAAAAAGGTGAAACTGCTCTAGCCATCCGATGCTCGAAAGCACTCTGGATACTTCCAGCTCTTGCTTGCTCCAATTCTTCCTCTTTCCTTTCCAATGCCAGCTTTAAATTCGAAATCTAAAAGGATAGTTCACATGTTTAGTTCTTTGTTACAAAAGTAATACCCGCGCAAAGTTTAGCATAACACAAACAGATAATGGTGAACCTCATCTTTCAATTCTCGAATTTCACCAGTTTCTTTGTTAGACTGAGCAGCTCCGAGTTCTAAGGAAGCAGCCCTCTCTGCAAACTTGAGAGTGCTTATGGTCTCCGCAAAACTATCAACTTCGGGATTTATGTGAACGAACATTAACGTCTTTGCTTGACCCCCTGTCATAAGATGCAAAATGTGGAAGTGAAGGACATTATACTGTCAATATTTAGAACATGCCAAATCATTTCTCTTGAATCAATATCTTGTATCTACCATGTAGAAAGATTGTCAGAATCCTATTTTCTCCATTCATAAAACAGCCAAATTGTATTGAATAATTTATTCATGTGACTCAGGTTAGTCCTTTCTCTGGATTAGATTTTTCATCTTTATTTTCTAATGAGAAACTTGTTACTGAACAACCCCCATGGCCAATCGAATGAACCTAGAAGCAAGCAAGAAATCTCTTACCTAATGACTCTTGCAACAGTTGAGTGAGCTTGCTATTCCTGTAAGGGATGTGTGCACTCTTTTGAGCAAGAGCTGAGATGACATCCCCAAGCGCTGAGAGCGATCGGTTTATGTGCTGAGCTTCCTTCAGTCTCTCCCCAGCTGCCTCTGATTTATCCACTCGCTCACTCCCAGCTAAGTCAACAAGATGAAGACAGCCTCGGAGGATGGATCCTGTCATGAGCTCTTTCCCTTGAACATGAACTGATAAAACACTGAACAGGGAAAGGTCAATGTTTTTTTAGTTGAAAAGAAACCCAAGAATCTCCTAAGGAGGGACATTATCATCAAGATTCAAGACAGGGACAGAAACTCCACCTGTGAGAGCGGCTACTCCTCTCATTTAAGGCAGTGGCCCCTACTGCACGGTTACTCTGTCCGGTCTTCATCAAGTCTAGCACATCCTGGGTACATGTGACTGGGACAAGACTTGCATCGGGAACATTGAGCCCATTTAGTTGGTGGCTGTTTCTTATATCTAATGTGCAAAGTAGTTAAGGAGCACAAAAGTCCAGAGACCACGATAGTATTATTGATCTGATCCATAAGACCTCTTTTGGCCAAAAGGGACAAGGAAGGGTGTGTAGTAACCACCACACGAGTGCTGAGTGTTGAGTTGAAATTTTAATTACTTAGTGAGCAGATAACACAAAGGATATCTTCTGCTGGATCCATCACTGACCAACAGATCCCTGACTTGTTCATTGTATATCTCAATCATTTGAACTGCAATGTCATATTTTATCACATCTAATCTTGCCCTTGATATGTGGAATAGGTCGTTCAGAGCTCGGTAATTCACTCCCCACATTTCTTCATGGGTTGGATCAGGACCACTCTACAAAAGTAACAACAGGTAAAAATATGCAGATGCTAAGGCCATGATATGAGGAAACAGTACTTAAGTGAGAGCACTGGATTTACAAGACTTAATACCATTGTGTATGTCTTCCCTGAGCCTGTCTGTCCATAAGCGAAGATGCAGACATTGTAGCCATCAAGAATAGATCTCACCAGTGGTCGAGTGTCTTCATAGACTTGATCTGAAGATGCATGTAAAAAGAACAAGATTGATTGGACTGCATAACATAAATGCAACTCCTCACATGTATTATTAGCAAAGATGGAGCTTTGAACCCTTGTATTTTGAGCAAGAAGTACCTTGTGTAGTATTGGTCCCAAAGACTTTATTAAATGTGAAGACCTTTCTAGTGTCCTTTCCCTGCTTGAGAGGATTAACAATCATGATATTCCCAGACTCCCCGATGTAGTCCACAACAGATTGCTTGTTCAGTTGGCCAGGCAGGAAAGGCTTCACCCTGCAATAAACTCGAATGGTCCCTGTGTATGACAAAAGATCCATACATGTAACATTAGATTTCATGTTTTTCATAGCTAAGGTATTTGACAGAAATATTAAACATGGTGTTGGCACCTTTAAGGTCTTGGACCTGATTGTAGAGTTGTCTATTTTCCACGAGAACCTTTTGGTAAGAAGAAGAGATGACTTCGAGTCTCTTAATATGATCATCTAAAGCAAATTCATAGCTTTATTTATCAACAAATCATAAATAATCCAATCCAAAATAGGACACTCTCTTTTCTTACAAAGTCGTTGGAGCTCCTCTTCCCAAATCGAATGAATCTCATTGATCTCGAGCTTTGTCTCTTGATGATAGAACTTTAGCTCCTAAGCAATCATTGCATGCAACAATTTATATAAATGTAAGTCAAACGGAATACACTAGAGTAGAACTAAACACAATATTTAGAGTCAATACCTCAATATGTTTACCATGAAGATGGAAGATATCTACATGATTGCAGCCATTAACCACACTAGGTTGCACCACCTCACGCTTTCCACTGCATGTGCAGAATTCTGATAAGTCCGTGGATGTCAAGCTTTTCCTTTGCTGGAGATACTGTGAAATCGCCTCTATGAATTGAGCCTTCGACTGCATACCCCTTTCACCTTTCAAAATATTCTCAAGAAACAAGGCTAGCTGTCGAAAAGAAGCATTCCAGAAGATATAAGAGACTTAACTGATGAAAGAATAGAAGCCTAACGGGGAACAATTCAAGAGATTTGGTTAGATACCCGATTGCCTTGTGACACAATCAATGTCGAGAAATCTTCTACAACCTTACTGAGTAAAGCATTGATTACCTACGTCCAAAAGGTTTGAACAAAATGGGCTTCAGCAGAAGTGATCAACAATGCATGAATTATCGCCACCGAAACATACTATGAGAACGTAGCATAACTGGTCATACCTACCACTGTATTCAGAGGTAAATCATTGTCCCTGTCACTCTCTATGATGTAAGCTTGCAGCAGCCCAAGCGCAAAATGGTCGAAAAGGAAAGTCAGGACATTGGTGATTCTGGGCTCATCCGTGAAAACTTCATTAGAGAAATGGATCAAGTCCAGAAGCTGATCGTACTGAGACGATTCTGATTCATCTACTGACTCATCAATGCTATCGCTGCTTCCAACCAAGGAAGATGAACTCTTGGGGAAGGAAGTGATCCTCACAGTACCCCCATACCTCCAGACCCCAATACCACCAGCTTGTTTCCATTCATAGTACCCTTTCAAGCAGAGAATGCAGTCCACAACTTTGTTTGACGAGCCTCCCTAATACAAAATCCAACTTCTGAATGTTTAGAAGCAGCATAGGATACAAAAACCACTTTACAACATCATATCAATAATGAAAAAATCAAACCTTCTCTAGGTCAGATACTTCGAAGGTCAAGAGCTTCATATCTCTGACAGCAACAAGAAAGTTCCTAATGTTCTCAAAGTACTGTATGGCAAAATGAGCTGCTCCTTCAGTTGAAGGCACATCTAGAAGCGGGCTCTCCACAACCTGTTCATTTCCTCAATATGCACAACTGGAATATTAGATTATGCAGAAAGTTGCAGGTGAAAGATCATCAAAGCACTAGCTTGCATACTTTGTGGACAGCACCAGGATTAACTTTATTGAGGACACTGCAGAGGATGAGACCATTGCGGAGGGCAAGGTGGAATTCCTCCTCAGAGGGCTCCTTGGACAGCGTACCTAATGCACCGCGGTCCATTTGTCGCAGCCATTCTGCGGCTTGATACCGCCTTGAAGCTGGAAACCCAAATTGTAAAAATTGAATATTTACGCAGAAACTACTCATTTTACACGAGATCTAATTTTTTTTCAATGAATGACTGCATTTCACGATCAACAGTTTCATGTCGACGAACTCATCCGCAATCACACTTACCCGGCAAATCAACGATGGTGAAGTACTTGGAATAAATTAATGAATTGCAAATAATATATATATATATATAATAAATAAAGAAATGAAATATAAAATGTTTAAGAATAATATTATTATTTGAAAATTTCCCAAGAAAATTCTAAAAAATGAAAATTCAGTTCTTTTTTCTTTTGTCAATTCAAGATCAAGAAGCAGGGAGAACTCAGGTGGAGATATAGAGTGTGTAGCTTTAGATGAAAGAGAGAGAGAGAGAGATAGGGAGGATGGGTGAAAGAGAAATGAGCTTGAACCTGCTTCTCCTGCTTTCCGCATGGCGAGCTCATCGTCGTTGATAGCCTCGTCCGCGTTGTCAGCAGAGACCGAGCCCTTGAGCCCCCTGAAGTTCTTGGCTGGCGAGGTGAAGCTGTCATGAGGCATTCTCTCCTCTCGTTTTCCTCCCCAACTTTCCACTTTCTTTGTCCCCCTCCTCCCTCCCCTGAAGAGGCAGCGACGACAATCACCCAGGCAAGAAGGAACCAACTGGAAAAAGTCTAACAAGAAGGCGATGTTCCCATACAGTGGGCTTCTTCTCCGATGAAAGCGGGAAAATCTTCCCCAAAGAAGAAACGCTGAAGGGGGGGGTAGCAGAGCAGGAGTCAAGTCGAGCCAAGCGAAGCCAAAAGCAGAGCAACTGCCTCGTTCAGGAACAGAGGAGCAACAGAGCACGCCCTGAAGAGACTTCCGCAATCACCGCGAGACCTTTAACTGCGTGGAAGAAGAAGAAAAAGAAGAAAAAGAAGATGGGGGAGTGGGAAAAGCAGGCGGTTACCTCATAAGTAGAACGAGGAAGAGAATGGAGAATTGATTAGTTTTAGTAATGATGAAAAGTAAGGGGGACGCACTCACGCCCTCCCCTCGGCCTCAATTGAATCGGAAAGGTTGATGTCTCCCCTGTGATTGTGGCGTTGGCCTTCCCAGCTAACTCAGAGAATAGTTAAAGAAGAAATCTAATGCAACCTTTTATTCTATCCAACGTAGTTATATTTATATTTTGGCGTTCTGTGTTTTTTTTTGTATATTTTGTCAATTATAAAAAATAATATTTCTGTTATACAAATAGAATTTATGAATATATATGTATATATTGTTCTTCATCACATAAGGAATTTTTCTAAAATTGCTAAACTTTATGTTTCTATTTTCATCATTACAAATAATTGAATTGAGAGTACTATAACTTGCATATTATGGGAAGAGAAAAAAGGCTGAAGAAGGTCTGACAATATGACTGTGCAATCATCTACAATTTTATCCCCTTCCAAAATCCAAGTAACTCGGAACCAAAATTGGCCTTGAATTTTCTTTGGGAACATTTTTGCCATGGTCAAAGTATGGTATTGGTAGGCCATCCTTTATAGGAAAGTGACATGATGCATGGCATGGTTCTCCATCTCTTTTCCATGACCCTCCACCATGGGCGCTTTGGGTTGCAGGTCACGGTCCGACTCTTTTGTTCACATGGGTAGACAGCTATTATTCACATCAACTGAGCCAGCCGATGAAATAAATCTTGTTTCCTTTAATATTGATGATGATATTTAAATATTGTAATATTTAAATAATCTATTATATTACATGATTTTTTTGTTAAATTTAATATGATTCAAAAAAATTTAATTATGATCTTAATATTGGTTTATTATGGTTAGGATATATTATTTATATGGTCTAGTAGGTTAGATACTCTTATTTTATTGATAAAATGTTTATTGAGTAGGAATAAAAAAATATGAGAAGATTGGATTAGTTTGATCATGGCACCTTTCTTTCTAGAGTGGTTGGTATGGTGGCTATGATTTTTTGAAGTTGTAGACCTTAAGAAGGAGACGGCCGAATTGAGCCACCATTGACATTGGAAATTATATATTTTGTTATATGATTATGGTATGCCATTAGTTTGAATTTAGTATCATAATTAAATAAAGTATTTGATATGGAATATGAGATCCTCAAACTCTAAACACAAAAGTATAATATCATAGGGGAATTAATCGATCCATTCCACTCCACGTACAGTTCATATGATTGATTCCATGGCCATGTATAGTCATTTTATTTGTGGCCTGTGGGAGGTGGGTCACACTTGTGAGAATGCCATGGACCCGACCCACAACAACATCAACAACTGCTACTTTCTATTCTTTTCCCTTTAAATGGTGTTTGAATTGAAGGCGGGCATTAAAGAAGAAGAAAGAAGAAAGAAGAAACAAAGGGTGCATGAAACGTTGGATTTTGAACCGGAGATGAGCCAAAAGCAGTCGACTACTGAGAGGAACGATGGATCCCGAATTCGAATGATTGCATAGAGGAGCATAAGGAGCAGGAGCAAGAGCAAGAGCATGAGCAAGAGGAAAGCTTTCCACTTTGTTTTCCTTTCGGTTTGCCCCTGGACCCATTTTAAAGAAATGGCAAAGGTGGCTTCGCATAATGCCCATCGGTCCATAAACAGCCATGATCAAGCTGATAATCATTCCTCTTTATGGATTTTTCCCTTTTCACTCATCTTTTTCACCCCGATAAACCATACTTTGGAAGAAGATGGTCGACAGGTTTCATCCAACACCTTTCCACCTCTGCAACCAAACCGTACCATGAAATATTTAAGAAATAATCTTTAGCCTGTGATGTATATCAGTAGATATAATGCAAAACCTCTCATATATATGTATGTCTACTATGATCTATAGAACCTGTTATGGTATCAGAATTTATCATCCATTATAAAACTTTGTTATATATGTTAATGCTTGTTTGGGTCCATCCTTTATTTTATTTATTTCTATTCTTAGCATGCCACGTTTTTTTTCTTTTTAATACCTTAATTAATGTGCTTTGGCGTGAGGGTGTTCAATTTAATCACTAGCTACCTTATAGCTTTGCTCACTGGTCATTTATCCAAATGCGTCATGGGTATGGCTTGCATTACCGCCCATAACAACACGAGACTTTTGGGGTATGTTTAACCTTATCATGGTATGGGCCTTTATTTGGTAAACGTGGCAAGAATGGGTACATCCAATTAAGATCAGGATTGACCCGATATATCGGGTCAAACTGTTGTCGTTCGAGATCATGTACGAGCTTGCTCGATAAATTATCAGACGGTCGGCACAGTTCTGACAGTTCGTTAAATCTTCTTTAATCACGTGTTTTAATAGTCGCATCTGTTTTATCAGGCTAGCTTACCGGTCCATTAAGTTTTCATGCCGGAGATGCCCCACCTATTAAAATATTGGGCTAGTCTGACCCGGCCTGATAAGGCCGAACCTACTCCAGACGGCCCGATGACATTCTTAATTTCATTTTTAATATTAGGGAACTATTATCCTTATTGATAATGAATCCAAAAAAGGAATTTGAATGAGATATAGATACACTTTTATTAATTGTTGTAGTTGATTCTTCCTGATATACTTTCTTTTTTAGTCTCATTTCTTAGCTAGAAATAGAAGGAATGAAATAAGGATAAAATAAATAATATTTTTAATTAATTACATTGTAAAATAGAAATGCTTTTCCATCAATTACGAAAAACATTTACAAAGAAAATATAAATTATTAAAATTAATTACACGCGCTGACTTTTAGTTTTGTTTGGGGCTATTAAGGAACCACCTTCTTGTCACCTACTATCATCACTATCACTGTGTAACACTATAATTGCCTGAGGTTGATTTCAAAAAGATGGCAGAGGGAAGTGGCAAAAACATCATTACTTAAATCGAAACTGAAGGCTCGACCAGCTCTGCCCACTTGCTTTGTCTTCTTCACATCCACCTCTAGGCTGTGGTCCATAATCTGCACGGCAAACCAGTGGACCGGAGAAGAAACTGGTAATGGTGACGATTTCCCGTGATATATGAATACACTGTCTCCTCCTGTCTTTCACGGGATAACCTACAATTGTATGAACAGTAAGATGACTTGGCCGTGGCAGGAAAGGATCTTCGAATCCATTACATATCTTTATCCCCTGCCCCAGAATCGGTCCCAGCGTAGAATGTGTTTCAAGTGTGATGTGAGTATTCAAAATCTAATTCCACTATTGACTAATTTACATTTAATTATTAAAAATTAAAGGAGAGAAGAAGTGGGAGGCGACTAAGATTGCGGGTGACAGGATATCTAATTTCCCTACATTAGGAGGAGTGAGTGACTGTGTAAGAGAGAGAGGGCCCCGTCCCGCTCTCTGAGGGGAATTGACCAAAGAACTGGTTTCCTTTCGGGGCATCACCATTCCCGGCAAGGGAAACAAGAAGATGGAACAAAATTCATCTGCAGATAGAGGGAATCAGTCTCCTCCGCGCGCTCTCTCTCTCTCTCTCATCTCACAACGGAAAAAAAAATTTGTCAATCTCTCTTCGTGATTCCATTTCTCCTCTCTCTCTCTCTCCCCATCCCCGCACGTTCTCGTTCGGTTCATCACCGTAAGGTAATGTCGAGGAGGCATTGCTGTGTGTGACCGATTTTACACCTGTTTATGCACTGTGGAGTTTCCGAGTTGCCGTCATTGCCTGTCTGATCGTTTCCAGCCGTTGCAGATGCTTGATACGAGCGACTGACTCTGCCTGCCGAGCCCACTGACCGCATTGCGCCGCCGATCATGGCCACTCGCACCAACGAGCCGTCTCAGGTTATGATCGGAGGATCACATTTCGAGATTCCGTGATTTTGCGTGGCTTGTAATTTGTTTTCGTCTGTTTTTTTATTTCTCATCAGGGGGATGGCGTCACCCTTCCGCCTCCACCAGGACCGGGATCGGGACAGGGGCCAGGGCCACCTGATCATCAAGCGTCCGCTCGTGCTGGCAATAAGGCGAGTTTCTTTTCGTTTGATGACATATACCATGTCTGTTGCTGTACTGCTATTCCAATTTTGTGATCAATCTCGTATATTCACTACTATTAGCAGGGTCCTTGACAGTACACAATTCAAGTCATCATATGATTCCTGCTAGAATCGAACAATTATTTTCATTTAGACATGTTTATTTCATTATATAAATTGCCCAACTACGCCATCCCTCAGAACTGAAATAGATACCCATCATCCTTTCTGTATTTTTAAACATAGGAATCCGGATAATACCGAACTGGTATTATTGAGTGCCCATTGCTGTCATATCCTACATTCTGAACTAGCATTTGATATTATATTATATGTTACTCAAATTATAACCCATCAAAATTTCAATAAATGATCTTCGAGATCAAATGAGAAGATCAACTCTAAAACGTCAGACTTTCATTTTTCCTACAAAAAAAAATAAAATGGAGAAGATCGCTTATAACTGCTTCAGCCCTGCCCCTGAATGATGGTCTCGTCAGTTCTCTTTTTGCCTGTCAAATATCGCTGTGTTAGTTTTACAAGATGGGTGAATAATTAATCAGGGTGAGTTTGTTTCGATGTAATCCGGGATCTACTTTGCGCTTTACATTGCAGATTCAAACATTGGATAATAAAATTCATTATAAATTAAAATTTTATAAAGTCAACCTTTTTTTGAAATTTAAGGTCATACTTTTGGCGACCACTTTTACATCCAATTTGCAACCAAATTTACAACAATTTTACCTTTTTTTCTACTGAACAGTACAATAAATTAGGTTTTTTTGGTTCAATGTAATTGGGGTACATCTCCCTTTACCTTGCATGTTATGGCGAGCTAGTAAAGTTCATAATTTGATATTATTTTCAAAATTTTCTAATGTGATTGATAATCATTTTACATCCAAAACACATGATATTTTCCATAATTTGACCTATTTTTGTTAAACTTTACAATCAATTATATATATATCATAAATTACAATATAAATGTTTACCATATTCAAAATTTCCCACAAATTTTACCTTAAATTCATCACTACTTGAGAACCAAATTTCCCCTTAGTGTTGTTGATGGGTCTGCCCATTCTAAACCAGTATTCATTGCTCATATTTAAAATATTTTTTGTCTAAAGTAAAAATGCATTTTTTTCTAATATTGTTGTCTACTTTCAGGTTTTCAAGAGCGGACCATTGTTCCTGTCATCCAAGGGTGAGTGATGTGAACCCGTATAATAATTGGTTAGTTGTATCTCAGTGACCATCAGCAGACTCTTATCTTCCTGTGCCATTGTCAAATCTTCTTCACGGTTATCTATATCATAATTCCAAGAAAATCTAAGCTCTCCTCAATTGTCACATTGTGTATATTGCAAAATTCAATGCCACACAGCTCTGAACTTGGAAAAATCTACAAATATGAACATAGAATTCTCTAATGACATACATTATGCAAACACATTTTTATTGCATATATACTATAAACATTCTCCGATGACATACATTAGGCACACGCTTTTTTATTGATCTATAGGTATTGGCTGGACATCATGGAAAAAGAGGTGGTTTATTCTGACTGGCACATCATTGGTCTTCTTCCGAAGTGATCCGGTAATTGGAACCCTTTTGTGTATGGAGCTCACCATGTGCATTTCATACTTCTCTTTTCCTATTTTTCCATACTAGTTTTCATGTTGTTATTAGATTGTGGATGTCAATGATGACATTTTGAAATATAACAAGTACATGACATTCTCAATATCATAAACGTTACTTGTATGGTTCTTCATATGCAAAAAGGTGCCTTGCTTTCTTCCTGGAGATGAAGAAATCTGATGCAAGTTTAGTAGAAGATTTGTATGTTGCATTTGTAATTCTTGTTTGGGCTTTTCTGAGCTAATGACTATAATAACTCAAGCGTGATATTGTCGGTGCTCAAGTCTGTTTTTTAAACATATTCTCCTCATCCATGTCCTCAAGCTTTCAGAGAGTTCTCATCTACTGAGTTTTATCCAGAGTGTAGCTCCTCAAAAGGGAGGTGAAGTTAATCTGACCCTTGGTGGTATTGACCTCAACAATTCAGGCAGGTTGGCTTGCTTTTTTGTGCATACTTGTACTTTACTTGTCCAAACTTAGTTTGATAAGCAATCGTGGAACATAATAGGGATGAGTTTTTTGCACACTTTTTCTGTTGTCCAGCGTGGTGGTCAAAACAGACAAGAAGCTCTTGACTGTGGCATTTGCTGATGGCCGTGATGGAAGAGCATTCACCCTAAAGGTGCTCAACTGAATATTTTTTTTCTTTTGCTAAACACCTTTAATTGCACTGTTTTAATCTTCTTTTGACTTGTTTCTGGTTTTTGAAAACTTTATGGGTCATTCTTCTGTGAAATACCAACTTCAGTAGTTCATGTGTTTGTTTACTAAATGCATTGCCTTGTTCATTCTTGTTAGCTATCCACTGGCACTATGTAAAAAACACCAAAGTAGATCGATTCTCTAATATCTTTATAAGATTAATCAGAAAGCATTTTTTCAGTTCTTATGGGTTGTATCTAGTCTATTATTTCTTTGAACAAATGATGACAAATTAGATGTCTGGTAAATCCAAATGGTAAAAGATTGCGGGAAAATTTGGAATTTGGCATCTTTATTTAAATTATTGTATATTGTATTCTGTTCTTGTACATTGCATAGTCAATTGTCATTCTATTTCATGATTCCAGGCAGAAACATTGGATGATTTATATGAGTGGAAGACTGCCCTTGAAAATGCTTTAGCTCACGCACCAACTGCTGCACCCGTAATGGGGCAGAATGGTATCTTGAGGGATGATCAGTCTACACCAGTTGATGACTCTGCAGAACAGTGTATGATCTGCCTGAACTGAAAAATTCTTTAAACTGAGATAAAACTAGTATAATCCTGCATAATTTTTTATAATATTAAGATGGGAAACTTGATCTTTTTATCTAGGTGCAGCTGCAGCACTCTGTAACATTAGTTTGTGATGTAGTTTTCTTTGATCTATGACATCCTTTTTTGTGATATTGATCTCACAAATAGGTCCCTTGGAATTTTACTATGCCATTATACATGGAAAATTTCATGCTTCTGGTGCTCTATTATCAATTCAAGTATTGATGTTAATAATTTGTTATTAGTGAAGGATAAGCTGCCTGTGAAGTCATTGGTTGTTGGCAGACCTATTTTGCTTGCCCTAGAGGAAATTGACGGGTCTCCATCTTTCTTGGAGAAAGCCCTCAGATTTATAGAAGAGTATGGTAAGTTCCTTTTCTCCATTGTGGCTATTTTAAGTAACCCATGTTTCATGGACATATGCTGTGTCTTCACACCATCAACTACTGCAAGTCAAACTATTCCTCCGGAAAATGAACTAAAGAAAACATTCAAGGACCAAATGATAACCTATTTATTACACTTTCTCATTGATATATTGTACATTTATTCTTTGTTATTGGCATGAGATGAACGAAATCATGATTTATTTTTAAACCTTGCTTCTATTTGGATTTATATGGTCAGTGTGTTGATAAGGGACGCATTATAATTTTATTTGCTCAAAGCTGTTAGTATATCCTTTTCCCTATCTATATATGGATGCTTGTCTTATTATCCTATGGTAGCAAACAGGAATCAAAGTAGAAGGGATCTTGAGGCAGGCTGCTGATGTGGATGATGTGGAGCATCGAGTTCGAGAATATGAGCAGGGTCTGTTTGTTCAATTTCACTTTGTCAATTTTACGTTTCTATATCCTCTGAGTTGGATCTCTGAAGATCTCTCTTTAATCTTGAAGTGTTCAGATAGTGTCACACAAGCAGCACTTGTCTGTTCAATACCCAGTCTGACTTGAAACTGATTTCTCTACTATAAGTTTCCAGTTTGAAGATAGTGATCAACTAAGTAAAAGGAGTAGCATTATTTTACCAAAGTTCAGATAATTATGGTTTCAAATTTGACATATTATCTAATATCAGGAAAAGTTGAATTTTCTCCCGAAGAGGATCCCCATGTGATTGGTGACTGCATAAAGGTAATTTCATTAGTTATGTATGCACTATATCTTCTTCTGAATTTCATAAAATGAGTTTCTCACTTTGCGAAAGATATGATGCATTAATTTTATGTATATGATACACTTTCTTTGTTGGAACAAAATTCTGGAGATTTACCCAGTTCTATTTTTTACAGTACATACTTCGTGAGATGCCATCTTCTCCAGTCCCAGCATCGTGCTGCAAAGCTTTACTTGAAGCTTGTCGTAAGCTTTCAATATACTAAACCTTTTCTGTATCATTTCATCTTTATTGTGTTAATGCTATCCTGAATTTTAAATCTAGATATGAAGTGAGAGTTCCTTCTGATCCCTTAACCATTATTCTAAGAGTGCAGATTCTGATTATCCAAGGACCAATTTTAAGTTATATACAGTACTTTCTTTGATCAAGAAATAGGGTCACCTTTAACAGCCTTAAGTGTTAGAACTTTGGTTGATATTCTCATGAAGAAATATTACCATTGGCCTTACTGACTTTGGAGCTTATATGTCCATATCATCTTCTTTTAACTCATGTAATTTTTTGCCCAAACAACACATTTAACTGTAGGAGTTGATCGTGATCGTAGAGTTAATGCTATGCGCACAGCAATCTGTGAATCTTTTCCAGAGCCAAATCGCCGCCTACTGCAAAGGTAGTTCCATCACCATATTCAGTATTGCCTTATATCTCCTGGTGTATGCAATTGCTAGGGATTTATTCCAAATGTACATGCGAGTGATTCAATCAACTATGCTTTCATTTAGTTGAAAGGCTTACAAAATCTAACATTCAATATCAAACTGATTGCTTGGTACAGTACAGCTTTAAATATTTTAATTTTTATTTGTATCCTTCATCTCCAGAATTCTCATTATGATGCAAAATGTGGCTTCTCATAAAGCTGTGAACCGAATGAGCTCTTCAGCTGTCGCAGCTTGCATGGCACCTTTACTTCTACGACCTCTTCTAGCTGGAGACTGTGAACTTGAAAATGATTTTGATGTGGGAGATGACGGCTCTATGCAACTTTTGCAAGCAGCTGCTGCAGCAAACCATGCTCAAGCTATTGTTATAACCTTGTTAGAGGAGTATGAAAACATCTTTGGGGTTAGCTTCCTCTTTTGACTTACCTCAGCTCTACAATATTTTCTTAAGCTGCAAGCTTTTGTTCCCCATAAAACTTGACTTGCTACACCTCACCTACTTGGCCTTAACTTCTAGTAAATGAAAATGTACAAGAGTGAAACCCCAAAATGGAAAATTTGAAAAGACCAACTTACAAAGAAATGGAAAGAGGATGAGCCAACTCCAGGAAAAGAGAATATGCTACTCAAGAATAATCAGAATTCAGATTTTTCTGCTGGGAGAGTAAAAGATCAAGCATGTGCTCCAAATTACATTCTCGCTTCTCTTAAAAAATTCAAGACCTTATATTTGCTATCAGTATTTTATAAAGTGCATTAATGCAGGAAGGGTCTCTATCTGCCGATCTATACTCGGACACAGAAGAAAGTGGAAGTGAGAGTGAAGAGGCAACTGATGACGATGAGTCATATGAGGATGAAGAACCTGAAGATGAAAGCCAAGGTTCAGAAATATATACAGATGATGAAACTGAAAATCTCTCCAGTGAAGGTACTGGTAGGAGTTGTGATGATGGAGACAGCACTCATACTGGCAAAACGGTTTGGTCCTTTTCACATCTAGCACTTAAATGTTGAATGTTTGATTTATAATCCCAAATTTGTTATATTTAAAGCTAGATGTGATCAATTTTCTTAAGGAGCTAAACATTGAATAATGATTAAAGATCATTCCATTAGGTAGAGTATCAAATCTTCCACATACTTTTTCCTACTGCTGATATTAATTTAGAGATCAAGATAATATGTAAGAAGATTTTCTAATATGTCAAAGCCCCACATCAGGAGGACATATTATCCAAAAGTTTTTTATTCTTTTGATTTTTCTAGGATGGTGACGGCAGTACCTCAATGTCTCATCACTCATCTGAAGAATTGGGTCATTTCCATGAAAATGAGAAATTATCACCAAGTGGGCATAAGTCATCTCAATTTCAGGATGTTCAATCTCATAAAGCCAATAGTTCTATGATCCATCAAGGAACCAACAGTCCAAAGGAGCAGAAGAATAATGAATCAACTGAAAAGTTAAAAGACGATATTCCAGAAACCAGTCTGGTCGAAAAATCAGCTGCACATACTAGAAATCATAGCATGTCTAAATCTGCAACTATAGCCAGTGGACAAATATCAGCTTCTAAGCGTCCTACTCTTTGGGGACGTGCACCTGTGAGTATTTATCATTCAGTTGGATCAGTTTATGTTGCCAAATGATTATTTGCTCTGAAAGTGCAGACAGTCCATTTTACTGTCAATATTTCTGGGAAATTTCTTTTTTTCCTTGGTCTCCCCTTGCTCTTGGATATAGATAATGTGATTGATACTGTTTTTTATGTCCTTTTCTTACGAAACCAATTCAGGCAAAGAGGAAACTATCCATGGAATCCATTGACATCAACTTTGATGAAGAGTAAGTAATTCTCTAAATAGCTGATCTGTAATTGGATTGAATATGATCCTTATGGCTGAAAGCTGCCTTTCATTATGGAATATTTTCTGGGATTAACATTTTTTGTTCATGAAAATAAAAATAAGGATAGTCGTACTACTGAAATCTATAAGATTTTAACTGGTTGATTATACTGAAACATGGCCAAATCTCATTTCCTCTTGCTGTCAATAAGCCGTACAGAGACCTGTTTTCAGTTCCACTGATCTATATGTAATGGGTTTGATTTGCAATATAAATGTCCATAGACTGTCATAGGCTTTTATGTATGGATTTTTCCGTGTCAAGGTAAGATCGTATTCTCCTAGAAAATATTTGGCATTCTGAGTATGACGGTGAACATACTGGCCGTAATTTTTGCTGGCCCTATTTATTTGTAATGCTTTTTACACTTTTAACTTAATATACCAGAAAATGCAATGATCTCAACCAATATGTTTGATTTAGTTTTCTGGATTAATGCGAATTATTCTGATTTTTCTACCCTGCCCTTTCCATAGAGCTGAAGTCCAAGCACTTGAAGATACAAAGAGAGACCTTGAAGGCAGAATTGATGAAGAGGTACAGACTGTTAGAACCTGCATAGTATTTATCATATGAATCATTGTTTGATTGCTTTTTCTTCCTGATGCCCCTTTTTTTCTTCAAACCACAGGCAAAAGAGAACATGGTTTTATGGGCCAATTTAGACAATCAAAAGAGAGCATTATATGAACGCCGTCAATCTCTAGAGCAAGAGGTAAATTCTGTGTAAGAAGAAATTGGCATTTTTTAAAGAAAAATAACCTTCATTTTGGGAATGCATCAGAAGAATCAGTGTGTCCTATTTATGTTGATATAAGGTTAAAGCAAAATTCTCAAGGGTTCTCAAGATTGTCTTTTTTGGTATGGACTGCACTTTGAATTTGTATTGACCACATTTTCTAGTGGAGCAGTCTTCAGATAATATTTGATTGCATGTCATATCTAAGGTACTTCCACTTTCTTTCATGGTGCCATACCTTGATACATTGGCAACATTTACCTAGGAAAGCTACATTATGCTGACCCTATTGATTTCCATACCTTTCAGAATATACTGTTCTATGAATGTATAGTGAGTGATATAAGATTCTAGAAGACTGTGTACCAATGGCAGAGTCCTGTTTCTTTTAGGTGGCAAGACTAAAGGAGCAACTGCAAAAGGAGAGAGATATTAGGCGAGCCTTGGAAGCAGCACTTAAGGAACCACGGGGGTCCGTACCTTGCTCTGCTAATATTGATGAGAAGGTCTGTGTGCATATATTACAGAAAATGATTAAGCAATTGGATTATGAATCTAATAGTTTGAAATTTACAGACAAGGGCAGATCTTGAGGATTTAGTTAAGGCAGAGGCAGACATCAGCAATCTGAAGCAAAAGGTGGATGATCTTGGAGAACATATTGATAGACAGCGTGAAGAAAACCGCGCATTTCATAATTCAAGCAATCAGCCACTACAATACGGGTAAGATCATGTGCACGCATAGTTTTCTGTAATGTCAATTTCCCCAAAGAAGGTTCTTCTCTTTCTAGGAAATAATTTCTTCTATTCTGAAGTTTGATTAGCTAAAGGAGAGAATAAAGGTGCTTCAAAACTGACAGATGTAGATCCAATTCTATTTTTTGTTCATTTAAGTGCAGGATGAGCAAAGACAGGGAAATGAATAGTACGTGCTCTCCTTATCCCGCTGAAGGGTTGAAAAGTAGTAAGGTAATTCCTTCACCTTTATTTTCTGAAAGGCCTTAGATCTGGCAGGTTTGTAATGGTTAAACAGGAATTCTGTTTCATATATGCTCATCACTTGCATATCCCCCAGTTTTAATGGATATTTTCGGCCAAAAGGAAAATAGGACGGTGAACGAAAGCATTCATTTATTACTTAAATAAAGTTTCAGTTATCTTTTATCATGATTGATTGGTCTGTGCAATGAACTCCGGATTTATGTTACAGATTTTAATTTTTTTTTCCATTTATTTAGCCGAATCACTCTTTTCCTTGGCTTTCTTCTTCATTTCAGGGCTCAGATTCAGATGGCATACAAATTGAGAAGGAGAAGAGGACAAACCTGACATCTTCGAGTAAACGCCAGCCTTCTAATAAGCAGAAGCAGCTTGATTCAGTCGGTAGTGAGAAGTCCCGGAATAATGAGCAGTTAACAAGCTCTGCAGCTGCAGATTCCGGGGCAGGAAAAACACTCCGTCCAATGTCTTTGAAGAAGTCTGGTTCAAGGGGTGAGGTAAGACACTGAGTGTCATTGACAACTAGGATTCTGGTTACTTACTGATTGCTCAAAATTTCCAGAGATGCAAACCCATGAAAATCAAATTCTAGAATTTGAACCAAGTCCAAATGGCTGAGTTTAACTCTGCAATGAATCTTTACTCCTCGAGATGCCTATATGCCAATTATATCTTATTGGGAAAATCATGTCCTTGTTTGGTTGTTGATTCTGCAGATGTCCTAATGATGCAAATAGGATGCTACTATCTTCATTTTCTTTATGAACATTAAACTAGAAATAACTTTGCCTGCTGATTCAGTGTGACAGCCGAAAGTTGCTTGGAAACCTTATTTCTGTTGATCTTTACCTCTACTGCACCATAGGGAACAAATGCAACAGCTTCTGCGCTAAGTAAGTTGACCAACCGGTTAAACTTTTTGAAGGAGCGGCGGAGTCAGATAAACAATGAGCTCCAGAGAAAGGACAAGAGCCGGGGCTCGGAAAAAGCCCAGAGTCCAGAAGAGGCCACAATCTCAGGCAATTGCAACTTAGAAGACAAGCGAGGAACTGATGATAATGCCCCTCTTAACCCTAAGAGATGTAGGAATCCAGAGACCTCAGAGGACCAGAGCAGGGAGGACCGAGGCCCAAATTATTCCCAGTCTACTGACAAGAATGAAGAACCATTGATCCCTTCAGGGACGAACTCTAGATCATCATGAGGTTCTAGCAGAAAGGGGTCACTTCCCGGATATCCAATAGTTTGAAATCCCAAGTTTCATCCAAAGATGAGACAGGGTCGATTCTCCTCAAAGAAAGTTGGAAGTTTCCGAGATCAACAATCAAGCTTTGACAATCTTCATCTTACAGCCTCCGTTTTGAGGGTTTTCTACTGACAACACACTCTGTAGGTCCACTGAAGTTCATTTTCTAATCTTATATTTATATCACATGATCAGCAACATCTCTACTGCTTGAGAGACAACTGCCTATTTCCTTTCAAACATCCATGACAAGGAAACTGTTAAAGTTTATGGTTCTGGGTTGTTCTTTTCCAACACATTTTTTTGGTCATTTCTTTTGTGTATGCATTGTACATGAGGTCATGATTGACCACATTGGCAAGGCTGTTTCAATGGAACCTGCTGTCATTGTTAGCATTGGCCTAAAGATTGAAGAGAATAAGTGAATGTAAATGCAGATGAGGTGTTTTTTTGGCGATGCTTGCTGACTTTTCTATTTGATGATGCCTTTAGTAGACTTAATTACTTATTATCACATCTACTACCAATTTCAAATATTTGTGCCTACTTCTGAGAGATTGTGAGTGATGGTAAGTATTTTTTACATAAAATAATTGTAACATTTTTATATATATATATTTTTTTTCATTTGTTACCTATTCTAATTTTATTTTTATTCTTATATTATTTAGATAAATTTTTATGTTAATAATATTTTTTAGGAAGATATATGATATGATTATATAATAAAAATATATCATATATATATATAATATACTTTATTATATATATATTGTTATTATGCAATTTATATTATATAATTATACGATAAAATATGATATATAAAAAAATATATGTTGTATATTGTTGATATTATATGATATTTATTATATTACTATTTATTCATTTTCTAATCATAATAATGATATATATGCTATATAAAAATATCTAACATATATATAATATACTATATTATATATTAATTTTTTGTTGCTATTAAATATAATTTTATTTAACATTATATTTTATCAAACAAAATGTTATTTTAATTAATATTTTTATTTTATCATTTACAATATAATTTTATAATATAATATAATTTAATTATATATAAATAATAAAATATTTATTTAAGTTAGTTAGAGAAAAAGGTACCATAGAACTTTGAATTTTTATTAACTCTCTATCCCTCCATTTTTTACCCAAAAAAATGTGCCCTCAATCCATCCATTCAAATGATGGATTAAATCCTCCAAATCACTCCTAATATCTTCCTCTCAAATCTTACCTTCAATATATGGAGTGAGTGTTCACTTGCATCCGCGAGTTACAACTCAAAGTAGTGAGATTCCATGGATTATTATTCATCCTAGCTGGTTTGTAATTCATCTCAGCTGGCATATGCTGTTAATCCAATCCCTAGGGTTTGGCAATATTTCATCTACCTACAATCCCCTGTCCTCTTCTCTCTTCAGCTCCTCACTCATTCAATTTTGGTGTGCTCTTCACATCACATCACATCAATTATTTTCCCTTTTTGGCTTCTCTGTATATACAATTGGGGGGACTCTTGTTTTTCTGTATGCTTTCCTCTGCACTCCTGCCCGCCCATTTGCTCATCTTCTGATAACGTACCACCTGATATGGTCCACATTTGATCAAACTCCCATCGTTTAAACCCTTTTCATCTCTCCATTCCCCATGTGAAATGAAGATAAAAAGCCTGCGAAAAAGGTCCCAAAGTGTTTTAATAGCCCTGGTCCTTTGGGGTTCTATTATTGACATATCTACTGAGAAAGTTGGATTTGCAGCTTATTTATTTACAAGAAAATAAAAATGCCCCATTTTGCTCAACTGTGGGCTAGATAAGGCTGAATTGGCTAACTGCAGAGCTTCATCAGCATGTTGATTTCCCGGAAGAGAAGAAAACTGGTATTTATTGTAATGGATTGCATCTGGGGAATCCTCTTCTAGAGAAGAAAGGGAGGCAGGCTGCTCGACTCGAGTAGTGATGATGCTCGCTGCATTTCCAACAGTCTCCCTGTCAAAGGGAGGGTCCGATGCCAGTCAAAGCTTGTACAAAAGAGCCATATCTGTTGATTGCCTGCTATAGCTATCCTGGAAAGCAACATCAAAAGTAAATGGAAGATTCACCGGTTGTGTTTTAACTTGACAGTCTCTTTCGTTCCCGAGAACCATCGTTAAAAAAACATGGTTACTGCCCGCAAGAATTAACTAAATTTCACTGCAAATTAACTTTACACTGCTCGATCTAACATTTGAACAAAACCAAACCGCTTCATGGTTTGATTCGGATTGAAGCCAAGAAGACTCAAAGTGACATGTATCAAGAAAGTTATCTTCTTCGATCATTATCATGAACGTTATTGTCACTTTATAACGTTGGACGATATGATAAACCCATGAAAAACATTTGTATGCATACTGCGGATGATTGAGTTAGTATTTTTAAAATGAGGAAGAACACAAGCAACCACGTGATCTGTTGGTGAAATTCCTTATCGCCCAAATTTCGGATCTCTTAAATCCATTACTTTTTTTCAATCATAGAAATTAGGAGTTCAATGTTAATTTTATTAAAGTTAAGAGGGATTTAAAATGTCCATTTTTCTTGAAATTCAGATGGCAACGTTAATAAAAATACTTCCAATACCAATTTTTTTTAAAGAAAATATTTCAAATATTTAATAATTCATTCAAATGTTTTTAAATCAAACTATTAAAACACTTCAAAAAAATTATAAATATTAAATAAGAACAGGGGAAACAGGAATAGGAGAAAATTGAAGCATCCTTCCAAGTTCCAATATAGTTTTCGGCCGAAAAAAAGTTCCAAGGTGGGTGCCCTAGCAACGTCTCAATGCTCATACTTGTACTGGACAACACGTGGCAGTGCAGAAAAAAGTCAAAAGAGTAGACAAGACACCCAAAGATAAGAACAATCCAAATATATTACTAATTAATTTATTAAAAATGAATACAAACTCAATCTAAATTCAACATATATTTATCATTATAAAAAAAATCTACTATAAAATAATAATATAAGTACGCCTAATATAATACTTTATACTTACTCCATATAATCTCTACATCCATGGAAGCAAGTAGGGGGAGGGAATAGGATAAAGAAGAAATTAGGGAATCAGGCACATGGGTTTGATTGATTGGACATAGCAAGGATGGGCGTCAAAGATACAACCTCTAGCCAGCCTTTCCTTTCTGACTCCACAGATTCTCTGCCTCTCCACCGCATCTTCCTTTGTCTTTTTTTTGGGCCATCTTCTTTGTCTGACTGTTAGCCTTTTTTCGCAACAGCTGTCTGTCGATCTGCGCATCCTCCCGCCGCCGTGGCAGCCATCCACGACCGGAGATAAGAGGGTCGCCGACCGGAATCCCGTCGGTTTGCATTGTGGGGAGGCCGAGAATCAAGATAAGAGGGTCACTTCATTTCCCATTTTTTTTATTTATAAATTCATGCTATAAGAAAAGAAGAAGAAGAATCTGGAAGACTTGTCATTGCATACCCGAGAACCATATTAGCATTACACCTAATTTAGAGTATTAAATAAAATAAAATAAAAAATAATTTAAAGAGATAAATGCTCTTAGTAGAGGAGCAAGTCTTATGTTTTAATATTTATATAATAATTTAAATTAAAAAATAATATTTTACTATTATTTCATGAATTACATGTTACCACATTGTATATTATACAACTTTTTTAGAATAAAGTTTATTTATATCGTATTCGGGTCTTATGGGAATACTAATAAGTGACTATTTTTCTTTAGAAATATAATAAAAGTTTTTTATACAATTTTCCATTAAAGATGAGAATGTATTTTTCATTTTAAAGAAAAAAAATTATAACTTCATATATGTAGAAGAGAATAATAGAAAATCTAAAATATATTTAGTGAAATCGCACATACAAATTTAAACGAAAATTTCTTAGATTTTTTTGTGAGTATTTTGTTCCTTATTAAACCAGAAAATAAAAAATAAAGTATTTTGGTTTTCATCAAGCCAACATTCCAATCGTCTTCCTGGGGTAAGCATGATGGTTAGTGGTTAGCAATAGAGACGTAAAACCCTAGACGGAGACGGACCAGACAGAGCCTTTACTGCAAAACCTTCATCATCATTCGTTCTCTCTCCCCCTCTGATCGATCTCCTCCACGAATTCAGATTGCAGAGATAGGAGAATAGAGGGGGCCAGTAAGAGAGAGAGAGAGAGAGAGACCGGAGATAGAGTTCTCAAGACTAAGAATACCTTTTCCCCTTTTGTCCTTCAGTTCGGCTATCCAACAAAAACAGGTCATAGAGGGAAAGAGATTTTGATTTTGGACGACACATCCACCATTAATGCATTGTACTTTCCCTTTCTCCCCATCCACCCCCACTCTCTCTCTATACCTCTCCCTCACCCAAACCCTAACTCAGATAAAAGACATTTCACTTGAATTCAGCGTTCCGTGTAAAAAAAATATTCAGGGTTCAACTACATATCCATAAATCATGAACCGCAACAATTCCCTTCCCTATCAAATGAACATAGAGAGAATCAGCTGTTCCTGCCCTCTAATGCAATAATCAAAGGGTTAACTACTGAGTTTTTACTGGCATATATAAGCATAAGCCAAAATGAGTCTAAAACTCGCCCATCCATCAGCCAAATGAACCAACTTAGATAAAGTGATCAGAAGAACCGCCCCACATAATATCTCAATAATGATTCTGCTGGTGTTGCTTCGATGGCGTAACCCACATCGACTCTGTCGGCATATGGCAGCTGTACATCGTCGGCACCCCACACGAGTCGGTCCCTTGCTGCTGCTGATGACCGTGCGAATGGTTCCCGCCGCTGTCAACACCACCAGAGACCGGCGGGGAGTTACCATCCGCCGTCGACTTCCCGCAGTCGTCGTGCTCCTCCATCAGACGGTGGTAGGAGGGATTATTGAAAGAAGCGGCGACCACGAACACTGGTCCCGCCGCCACCAGCGGCCCCGCTACATGGCCGCCGACGATCTGGCCCTGAGGTCCAGCGAGGGAGATCTTGAAGCCGCTTGGTACAGGAAGTGACAGGTTTTGTTGCAAAAACGTCGCCGAAATCGAGAGGATCTCGAACCTGTACAGAAAGTGAAATCATCGTAGTTGTAAATCCTTAATTAATAAATATTATTAATTTAATATAGTTCCTGAAGGAAGGGAAATGTTATTTGAAAAAATCACAATGTACGACTATTAATGAACTTAGAATAACTAGGGGGGGCAGTAGTAAGTACCGGCCGTGGAACGTGACGGTGGCTCCGGAGGGGGCGTTGGCAGCAGAAGGCTGAAGGAGAGTGCAGTTGGCGACAGTGCCGGTGCCGGAGAGGACGCAGAGGCCGATGCCCTTGCGACGGCAGAACCGGGAGATAGCCTCAACGATATCGGCGCCGCCAGGGATCTCGAGTATGTACGGGCTCATGACGGGTTCGGGCTCTCGGGTGATGACGACCGGGGGCTTCGGCTTGTTCTTGGAGCCGGGAGGCCGGCCGCGCGGTCTGCGGATCACCTCGATAGTGGCACCATCTCCGGCCGAACCAGCCTCGGGCTTGGGGCGAGGGTTGTCAGGGGTGGCCGAGGAAGGAGGAGACTGGCGACTGGTGGCGGCGGAAGAGTCATCCTCGGAACCCTGGCGGTCACCGGCGGCGAGCTGGAAGTGGTGGGAGAAGGGGTGGAGCTGCTGCGAGGGGTGGAGAGATGGGGGGTGGTGGATTTTGGAGAACATGGATCCAGCTGCTGCGGCTGCTTCGCTCTTGGGTTCTAGGTAATCCCTTTTCATGGTGGTGTTCGACTTACTTGGGTTACCTTGGTTTTTGAAGATGGAAGAGAGAGAGTGGTTAAATGCACGTACAAGAGGCTGAACAGAGAGAGAGAAGAGAGAGAGAGGGGCTGAGGAAGAAGGGGGCTGTGGGTGAGCTTTGAAACCAAGTAAAGAGAAGACAGATGGCGCCGCTGGTTGAAGATTGAGGTAGCTGTGGGGCCCGCAAATGAGGACGGATGAATTGACAGAGAAAGTAATGATGGGCGGGCGGATAGAAGAGAGAGAGAGCTACCAGATAAACATTGAGGAACAAAAAAAAACACTGTTTTTCCGGCTGATTTTTATGGATTTTAAAAAGAGAATAATTGGAAAAACATTCTATTTTTCTCAATAAAATATTCTAATATGATTTACGAATTTTAAATACTTCAATCACTTGATTAAAAAAAGTTAATAAATTAATTATTTATACATTTTTTAATTTCATATAAAAAACATAAAATTAAAAGTCAAATACTAAACGGATCAAGTAACATAACAGTTTAATAAATTAATTTATAATTTATAATTTATAATTTATTAATCAAGTTTATTTTTCAAAAACAATTTTCAAATCAATAAAATATCATAAAGTCAACTTTTATGTTTTTAAATACTCTATTAATTTAGTTGGTGCCACTCAATTTAATAAATAAAACTCCTGTAATATAATTTCTATATTAAAATTGAAATAATAAAATTAATTTAAGAAAAAAATCATAACTATAGAAAAGAGGCACTAAAAAACAGTATAGTATAGTATAGTATATTATAGTTCATGTACCCACCTGGGCATTTATAAAATCATTTCATTGAGTAGCAGTGCATAGTCCCCATACTAGGGGACATTATTTATTCATTGTGCAAAAAAGAGGGCACATTATTTATTCTCCATATCTATATTTAGCTGGAATTTTAATAGCAGGATATAGGTATTAGTTTGTGTCATCCCTTATTTATCCATATCTTACATGATTTTGGACATATCCATTGTACCAATTCAATGCTTACACTATATAGCACCACGGTTAGGTTAGAAAGGGAATCACACATCCCATCCTATCCCACCGATGATACTCTCTTCTTTATATATTATAATGGGTGCATGAGATCTATTACTATTCTCCACATTCAATGCCTTTGGAAAATGCCACCTTCAATCAAACTATATAGTGGAGTAGCATATTTATACACAATTTATGTAATTAATCCTAATAGCAAGTCATTAGATTGAATTTTTGGGGCTATTTCGGTTGGAGGGATGATTTTGGAGGACTGAATTCAAACGAGGAAAGGAGGACATGTTTTTCTGGTCCATATTCTACTAAGGCGCCCTGCTCACGCACAAAGTCAAAAGAACGCTCAATGGCGTACTTACTTCCAATTGTATTCTTGCATCCAATAGGGCGGTGCCAGCCGAAAACCCTTTGGTAGACCCCATCATACCTAATTAAATCACCGTATACAGAGAGAGCGCACACGTCCTGTCCTGTCCCGTCCCGTCTGTCTTTCTGAGCGAGAGTTACGTTGAAAGCAAGCAAGCTTCAGAATGATGGTGATCAGTGGGCCCCACCGGGAATGCTCGGTCCAGTACTCGGCTATGACCATTCGTTTTCTCGTAAATATGCAATCCATCCATATAGCTAGCTTGACTCTCTCTCCCATGTCAAGTTTCACAGGTCGACTTGGAATAAAATTGCACTTATATTAGATGGGGATATCATGATAATATCACTAATACATTTTTTATTATGTGAAAAATATAAATTAAATAATACTATAAATATAAAATATAATATTATATCATGATAATATCACTAATATATTTTTTATTACGTGAAAAATATAAATTAAATAATACTATAAATATAAAATATAATATTACATGCATACATAGTTTTATATTTACGGTGTATGAAAGAATAGGATAAAATCATTTTTTATGTAAAATGAAATAAAATTTGAAAGATGACAGAGAATAAATTGCAGGCGAATTATGTTAAATGAATTCTTTTTAATTGATGAAAAGGAAAGTGGTAATCATGATAATTGTCTAGTTTAATATGGGAAATTAGTGTCATTCAAAATGCTATAATTAGGATAGGTTACCACCAATTTCTTATATTATTAGACAATATTTCAGTTCGGATTCCAATATCAGTATGTTAAATCTCTTTTACCTTATACTTTTACTCTAGTATGTACTATAGGATAGATATTATACCATACTCAAAATATAGAATAATTTTAATTTTTTTATAAACTTATTTTACAAGTTTATAAAACATTTGAAAGTATATAATATTAAATAAAAAATATTAGTTCAATTATATTTGAGTGTCTCCATGATAAAAGATTACAATAAAAAAATTAATTAATAATTAATATAAAAAAATTGGAACTTATACCATTAATAATTTTATTCTATTTATTCATTTCTTTTCTTTCGTATTTATCAAAAAATATTGATGATCAGTTCGTTTAGTATATACTAATTAACTAATACGAAATTTATAATTTCTTTTTTATAATTTTATTACTATTTATAAAAATTAATCATATCTACGACAGATTATTTTTAAAACTTGATATCTACTATGGTTACTCTACTAGACTACAATCCAAATATTAATTTAAATACATTTATTTCACACCATAAAAAAAATCAATATATCTGAAGGTTGTATAGTAACATACATACTTTTTAGGAAATCCTATTACTAACCCCACACAATACAAATATTTTAAACAATAATCAATCAATTCATATAAAGTTTGAAATGTACCATTTATTTAAAACTATTTCTGACCAATTAATCTAAATGATATATTGTAACTATAATACCGAAACTTACGAAATCCAGGTTAAATTTAAGTGTATCGGAAACCGATTCTAAACTTAGAATAGAATCTCGAATTGAAAATAAAAACCTAAATAAAGAAATGAGATTACAAACCAAAGATAAAAAACTAAATCGTGAATGAAACCCCAAATTATGAATGAAACCCTATTAAGATTTCAAAGTCAAATCGAATTATAACTCAATGTTGGAAATAAAAAAAAGAACCAATGTTAGGAATAAGGATCTGATCGAATTAGAGTTTGAATTTTCGAGCACGAAAATCGAGAGTTTTGTAAAAAGCTAGTTTTCACTCGAACGAGATTGATATTTCAGATTAAATTACCGAGTGGATCGGAAGAGGGCAAAAAAATAATTTGAGAAATTTTGGAGATTTAAAATAAAGAAAAAGGAAAATAAAAGAGGCATCGAGTCTGTCACGCTCCGAACCGGTTTGGTTAGATCCCCGTGATCAACCTAGAACTCTCTTATTTTATTAAGGTTTTTCCCTTGTTTTAAACCCTGAGAAGTAAGAAGTTCTTTAAACTTTTACCTTTTCTAGAATAACATTAATTAAAACTGAATGAAATTTAAACTTAACATACCTGTCCTACAAGTGTAGTTAACTTGAGGTATTTGGGTAGACTTTCCATTGGTTACCTGAAAAGAGGTATAAAAGAGTGGGTGAGTTCAACAACTCAGTGAACAAGTATTTTAAAATTTGAATTTCATAAAATAGTTTGAATTGGAGTGTGCCCCACTCCTTATTTTCTTTAAAACATTTTATCCTCAAAATCTCGATTTTCATAGCCATTTCTTATCATTAACCACAAACGGTATGTTTATCAACCAATACAATGAAGGGAACATACATTCGTAGGGCAACATGTCCACTGCACCCACTTGTGGTGTAAACACTGCTATTTGGAGTTAAGAAAAACTGAGAAAGAACCAGTCAAATCGAGTGAGAAAACTGAACTGTTTCACAAACCCGATTATTGGGGAATGGGAAAATTGGAGAAATTACAATTCCCAAGTGACCCAAAAAGGTTCATAAATCTTGGAAAAGAACTTTAGGAGAAATTGGGAGAGAAAAACCAGACCGGTTCGGGTGAACCGGATTAAACCGATTTATGAACCGAGTCGGTTTATGAATCAGAATCGATAGATAGAGGGCAAACCGGGAAATTTATAGATTACAAGTGACCTAAAGAGTCACATAAGTCATGAAAAAGGACTTTATGATGAGTGAGGGATGAAAACCAAACCAGTTCAGGTGAATCGGATCCGAACTGCATTGAATCGGTTTGAACCATTATTGAACCAGATGCTAAATTTATTTTTCTAGGTGGCTTAGAAAATTCCAATTTAAGAATTAAGGCCACCATATGATAGATAATGAATTTAGATAAATTTAGAAAATTTTAATTATGAAAAACTCGGTCAAATTGAGCCTGAACCAACCGGTTTAAGCTTTGAACCCGGTTCGGTCCGGTTCAGAACAGTGTTATCTTCTGCCTTCAGATAACAGCACTATTCACTCACTGGAAAAATTCAAGCAGCGCTGACGAAGAGAAAACGTTTATGTTTAGTACATTTCAGGTCATCAATGACTGTTGTAAAAGTGCCAAACGAACGACCGACGAGTCCTCGAGCTCCCTATATAAAGAGCCCCTCTCTATTCATCCTCTCCACACCTAAAAACCTCACTCTCTCTCAGCTACTTAGTTTTTCGGCGAAGCTCAAACCAGAGCTCCAATATAGGGTCTTTTTTGAGCCAAAGAAGGCGTGGTCGGGTTCCTTTGAACCAGAGAGAAGTCAGCTACACAGTGGTAGTCTTCATTCACTTCAAGGGTCGTCAAAGAAGCACCGACGTGATCAAACAGTGAAGTAGCTCAAGCGGACCGAAGCTGCCTTATTTTGGTTGAGCTGAAATTAGCCAATTCAAGCCCTACTCAGGCCAAACCAAGCTTTCCCAACACCTTCTTAGCCATACTACGACCGAATTAGAACTAAAATGTAAGTCAATTTGACTCTCTTTTGTAATTTCCGATCGGTTCTAGAGAGAGAACCGACAAAATTTCGATGATAAAATTCTCACCCAATTCAACATCAATTGATGCAATTCTTAATTCTAGGAGAAACCTTAGGAGGAGAGCTCTCTGCCCAGATTGAAAGCTCGGACTATTGCACCCCCGATGGTGAGCATTTGAAACTTTCTCTATCTACATTCTGTTTTCTAGCAAAACTTCGTTTGAGCTCGTTCTGGTGTCAAAACTTACGATTCAAAGTGCAATTGAATCGTATGGAGATCTAGAAACTCTAATTTAACTTCAATTTCAAAAAATAAACATGTTTGATCATCAATTTGATAAAATCAAATTTGGTTGTGTTGGAAAGTTGAAACTGGGGGAAATTTTGGGGATTTCAAAAATTCGATGTACTAAAATACAATTTTATAAAATTGAGGGCCAATTGGGCATGATAAGAGTGTTAGAGGACAAATTGAGCAAATTTTAGAATTTTGGGGTAAAACTTACCATTTTTGTAAATGAAGGGCAAAATGGTAATTTTGAAAAAATTGAGGACCAAATTGGGAATTTGGGAAAGTTGAGTACCTTTTTGTGAAATTTAATAAATTGAGGTCTCAAGGGGAATTTTTAAAAGTTTAGGGACTCAATTTGTTGAAAAACTAGTATTTGGGGCCTAAAGTGAAATAAAAAGAACTTTAGGGACCAAATCGCAAATATTTGAAAAGTAGATATTTTTAGCTATTCGTAATTAATGAAAGCTATCAAGCCGGATGATAATTAACAAAGATGTTCATACCTTGTAAGAACACGAGACATCAAAAACGCTAGTTGAGGTAAGGCTACAAAGGACGAAAGTTGAATTAAAGGAAGTACTATACAATAGGGTGAGTGGAAATTTAATATCATACCCGGTTGGGATGATAAGCACCTCGAAAATGAAAACCCATTGCTAAGTGGTATTTTAATCATCACACCTGAGAGGAGTGATGTGGAAATTAAGCGGAAAAACTGCTTACCAGTTGTAAGTAGATAGGATCAAGAATCGCAATAATTTATATCGAATTAAGGGAGAATTTGGTTAGTGAAATTTTCATAGTTTCTCTCTCTAACGTCGATCGGAAATGATAGAGTGGGTCGAATTGGCTTACCTTTCAACTATAATTCAATCGTGCGAGGGCTGTGGGAGTTTTGGGAAAGCTTGGTTTGGCCTGACTAGGGCTGAATTTGGCTGATTTTAGCTCGACCCAAATAGGGTAGCTTGGTCCGCCAGAGCTGCATCACCATTTGATTACGCCCGTGCTTCTCTGGCGGTTCTTATGGATCAAATGGAGTTTGCCGTTAGGTAGTTGACTTCTTCTAGAATCTAAGGAACCCGACCTCGCCTTCTAATGCTCAGGAAAAAACCCCTATGTTGGAGCTCTAGTTCGAGCTTCATTGAAAAACTAAGTAGTTGAGAGAGAGTGGAGTTTTTAGGTGTGAGGAGAATGAATGGAGAGGAGCTCTTTATATAGGGAGCTTGGTGACTCTTTGGCCAACCGTTTGACACCTTAATGCACTCATTCATGGCGTGAAATGCCCTGAACGAAAACGTTTCATTTCCATCGACATTGTTCATTTTTTCGACAAGTGAATAGTGATGTCATATGGAGGAAGAAGACGACATTATTCCGAATTGGACCGTACCGGTTCAAACCAGGTTCAATGATTAAATCGGCTGGTTCAAGCCCGATTCGACTGAGTTTTTCAAAATTAAAAATTTTTAAATTTATCTAAATTCATTCTCTATCCATTGGTGGTTTCAATTCCCATTTGAATATTTTAAGCCACCTTGAAAAATGAATTTAGCATCTGGTTCAATGATGGTTCAAACCGGTCTAAACTAGTTCAATGATGGTTCAAACCGGTCCAAACTGGTTCAATTCGGTTCAGATCCAATTCATGTGAACCGGTCTAGTTTTCTCTTTCAATTCATCCCAAATTCCTTTTCCATGGTTTTTATAACTCTTTAGGTCACTCGAGATTTGTAAAATTCCCACTTTGCCCTTTCTCTAACAGTTAGGGTTCGTGAACTAGTTCGGTTTTCTCATTCAAGTTGACCAATTCTTTCCCTGGTTTCCTTATCTTTAAGGGACGAGGTTTACAGCGAGGGCCTAGGCGCAAATACTCAAAATATGCGACCTCTTAACTGAATCGTCCTGATGGGTATATTCGTACCATGTAGGAGAGGATTGCCCAAAATATTAGTGCCAGGGAGCACGCTAGGAGTCAAGGTCTCACCGGGACGACCCCGTCACTACTACCGTGTGAGTGGGAACTCTACGACATCGGTTCCGATTGGAATGGTGGCTTGCCTTAAAAATAATTTTCTCGGAATTAGCCTCCCCCGACTGGGTGAATCTGCTTAAAATATTTGGAAGCTAATTCCTGGGCTTAGGCTCGGTAATACAAGTGGGCCTAAGGCCGATAGACACGAGTATGGACCTGTCCAGAATCAGTATGTGATAAAATTGCTAAAAGACCTAATAATTGATAATTATGTATGATACCCACCGAGCCAAGTCTGGGATGTTGGGCTTATTAGGTCAAACCGTTGCTAAGTCGAAGCCGGGTCGTTGAACCTGTTGGGCTAGTATGCGTGGGCCAAAGCCGAACCAACAAACCTTTAAGTTGGAGGGTCAAAGATAATAGCTATAATTGAAAAAAGACTCTTGATTGTGCATGCACTATGATGTATGCCAGCATGACACCTGGTATGAGGTACTGATGGATCCCAATGGCTGCTGGACGACCTAGGGTGGTTTGGTGTTCAGTATGTCGAGTAGCTCGGGGAGCTTCCTGCGCGCTGAGACCGAGGCAGTAAGGGAAATGAGGTCTCATCCCATAAAGCGGACATGAAGTGTGATTGAGGTTTGAGGGTCGGATGAGCAAGGTTCACTGAAACTCGGGGTAGAGGTTGTTAATCTCTATTAGGGTCGACGGTAAAGGCGCTCGTTCCACAAATGGAACGGTTGGGGACTGTTCTGCGAATGTGTGATCCCTTCTATGATAGAAGGACGGATGATGTGTGAATGATTACTAATGAATTAAGTGATAAATTAAAGGAGTCAATTGTTGTAGAAATTTTCCTCACTAAGTATATATGCGTATATACTCATTTCCCTTCCTCTCATCCTTTCAGGAATCCTGGAAAGGATCAAGACAAAGGAGACGTAAAGCTCCAAGAAAAGCTCGGGCCCTCAAGGTATATTCCACATCCCAAACTCATGGTAAGGGAATGAATGTAGGCACGCCTTTACCTTCCTTGTATCATCAAGTTAGGAATACTCGGATGTTGCATGAAAGGATAACAAGTTGATCACAGGACTTCGACCAAACTAGGCTGGGGCTTGACATAACGATTGGCTAAAATCCATTGACATAGACACTTGACTAAATAAAAATAATTTGGCTATGCTCATTGACACGTGACACTCAGGGATTGCTTACACTTGGTTGACTTGATTTAGTAATTCAATGATTGTAGTTGTCACCACATGACGCTTTTTGAGTGGTTACCCTCGTTTGACGTGATTTAACTTTTGTCAATAGTATCCATCACATAGCACACTCTAATTCACTGTGTTTGCTAACGTGACTTATCATACACTGGCCAAATTGTCTTACCATGTGGCACGCGATGATTAGTCACCTGGCCACGTGGCGTGTGGTAATTGGTCGCGATCTCTAACGTGACAGTCCAATCCCTGATACTGATCGACACTATTTAAATCGAATTCTGGTGAATTATTCGGTTGATTTAACCAATTTCAATTATTTTTTGCATGATTCACCCATAATTTGGCTAATTGTTAATCCAATTTATTTTTCTAAAAATTACTTAACTATTTTCCTAAATTATAGAGCCAAGAATTATTTTTTATCCCACTTAGATTTACTTGAAAATTGTATAATGTTCTATTATCGATTCAGTTCATCCAAATTTTAAACTGATTTTTCTTTCGATCATTACAGACATCGTATTTCAGGTTCTCTTTCCCTGATTCCCTATCAATGATAACTCTCGTGTTTTATCATCTCGATCATTGATATGTTCGAAAGTTTCAGTTAAACTAAATTTCCTTATTTAACTTGTATCTATATTTTAGTCTCATTTGATTTCTAATCTTGATTTTCTTAATAATATTTATAATATAAGAATTGGGTATTATAGTTGTGTTGCTCTAAATTGATTCGATTAGTTTTGGTTATATTTTGATAAGTTCAAACTTAATTTGACCGATTAATGAACCAATTTATTTTTCTAAATTTTTTATTTAATTTCATATTAATTAAGTTCAATAATTTTTATTTTTCGATTTATAAAACCATTTTTAAAAATAGAGTATTTTGTACTTCATTCGATTTGATCACATTCAAATTAATTTTCAATTGAATATTTTTCGATTCTTAATTTTTAATAAAATAAGTTTTTTTATAGTAATTTTATTAATTTATCTATTATCTAAATTTTTAATGGAACTAAATTTTAATCCGTTTCAATTTTTAATTCTTGTTTGAATTTTTATATATAGTTTAAAATCGATTTTCCATCTAATTGTAATTAATTTCCAGTTACAAAAATTCTCACTTACATTAACACTTATTAGAGTAGTGTTATTAATAAAAGAGAAGCAGATCATCAAGATTATCCTTTAAACAAACTCGATAACGGTTGAAGCAATTTTTAAATGACCCAAATCTAAGTGCAAGTGTATTTTATAAACCATGGAAAGCTCACTTATTTTTTCATGTAATCTTATTTGTGTCCCTTAAAATTCTTCCACAAGTATCATTTTTGGAAATTTGAGATGATGGACCATTAAGATCTAGTTGGAGGGATCTTACATATTGTATAGTGTTAATAGTCTTGTAGTGATTGTAAGCAATGCTTTGACTAAGAGCTACCCCATGTGATCCGGCTCCTTTTAAATAACCTCATAAAGCATTTGCAACTATGTATAAGCTTCCGAAGAACTCCCACCTACTTCTGAAACTTGGCAAGTCCTTCACCAAACAAGAGATCCTTTACATTATGGATTTCATGAATTGTGCTTACGCTTTTCCTAATTAATGTTCAACGGTGTTAATCTTGTGCTCTTGCATTCACGTCTCTCTTTTTGACTGCAGGATATGGCTGCACATTCTGCTTGCCAGTTTGGTGGAGGAAAGGCCGAAAGAATGCCTCTTGCAAAATATCTTCACGTACTTTTGCAGAGCAAGATCTTGAACTCCCAATATACTGACCAGGAGCTTAGGAATCAGGGTCTCTTTCCCCTTACACCTGAAGATTACCTTCATATGGGACGACCAAAGACAAATGCAATGGTGGGGTCTTCCCTCTGCTGGCATGGATGGGATTCCAACACACGCATAGTCATCCTTAGAAGAATACGAGTTCTTAATTGCCCCGGAACACCCGAATAATCAATTTTGTGGGAAAAATAATTGGAAAAAATGGTTATTAATAAATTTTCTCGTCCACGAGTACATACAGGGAAAGTATCTGACATACTATAAGAGTGGAATTAAAATATTATAATTATATGCCAAGATGCCGATATCCTTTCCACAAAAAATATGTGGCATTATGAATTTCATGTTTAAATAAGCTGGCCCGGAACAAGTGGTCTCTCCCCTTGCCACGTCACACGTCCTGCCTCCAGCGCCACAAATGAATCTGACCTGGCACTCATCTGTCCAGATTATACTCCTCTGCTTTGGCCTCACCTTCATATCCTGCGCGTCATCCTCTCTGATCCACGAAAACAGCCAGCCCAGTCCAGCCTGGGACATACCGCTTTGATCCCCCGTAATTCCTAAAATGCCCCTGCACTTCGGCCACAAGTACAAATGAACGGCTTTTCTCGTATCTTCATGTGGGCTCGGCTGCAGAAGATTTGAGACTCCCTTCCTCTCGCTATGACGTGATTGCATTGCATCTCCCATTTGATCTTCTTTCCCGTTAATTGAACAGCCGGGCCGAAACCGCAACCCCTATAATCATCATCCTCACCCACGATCAAGAAGCTGATCCCATCTTCCTCATTTCTCCCTCTCATTCAGAGCTGGTTTATCATCATCTTTTTCCTCCTCCTCGTCATTCTTAAAGGGAGGGATATGTCGTGTCCTGGGTTTTACTTAGTCCCTGTATCCAAACTTTTGGCGCTTTAAAGGTGAATTTTTTCCCTCTCAAAGTTATTTTCTGGGCTTGCTTTGAAACTTAGCTTCGTATTCGGATTGTGAGGTACAAGGCGACAAAGTCAAAGGGTTTGTGTCTACACGATGGTTCTTGTTCAATATCATTTTCTGATGTTTTGCAGTTTTTGGGTGGGGGTGGCCGAGTTATTCAGAGGGTTGATACCTCGATTTAGAGGGAAAATCTTGCAAGAACTTGGTCATAATTCTGTGATATTTATTGTCTTATGAACGTTTTTGTGGAAACATTCATGTTCTTTTTCTTACTGCCCAGATCGTTTACGGAAGCCATAGCAATTAGCAATTCTTTAGGTCGGCCGATCCTCGGTTTTTGTCTATATTTGGAAAAAGGGTTGTTCTGTCGTTGAGGGAAGCTCCAAGTTCTTTGCTCCTAGACTTCATTAATTAATTAGTGTTCAAGTTCATTTTATTCTGCAAAAAACTTTCATTTTGTTCATAGCTATCTCAAGAAAGTTATTGAGCTCGATTAGCTATTGGGCGGCTCCTCAGGCTAGAGGGAGATAAAATATGTGAAAATAACTTGGATTCTTATGCTGGGTTGATTGAATTGATCGTTTGCTGTATAATTTTATAGAGAAATGTTACGCCTGTTCATCAATTATTACAATTTTCCATTTTTCCTTGCAGCAGGTACAGATTTACTGACTTTTAATCTACATCAGTTCGAACTGGTGGAATATATGGCTGTGGTGTTTACCCCTCTTTCATGGTGGGTCTCCAGTGGAAAGCAGAAGGAAGCAAGAATGCCTAGCGGGCCCTCCCTAAACCCCCCTCCTCCTGAAACGGGTTCCTGGGATCCTGACAACCTTAAATTTCCTCTCTGGAAACATAATGTGAGTTCCTCTTCGAGGAATGAAAAACGCAAGTGGAGGAGTCGAGAGGAGCGGAAGATTGATAGAGAGTATGATATTGTTCTTGTCCCTCCTGATGCTGGGTGTATGTCGGGTTCGGACTCCGATGACTCTGATTGGTCAATAGGGTGGCTTGAGCCTCACGGTGCTGAGTTCCAAAATGATGATGATTCAGATGGTAGTTTTGCAGTCCTGGTCCCTTGTTATGGACGTGTAAGGGATGATTCTTTGGATGACCCAAAGAGAAAGCTTCTGGGATTTGCTGGAAACATCACTGAGATTTTACCTGCAGGTACCACAGTTTTACTTCTTGAACTATTGCACTTGATGCTATTGGTATTTTATGCTTAATATCCACTATAAAAAATTTTCAGAAGACATAATTCAAGGATTTAGGTTGATATATTACTTTCATCCATAAATTCATTGCTCCTTGTATTACTGGGTTTTCTGAACTTGCTCGTGAATGAAAGCAGAATCCTTTATTGAGAAGAGAGATTTTGAGTTCTTGGTGATGTTTTCTACATGTTCATTTCCTTGATTTCAGACTACATGGTGAGCTATGTGAAAATTGGTTTTGATATTCTGTGTTCTGGTGGAAAAGGTTGCTTTGATTTGAGCAAATGAAACAGAACAAACTTATGAGCAAAAAACAAAAACAAAAACAGAATTGACTGGATATATTTGAATTTTGACATTGTCTGGTTTAATATATGCAGGCATTTCCTCTTGAAATAGATGAGACTATAGCTGATCGCTAAATTTTTCGAATTCAGATCATTAGTTTCTCCACTGCCAGTAAAATGAATTGGCTCTGGCTTCTTACGGCTCACTGTCTTACTTTCTCAGGAGCTCATAACTTCATCTTACATTTTCCATACCATGTATTCTCCGTGTGACTACATTTAGTGGCTGTTTCTTTCTCCATCAACTTCTGGTTGCGTTTCCCTTTGCTGTTTTCCCTCTGAGTACCACTTTCTTTTGCCTACAAGAACTCAACTTATCACAAATCATCTGATGCACTATCTGGAATTCTAACACATTGAGCAGATGGTGGCAACAACTACTTGGAGCAATGGCTTTCCTCACTATAAACAGCTGACTTATCATTTGGAATACTACCATTTGATGCTCAGGCCGGCCTATTATGGAGCTTCATCCTTCAAGGAATCTATTTCTTTGCATCTATGCTACGTGCTGCTCTTATCAATACCGAGTTCTACTATTGTTTGGAAAAATCAAAATTATTGTGCAACAGTAGTCTTGTGTGGGGTGCTATCTGAGGAATGATGCAAGTCCTATGGTGTGACTGAAATTCTTTCATGTATGTACTCTCTCTCTCTCTCTCTCTCTCTCTCTCTCTCTCTCTCTCTCTCTCTCTCTCTCTCTCTCTCTCTCTGTAGATAAGTGGTTGTATGGGAAGTGATAACACCGCTACAAATATGTACATGTACACTACTAGTAAGTTAATAATAAATACTATATTAAGAGAAGATCTCCATCTTTAGTTGGAATGTGATGCACCCATCTTTTTCCATGGAGACCCCATGGGTACCCATTGGTGTTGTTGCAACTAATTTATCATAGCTGATAGAAGCTGTTTATATCCAAATTTAGTGGCTACATCACATCCAAGCTTAGTGGCTACATATTCACTTGCTTTTTCTTTTGGCGCTTTCCTAAGCCTAACATGGGCACGCCCAAAACATATAATACCATAAAATTGATTTTTTATATTTAGAAGTTTTAAATACACTAATGTAACAATTTCAATATAATGAAATTTATTCTTTTATTTTCTTTTTATTAAAATCAATCAACCACTTACAAATTAATAGGTCCACTCTATATGAGTTGAAGTAGTGGTTTGTAGAAACTTGATACTAGTATATGTGCTTGGCGCAAGGATTTAATACGAAAATTTCCATTTGGAAAATGACGTCTAGTAATTGAAACTTTTATACTTTCATGTACGAATAATTTCAAGAGAACTCTGATTATTCTGATATTATGTATAATTTTCTCAAATTATCTATTTTATTCTTAATCTTATTTTTTTATGTTCTTGTATCCAATAACGAATTTTGAGAAAATTTTAATTAATTTTCAATTTGATAAAACTTACTTATACTCTAATATCTCACCCAACTCTATTAATAAAGTAAATTATGGTACTCACACCTTCATTTTTTAGTGAATATTTATATATATATATATATATCCTATCAAATATTTAGATAATATATTTATATAATATTTTTTTATTATATAAAATAATAATTAATTTTATATAACATTTTATCATTTTATTAATATCGTCATTTTATTATTTAATAATCTAAAAATTATTAGTGTTATATTTAAATTTGAATAAATTCATATAATAATTTATAATTTATCACAAAAGTTTTTAGTATTATAAATTATTTATGAAGATTTTGATACAAATCAAATTTAAGAGTTAACCATTCACGATTATTAACTTAAAAAAATTTATTATATATTTCTTATATATAAAGTTAGTGATATTTAGAGTATGAATATGTGTATCGAATAATGAAAATTTAAACAAAGTTATAGAGTAATCATAAGACTTATTTATTTATTTATATATATATATATATATATATGATATACAGCATTAAGTAGAAAAATGTATTAAATATTTAACAAATCCAAAATTCATGAAACGGAAAATAGTTAAATATGTGGTTATATACTTATTGTGTTAACAAATCAAAACACAAAACTAAAATACGATTGGAAACCATTTATAATCTTGGAATACAAATTAGAAAATATTATCATAAATTTCATGATAAATATGGGTAGAAGAATTAGGTTTGGTATGTTATAGGTATAAGTCACATTAACCACCTATTTATTTATAATTTATTTAATAAATTATATATAGACTCACCAATTTATAATCTAATTAAAATATAAATATATAAATAAATAATAAGAGAAAATATATATGATATAATATTAAAATATATATGATAACTATATAAAATAATATCATTATACTATATTATGATATTTTAAGATTTATTCTTAATATTAAAATCGTTATTACTCCTCACAAATTCATATTGAGTTTATTCCGAATAAAGCAAAAACGAGTGCATAATAAACTCAGTTGGTAGATCAGCTAATTGAGCTTCATTATCAATAATACGAATATTAACAATACCACCATTGATTTTTTTATAAACAAATTGATAGTCGATCTCAATTTTTTTAGAGCGAGCATGAAAAATCAAATTCAAAGTGAGTTATATAGCTAATAAGTTTGGTAGATCAAGTTTTTGGAGAATAAATCGAATTCAAATAAGTTTAGTTATATTACCAAAACTCTTATATTCAGCTTATGTATTAGAATGGACGTCAGTGAGTTGATTCTTAAAACGGCAAGAAATAAGATTGTGACCGATAAAAATAATATATCCACTAACAGAATGACAATAATAGGATTTTCAGCCCAATCAAAATTAGAAAAGCAATAGAGAGTTGTAGGGGAGTGGTGCCAAAGGGTAAGACCAAGATAAATAGTTCTTTGAAGGTGGTGAAGTATGCGTTTGACACCAATATAATGAATGATGCATAAATTGACATATATGATGCACGACATAGGAAAGACTGAGACGAGTGATAGTGAGATACTGAAGTGAACCCACAATTTAACGATACGGAGTGTAATTCGAAAGAGGTGTCTCGGCCTTGAGAGAGAGTCGTGATTCAAGAGCAATATGCGTAGATACAAACTTACAAGTATCCATAGCAGCTTTAGATAATAAATCCCAAATGTACATGGATTGAGTGAGACCCAAATCTTTGATAGAGAATTCACGTTGTAGAAAATGTAGAGTGAAGTTGAGAGGGGCATTGAGAGATACAGTAATAATAATATCATCGACATACATGAGTAAAAATATAATAAATGTAGATGTACAATAAATGAAAAGAGAGCTATTTGCAATAGAACCATGAAAGCCCAATTGAGTGAGAAAAGTGCTAAGGCGCATAAACCAAGCGCAAGGTGGCTGCTTGTGACCATAAAGTGATTTATGAAGTCGACAAACATAATGAGGAAAAAGAGAGTCAACAAAACCTGATGGATGTTGCATGTAAACTTTTTCAGCAAGATAACCATGAAGAAATGCATTATTGACATCCAACTAAAGAATATGTCAATTAAGTGAAAGCGTAATAGAAATAATCACTTGCATGGTAACTGACTTAATAACAGGATTGAAGGTCTCATCATAATCAAGCCCATGTTGTTGGGAGAATTCTTTGGCAATGAGACGAGCCTTGTAACGAGCCATAGAACCATCGAGATTTTTATTTATTTTGTAGACCCACTTGCAACCGACAATGATTCGACCAGGCGGTGGAGACATCAAATCCCATGTGTCATTGTGTAGAAGGGAAAAGAATTTTTTTTTTTGCATATCATGCATCCAAGGGGCATGACGACATGCATGTGCGTAAGTGTGAGGTTCTTGTGGAGTGAAAATAAATATAGAAGGGTCAATAGTAAAACGTTGCAGGGGCAACTGGTGAAAATAAATATGTGTAGTGGGAGAAGAGTGAGGTGTCATACCCAAGTCTGAAATCGGAGTCGGGATAGGATGGGAACATTAGAGCTCTCCACGGAAGCAGAGGGTGGCTTACTGTCTGCTAAGAAGGGAAATGCTCTTTCTTTAAAAATAATAGTGTGACATGTGAAGAAGCAATTTGTACAAAGATCCAAAACATGGTTCCCTGAATAATTAGAGGGATAGACAAGAAAAATACAAGGACAGACCGTGGCTGAAGTTTATGAGACTAGTAGGGATGAAGGTAGGAAAAACAAAGACATCCAAACACGTATAAATTTATAATCAGGAGGGGTATGATGAAATACCTCATAAAGGAGAACGAAACCCCAAGGACCAAGTAGGAAGGCAGTTAATTAGGTAGACAAATGTATCAAAGGTAAAATCCCAAAATTTTGATGGATTATGAGAATGAATTAAGAGAGTGAGTCCCATGTCTACAATATAACAACGTTTACGCTCAGCTGATCTTTTTTGTTGGGGCGTGTGTGGGCATGAAATGTGGTGATTGATACTGGTAAGCTAAAGTTCAAACTGAAAGGAGGTAAAAATACATTCCTTGGCACCATCTCATTGAAGAAATTTAATTTGCAGTCGAGCAAATTTTCAACTTGCAAACGAAAGGCTCGAAAAATAGATAGAATATCTGAACGTCTTTCATGACAAAAAACCATAAGAACTTACTACAATCAAGAAAATGAATATAGTAAAGATGACCTGTGTGGGATGTAACATGAGCGGGTCTCCATATGTCAGTATGAATCAGCTTAAGAGGATGAGTGTTGACATGGTGAGTTAAAGGGAAAAAATGTAGAGATTTTACCACAAGAACATGAATTACATAATGATAAAGACGAGATAGCTTTCATTGATAAATGTTTAGAAAGCACACGACTGACAATAAGAAAAGCATGATGTCCTACACGTTGATGCCATAATTAAGTCGGTTCAGTATGACTTACACAAGCAACTAGAGATAAGGTAGAAGGATTACGATCGGTATGAAGACAGTATAATCCTCCCTTGTGACTTCCGCATATCATCTCTTGGTGATAAACAACATCTTTGATGAGGAAGTGAGTAGGGTGAAATTCAAAATAGCAAGCATTATCTTTAGTAAATTGTGAGACAGAGAGTAAATTAAGGGAAATTTGAGTAGAAGATATTGTTGAGATAAAATCAATGAGTAGAAGATCTAATACAAGTAGATCCACAGGATAAAATTGGTAAACTTGTCTCATCTCCAATTAGCATATGCTTATGAAGTGTCTCATTTTCTTAAATATACATGTGAGATAAATTATTAGTAACATGAATGGTCACTCTTGAATTAACATTCCAATCAAGATAATCTGGACTAGCTTCATTGTAATGAGCCGAAAGAACTTAAGGTGTCGTAGAGAGAACTTGAAGAGTTGAAGAAAGAGCCTTGAATTCATAGGAAGGACAATGATGAGCTAAATGTCCATGTTTTCCACAAAGTTGATAGGACTTCAAAGGCCAAGAAGTGGGATGAGTGGTCTGTTGTCCTGCAATACCAAAAGAAGTGGGTTGATTAAAACTCGCATTACCCAACATGACCTTGATCCGTAATTTATTAGGGTAGATCTAGATTGATAATGAGAGAGAGTCCCACGCCCATTTGAAGTCATCCGCCCTATGGGCACGAGTTGTTATTTGCACCCATTTTTCGATTAGGGTTGAGAGAAGTTCCGGGGCGAGACGAGTAAGAGTGATTAAAGTGTCGAAGGCGCAGTGACAAGAGTGGGGAGAAAATCAAATAGAGAGACCTTAGTCTTGGAGCCATACTTTTTAACACGATAACTTATATTGGCTTGTTTGATTTGTAGGTTGCACCCAATAATATTCAACAAATACTTAAAGAAAAATAGAGATTAGGAGTGACCAGTCATAGATTTGGTGTCGCCGGGATGAACAGAGTAGCTGTGATGAAATAGCTCTGATACCATGTAGAAATTTAGAATAGTGGAGGAGAATATGTTAAAAGATAGACTTGGTATGTCATATGCATAAGCTACGTTAACCAATTTATTGATAAGTGACTCAATAAATTACATATAGATGCACCTATTTATAGGCTCATTAAAATATGAATATAGAAATAAATAATATGAGAAAATATATATGATATAATATTAACTAGTTAATAATATATATATATATATAAATTGTAACTATCTAAAATAATATCATAATAATATATTATGATATTTTAAGATTTATTCTCATTATTACTATTGCTATTACTACCAATTACACCTAAAGGACATAGCTCTGTCTGTTGACCTGGCCCTGATGCACTACTGCTAGTCCATCGAGTACCGCCGGTCATGACTTGTACCAAGGTGAAATCATAAAATCAATTTCATTAGAAATTTTCATGGCTCTTCATAATCAAATTTGTTTACGATCTCATGTTCTGCCCACCGGCCTTGGGCCCATTGCACCCATTTTTCCAAAATCGGGCATTTAGCCCCATGAGTTCAAAAAAACTGAGGCCCTTTACTATCTGAGCTATTTTAGCTCTTGCTAAAAAGGTTTCTCAAATGTTTTAAGCATTGTCACATAGTCAGGGGAGAACACTTCTAACAAAAAATTATTTTCAACATCCAATTGGGTGTGATGATATCTACGCTTACAACCGATATGCAGGTTTCTCCTTTCCTCAAGGAAACTCATCATACCAACCAGGTATGATTATCTCTACTTACGACTAGTAAGTATGTTTTATCCATTAAAGATAGCGCTAATCATCCTAACTGGAATGATGTGTAAATTAGCCCACTCACAAGTGGTCTTTGATTTCTAAAATCATTCTCATCACCCCAATCGGGAATGACATTTAAAATGTCCCACTCAACTGATGACCATAACGTGTTTGTCCCGAGTCAGTTTCCAAGTCCATGCTAGCTTTTCCTTGGTGGTGATCCGGTCTCTCGTGTCCCTACACAATTTAAGCATCATTATCAATTAAGGTTTGGCATGACAACCATCCTTTTCTCACATATGAGCAACTTGACCCAAAATTGTTGGTTTATTGCACTTATGTCCCTAAAGTTCATTTTTCTTAACTTTAAGTCCCTAATGCTAAATTTCCCTAAAATTAAGTCCCAAAGACTTCCAATATCCTCTTTGGGCCCTTAATTTACTTTAAATTGGGTAAGGGGATCAAGTTTCCCAAATTTCCAATTTGGTCCACAATTTTCCAAAAATTACGATTTTGCCTCTACTTTCCAAAAATGGCAATTTAGCCCCAAAAATTTCAAAAACTGACCAATTGGTCCCCCCAACTCCTTTCTCATTGCCAATTGGCCTTCAATTTTGAAAAATTGCATAGAGGTCACTCAATTTTTAGAAATCCCCAAATTTCCCCAAAAGTTTCCCCAATCTCTCCCCTTCAAATTGACCAAATTTGATTTCTTCAAATTGGCCATTCAATCGAGTTTAATTGCTCAAATTGAATGTATGGATCAGTTCCTACACTTCCATATGATTCAATTAAGCTTTGAATTGTATGATTTGAGTCTAAAATAAGCTTAAATGGAGCTTCGCTAGAAAACTGTTCGTAGAGAGAGAAAACTTTAAAAGCTTACCATTAGAGGTGCGGCGGTCCGAGCTCTCAATTTGGGGAGGTAGCTCTCGTCCTGAGGTTACTTCTAGGATAAAAAATTGCTACAATTGATGTCCAATTGAGGTGAATTTTATCATTAAAATTCAACACTTTCTCTCTAACACCGACCGACAACGACGGAGGAGGGTCGAATTGGCTTATCTTTTAGCTCTGTTGAGGCCATGTGAGGGTCGTAGGGGTGTCGGGGAGGCTTGGTTTGGCTGGAGGAGGGCTGAATTTGACCGAATTCAGCTCGGACAAAATAGGGTAACTTCGGTCCTTCAAATCTGCTTCACTATTTGATTTCGCCGGTAGTCCTCAGATCGAAAAGAGGTTGCTATTAGGTAGCTAAATTCCCCGAAAGTCTGCAGGACTCAACCTTGCCTTTTGAAGCTAAGAAAATTGCCTAAGTTGGAGCTCTGGTTTGAGCTTCACCTGAAAATGGAGCAATTGAGAGAGAATGACGATTTGAGGTGTAGGAAGGATGAATGGAGAGAAGCTCTTTAGATAGAGAGCTCGGGGATTCTTTGTCCAGCCACTTTCCATTTTGGCCAAGCTTATCCTTGCCTGAAAACGGCCTGATCAGAGAAGTTACAACTTCGTTGGAGAAAGAAGTTTTCTACAATTATGGACAGTGTTGTCATACTGAGGAACAATGTCACGCCCCAACCCGGTTTGATCATATCCCCGTGCTCAGCCTGCCACTCTCCCGATTCATTAAAGGGTTTCCCCTTATTATAAACCATAAAGAGTAAGGCATCCTTTAAACCTGCACCATTTCCTGAAATAGCATAATCAAAACTGCATGAAATTTTAAACTTTACATACCTGTCTTATAGGCATCTTAGTTGATGGTCTTTAAGGGTAGGCTTTCCGGGATTTCCTGAAAGGAATATAAGGGAGTGGGTGAGTATGACTACTCAGTGAATGCGTTTTCAAAGGTCTACTTTTAAGTTTTAAGAAAAACATTTATATGGAGTGTGCCAGACTCCTTTCTTTTCAAAAATCCCTTCATTTAAAAATTTGGGCTTTTCCATTATTTCTTATTTACCATGGTGTGTCATCACCCAACACACATCCTTCAACATGAAGGTTACACACATTCGCAGGTCAGTACGACTACTGAACCCACTAGTGGCTTCGGAGCGACTTTACCGGCCACCCGGATAGAATCACGACCACTTCTACCCAAGGAACGAGTGGATGTACGCAACATCCAACCCTCAATCCCGAAATCGCTTCTTTGTGTCCATATGAGGACAGAGACCTCATCCTGTCCCCACTCCGGTCTCATGCGCTTGGTGCTACTCCAAATTTCGCACAGACACCTAAAACGACGATCTACCTTTATACTCACCGGGTCATCTAGGACCCTTAGGACACATCACTACCTCTCATGGGGTCTTGATGATCCCGTACTCATAGTGCATGTACAAACAAATTTTTCTTAATTTGTCATGTAATATGTGGTGCCATTTGTCCCAACGACCCCGACTCTCAACTCAACCTGCAGTTGTTTGTCTTGACTGGTTTGTCGACCTGTCATGTCACACTGTCGCTAGTTGACTGAGCATGTCGGTCCTATCTTGGTACCATGGCCAAACAATTCACTTATTAAGTTTTATGGCACATATATCATGTTCGTTTACGAGCTCCTACTTGTGCCAACTAGCCTTGGGCCCACTGTACGAGATTTTCAAAATTGGGCATTTAGCCCCCAAGTTCCAAAACCGAGGCCCCCGGCCTATCAGAGCTATTCAAGCTCCCGTCGAGAAGGTCTCCCAAATTGTTTAAGCATTTGCACACAGTCAGGGGAGAGCACTTCTGACAAAACCTATGTTTTCTCTATCCATTATATCGCCCGGGTATAAGGACACCTCCGTTCATAACCGATGAACGGGTTTTCAACTTCCTTCGAGGAAGTCTCATCATACCAATCGGGTATGATCTACTTACAACCGGTAAGTAGTTTTTCCGCATAATTTTCACATCACTTTCTCTAAGTGGTGATGATTAAAATACCACTAAATAGTGGGTTTTTATATCGAGTTACTTATCATCCCCTACCGGGTATGATATAAAATTTTCACTCACAACCGGTAAGTAGTTTTTATCTTTAAGTTGTGCTCATCATCCCAATCGGGTATGATGTTAGTAAACCCATTCACCCGTTAATACCGTGAATTCCACTAGACTGGTTCTTTGTATTCACGCGAGCTTGTTCTTTCTGGCATTCCCAGTATTTTGCGTTCCTATACGATATGAACAACCTTGTTCATTATTACTCGGGATAACAGCCTTCATTCATTTCCAATAAATGAGAAAATCCAAACTTTTAGTTATTTGCAATTAGGTTACTAAAGTTATTTCTCTTTAACTTTAAGTCCCTAATATCGATTTTTCCTCAAATTTAGTCCCGTAACTTTTAAAATTTATCATGGGACCTCAATTTATTCAATTTCACCAAAAAGGGGTTTAATTTCCCAAATTTTCAATTTGGTCCCCAAATTTTTCCAAAATTACCATTTTGCCCTTCTTTTACGAAATGGAAAGTTTTGCCACAAAAATTCTAAAATTCCTCAATTGGTCCTCCAACATTATTTTCATGCCCAATTGACCCTCAATTTCATAAAATTGTATTTTGGCCCTTTGAATTTCAAAAATCCCCAAAATTTCCCCCAATTTCAACTCTTCAACACTACCGAATTTGATTTCATCAAATTGATCGATCAAACACTTCTAATTATTGAAATTGGAGTTGAAATTGAGTTCCTACATGTTCATATGATTCTAAGAAACTTTGAATCGCAGATTTTAACGCAGGAATGAGCTCAAACGGAGCTTCGCCAGATTTTAACGCAGAAAACAGACTGTAGAGAGAGAAAGCTTCGATTACTCACCGATGAAGGCACGGCAGTCCGAGCTTTCGATCTAGGCAGATAGGTCTCGTCCTGAGATTTATCCTAAAATCAAGAATTGCATCAATTGATGTGGAATTGGATTAGAATTTCGTTATTGAAATTCGGTCGACTCTCTCTCTAGCACATATGAACATGTAAAGGGGAGTCGAATTGTAAAGGGGAGTCGAATTGGCTTACCTTTCGGTCCTAATTCGGCCGTGGAAAGGCTGAGGAAGTGTTGGGAGGGCTTGGTTTAGCCTGAGGAGGGCTTGAAATGGCCGATTTCAGCTTAGCCGAAATAGGGCAGCTTTGGTCCGCCAAAGTTGCTTCACTATTCCATCATATCGACGCTTCTCCAACGATTCTCAGATTGTTCAAGTTAAGCTTTGGTTCGAGTTTTACCGGGAAATGAAGCAGTAGAGACAGAGAGAGAGAGAAGTGTTCAGGTGTGAGTAGAATGAAATGGGGATTATCTCTTTATATAGGCTAAAACTCGTGTATTAAATGGGCGAGATTTGTTACTAGTATTAATATTGTCATAAATTATTGGTATTAATTCCAATAATTTAATTTCAGTATTAAATTATTTGTATTAATTCTAATAATTTAATTTAGGTATTAAATTATTGGTATTAGTTACAATAATTAAATATATATTAATTTATGGTAAGACGTATATAAAAATTTTTTACCGAAATTTTGGGTTAAAAAAAAAATTCATACTTCCTAGGAGGTCACCCATCCCCACACTACTCCCAGGTAAGCACGCTTAATTTTAAAGCTCTTATGAAATCTAGTTCACCTGAACCAATTTAGTTTTTGTTTTCTAAAGTTTCTTAAATTTCTTTTCCAAGGTTTAATGAACCCTTTAGATCACCCAAAAGTTGTAAATTTCCATATTGCGTGTTCTCAAATGTAAACTGGCTCGGTTTTTTTACTCGGTTTGACCGGTTCTTTTCCCAGTTTTTCTTAACTCAAAAGTGCGGGGTTTACAGTATTCCTTAAGTGTCACCATGGAAGGGAATAATTCAGTTTCAATATAGAGGAAAGTTGAAACTGAGATACATAGGTCCGTACACCATAAACTAGAGGGTCAGATCCATAGCGTACCGACTAGAGTTACCCACAGACCTGTAGAGAATCCACGACGTCTTCTACGTGTCAATACTATGAAAGTACAAACCTGACCCTAGCCATGTGCTAGAACAACTACTGTCGAAGATTGAGGAACACTTAATCTACGAGGTGGAGCCCATATGAATCCTCGACCGACATGAGAAAAACCTCCAGAACAAAGGATACTCATAGTGAAGATACTCTGGCGAAATGGTCAAGTGGAGGAGGAAACATGGGAAGTTGAGTCAATTGTGAAAGGTAGATACCTGCACCTGTTTAGTATGTAATAGTTTTGAGGGCAAACTCCTAAAAGAAGTGAAAAGTTGTAAGGCTCGTCCTTTGGGACCAAAGAAAACCGAAAAAAAAGAACCAATAAAGATTTTTATATGAAGAACTAAGCCGATAAATGAACAAATATTGGTAAATGAGGGTTAACGGGGGAAATTAGAAGATACCAAGTAACCAAAAATTCACAAAAAATAGTGAGAAAGAACCAGGAAGTGGATTTCATGAGAGAACCGGACCAGTTCATAGTGAACTAGACCCAAACCAGATTGAACCGGGATGAACCATAGTGAACCGGTTAATTAATTCATTTTTCTATGTGGCTTTAAAATGTTAAATTAGCAAAGTGAGGCCACCATTAGATAGAAAATAAATTTTTAAATTTTTAAATTTTAGAAAACTGGTCGAATTGGGTCTGAACCGACCCATTTTCAAATTTGAGACAGTGAACCTGGTCGAATCGGACCGGTCATTGGTCAGATCGGTCAACAGACCAGATTGGTCAATGGTCAACGGCGTCCCGTCAGCAGCCATGCAGACACGAGCAACCAATGGAAGGCTGCCATGTATCCGATCAACGGTCAGCAAGCGACTGTCAGCATGCCACACAAACACAAGCAGCCAATGAGAGGCTGCCATGTGTCCAGTCAATGGGTTAACGGTTGACGCAACAGCCGAGCTGGGCCTCCATGTTTGAAAAACTAGCCAATCATAGTGTACTACGTGGCACGATCGCCACATCATCGTCTTCAACCTTCAGCTGCTAATAAAGAGAATAAAGGAGAGAGAGAGAGAGGTAGGGAAAGCTGGAGTCTCCGACGACTCAAAAAACTCTCCGGTCAGGTCACCGACGACTGAGTCTGAGGCCGAGTCTTATGCCGATGGGTAGCCTGAATAGTTGTCGAGCTCCCTATATAAAGAGCACCCATCCATTCATCCTCAACATCCAACAATCGAGCGAAAAAGAAGAAGAGTATATTTTTCGGCGAGCCGCAAACCAAATCTCTAACGATTGAACTTTTCTCAGCCTCCGAAGCCACATTTGGTGTCCTTGGAACAGAGAGGAAGTCCTCTACCTAGCCCTACCCTTCGTTTAGCTTGAGAGCCACCGAGGAGGAACGAAGAAGCTCATAAAGTACTGCCGCTCCTCGGCCAAAAAACTGCTCAGCCCCATGCAACCACTTTGATCTTTCCCCCAGTCATTTGTGGCTAAACTAGACCCCATATGCCTCACTTGGAGGTGTCCCAACCTTGCTCCTAACTAAGGAGGTAAGCTTCCTCTACCGCTCTTCACCAAAAAATACAATTCATGGCTGAGTTTTGCATAAAACTTTAGCACTGAAATTCACACTACTCAAGTTGTCAATTGAGGCGCGGTTCAATCTAGGGAGGATCCCTGTGATGAGAGCAACACCGTGGTAGCCAAAGCTTCGGTCACTGGACCCCCACCGGTAAGATATCGAAGTTCTCTCTCTCTAAACTGTATTTTCCAGCGAAGCTCCTTTTGAGCTCATTTTTTAGCCAAATGAAGAGGTTCATGACTTACAATGATGAGGAAGACATAAAGGAAGTGATCCAAATCATAAATGGAGACAATTAACCACGTTTTGATGGTCAATTTGATGAAATTGAGATTTGGTGGCCAAAATGCAAATTTAGAGAAATTTGGACAAATTGGGGGCCGAATGACAAATTAATAAAATTGAGGGCATTTTCATGAAATTCCCTCCCAATTGAGGGTCAATTGGGCAAATTGGATAAAGTGGAGGACCAATTTGTAAAGTTTGAGAAGTTTAGGGTCAAATTGCAATTTTAGGGAAATTGAGGACTAAATGGCAATTTAGAAAATTGAGGGGCCTATGGGCAAATTTTGATGAAACTAAGGACCCAAGAAGGAAAAATTGAAAACCTAGGGGCTGAATTGAAAAGAAAGGTAAATGGGCAAACCTTAGGGACCAAATTGTAATTAAGGCAAAATATGAGGATCTATATGCAAATGCTCAAACAAATACGATCCCTTAGTACAGTACTCTAATATAGGTGTCACGCCTTGACCCGGTTTGGTTGGAACCCCGTGATCAACCCGCCACTCTCCTAGTTTATTAAAGGTTTCCCCTTATTATAGACCGTAAAGAGTAAGACATCCTTTAAACCTGCACCTTTTCCAGGAATAACATAAACAAAACTGTATAAGAATTTAGATTTATCATACCTGTATCACAGGCATCTTAGTTGATGGTCCTTAAGGGTAGGCTTTTCTAATATTTCCTAAAAAGGGATATAGGGAAGGTGTGAGTACAACTACTCAGTGAATGGATTTTTCAAAAGTTTTGACTTTTAAGAAAAACATTTATCATTAGAGTGTGCCAAACTCCTTTCTTTCAAAAATCCATTGATTAAAAAAATTTGGTTTTTCACCATTTCATATTTAACCACGGTGTGTTATCACCCAACACACATCATTCATCATGAAGGTTACACACATTTGCAAATCAGCACAATCATTGAACCCACTAGTGGCTTCAGAGCGACTTTACCGGCCACCCGAATAGAATCACGACCACTTTTACCTTGGGAATGAGTGGATGTACGCGACATCCGACCCTCAATCCCAAAATTGGTTCTTCGTGTCCGTATGAGGATAGAGACCTCATCCTGTCTCCACCCCGGTCTCATGTGCTTGGTGCTACTCCAAATTTCGCACAGACACCTGGAATGATGAACTACCCTTATACTCACTAGGTCATCCAGGGCCCTTAGGACGCATCACTACCCCTCATGGGCATCTTGATGATCCCGTACTCATAGTGCATGCACAAACAAAGTTTTCTTAAATTGCCATGTAATATGTGGTGCCATTTGTCCCAACGGCCCCGGCTCTCAACTCAACCTATAGGTGTTTGTCTTGACTAGTCCGTCGACCTGTCATGTTGCACTGCCACTAGTTGACTAAGCATGTCGGTCCTATCTTGGTACCATGGCCAAACAATTCACTTATTAAGTCTTATGGCACATATATCATGTTCGTTTATGAGCTCCTGCTCGTGCCAACTAGCCTTGGGCCCACTGTACGAGATTTTCAAAATTGGGCATTTAGCCCCCGAGTTCCAAAACCGATGCCCCTGGCCTATCAGAGCTATTCGAGCTCTCGTTGAGAAGGTTTCCCAAATTGTTTAAGCATTGGCACACAGTTAGGGGAGAGCACTTCCGACAAAACGTATGTTTTCTCTCTCCATTATACCGTCCGGGTAAAAGGACACCTTCGTTCATAATCGATGAACGGGTTTTCAACTTCCTTTGAGAAAGTCTCATCATACCAATCACATATGATCTACTTACAACGTTGTTTAAAATACCACTAAACAGTGGATTTTCATACCGAGGTAATTATCATCCCCAACCGGGTATGATATAAAATTCCCACTCACCCGATAGTGCAGTGAAATTCCACTTAGTTGGGTTCTATCCTTAGCAAGCTAGATCTCGATTGGCATTCCCGATGTCTCATTCTCCTACATGAAATGAATATAATTGTTCATTATTCTTTGGCCTAATAGCCCTCATTCGTTCCAAATGAATGATAAAACCCAACTTTACATATATTTGCAATTAGGTCCCTAAAGTTATTTTTCTTTAAGTCCCTATTGCTGGGTTTTTCCTAAATTTAAGTCCTAAAACTTTTAAAATTATCTTAGGACCTAAAATTATTTAATTTCACAAAAAAGGGTTTAATTTCCCAAATTTCCAATTTGGTCCCCCAACTTTTCCAAAATTACCATTTTGCCCTTCCTTTACAAAAATGGTAAGTTTTGCCCCAAAAATTCCAAAATTCTTCAATTGGTCCTCCAACGTTATTTTCATGCCCAATTGACCCTCAATTTCATATAATTGCATTTTGGTCCTTTGAATTTTGAAAATCCCCAATTTTTCCCTCAATTTCAACTTTTCAACACTACCGAATTTGATTTCATCAAATTGACCAATCAAACACCTCTAATTGTTGAAATTGAGTTCCTGCATGTTTATATTATTCTAAGAAACTTTGAATCACAGATTTTAATGCCGGAACGAGCTCAAACGGAGCTTCGCCGAAAAACAGACTATAGAGAGAGAAAGCTTCGATTTCTCACCGGTGAGAACACGGCGGTCCGAGCTTTAGATCTGAACAAATAGCTCTCATCTTGAGGTTTATCTTAGAATCAAGAATCATATCAATTGATGTCGAATTGAGTTAGAATTTCAATATCAGTTCTCTCTCTAGCACTGGCCGAAAATTGCAAAGGGGAGTCAAATTGGCTTACCTTTCAGTCTTAATTCGGCCGTGTGAGGGCTGAGAAAGTGTTTGGAAGGCTTGGTTTTGCCTGAGGAGGGCTCGAAATGGCCAATTTCAACTCGGCCGAATTAGGGCAGCTTCGGTTCTCTGGAGCTGCTTCACTATTCCATCATGTTGGCGCTTCTCTAGTGATTCTCGGATTGACTGGAGTTTGCTATCAGATAGATGACTTCTCCCTAGTTCTAAAGAGCTCGACCTCTCCTTCCGAGGTGAAGAAAAATGTTCAAATCTAAGCTCTAGTTTAAGATTCACCGAAAATGGAGCAGTAGAGAGAGAGAAAGAGAAGTGTTCGGGTGAGGAGAATGAATGGGAATGACCTTTTTATCTAGGTGTAAAACCGTGTATTAAATGGGAGAAATTTATTACTAGTATTAATATTGCCATAAATTATTGGTATTAATTCTAATAATTTAATTTTGGTATTATATTATTTGTATTAATTCCAATAATTTAATTTAGGTATTAAATTATTGGTATTAATTAACAATAATTAAATATATATTAATTTATGGCTATTTATGATAAAGTGTACGTTTTCATAAAAATTTTTGACCAAAATTTTGGTTTACAAAAAAAATCATACTTTCTAGGAGGTCACCCATCTTCACACTACTATCGGGCAAGCACGCTTAACTTCAGAGTTCTTATAGATTCTCATTCACCTAAACTAATTTGGTCTTTCTCTTCTAATTTGTCTTAAGTTTCTTTTCCAAGGTTTAATGAACCCTTTGGATCACCCGAAAGTTGGAAATTTCCAAATTGCTTGTTCCCAAATGATCGAGTTTGTAAACCGGCTCAATTTTCTTGCTCGGTTTGACCGGTTCTTTTCCCAGTTTTCCTTAACTCAAAAGTGCGGAGTTTACAACTCTCCCCTCCTTTTAGGAGTTTTGTCCCCAAAACTTAACCAATATATTCCCCATTGGAAATAATTTCCCTTAATGTCAACTTGGGTTTTCTTGACATGTTAACACTTCGATTTCTCTTTCGCTTAGTCCCCGTAATCATTCATCTAAGGAATTTCTTTTCATTTATCATGCTTACTCCTTCCATGGAGTTATAATAATGAGGCATGTATGGCTCATTAATCCTAATATATATTCTTAGGTTCGCATCGCCCATTATTTAGGATAAGGTTCTTCCTTTTGGGGATTTTACTCAAGATTTTAGGATTGAGAGTTCCAAGGTGTCCAATCGTTCCTTTGTCTAGTTATTCTCTTCATCGTTGAAACCTCTAGCTCAACGTTCTTTCGAGCATTACATATTTGTTTTTCACAGGTTTTTGTGTTATTATTCTTTCGTCCCAATTTGACCCATCCTTCATCCGTCATTGATTACAACTTCGGTCAAATTTATGTTTGACCTTGTTATATTTACCAACTGACTTCTTCTTACTTGAGTTACATTTTACTCGGGATTGTTGGTGCTTATATGTCCCTTACGACATGACATAGTTCTTAACCTATCTCAATCCATCAGACTCCTACAACACCTCTTAAGGTTGTTTCCAACTTTCTAGCCTTCTAGGGACTGTATAATTTCATCCATCCTTTCATTGGGTAGTATTCCTCAACTACCTTTACTATTACCCAATTATCATTCGTATCATGACAACATGTCTTACATAACTGTGTCGGTTTTCCTTACCCACTCGTCCTTTCCCAACTTCTTTATTGGGTCTTTCTAATGCCAATTATTTGGTTCCCAATAGTTTACCAACAAACTAGGATTCTTTCCTTCTTAAGTCCTTGGCATTCCTTATTCAAGGGTTTTTCCTTTTTCCTTAATCCACTTTTACTTACTCATAAATCACTTCATGATTCTTCATTCTACAATAATTGATTTCGATCTATGTGTCGATTACTTTATTTGGGAAGGTTCCCTCCTTCTGGTTTTGTTCTTTACTATGTCACTTACAATAGAGATTTCCATCTTAGGAGTTACATACTCAACCTCCTTATCATTCATTGTATGGTTCTTTCTTCCTTTCTTCGCACCCTTATCTATGTTAGGGCATCTGTTTGCTTTGGATCCTTCTCTATCCACAACTTTTGTTTTATCCTTTATTCCTTAGATGGGATACTTATAATTATTGGTTTTATTCCATGCATTCCACCCTATGCTCAGTCATCCACTCTTTAAGCTTCATATGCGCGTGTGGACTATGACCCGTCTTACAAATTGTGGTTATCCCTTCTTAGCCACATTTATTTGGGGGACTTACTTTCATAACATTTCTCGAACATTCTTTCCTTTATTACCTTAGTATGGGCTATCCACCCATTCATACTTGTCACGACATCTTTTGGGGCTAATCCATTAGATTATTTCTATTTTAAGGAGGGTTCACATCCTCCTTGTTTCAAATTCTCTTGTTCGCTCTTCGTGAGGCTCACTTAACCGTCTTAAAACTATAAACCCGATTTTGGCCATCGGTTGCTTTATGGATTTTCCTTCATTCTTCTTTCCCAATGTGTTGGCCTTTTCACTTCTCCCTTCTTTGTTGTGGTTTAAATCCGTAGTTCTCTCGAAGACCATTTCTTTAACTGTCTCTTTCTCTTTATTTTTTTCTGGTCCTATCATCTGGGCAGTTGTATTCATGCCCATCCTATTGTCCATCATAGAGTGTAGTTTTTACATCTCATCCTTTCTTAGGGTTTTGTTCATTCTCTTTCGTTGTCCACCGTTATTAGTTTTCCTCTTTCTACATGGTTCTCTTGTTCTCTCCAAACAGGTCACACTAGGCCATTACAATACTTCCTTCCTTGGAAACATTTCCTAATTAAGGGTTGGTTTTATTTCCTCTTAATTGGGATACGCATGTCTTTACAGGGCTTCCTTCCTTTGTAGGATTTTTAGCTTTTTCTTTTGACATTCCTTTTTACATTTGCTCCAGGGGATTTTTACCCTTAAATGACATTCCTTGATGTTGTTTTCTCATGTTTACCTTTACTCCACAAATCTTGCAGGCACATTTTGTATACTCTATCCGCATCCTCACTCATACCCAATACCTATCTATTTCTTTAGGGAGCGTACAAATCTTCCTCGTTTCAAGATTTCTTGACCATTATGTGAGAGGCTTGCCTATTCCTTTCTTGGCTTGAGTTTAACCGTTAATTGGCCTTTGGTCCTTTTTAAGGATTTATTTCATCCTTGTTTTCCCGAGTATCTAGCCTTTCTACCCCTCTCTTCTCTGTTGGAACTCAATTTATGGTTTTTTCCGTATATTAGTTCGTTAACTTCCTCGCCTTTACCATTCCTTTGGTCTAAGTTCCTTGGGCTAGTTGTTTTTCGAGTCCTCCTATCCTTAACATCCATCTCACTGTCCTTTTAGGTTGTAGTCCTTTCTACCTCTCGGTCTTCCTTAGGGTGTCATTTATTTTCTCTGACTATCTTATTTTTATGGTTTGCTTACTTCTACTATGTTGGTCAAAGACTCCAATTTTTTTTTTACTTCTCTGCTTTTTCCAAAAGAGGTTGTACTTAAAATTTTATCACTTTTTTGAAGCAGGTCAGTCTTGGTCTCTGATACATCCTTCCTTCAAGTAGTTTCTAATGATTGGTTGGGCACTTCTTCAGGTAATGTCCTATCGTTCATACTTGTAATTCCCTTACATGGATTGTTGTGGTTCCTTCTTTCCTTCGAGTGGGGCTTTTCCAAGGTTACTAGTGGTTTGGTGCTTTACCATTCTTGAGTCTTATCACTTCAATAGTTTTCTTGCTGAATCTCCTTTGCTAAAAGGTCATGGTAGGAGTCCTCCTAGGTTTCTTAATTCCCTGATTCATCTTCCATAACTGAGATGTGACTTTTCCTTAGTTTTCAAGATAGTGTGGGTTTGTTTTGAGAATTTGAGTATTTTATTAACAGGGGGATACAAAAGGTTAGTCTTTCAACCCTATCAAAGGAAATGGTCACAAAATAACTAGGGAGCTATGGGATTCTTGATAAACATACTCCTTCATACTTAGAGTTGTGCCTTCGATAGGTCCTAGCACCATTCTCCGGGAGACTTCCCCATTTGGTCTTTCGAGATTCCTGCCAAGTCTTAGGAATTTGGGAAGCTTCTAGGGCTGTCTTCCTACGAAGATAGGGTGTTGAGTAGAGCCATTCCAAGTTTTCTTGGTTCCTCTCCTGGGAGCCATCTGAAAATTTTAGGATAAATCCTATTAATTACTATATTTTCTAGTCTTGATTATGTATTCGAGGAAATAGGCTCTGATAACGGGTATTCTTGCCGTATAGGAGCAGACTGCTCAAGCGCCGTCTTTCAGAGAACATCGCAAAGCCAAACTCCGTTGGGACGACCCCACCAAGATTATCGGGTGAGAGGGAACCGCTATAACGTCTATTCTGGTTGAAAGTACGGTTCTTTTGAAAATGATTTTCTCGGAATTAGCCTCCCTTAACTGGGTGACTCTACTTAAAATGTTTGGGAGCTAATTTTGGGGCTTAGGCTTGATATGCTAGTGGGCCCAAGGCTGATGGATATAGCCATGGACCCATCCAGAACTAGTATACGATAAATGATGCTAAAAGATCCAAATAATGGAAAATTTGTGTTATACCCATCAAGCCAAGTCTGAGTTGTTGAGCTTGTTGGGCCAAACCATTGATCTATCGAAGCTAGATCATCGAACCTGTTGGGCTAGTACGTGTGGGCCAAAGCCAAGCTGATAGACCGTTGCGCTGGATAGCCAAAGATAAAGGCTATATCTTAAAAGATTGTTGATTATGCATGCATTGTGATATTCGGGCCATCAAGACACCTAGCATGAGATAGTGATGGAGCCCAAGTACTGCTAGACGACCTGGGCTGCATAAGGGTGGTATGTCGTCCAATAGGTCGAGGAGCTTCTTGGGCACTAAGACCGAGGCAATGTGGGAAAGGAGGTCTCGTCTCACAAAGCGGACATGGTGAAGTGGTTAGAGTTTGAGAGTTAGACTATTGATGTCCACTCAAACTTTGGGTAGAGGCAGTGCACCTCTATCAGGGTGGATGGTAAAGGTACTCTGATCCACAAGTGGAATGGTCGGGAACCGTTTTGCGAACGTGTGATCCCACCTATGATAGGAGGGCAGTTGTTGATCATGTGAATAGAAAGATCTAGAAAGAAACCACTGATGAAATGTCAAACATTTGAAAATGCTGAATTTGACGTTTTCTAAAAGATTTTCCCATGAGTTGTCGAACTCACCCCCTCCCTCTAAACATTTTCAAGAAAGAACGCGACTATATGAGTCTCTCCCTCTCAAGAACCTATCTTAAGTGTAAGAATTTCTCATTTTAGTTTTGTTTAATGTTGTCTAGGAAAAACATGACATGTACTACGCTTGACTCTCCTTGATCTTCTAAAGGGATCCCTCTTGGAGGTTCAGGAGAGTGGTGGGTTGATCACAAGACATCGACTAAACCGGGCAGGGGTGTGACATGTCTCATACACATGCGACTCAATCCCACCTCTTCTCATAACAGTGGTGTAACTAGGACGATACTCGTGTATCTACCGGGTGTCCTAGAAAATTTGAAAGCAATAGTTCAATCTCTTATTATCCACCCTTTCCAATTTCTCTCGTTGTTGATACTAATTCAGTAGGTGTCCTGTCAATACTCCCAACTCCATACCGGTGGTATACATTATTCATAAAGATAAATTTCAAAACATATGCACATAAAATATTCATGCATATCACCATTTTCCTCGAGCATGGTCCTTATCTCGACCATCTCCATTCAAGTGTAGATGTGTTTGAGCAGATATGAGCATGCTCAATTTAATACTGGGAGTTTGGTCCATCACTCAACCCACTCCCTTCATCAAATATAACACACACAAGAACTCAATCACATAGTTCTAGCATGTGACTATGGTTCATTTTATGTTAGTCTTTAAGACCCTTCTCCCATTTCTTAACTTCTTAAAAGGGTATTTCTTTAGTGGACATGCATCCATGTCATTTTACATTTCTTATATGAGTTTTGAAATCAGACATAGTATGTATTTCAGAGCAAAGTTAAAAAATTGTAAAATGCTTTTGGTCAGTCCAATTGGACTCACCATCACTACTCCCACTCATTGTGATTACCAAAACTTGTTCGTTCTGATAGGTTTTCCGTGTATCCTACCTCGGGGTCTTTATTCGAGTGGTCTCATATTCTTTATACAAGGGTTAGAGTATGGTATAGAAATCAGTTCAAGTAACTCACTTTCCCTTACAACTATTACATTGTAATTTCCATAAGAATCATTATCTTTTTCCCTCATACTCAATTTATTTGACTTGCTTGTCGAATAAGAGTCTTTTAACTAACATTTCTCTAAGGTTAGTTACTATTTGATTAAGGTCTATTTTGCCATTTATAACTTTAAATCTTTCATTTTTGAAACATAGACTTTTTCAAGCCTTCCATTTGGGTCCACAAGTTTACTTAAGTCCTACTCTGATCCTAAAAATACTTTATAATATCTTCTAAGTCTTATTTCACACTATTTGTAAAATAGTTCTTAAGTTTGGTAAAATTATAATTTTGTCACTACTCTTTAAAACTTAATTTTTTGGGGATCTTTGATTCTCTAAATATTCCATTCGGGTCCCTAGACTTTCTTTAGTCTAATTTAGGTCCTTAAATTTTTCAAAAAATACTTTTGGGTGCATAAATTTATTTATTTTCATTTTAGTCCCTAAACTTTCTCGTTTGTTACATTTATGTCCTTAAGTATTCCAAACATTACAACCTAGTTTTCAAACTTTACTAGTGTTTCCAAATGGTCCTAAAACTTCATTTAAACCCTTAAAAAGACCCCAAAGAAATATTATTCTCGAATGGGTCCTCTAAATTATACATTTTAGTCCCCAACCTTTGCTCCATAACAAAAACATTCCAAAAAAATCTCAAACTTAGGTATGAGGTCCCTCTAGCCTTCCTTTAGGCTGTCTAGACTATGTTCAGTTGGTGTTGGTTGGAATAGTGATGATTGATTTTATTCTAATCTAACAACTTAACGAACAAAAGTCAGGTCAAGGTCGGGAACTCACCAGAGTTGATGCATTGATCGGTGGCATTGGTGTAGTTCAAAAGCTAATTCTCAAATGAGTTTGTGACAACTTGAAACACCTTGAATGGAGGTCTGAGCCAACTGCAATGTCTGTTTTACTAAACTTTGTTATTAATGAAGAAAATTTGAACTTCTCAGAGTTAATTCAACCTCCATACTTACCCAAATCATATGAGGCCGTTGGCGTTCGAAAGTCGAGGTCACAGGAATCTACTAATTATTTCTTAGCATTTGTTGGCCGACGAGACCGTTAGAATTGGTTCCTGAAATAGATGCTAACTTGAACATTGACGGTTAATAATAATGGCGTTGAAAAGCCAATTCTTATAGCTTTCTAGGAACACAAGAACATCGAGTTTAATGGCTATAAGGGAAAATAGTGCTCCCACCAAAAAATCATTTGGATATTCACTCTCATCTTTTCCAACATTACATACAATATTAAATGTCTTGTTATCCTTGAATGCATAGAACTATGGATGCTATTTGTTTTGGCAAGTAAAGGCATTCATTCTTCCCTACTTGTCTCGACAGCTTTATTATGCACTACTTTTGGTCAAACTCCCAATCTTATTTTGTTTGGTTTTCTTTTAGGATGACCATTCATGTTTCCACCAAGTTTTTTATCTTGCTTTACAACTTACTAAATACCTAACCTAAAACGTATTTGGTTTAGCCGTAGTGCATCACCTTCTACGTGTATATCTTATATCCGACAACTACTTGGTAGTCCAACCTTCTATCCCACCATGCATCCCTAAATTTGTATGCAATAAGTTTTGCACGCTCAAACCTTAAACGTGATGAGTGTACAAAATATGTAATACAAAAAAATAGAATATTATTAATTCAAAAGTTATGAATACACTATTGCTAAAAATTTAAATACAATAAAATTTATCTTATAATTCTCTTTTTTAAGTAAATTTCAAATGAAATAAGTTGATAGGATTTACACAAAATCCACCTTATACGAGTTTGTTTGAGTATTACATATAATTGTCGAAACTTTTACCATCTTATATACAAATTATTGAGTAAATTCAAAAGAAATTCGATTAATATTATATTTTGTATATTTTTTCAAATTATATATTTTTTTATTTAATAATATCTTTTTCACTTATTTTATGGTTTCCATTTTGTATCCTAAACTAATATTTGTTTACTCAAAATCTATATTTTCTTTCTTTTCGGATACAAAAACCATCTCTATAAAATATGGTACATACATTCTCTTCAAATATTTATAAAATATATTTATATAATACTATTTTTTATTATTTGAAATAATAAAAGATTTTAAATAATATTTTATAATTTTATCATCATGATCATTTAATTTTTTTTATCCATAAAATATTTGTATTATATTTAACCAATATTATTAAATAAATTCATATAATAATTTGTAATTAATCACAATTTTTTTATTATTACAAGGTAATAGACATTTTTTCTAAAATTTTAAAATATTATATTTTATTGTTAAAATTTTGATAAAATATATAATTTAATAACAAATTTTGATATTTAAGGTAATAGCCAAACTCCTAACCATTGGAAAAGAATAAATAAAATTAAAATTTTTATTTAATTTACATGATAATCTAATATATTTGCCATCAATTATTTTAATTTATATATAAATATTTTATTTAACATAAGTTATGTATATATTTTTTTTAAAAATACATATTATATATAATTTTTATTTAATAAAATTATATATAAATTTTATATATAATTAATATTTTATTTAATCGAATTAAAATAATATATTAAATGTTTTACATAAATATAATATAAAAATATATATATTAAATTATTAATAAAAATTATATGCAATTTAAATTAAATAAATTATGATATTATATAAATTATGATAGTATACAAATTTATATATAATGGGTAGGCTATAATAATTTATATAATATTATAATATATATATAACATAAATTACCTATAATTTTCATTTAATAAATTATAAATAAAAATTATATATAAATATTTTTTAAAATTTTAAAATAATAGATTAACTATTTTACACAAATATATTACAAAATTATATATATTTTAGTTATTAATAAAAATTGTACATAATTTAATTTATATATAATATTTTATTTAAAATATGAGATTGATTTAAATAATATTAATTTATCATATAAAATAAATTATATTTAGACATTTCTTACCCTCGAGTAGTTTTTTTTGTCCAAAAACATGATTTAGTAAATATTATTATAGACTAATTATTTTTAAAAACCATGATTTAGTAGTGTTATAAATTATTAAATTAATGTTAGTATTTTTTAACGAAAACAAAGTCATTTATCCCAATTTTTTTAGTATAATACTGTAATTTAGCCTATTGCCAATAGATAAATTCTGAAATTATGATTGGGTTTGTGGTTCATCTTTGATAACATTTGTGAGTGATGCTCATAAAAAAACTGAATTTATTGTTCTAATTCTCATATGTGATTTGATGTAATTTGATTTGAGATATTATGAGTAAGACTACAAATAAGAAAATTCTATAATATTAGAGTGCCCAGAATCTCCTAAAAAAAGAAAACGAGTTACTGTTTATTAGATAGGATTGAACCCATTTTCTGTTTTAAAAGTCATTTTTAGAGAAAAAGGAATATTTTAAGAAAACAAGATGGCAGTTTAAATACAACGCGTTTGCTATTTAAAAAAAAGGCATGTCAAGGGAGAGAGAGAGACCTTGACAATGAATATAAGAGGAAGCAGCCACCTCTCCATCCTTGTTTAGGCCATAGGTCTCTCCTTTTACCTCCTTCACATTATTCAGGAAATAAGGAAAACCTCTTTTCTTCTTCTTCTTCTTCATCTTCCTCCTCCTCTGGCTCCTTCCCCCATTCTCTCCCATGATCACGACCAGTAATTAAGCTTGGATCATAAGCAAAATGACGACGCAGACAGCAACCAGCAGTACGAATTCATGGCGGTGGGCCAGCCGCATCCGCACTAAGCAGTCCAAATGGCTCAACCAAAGCCTCCAAGGTATATTCCATACAATGTGTTCCTCCATCTTATTAACCAGCACCAAAGGGTCTTTTCTGATGCTTCCATTTCCATGAAGATTTTTCCTTTTTATTATCTCTACATGAAGGATTAAAAGAACTGACCTGTAAAATGCGAATCCACAGATATGGAGGGAAATGTTAATTCCATGCTGAATATCATTGATCATGATGGGGATTCCTTCGCCAGAAGAGCGGAAATGTACTATCGGAAGAGACCCGAGCTCGTTGCTTTCGTCAAAGAATCATACAAGACATATCATTCTCTTGCAGAGCGATACGACAGCCTCTCCAAGGAGCTCCAGAATGCTAATCACAAGATAGCAGTAGCCTTTCCGGAGGAAGTCCAGTTTGATGAGGATGATGATGTGGAAGAAGAAGCAGAAGACATCATTTCAAGGAAGTTCGATTGCTTTCCCGAGAAGTCGGGGATCCCGAAGGTCTCTCATGTTCTGGAAAAAGATTCCAAATGTGCAGCCTTGAGGGATGCCCAACGAAGTCAGATTCCAAGCAATGCTCAAACTCTAGAAGTTCCATCATCAGGTATAAGCAAGGAGGCACTGGAGGAGAAAGATAGGCTTCAGAAAGAGATCATGTCATTGCAAAAAGAAAATGAATCTTTGAAGAGTGCCTATGAAAGGGAGAATCAGAAGTACTTGGAGATGGAGAGGCAGATCATGGAGTTGCAGCAGAAAGTTGGCTGCCTGCAGGATGACGTGTCCATTGTCATGGAAGACAATGAGACCCGCATGTCGACGGCGGCAACTGCCTTGAAATCATGTCAGGAGTCCCTGATTAACTTGCAGGAGAGATACCAACAGTCCCAGGAAGAGGTGAGAACTGAAGACAAGAAGATTCATGAAGCATACGAGGAATTCAAGGCCTTGAGTGGTGTGTCTGTTTCCAGGGAGGTGGGTCAAGCCAAATACAACGAGGAAAAGAATTCTTCTGGTAGGGACAATGAAGAGAAGGAGAGAGAGGAGAACGATTGCAAGGTCACAGTGATAGAGTTGGCAGAGAATCTTGATAATCTGGTGGACATGATTGTTAACTCGGAATCTGGAGCATCTTCACAGGCAACCGATATAAGGAGATTAAGGTCAGAGGTTGCAATCCTGCAAGCACATGATGCCCTCAAGGAGGAAAAGAACTCTACCGTCAATAGTTCTGAAAAGGTGCATGAAAAGCTGAAGGAGCTTGAGGAGGAAGTAGAACGAATGAAGAACCTCAAGCAGCATATCGCATTACAGTGCCAGAGCCTGCTAACTCATTTTGTTGAAGCTGCTGGTGATATCAGCAATCTATCAGAGAAGCTGGAAAGCTTGGACCTAGATGAGGAGATTGAGATGGAAGGACACCTCAAAGAGGCAAGAGCTGAATCATATGAGAAACACGATGATCAGGAGATCAGAAGGCATCAGGACACACATGTACATGAGGGTGACATGAGGGAAGAGGAAGAGTCGAAGGAGGATGATGTCCAGACTTTCCAGGATGGAATCAAGAGCAGACAACAAGAACACTCTGCACTTTCAGGTCCCAACAGTGACTTTGATGCTTTATCCGAGAAGCCACATGAACTGGTGCCTCCGTATAAGGAAGAGAAGCATGATTTATTTGACAGAGTCCCAGAAACGACGAATCAGGAATTTTCCGAAGGAGGTGAAGAGGATGACCAGCCAAACTGGAAGAAGCTGTTCCTGAATGGCTTGGATGACAGAGAGAGGATGTTGCTGGACGAGTACACTTCAGTCCTTCGGAGCTACAAGGATGTGAAGAACAAGCTGAGGGAGTTGGAGAAGAAAAACCAAGATGGACTCTTGGAGCTGTCAATGGAGGCCAGGGGTGAAAATGTTAAAAAGGAAGAGGAGTTGGGATCCTTCCGCCAAAGGCTTGGAGATGCTCCAAGTATGATAGCCACTGATGAACCAAATGATGATATTATGCCAACTGCACTAGGTAGGCAGCCACTCTACAAATTGTTGTTTCTGCATAATGATGGATTCCCAAGGACCATCAAGTACAATGATGGAGGTAAAGCTCTTGCAATCCCGTCCATAAAAGAGAAGCTCCGAGTAGAGATTGACGAGCTCCTGGAAGAGAACCTGAAATTCTGGCTGAGGTTCAGCACATCTATCCATAAGATAAAGAAGTTCCAGATAAAATTTCAAGGCTTGCGTGGTGAAATTGTGATGCTGAAGGATGCCCAGAAGCACAATGAATGCAATGCAAATGCAATCTCTAGGATATGGGCAACACAAAAGCATCTGAAGGAGATGCAGGCAGAAGTAAACCTGTGGATCGAGAACAATGAGTTGATGAATGAGCAGCTGCGATCCAGGTCATCCACCCTGAGCTGCATCCTGGCAGAGATCTCAAGTGTCCTCGAGGTTGATCCCAAATTGGGTGGCGATGATATTATTACGAAGAAGCAGGTTACAACGTTTCGGACGGAGGTCCTCAACATGAGAGAGGAGAACCAAAAGATTGAGTGTGAACTGAGAGGTGGCTTGCATTGTGCAAAGAAGCTGCAGACTAAGATAGGGAAGACCTTGACTAAACTGGATAAGGATCTCGGGATCTTGGCGTCAAAGAAACAGAAGACTAACCAGGCCAAGAGCAACAACTCATCCAGCAGGTACAGAATCTCCTTTAGATCCCTCTTGTTTGGAGCCAAACAAAAGAAGCAGAAGCCATCCAAGTTCACCTGCGCTAGCCCGGTTCTGCAGAAACAACAGAGTGAAATGAGGCTCACTGGATTGCCCACTTAGTGATTATTAGCTAACATCAAGGCATACTTATAAGTGACTTCCTTCACAGATAACTTCTGAAGGCATTTTTATTTTCTCTATTGGTTGTGATAGTTTCTATATTTCAAAATGATGATATGGAAGCTATGGTGCTGTGTTCCCTATGGCTCTTTTGACCGAGACATGGTCCACCTCAAGTCTGTACATGTTCAAGAAATTACAGAATGTTTTAACGATATATAAGATATTTTTAATATCAATTTGACTATTATATGGTAGTCTCATTTATAGGTACTTAGAAAGTTTGAAGCATTTATCAGGTATAGCCACTAGGCTACTAATATTTCACTCAACTATGCACCCTTGCCATTATTTGTTAACTGTGAGAGGACAGGGGAGAAAGCAGGTTTCAAGAATTGTTGCATACCATCTCTTATAGCAGCAATCTAGTGAGTAGTCATTGAATGCTGTTGTTGGTGATATTGATGATTTACAAGTAGATAGTGGATATGGTTGTCTCGTGAATTCAGTTGAGCAATGAATGAGAAGCTTTGAACCTTGTGAAGGAGCTGTGCAAGGTTGTTAGCCATGGATATACTAAAGGGCCAACAAGTCTCCATGAATTCAGCTTCATTCTCATATTCACATCCTCTTCCTCTCTACCAAGTTTTGTATTACTTTTTTCTTCCCTTTATATGTCATATGTCATTTTTCATTTTCCTAGGAGATTACACTCCGACTAACCATGAGCTTGTGATTTAGATGATTATACAATTTGTATGATTGGGATTCATCACTCACTCCTATCATTACATCCTTCGTACTCTCTCACATCCAAATACCTTAAAATATCTCACGAAGAAGCCTCTTCTTGAGTTATATTTATCACAACAAAAGTGAGATTATGATTCAGCACATAGATGACCAAATTTCCACCCATAATCCAAAATCTCTTAGTAACATTCATGTCATTCAATAATTATCATACCATATTCATGAAGGTCCATTTGCTATGAAGTGTAATAAGCTGTGAGTTGTCTTTTCACATCATTAATCAAACAAAAATAAGAGAATTCAATTGAATTGAACTCCCCTCCTTATTAGTCTTAGTCTCGAGACACTTCAAAGGTTTTTCACATTCCCTTTTAATTGTAGTTTTATAGATTTTAAACTATTTGAATGCTTCAAACTTCTCTTAAAAAAAAATATACTATAGCCTTCCAATTAAAATCATCAACCAATAATAGAATACACCTTTATTTTTCATTTTACTTTGTAATAATAGGATCACACAAATCAGTATTAATCAACTATAAACAATTACATACTCTACAATTCTCATTCCCGGTTGATTATTACTATGTTAATTTCATCTTAAACAACTTTCACATGTTTTTAATAGATTATTTCAAATTTTAGAGTTCAATTATTAATCTACTTTAAATAAGCACATTAACGGACGCGTGATAGTCTCCTATTAACCATTCGTTACAACGTGATTGCTAACCATGCTTAATCAACCTTTTACTATAACACATTATTTTCCCAAAATTTAGCTCGGTCCTATTTTGTACCGGATTTCACTTTTTATTTTTCCATCTTCCAACTAATAATACTTTGGGGGTATTGAAAGTAGTTTAGGGCTATTATCCGCTTCCATTGTAGATTTATATACTGAACTAACTCTACAAATTCCGACTCATAACTCCGTTCTTGATTTTGACCTTTTATCTTTAATTTGAAATTTTCTTTTTAATTAAATATCCTGTTTTATGTTTAAAATTTTATTTTTAATTCGAGATTTTATTACAAGTTTATACTTAGGTTTCGATTTATTTGGGCTCGACCCAGATTCTCGGAGTACAGTTGTTATAAGTCCCGTATAAAAATAAAAATAAAGAAAATAAGTTTGTGCTAGATCAATTAAATGTAGGTCTCTTTGTTTTGCAAGGGTGTCCAAGAGGTTGACACATAAGAATATAGATTTACAAAATCTCGGAGAAAACAGAGGAAGATGAAACCAAGAGGTTGACACATAAGAATATAGATCTACAAAATCTTGGAGGAAACATAGGAAGAAGCTCGATCTTAAGATGAAGAATACAATCAGATGCAACACTCCACTTTTCTATTTTGTTTTTATCTTTACATAGGCTAGAAGCCCTTTTATTCAACCATTACAGCAGTTGAAATACTCATTAACCGAGCTCCGAATAGGAAAATAGTCTAATTGCTATTAGGATACACACTTGCTAATATGGAATTTGAAACTAAAAGTTGCTTGTAGACTTTCAATTGTTAAGAACGCGGACCATTAGTCCTTCCTCAGCCGCTAGATCTCGACCCTTCGGCAACCGACCAAAGTTGCTTGTAGACTTTCAATTGTTAAGAACGTGGACCATGAGTCCTTCCTCAGCCGCTAGATCTCGACCCATCGGCAACCGACCTTTCTCTTTCGCGCTGATGGAAATTCCTCAGCTGCTTCACAGAGGATCTTGTCCCCACCGGCTTCACCTCTCCTTCTCCGGAGGATCTTGTCCCCACCGGTTGCGAGTTTCCCACAAAAACCCTAAAACTCTTTCAACACATTCTTTAGACATAATCCAATTCTTCTCTTCTTGCCGCTGGGCTAGGTTACACAAGCTCAAGCACCTTCATTTTCTGAAACAGACAAGCGTCTCTCATGGGCATTCTTGATCCATTCAAGTAAGGGGCATTTCCTTCTTATCAACAGAATTCTTCTTCCATCATGAACAAGACTCCTTGTTTCATTCACGGCTTGATGTATAAGCTACAGTTGTATTATGTCATATCTACCTATAAATGTGATGCTAATTAATGAATGGAACGAATGAAGCATTTCCTCTCTATTTTCCGAGTTTTCAATAGTAAAATCAAGACCTTCAATCCATGTGCTCAATTTCAAATTACCTCGGCATATGCCCTGCAGCCTAGAAATGACATCTTGCTGAAACAGGTATAGCTGAATTATAACATTGATGATAAAGAACAGAACCGCCCTATCCACGGTGGAAGTAGTGATTGCTTGAAATTCCGCCCCTTTCACTGAATAACACCTGATTTGATTTACGAATTAAGATGGAGAATCAAGAACCCCCAAGACTTGCTGGCAATACCAAGGAAACTAATAATATTCCAATCCATTCACAACTCAAGAAGAAGAAAATGAAGAAAAGCAAAAACTCCAGGTCATCATCGAAAGCACATGACTTAACCAACGGCATATAGTTAAAATGACATTCACAGCCCACCTCCTCCAGGAGAAAGTTCTGAGATTCCTGTTAAAGATCCAAACCTTCTCTAGGACTCATCCAGTTGGTCCTGCAGAAAACAAATGTAAGACAGTTCAGCACCTGGCCCGCCAAATAAGAATAACAAGAACAAAGCTGGTCTTTACCAGAGCATCAGAAGTCCAAAGAGTAAGGTTGTCCCTGAGAAGTTGCATGATGAGGGTGCTGTCCTTGTAGGATTCTTCCCCGAGTGTGTCCAGCTCAGCAATGGCTTCCTCAAATGCCTGAACAAATAAATGATCAAGAATTTCAATTATCAGTCAACAAGAACAAGAAAAAGCTATGTGGAATCGTTAAAGTGATTGACTTCACCATCAAATTTAGTAGGTTGCAGCTATTTTTTCTAAAGAAATAATATATAGCCGGGAATATATACCTCACTCCAGCATAAGGTTTTTCAGTTCTAAATGAAAGTTCTTAAGATTTCAAAATATAGGAGATAAGAGAATGGCGTTGATAAGAATCAAGATCAAGTCAGAAAACCTGTGGGAAATTTAATAGGAAAATCCATTAAAATGACAAAGTCAACAAACATAGCCAACTGAAGAACGGACATCAGCACAACCACTTAATTACATCAGAACCTTGTATTATCTAATGGCGGGGCATTGAAGATAATATCAAACATTTTCTAGCAGTCACCAACCCTTGAAAGAGAAGTAAACATGGACTGTTGTTCCTAGATACAGCATAAAAAACAGAACGTTTACCTGCTTGGCCATGGAACATGCTTTGTCGGACTGATTGAGGATCTCATAGTAGAAGACAGAGAAGTTGAGCGCCAGACCAAGCCTTATCGGGTGTGTTGGAGCCAGATCAGCCGCAGCAATATCCTTCAAAAGTTATGACATAATAGTCATAAGAAATGTTAAATCTCGAACCTCAGTATTTATAAAAAATGATCAATAGGAAGATAAATCCCCAAACTACGTCCTGTTGTAAGCTCAAGCTCAATGGGATAATAAATCTACTGAAACTACAAAAACCATTTTAATCAAAACGAAATCTAAATCATAGTGCCTAAAGCCCTCCTAATGCTAGATTGCCCTTCAAAAAATCATAATCATGAAATCCCGGACAAAGCAGGGGATGCAATAAGGTCCCTCTTGTTTTTGCACTAGGTTGGAAATGGAGACAAAGGCGATCTAGGATCATCAATCGGGTTGAAAATCCATCAATTTCGTTATTCATGTCTAATAAGATCGAAACTCTAATATGCAATTGCCAAAACGCCAAAACTATCAAAGGAAGTCAATTTGAGGCTATTAAGCCAAGAATCCCTAATAATACATGCAGAAGCCGATAATAGAAATTTAGATGTGAGCCTAGCAATATCACTTAGATTCATATATCCAGTGAATTCATAAATAGCAAATGAAGGTCAGAGAAATACAGCAGTGGTCAAGCAAAATCAAAGGACCCCAACCTCATATATATATATATATATATATGATTTTTTCACCAACTAGTCTCCAGTCCTAGAATATCTGAGAAATTAAGGGAGAAAAAGAAGCCGATATACCTGAGCGGCCTTGTAGGAGAGCATTGTATCCTCAGCAGAAGACTTCCGCTCATCTCCGATCTTAAACTCGGCCAGATAGCGGTAGTAATCCCCCTTCATCTTCAAGTAGAAGACCTTCGACTCACTGGCAGTGGCGGATGGGATGAGATTCGAGTCAAGGAGGCTGAGGATGCTCGAGCAAACATGTGAGAGCTCAACCTCGACCTTGGATCTGTACTCCTTGACGAGCACAACATGCTCCTCGTTCTTCCGCCCCTCCTCCTTCTGCTCGATGGACGATATGATACGCCAGGCGGCACGGAGGGAGCCGATCACGTTCTTGTAGGCCACGGAGAGCAGGTTCCGCTCCTCCACCGTGAGCTCCCCGGCCGGCGTCGCACCCAGCACCAGCTTCTGCATGAACTGGACCATCTCCTCGTAACGCTCCGCCTGCTCTGCCAGCTTCGCCAGGTAAACGTACTGCTCCCTGGTCAGGTTGTCAGGAATCGTGGAAGCCATGGCAGTGAGTCGACTCAGTGAGCAGCCGCGAGTTGATAGCGAAGAAAGAGGGAGAGAGAAAGGGAGGAAATTGAGGGAACTGATCAATTGTTGAAATCGCGCTGTACTCTGCGTGGCTTTAAGATGATTTGAAATATTCAGGTGCGGCCGTGCGCACAGAACTATAATGGGTGAGTCGTTGGATATGACCGTCGGGCCAATCTAACCGCTAAACTGTGTCCAAAACCTGCTTTTGCCTATATTCGCGCGGCGTGGGATAAACCCATATAATCAGCCACGCTAAATTGATAACTGGGTTACTGTAACATATGCTCCGTAAAAAGTTGCAAAATAAAAACTTACATTGTATTAATTATCACTAAGTAAATAACTACATCATAATTCTTAAATTCTATTATAATATTACAAATTCTAATAGGATAAATAATAAATAATTTTCATATTTATTCTTAATGGTAATAAATTGATTTCCTAATATTTTTATGCCCAATTTACCCTTAATGGTTTGGGTTGGGGTTTGGGTAGAGAGGGCTGCGGCCTTCTGCCCCTTTCTTCAGCAGCCTTGGTCCCTTCTTGATTTATTTTTATTTTTATTTTGATATTATATTAGTAAAAATGTTGATATAAACACGATCACAAGCAAATATTAATAGTATTAGTATGTACATGCAAAAATAATCAGAAATAAAGCCAAGTCAAATTTTAAAAATTTCTGGACGCAGTCGATTCCACGTGTCCTGCAGGAAAATTGTGTTTATCGGCAAGCAAATTGCAACAACCTGCCTCATCTGAAAGATAACGGCTTGAATGGCACATTCTCATCAACCCGGCCGCAGTCCTCATCCATTTATATTATATTATGTAAAATAGCTTTTAATTCAATTATTATATAACATAACATATAAAATATTTTTAAAAAGATTAAAATTTTGTACAAAAGTTTAAAAATTGTTTTACTAATTTTTATTATCAGCATCACCTTTTGATGATAGTCATATTATCGTTGCCATGACTTGTCAGTGTGAATTGTAGAATACAGTAAGATAACCATACCCATCAACGTACAACTTTTAATCACCTCTACGGCTCCAAGTACCTAACATAATATATGATATTGGTATTGTTATTGAAGGAACGTCCATTAGACATGGCAGAAATCGAGCAACTTCTGTGGTAAGTTTATTAGTGGTATCGTCAGTGGGATGACAACAACAAAACTCGGCCTCCGAATGCCATAGTTCACCCAACAATCCTTCAATTTATATAGGCCTGAAATTTCACCATCACATATCCCACAGTCCACCACCAATGTACATGACCAAGCCGATTGCCATCTCTATCATTCTTATGATGAGAAGGATGCACACGAGTTCAGCTCACCATATGGAATGTCCAATCCCCAGGCCATTGCATGTCAATATGAGGCCCTTGTACCGGTTAAGGTACTCCTGCAACCCCATCAAAGAAGACAAAAACAGCTTGTCACAACTGATCATAAGCTCACTTGAAGAGGTCAAGTTAATGACAACGGATCAATCTTACAATCAGGTTATAGTCGTAGACATGTTGCATCCCGTTCTGATCGTATTCCATCCTCCTGGTTGGATCACTGAGCACTGCATGGCAAGAGTTGGAACCACAGTCATTTCACTGAATAAATTTAGAAGGGGTTTACATAATTTGAATTTTATGATTACAAACAATCAATGCACAATTTGAATTATGGCGGGGATAATTAAATTGCAGCCCCCTAAAAGAACCATTGAAAGATAAGATCACATTCTTGAACAGCAAACTACTGACTATTAAGATTGACATGGATCCTATGAGGATACAACCACGGAGTCAGCTGATATCATAGGAAAAGTTACTGCATGCTCAATTGCAATCCTTCTAACATGTATAAATCATGGTGCACAAAGCACGCCAAACCTACAGAGGACTGTGTAGAAGTTGCAGTTATCACCATGAAGTATAGGAATCCACACAGACATCTAGTATTTACAATAAAATCCAAATATGCAATAGATAACCCCAATCTGTCATTAAAGAAATATGTCCTGTGATTACTAGCATTATTCAGTGGTGGTAACAGAATTTATCTGGCAACTATGAAAGATACTCAGTACATCTCCCCAAGATCCCATCTACAGTTAATGCAATGGAGGCAAAGAGCCATGATACAAGGAACTTTTCAAACATAAAATACAGAACGTGGATAAAAAGAGCCTAATCTTAGAATACTGCAATCACATCCATCCTCCAAAATTATTGAGAAAAATAGTTACCAGTTTTCAAGACCAAACAGAACCTTCACACACAAATCCATTGATCAATTTGGCTGTCAGTCCATTCCATTATTTATTCGATCAGTTAAGACTCCTAGATGAAAAAATAAGTAATTCCTGGAGCTTTCAAGGCTATTATCTACATTCTAGTGAATTCCTGATCTGTCTAATGACCATGAGCAAGAGGGGTGATTTGTCTTTCATATTAAGATAACACTGCCACTGTAATTCCAAGTGGGACTAATTCCATGTGTCTGCCATGGGTTTTGCACTGAAACCACTCCAACAAGCCACATCTTCATAATTTATGCCCGCAAAATAAAATGGATTGTAATAACAGATTATTAGAAATATGAAAATAGTTTGAAACAACATCACTTTCATCATAACTTTTGCAGCTAGGTGAAATTACAGTTGAAATGAAAGGCGTCGATTTCCAAACATTACAGGAAAGAAAACAATCACTCATAGAGCATCAGCCACAATTCTCTGCTTCAGACTGTGTCAAGTTGGACATCTATTGCATCAGGCTAAATCTCAACTAAGCTCATGAACCTTGTGCAATGGCTTCTTTAGGTGTAAAACTTTTATTTGGCTCAAATTTAGAAATAAACATGTCACCGGCAACTCAATTTAAGGACAACCTTTAGTGTGTATGCATCACATCAAATCAATTAATCTTTCATCGAATCACTAGTTTAATAATATTTTAAAATAAAAGCTTATATGAAATTGAATCGTCAATCAAAGTCTTATTTGTGGATTTAACCAAATAAAGTTTTGCACCAAATTTGAGTTTGAAGAAAGTTTTGTTTGTGAATTGCGCCAAATAAATGTTTATTACTTAAATTGAGACCACATTTAGTAATTTAGTCATTACATTACCCTGTAACCTTCAAACAAAAGCATGCATAGTATAGTACCATCTAGATCTCTGCTTTCAAGTCAATTTAGGATGCTAGGCAATTAATTCACAATCAAAGAATGAAAAGAACATGGGATCTTTTGCATTAGCCATTTGACAAAGAAGAGATGAAATCATCATACATCTTTTAGAATGACATTCTTCATGGAAATATGAACATAAAGTCATACAGCTTCATAAAGCATATTATACAAAATTTTATCAATGGAAAAGACCTGGGGCAAATGGAAAAATGGAAGGGTCTAAAGCTTGTTTAATAGAACATATCCTCCGAAACAAAAGTGACGCAAGAACTAATTTGTTTAGTTTGATAACATGGAATAACCCCAATGCCTATCACCTACTTTGTACATGGACATCACTCCAGAAATGAAACCTTTTCCTATTTATAAAAGACTTGAAACTCCTATACCAAACACCTAATGTCAAATCAGGGGCCATACATGGTTAAATTGGAAATACAGGCATAATTAGATTCTGTCATTCACTGAAATTCCAAAGAGCAACAAAGCAGAAACTTCCTAAACCAGAGAGAATCACTGAGCAACAATTTAACACATAAATGCACACTAGTTATGTTCTTTTGCAAAACCCTGATTTCCAACTGAGGGTGTGTTGGATGGTGGGATTTTCATCTATCTATCAAAAAGGGGAGAGGAGGGGCACAGTAGATAAAGAGACTGGAAACCAACCCTGATAAGCCTCATTAATCTCTTGGAACCTCAATGTGGCATCATCCTGATTCTTTTGTTTATCTGGATGCCATTTCTGCAGAGTGCAGAAAAGATGCTCAGCTAACAAAAAATGGTGTGTCATATTGTTCCATCTACTGTTTCAAGCAATGGGAAAATAAACAAGGATCTAATGTTAGTCCAAATCTAAAGACTATCCCCATTTTTAGGGCATGTAAGATTTTGATTGACGAAGAGGAAAGAGTAAATGATGAACTTGAGATAATAACCATTCAACATTTCTTTTAACACAAAGGAAAAAGAAAAACAACTCATCACCGGGAGCAAGGCGGAAACATTGAAATAACAAAGTGCAGAATTCGAGAATACATCCGATAACACGACAGGATTAGACCAAAAATAGCAAATGATTAGCATAAAATCAGAAAACGAAAGGAAACGAAGAACCAAGGAGCTAACGAACCAGTGCAAGGCGTATGTAATTCGACCGAATCTCGTCGTCGGTGGCGTCATATCCTACTTCCAATATCTTGTAGTAATCCTACACCACAGAACAAGGAGGCACCGACTGATGATTGAACCGCGCACAACGTCGGAGACATAAGCACAAGCGACGACAGTCAATTTTACCTTTGGCTTTGACACGAGGGAGAAGAAATCGAAATTGATGGGAGAGTCGTCATCGGAGGGTTGTTCTTGATCGCCGTCGGCGCATTGAAATTGAGGGAAGTCATCGTTCCACATCATCTAGCCCTCCGTCTTCGTCGTCGTAGTCGCGGTCGGCGATGGGAGATTTCGGCGGATTCACTGCCAATAAGGGAAGGCCGAGTGTCGGCACCGTCCGGCGAGTCGGTGAGGGAGCAGAGGGGCCGAAAGATACGGGTTTTCTGAAAGGATGGATGAAGCTCCAGATGTTGCCTTAGCCGCTGCGTCCACCCACACGGCTCATTCTAATCCCTCGAGTCTTACCGTCACAAGGTAAATATCTTCATGAAATCTGAACGTATCATTCCATGGCACTGAATGTACTGGACATAAAGATCCATCCAATGCACGCGTCCTCTTCAAGTTCGGGTAGAACCTATCCGGTATATTTAAAGATTAATAAATGATTATAATTGCTGAGAATTAAGAGTTTTTTTTTTGCACAAATTGAGAATTAAGATTAAAAGTATAAACATAAATAACTAGATTGAAAGAGCATGAAATTTATGGTTTTTAAGTTTAAATTGATGTAATTATTTATTCTTATATAATATCCTTTTATATAATATTATAGATAGGGTAATTATAATAGGATATTAACAAAAACTTTAAGAGTATAAAAAAATAATACAAAACTTATAATTGTTATTTTTTCAAAAAATGGCCTTCAATGTTAAGAATTATTAAATAAAATAAATATTATTAATATATAAAATTAAAATCCTTTAAAATTAATATAATAAGAGTATTTCTATTATTAACATGTAAACAACTTATCACTTTATTAATTTATTAACAGTTTTCCTACGTATTTAATAAGAATTGTTAATTTTTTTATATGTATATTTTATGAAATAATATTAATAAAAATTGAATATATTAACTATATATATGTTTTAAAAGTTAATATTTAGTTAATTTTTCCCTTTATTACAAATGGTTAAAATGAGGGGTGAGTTCGAAAACTCGGTAAATGTGTGTTGGGTAAAATTTTTTAGTGTATCATACTACTCATTTTATTAAAAATACTTTTATTTAAATTACGGTTTATTAAAATATTTTTCTAAGATTTATCAATTTATTTTGAAGGATTCTCAAATTGTTTTCACGGTTTTCATAACATGTTTCTCATTTCCTATTTCACAAACAAAACACGTTTTTCATAGTAAGGATTCACAAATATTCGCGAGATACAATCTAATAGAAGTTTTGACTTCTACCTGAATTATAAGTGAACATCTCCGACGTCTTATAAACAAAATACTTCGTATTCATATAAGGATAGAAAACTTATCCCTACCACACCCTATTCTCATGCGCATTAAGCTATGTCGAACTTATTTTACTGTTGGCACAACAAACTACTATTATCTCCACCATTTTGTCCAATAGCTCCTAGGACGCATCACTACCCCTATTGGGCGTCTTAATGGTCCTTAACCTCAAGTGTATACATAAACAAAGTTTTCCATAAAACTATTTATCTTTGATGTCATTGGTCCAATGACCCCGACCCTCAACTTGACATGTAACTGTTTGTCCATACCGGTCCGTCGACCTTATCCTATCGTACTGTCGCGAGTCCATCGAGTATGTCGGTCCTATTTTAGTACCATAGCCAAATCACATAATTAATTAGAATTTTCATAGCTTAACATCATTTTTGTTTACGAGCTCCTGCTCGTGCCAATTGGCCTTGGGCCTAGTGTACGACATTTTCAAAATCGGGTATTTTAGCCTCCAAGTTCTAAAACCGAGGCCTCTGGTCTATCTGAGCTATTCGAGCTCTTGTTAAAAAGGTCTCCCAAAATTTTTAAGCAGTGGCACACAGTCACGGGAGAACACTTCTGACAAAATAACTTTTCACTCGTCTATCACACCAACCGGGTGTGATGACATCTACGCTTACAATCGGTAAACGGGTTTTTCACTTCCTTCTAGGAAGTTCATCACACAAACCGAGTATGATCTACTTACAACCATTAAATAGTTTTTTCACTTAGTTTTCACATCATTCCAACTGATGTGATGTTATTTCACATAGTAGTGATTTTTTATTCCGAGGTACTCATCATCCCAAACTGAGTGAGAAACACCGAACCGGTTCACAAACCTGTTTATTGGGGAATGAGCAAATTAGAGAAATTTCAACTCCCTTGTGACCCAAAAAGATTTATAAACCTTGGGAAGGAACCTTAGAACAAAGTGGGAGAGAAAAAAAACTAGATCGGTTCGGGTGAACCGGACCCGAACCGGATTAAACCGATTTATGAACCGCAACCAATAGAGAGATGGTAAACCGGGAAATTTATGGACCCTAAGTGACCTAAGGAGTCATAAAAGTCATGAACAAGGACTTTAGGGTGAATTGGAGATGAAAACCAAACTGGTTCAGGTGAACCGAATCCGAATTGGGTTGAACCGGTTTGAACCACTATTGAACGAAATTCTAAATTTATTTTTCTAGGTGGCTTAAAAAATTCAAATTTGAGATTTGAGTCTACCAATGGATAGACAATGAATTTAGAAAATTTTAAATTTGAAAAATTCAGTCGAATGGAGGGTGAACCGACCATTTTAAGCATTGAATCCGGTTTGGACCGGTGCGGTCCGGTTTGGAACAATGTCATCTTCTTCCTTCAGATGACAGCACTGCTCATTTGCCGAAAAATCACGTAGCGCTGGCGAAGCTAAAAAGTCTATGGCCAGGGAGTTTCAAGCAATGAATGGCCGCCATTAAGGCACCAATCAGATGACCAAGGAGTCCCCGAGCTTCCTATATAAGGATCCCCTCTCCATTCATCCTCTTCACACCTGAAAAGATCACTCTCTCTGAGCTGCTCAAATTTTTGGCAAAGCTCAAACCAGAGCTCCGATATAGGGTCATTTCTAAGCCAAAGAAGGTGAGGTCGAGTAATTTAGAATCGGGGAGAAGTCAGCTACATGCCCGTAATCTCCGTTTGCTCTGAGGGTTGCCAGAGGAGCGTCGGCGTGATGGAAGAGTGAAGCAACTCCGACGGACCAAAGTTGCCCTGTTTAGGTTGAACTGAAATCAGCCAATTTGAGCACTCCTCAGGCCAAACCAAGCCCTCCCAACACTTCCTCAGCCCTCCCATGACTGGATTAGGATTGAAAGGTAAGCCAATTCGACTCCCCTCTACAATTTCCAGCTGGTGCTAGAGATAAAACTGACAGAATTTCGATGATGAAATTCTAACTCAATTCGACATCAATTGATTCAATTCTTGATTCTAGGATGAACCTCAGGATGATAGCTATTTGCTTAGATAAAATCTTAGACCACCACGCCATCATCGATGAAAAATCGAAGCTTTCTCTCTCTACAGTCTATTTTCCAACGAAGATCCGTTTTAGCTCGTTCCGACGTCAAAACTTGTGATTCAAAGTACTACTGAATCATATGAAGCTGTAGGATCTCAATTTTAACTTCCATTTCAACAATTGGATGTATTTGATCGGTTAATTTGATAAAATTAAATTCGGCTGTGTTAAAAAGTTGAAATTGGGGGAAAAATTAGGGATTTTTAAAAATTTGAAGGACCAAGATACAATTTTATAAAATTGAGGGTTAATTGGGCCTGATAAGAATGTTAGAGGGCCAATTGAGGATTTTTAGAATTTTTGAGGTGAAACTTACCATTTTTATAAAGGAAGGGCAAAATGGTAATTTTGGAAAAGTTGGGGGGACCAAATTGGAAATTTGGAAAATTAAACCCCTTTTTTGAATTTGAATAAATTGAGGTCCTAAGATAAATTTTAAAAGTTTTGGGACTCAATTTGAGGAAAAACCGGTATTAAGGAATTAAAGTTAAAGAAAAAAAATAACTTTAGGGACCTAATTACAAATAAATAAAAGTTTGGGTTTTCTCATTCATTTGTAATGAATGAAGGCTATTAGGCCGAGGGATAATGAACTGAGATGTTCATATCGTGTAGGAATACAAGTTATTGGGAACGCTAGCAAGGACAAGCTCGCGTGAATACAAAAAACGAGTATAGTGGAATTCACTGTATTAACGGGTGAGTGGGAATTTTAATATCATACTCGGGTGGGGTGATGAGCAAATTAAGCTGAAAACCACTTACCGATTGTGAGTGAGATTTTATATCATACCCGGTTAGGAATGATAAGTACCTCGAAATGAAAAACCCACTGTTTAGTGGTATTTTAAATATAACAATTTAGAGAGGTGATGTGAAAATCGCGTGGAAAAACTACTTACCGGTTATAAGTAGATCATACCTGGTCGGTATGATAAAACTTTCTTGAAGGAAGTGGAAAACCCGTTCATCGGTTATGAGCGAAGATGCCCTCATACTTGATTGGTATGATGGACAGTTGAAAACATATTTTATCGGAAGTGCTCTCCCCTAACTGTGTGCCAATGCTTAAACGATTTGGGAGAACTTCTTAACGGGAGCTTGAATAGCTCTTATAGCCCGGGGGCCTCAGTTTTGCAACATGGGAGCTATTATGCCTGATTTTGAAAATCTCGAACAAGTGGGCCATAGGCTAGTAGGCATGAGTAGGAACTTGTAAACAAACATGAGATATGTGCCATAAAACTTTAATAAATGAATTATTTGGTCATGGTACCAAGACATGACCGACATATTTAGTAAACTAGTAGCTGTGCGACATGACAGGTCTTCGAACCAGTCAAGACAAACTGCTGCAGGTTGAGTTGAAGGTTGGGGCCGTTGGACTAGTGGCACTACAAATTATATGACATGATAAGAAAATACTGATTATGCATGCATTGTGATTACGGGACCATCAAGACGCCCAAGAGGGATAGTGATGCATCCTAAGGACCATGGACGACCTAGTGAGTATAAGGGCAATTCGTCGTACCAGGTGTCCATGCAAAATTTGGATTAGCACAAAGCACGTGAGACTGGGGTGGGGAAGAGATGAGGTCTCTATCCTCATACGGACACAGAGAATTGATTTTGGGATTGAGGTCAAATGTCGCATGCATCCACTCATTCTCAAGGTAGAAGTAGACATGCTTCTATTTAGGTGGCCGGTAAAGTTGCTGCGATGCCACAACTGGGTTCAGTGGGCGTATTGGCCTACGAATGTGTGTTTGACCCTTCATGATGAAGCATATGTGTTGGGTGATGACACATACTTTACAAGAAAACTCTCAAGGTGATCACACCCAAGGACGACAAAGCACCAAACTACTAGTAACCCCTAGAAAGGCCCCACAATACTCGAAGGAAAGGAGGAACCATAACAGTCCATGCAAGGGAATAACCTATTAAAAGTGTGAATAACAGGGACACTATGTGAAGAAGTACCCAACCCTACTAAGGACAAGTACCAAACCTATCATAAGTGCAAGGGAATAGGACAGGTAAAGAAGGACTATTCCACACCTCATAGATTTAGGGCAATACCTCCTCAAAGGTCATGAAAGATAGGAAGGACTGGTGACCAAAACCATGGAGTAGGTTAAGCAAGCTATGTACAAGGAGGACAAGAAATAGCGAGGTAAAGGAAGGAAATTCGAACTTCTTCTTAAGAAGGTTAACCATAGAGGAATACCACAAGAATATAGGTAAGGTATATAGGAGGTACGCCTAGAACCCCCTCAAAAAGGGGAAAACACGGAAAAACGTCCTCCAGAAATGTCAGGGTAGGATACAGTAAGAATGAAGAAGAGAAGAAAGGAGTTACAAAAAGGAACTCTGGAGGGATGCATACGATTAAGTACCCTCTTGAAGGGATCATTAGTTGGCGGATGGACATAACATGGAGTGCAAGGAACTCACCCATCGTTAGAAACTTATTGAATGAAGGATGTATCAGAGGCCAAGTATGACCTGCTTTGGAATAGTAATAGAGCCAAATAACGATTTTAGGAGAAACTAGTAGAAAGAAGTAACTAGTGACAATAGGATGGGCATGAAAGACAAGTGATACAACTATCCAGACATATGGATATTTTAAAATAATAATAATAAAAAATAAATAGCAGGAATGATGCAGATAATGAATTGACCTTCAGGAGCACCATTGATTTAAACCACGACAAGGAAGGGAAATGTGAAAAAGGCTAAAATGTAAAAAAAATGGAGAAAGGAAATCCTTAAAGAAATCAATGATCACGACTGGATTTACTATCAAAAGGCCATGAGATGGTTAAGTGAGCCTCTCGAATGACGATCAAGTGATTTTGAAACTAGGTGGATGTGAACTCTCCCTAGAAAGAAATAGACATGTATTGGGGTACGAGTGAGAATGAGGATGGAGTACGAAAGACATACCCGTAGGATCTCAAGAGTAAAGGTAAACATGAAAGGATAGCATCAAAGGACGCCATTTAAAGTTAGGTATCTTCAAGATGAATGAAAAGGAAATTACGGGAGACAAGGGTAAGAATCCTCCCAAATAAGGAAATCTTGAGAAAGAATACATGACCTAATAAAGAAGAAATGGAACAAGGTGATGAGAGGTGAGGAGACGAATTTGCAAATAAAATGCATGCTAAGGTGAAAGAAACCCAAGGAAGCATATTAAGAGAATATAAGGAGTAGTTAAACTCAAGAAAAGGGTAAGTAGGAAGTTAGCATCAAGAGATGCTGTGACAAGTAAGAATGAGTGAACTATTCATAATAAGGTAATGAATGAAAGAACGTACGAGAAACATTGGGAAAGTGAACCCTCTAAATAAGATGTGGTTAATGAGGAATAACCACAATTGGTAAGACATGTCATAGTCCACACGCGCATACGAAGCTTAAAGAGTGGACGGCTGAGCATAGTGTGAAGTGTACAGAATAAAACCGAAAATTTAAAGTATCTCCAATAAGGAATAAGGGATGAAACAAAAGTTGTGGATAAAGAAGAATCCAATATGGGAAAATGCCCTAACATTGATAGGGGTGCGAAGAAAGGGAGAAAGAAACCTACAATGAATGATAAGAAGGTTGAGCATGTAACTCTTAAGATGGAAATCTCTATTACGAGGGAGATAGTAGAGAACGAAACTGGAAGGAGGGGACCTTCCCAAACAAAGGAATTGACACATAGATCAAAAGCGATTATTGTATAATGAAGAATCATGAAGTAATTAAGTGGATTAAGGAAAAAGGAAAAATCTTTGAATAAGGAATGCTAAGGACTTAAGATGGAAAGAATCCTAGTTTGTTGGTAAACTATCAGGAAACCAAATAATTGGCACCAGAAAGACCCAATAAAGAAATTGGGAAAGGACGAGTGGGTAAGGAAAACCGACACGGTTATTTAAGATATGTTGTCAAGATACGAAGGATAATTGGATAATAGTAAAAGTAGTTGATGAATACTACCTGATGAAAGGAGGGATGAAATTATACAGTCACTAGAAGGCTAAAAAATTGGAAACAACCCTAAAAGAGGTGTTGTAGAAGTCTAATGTACAGAGACATGTTCAAAACTATATCAAACCATAAGTGACATATAAGCACCAACAGTCCAGAGTAAAATGTAACTCGAGTAAGAAGGAGTCAGTTAGTAAACATAACGAGGTCAAACATTAATTTGACTGAAGTTGTAATCAATGACGGATGAAGGATGGGTCAAATTGAGATGAAAGAATAATAACACAGAAACTTATGAAAACAAGTACATAATGCTTGAAAGAACGTCGAGCTAGGGGTTTCAACGATGAAGAAAATAAATAGACAAATGAATAATTGGGCACCTTAGAACTCCTAATCATGAAATCTTGAGTAAGAACCCCAAGAGGAAGAACCTTTCCCTAAATAAAGGGAGATGCGAATCTAAGTATATACATTTGGATTAATGAGCCAGACATGCCTCGTTATTATAACTTCATGGAGGGAGTAAGCATGATAAATGAAAAGAAATTCCTTAGATGAATGATTACGGGGACTAAGCTAAAGAGAAATCGAAGTGTTAACATGTCAAGAAAACCCAAGTTGACATTAAGGGAAATTATTCCCGATGTGGAATATATTGGTTAAGTTTTGAGGACAAAACTCCTAAAAGGAGGGGAGAGTTGTAAACCTCGCCCTTTTGAGTTAAGGAAAACCAGGAAAAGAACTAGTCAAACTGAGTGAGAAACATCGAACCGGTTCACAAACTTGTTTATTGGGGAACGGGCAAATTAGAGAAATTTCAACTCAAAGAGATTTATAAACCTTGGGAAGGAACCTTAGAACAAAGTGGGAGAGAAAAAAAACAGACCGGTTCGGGCGAACCGGATCCGAACTGGGTTGAACCGGTTTGGACTGGTTTGAACCACTATTGAACCAAATTCCAAATTCATTTTTTTCTAGATGGCTTAAAAAATTTAAATTTGAGATTTGAGGCCACCATTGGATAGAAAATGCATTTAGAAATTTTTAGATTTGAAAAATTTGGTCAAATGGGGGGTGAACCGACCGGTTTAAGCGTTGAACTCGGTTCGGACCGGTACGGTAGAGTTAGGAATAGTGTCATCTTCTTACTTCAGATAACATCACTGTTCACTTGCCAAAAAATTGTACAGTGCCGGTGAAGCTGAAAAGTCTCTGGCCAGGGAGTTTTAGGCAATGAATGACTGCCATTAAGGCAACAATCGGATGACCAAGGAATTCCCAACCTTCTTATATAAAGACCTTCTCTTCATTCATCCTCTCTACACCTAAAAAGCTCATTCTCTCTCAGCTGCTTAGTTTTTTGATGAAGCTTGAACCAGAGCTCCGATATAGGATCATTTTTGAGCCAAAGAAGGTGAGGTCGGGTTCTTTAGAACTGGGGAGAAGTCAGCTACACGCTTGTAGTCTCTATTTGCTCTAAGGGTTGCTAAAGGAGCGTCAGCGTAATGGAATAGTGAAGCAGCTTCGTCGGACTGAAGCTGCCCTATTTTGGCTGAACTAAAATCGGCTAATTCAAGCCCTCCCAACACTTCCTCAACCCTCCCACGGCTGAATTAGGACTAAAAGGTAAGCCAATTCAACTCTACTCTGCAATTTCCGGCCGATACTAGAGAGAGAACCGATAGAATTTTGATGATGAAATTCTAACTTAATTCGGCATCAATTGATGCAATTCTTGATTCTAGGATGAACCTCAAGATGAGAGCTATCCGCCCAGATAAAAAGTCAGACCACTGTACCCTCACCAGTGAGAAATCAAAGCTTTCTCTCTCTACAGTCTATTTTTCGACAAAGCTCCGTTTGAGCTCGTTCCGGTGTCAAAACTTGTGATTCAAAGTGCTATTGAATCGTATGAAACTGTAGGATCTCAATTTTAACTTCAATTTGAACAATTGGATGTGTTTAATCTTTCAGTTTGATAAAATCAAATTCAATTGTGTTAAGGAGTTGAAATTGGGGATTTTTAAAAATTTGAAAGACCAAGATGCAATTTTATAAAATTGAGGGTCAATTGAGGAATTTTAGAATTTTTGATGTGAAACTTACCATTTTTGTAAAGGAAGGGCAAAATGCTAATTTTGGAAAAGTTGGGGGACCAAATTGGAGATATAAAGTTAAAGAAAAAAATAACTTTAGGGATCTAATTGCAAATAAATAAAAGTTTAGGTTTTCTCATTTATTTGAAATGAATGAAGGCTATTAGACTGAAGGATAATGAACCAAGATGTTCGTATCGTGTAGGAACACGAGGTACTGGGAACGCTAGCAAGGACAAGCTCTTATGAATAAAAAGAACTGGTTTAGTGAAATTCACTGCATTAACAGGTGAGTGGGACTTTTAACATCACACTCATTTGGGGTGATGAGGAAATTAAGCTAAAAACCACTTATCGAGTGTTATGGAATTTTATATCATACCCTGTTGGGAATGATAAGTAACTCGAAATGAAAAACCCACTATTTAATGGTATTTTAAACATCACATTTTAGAGAGGTGATGTGAAAATCACAAGGAAAAACTACTTACCGGTTGTAAGTAGATCATACCCGATTGGTATGATGAAACCTCCTTGAAGGAAGTGGAAAACCCATTCATCGGTTATGAGTGGAGATGTTCTCATACTCAGTTGGTATGATGGACAATTGAAAATATATTTTGTTGGAAGTGCTCTCCCTTGATTGTATGCCAATGCTTAAAAGATTTGGGAGACCTTCTTGACGAGAGCTCGAATAGCTCTTATAGACCGATGGCCTCGATTTTGGAACTTGGGGCTATTATGCCCGGTTTTGAAATTCTCAATCAAGTGGGCTATAGGCCAGTGGGAACGAGCAGGAGCTCATAAACAAACATGAGATATATGCCATAAAACTTTAATAAATGAATTGTTTGGCCATGGTACCAAGACATGACCAACATATTTAGTCATCTAGTAGTAGTGTGACATAACAGGTCTCCGGACCAGTCAAGACAAACAGCTGCAGGTTGAGTTGAAGGTTGGGGCTGTTGGACTAGTGGCACCATAGATTATAAGGCATGATAAGAAAATACTAATTGTGCATGCACTGTGATTACAGGACCATCAAGATGTCAAAAAGGGGTAGTGATGTGTCCTAAGTGCCCTGGACGACCAGGTGAGTATAAGGGCAGTTCGTCGTACCAGGTGACCATGCAAAATTTGGAGTAGCACCAAGCGCATGAGACTGGGGTGTGGATGGGATGACGTCTCTGTCCTCATACGGACACATAGAATTTATTTTGGGATTGAGGGTCAGATGTCGCATACATCCACTCATTCTCAGGGTAGAAGTGGATGTGCTTCTATCAAGGTGGCCGGTAAAGTAGCTCCAACACCACAAGTGGGTTCAATGGACGTACTGGCTTGCGAATATGTGTTTGACCTTCATAATGAAGGATGTGTGTTAGGTGATAGCACACTATGGTTAGTAAGAAATGGTGGTAAAAACCGTGATTTGAAAAAAAGGAGTCTGGTACACTCCAATACAATTCTTTTCCTAAAGGTTAAAAATTTTTGATAACCCATTCACTGAGTCGTTGTACTCACCCCCTCCCTTATACCCCTTTTAGAAAATTTCGGAAAGCCTACCCTTAAAGACCGTCAACTAAGACGCTTGTGAGAAAGGTATGATAAATTTAAAATATTATGCAGTTTTGATTTATGTTATTCAAGGAAAAGGTGCAGTTTTAAAGGACGCCTTACTCTTTACAGTCGATAATAAAGGGAAACCCTTTAATATATCGGGAGAGTGGAGGGTTGATCAATGGAATCCGACCAAACCGGGTCGGGGCGTGACAACTCTAGTCCTGAGGTTCCTCCTAGAATCAAGAATAACATCAATTCATGTCGCATTGAGGGAGAATTCGGTCAGTAAAGTTTCATCGGTTCTCTCTATAATATTGATTGAAAATTACAAAGGGGAGCCAAATTGACTTACGTTTCAACTCTAATTTAGTCGTATGAGGGATGTGAAAGTGTTGGGTGAACTTGGTTTGACCTAAGAAGGGCTCAATTTGGCAGTTTTCAGCTCGGCCGAAACAGGGTAGCTTCGGTCCGCCGGAGCTTCTTCACTGTTCTATCACGTCGGAGCTTCTCCGGTAATCCTCGGAGCAAATGGAGACTACTGTTGGGTAGTCCCAAATCTAATGAACCAAACCTCACCTTTTTTGGCTTAGAAAAACCCCAATGTCGGAGCTCTGGTTTGATATTCACCGAAAAATGGAGTAGTAGGGAGAGAGAGGAGTTTTTAGATGTGAGGAGGATGAATGAGGGGGGGCTTTTTATATAGGAAGCTCGGGGAATTCTTGTTCGTCCGATTGGCACCTTTTTTACAGTCATTCATTGCCTGAAACTCCATGGCCGAAGACTTTTCATCTTCGCCAACGCTGCTCAATTTTTCGGCGAGTGAACAGTGCTGTCATCTCAAGGAAAAAGATGATACTGTTCCGAACCGGACCGTACTAGTTCGAACCAGGTTCTATGCTTAAACCGGTCGGTTGAGGCCCGATTTGATCGAGTTTTTCAAAATTAAAAATTTCTAAATTTGTCTAAATTTATTATCTATCCAATGGTGGCTTCAAATCTACAATTTTAATTTTCTATGCCACCAAAAAAAATGAATTTAGGAACCGATTCAATAGTGGTTTAAACCGATTCAATCTGGTTCAGGTCCGGTTCACCTGAACTGGTTTGGTTATCACTTCCAATTCATCCCAAAGTCCTTTTCCATGTCTTTTATTACTCTTTAACTCACTCGTGATTTGTAATTTTCTCATTTTACCCTTTCTCTAACGGTTGGGGTTTGTGAACCGGTTCAGTTTTCTCACCCGGGTTGATCTGTTCTTTCCCCGATTTACTTGTCTGTAAAGGACGGGGTTTACAATTTTTATTTTTTATTATAATCAAATTATGAATATTAAATGAATATTAAATATGAGGTTAGAATTAGTAAATTACACAGTTAAGTATAATATTATGATTTTATTGTCAATTTCGGACTCACAATTTTTTTATCTCGGTTCCAATTTTTTTCGTGATTTTTCTCATCTAAATTTTATTTAAAGAGTAAATTTTTGAATTTTATATATATTTTGGTTCAATTTTGTTTTCTAATTTTAGTTTGCTGATTTTTTCTTAAATCCTAGTAGCTTGGCAAGTTCTGTTCAAGCATAATCCAATTGATAAAAAAAATATTATTTATTTGAAAGATTTAATTGCTTATAAAAATTGTAACATTGTAAAAATATAAATAAATATTTAATATAATGGCATATTATTTGTATGTTAATTAAGATGATGTGGTTGAACAAAAAAAATTAAGATCATGCGATTCGAATTTATGTCTCATTTGGATTTCTTATAATTAAAAGGAATTGTTGAATGTATTAGGTAAATTTAGTTGTATTATGTAAAATCATAATTTTAATAAAAAATTAAATTAAATTTTATTTAGTTGAATGTGTGTAGAAAAAGGAATTGATTAAGATTTTTTTTTATAATTTGTTAAATTAAAGTCAAATTAAAATTTGAAAAATATTTTAGATAATTAATTTAAATTTTGGAATAATTTGAATGAAAGTAGAATTAGAAATTAAAATTTTGGAGGAAAACTAAGAAAGTGAAAAAAAAAAGAAGAAAAAAAAGTGCACACAAGTACTTCCTATATATGTTAGGCATGTTCTAAAATTTTTGAAAATAAAATTTAATTTAAGTTGAAAGAAAATTAAGATTAAATTAAAAATAAAATATCAAATTGAGATTTGAAAATCGATTATTGAGCAAATAAGTGGTGATTTTTGTGAAAAGTTGATATGTACCAATTCAAATTTGGTAAATATGAATTAAATTATGAAGAGAACACATTAATTACAAATAAGTAATTTTGAGACTAATATATATATATATATATTAAAATATTTCCTCGGGTGGGGTCAAGAAACTTGTAATGACTTGGATGTCCATCTTTCCGACCCTAAGAGCAACCCCTCGTCCCCTATTATAAGCACTCCCTACAAATTTTGGTTGCACCATGGGGAAAATCAATCTAATTCATCAATTTTTTTTTGTTAAATTGCATGTGAGTAAAACGTTTATTGAGTTGATAACTCTTATACTGATTTTCTCATAACATTAATTAAGTTATCTTATTCTAATCAAATAAATTTCTCTCCCAAAATTTGAAAACTCGTTCTTATATAAACCTCCAATTGACCTTCAAATTCTAACTCACCCAATCACCAAATGTGCAATATCAAAATTTTCGGAAGTAGAATTTTAGTTGAAATAAAATAAATGTTGAACTAGTAATGAAAATCCAGGCCATTAATTGAAATTGAATTGGATTGAAAATTGATTTAAATCAAAATTTTAGAATTAATAAAATTGACTTAGAACAATTCTAAAGGACCTCACTGGTCGAAATTGATGACGGGGAGACTCTTTGGCGGAGAATCAAAGGTAATTAAGGATCAAACTAGACATGACCCTACACATAATGATTTTTCCAAAATACTTCGAGAATGAAAAAATGTAGTTATTGGTCCCAAATTATAGAAAATATGTTGAAAAAGTTTTATAAAAATAAATTGTACTAAGAATTGGTCGAATTAGAGTTCACAACCTAAGAAACACAAAAAATTTGAAATGTGTATGTAACATTAGAATTTTTGAGACTGGTAATTAAAATCAATTGGACAGGAAACCGACGTCAAACCGAGAATGAAAAACCAAACTGTAAATTGGAAATCCAATTGAATCAAAATTCCATTGAGATAAAAAATTTAGCTAATGGATAAGTGTATGGAATCGCCATCTAAGAACCCATAGATCTAAAATCGAGTATCGAGGAAAGTTTGATTGAAAACAAGTTTGAATCGGTATCGAATCAACTTGAGGCATAAGATCTCGATTTTTAGAAGGGTCTATATAAATCGAGCCCAATTAATATGAAATTAGGCAAAAAAATTTTGAAAAATAAATGTATGCCATGAACCAGTCGAATTAGGGATGTCACACCCCAATTCGATTTGGTCGAAACCTTGTGATCAACCTGTCACTCATTTTGACCTCGAGTAGTTGTTCCTCCCTTAGATCGTGAAGAGTTAAATATATTATCTGCCGTTATTCCATGGAATTACATTATAGAAAATTGATAGCATAATTCGTACATGGGTTTCGAGGCTTGGCAAGGGAAGTCCTTGGATAATTGTCTCTTCCCTAAAAAATGTTAAAGGGAGGTGATGAGTCTAACAACTCGGGGAGTGGGGCTACTTAAAGATGTGTTTGTTTGAGTTTTCTATAAATTCGTAGTGTTCCAGTATTTACCCCCCTCGGGTTGGAATATAATCACACACCTTTTTTTTATCTTAAAAAGGGATCACACGTTCACAGTCCCGTCCCTGATGGTTCTACTTGTGGACCATAGCTCCTTTACCCTCCACCCCGATAGAAGTTCATGAATTTTACCCTGAGTCTGAGTGGACATCAATCATCCAACCCTCACACCCAAGCCATACTTCATGTTTGCAATGTGGGATGGGACCTCTTCCCCCTCCAACCTCGGTCTCAATGCACATGAAGCTCCTGGAGCTTCTCGACATACTGGACGACGGACCGCCCTTATACTCCCTAGGTCGTCCAACAACCCTTGTAGCCACCACTACCCCATACCGGGTGTCTCAATGGTTCTGCATCTCATGCATGCAAAATCATCAGTTTTCATTAGTTATATCTGTCATCTTTGGTGTTACTTGGCCCAATGGACCCAACTACTCGGTCTCAACTTCATAGCTACTAGGCCAACGAGTTTGATGACCTGACTTTGGTTCAACAACTACTAATCCAACGAGTTTGTCTGTCCGACTTCATCAGTGTAACCAAATCACACACAATTCTCCAATTCTTATGAGAGTTTTCGAGTGCATAGAATTTATCTTGTCTACGAGCCTACACCCGTGCCTATTAGCCTTGGGCCCACTCGAACAATATTACCTGACCATCGCATGTTCCACACAATATTAGGCCGCCTCCCAAAATTTTTAAGTTTGTTCAAATAGTTAGGGGAGGTTAATCCTAAAAAAAAAATTTTTAATGCAGGAGTAATGTGCTCATCAACCCAACCGGGCGTGATGCTAAACCCACTCACTAGGGTGATGTAACTTGTTCTGGACGGTGTCTTGGTCGGCCTCACGTTCTCGTGCACAATACTTGAACTGCCTGTCCTATATTGGCCGATCATTCATGTCAGTACTATTTGTAGGAAAGCCCCCCTAATTGCCGTAATGGCAATCTGGTCCTCAATTATGCCATAATTACGATTAGGTCCCTAAAGCTTAAAAATTTACTCTTAGCTCTCTAATGTCCATTTATTATCAATTAGGTCCCTAAAATTGTTATTTTTCCTTTTGGGTCCCTAATTTCTCTCTAGTTCACTTCCAATCCTCAACTTTTTATTAATTGCAATTCAGCCCCTCTCCCCAATTCATGTAATGGCTCTAACCCAAAATTAGTATTTCCCCCTATTCCTTGAACCATTAGTCATTTTGTACCCCCATCATTATGCATGGTTTTACTCTTACTTTTAAAACGATCTTTGATTTAGTGGGTATGCTATTACTAGTTCACACTTCTTATATAAGATTTCAAATTATGTCTTTCTACCTTATCACACAAGGTCACACAACAAGAATGATCACAACTTGATTGGTCCAATTGGATAGGCCGCTAGAAACACATCCACTCACCCGATTCACAAAATGCATTTGTTCTGTGGGATATCCTAGAATCCCGCTCTAGATCCTACTTGATGATTTTTGATCTATCTGTAAGGGTAGCAAAATAAGGTTAGATCTACTTCTGACGACAAACACTTAGCCTACCATATTTCCCTTCATGGTCTTACGATTTAGGCTCTTTCCCAAGTTTCGATTACCCAGCTTATTCACCGGTGACCCACCTCTTGGCTGAGCCTTCTCTACAAAACCTCCTCGGCTCATTCTTAAGTTCTTCTATGGAGCACTTCATTTAAAATCACCTTCCTTTCACTGACCACCTAGTGTTTTTATTTTTACCAAATTACCATTTGGTCCTCCACTTAGGCAAAATTATCATTTTCCCCTTTTATTTGAAAACTTTTCCTCTTTTGACTGGCTCTCAAGCCTCCGCGTGCTAGTGCGCGCTCCATTTTCTCGTTCACGTTATCTTGTTTTGTTGCTAGCATGCGTAGGCTCGATAGAGTTCACTTGCTCTCCCAATTTGATTATTATTCTTGACTTGACTTATTATTATAAAAACTACTCACTATCCAAATGAAAGACGATCGATTATCTATCCAAGAAGATAGGGAGTCCCACATACAAGAAAAAGTCACAAATAGAGTTAAACCGTGTAACATTGCAAAGGCATAATGATAGTAGGGTCGAAATATCCCTGCCCTCCGAACCGGATGTGAGGGTATCCCCTCATTTGGCTCTCCGCAGGGGAATCTCCACTCGGCTTTTCTAGGCCTTTCACTTAGGTCCCCCAAGTTCCCTTGGGTCCCATTTAGGTCCTTGATAACCTTTTAAAAATTTCAAGCCATATTTTCTTGTAATTAACAATAAGCCCTTAAGTTTCTAAAAAATTACCATTTTGCCCCTCTTCTTGAGTACTTAGGTTTTACCATCCAATTGACCCCCAAATTTCCCACATAGGTTCCCAAACTCTCTTACATCCTGTTTGGGTCCTTAGGTTTCTCAAAAGTAGCCTTATAGCCATGCAAAACTATGTTTTTGAACTTAGATCCCTGACTTTACATTTATTGCAAATAAGTCCCTAGTCTTTCTAAATTAGAAAACCCTGATCCCCAATGTAAACCCCGTCCATTAAGGATAAGAAAATCGAGGAAAGAATCAGTCAACCTAAGGGAGAAAAGTGAACTAGTTCATGAATTGAAACCATTAGAGAAAGGGTAAATTGGGAAATTTACAAATCTCAAGTGACCCAAATAGTCATAAAAACTATGGAAAGGGAGTTTGGGATAAATTGGAAGAGAAAACCAGACAAGTTAAGGTGAACCGGACCTAAACCGGATTGAACCATTTGGACCGTTTTGAACCATCATTGAACCGGTTGCTAAATTCATTTTTATAGGTGGCTTAAAATATTCAAATTGGGGAATTGAAGCCACCATTGGATAGAAAATGAATTTATAAATTTTTAATTTTGAAAAACTCGATCGAATTGGACCTGAACTGGCCAATTTAAGCTTTGAACCATGTTGGACTGGTACGGTCCAGTTCGGAATAGTGTTGTCTTGTTCCGTCAGATCACGATACTGTTCATTCAATGGATGAATGGACAGCGCCGACAAAGATGAAATGCCTCCGTTCAGGGCATTTCAGGTCATGAATGAGCTTGACAAAGATGCCAAATAGTTTAGTAGAGAGTCTTTGAGCTCCCTATATAAAGAGCCACTCTCCATTCATTCTTCTCACACTTGAAATCTCCATTCTCTCTCAACTACTTAGTTTTCTTGCGAAGCTCGAACCAGAGCTCTGACATAGGGGTTTTTCTATACCTTAGAAGGTGAGGTTGGGTTCTTTAGATTCTGGGAGAAGTCAGCTACTTGACAACAATCTCTATTTGATCTAGGATCATAAAAAAAGTGCCGACGGAATCAAACAGAGAAGCAACTCCAATGGACTAAAGTTGCCCTATTTTAGCTGAGCTGAAATCAGCCAAATTCATCCCTCATCCGACCAAACCAATCCCTCCCAACACTTCCACTTCCTTCACACGACCGTAACAGAACTGAAAGGTAAGCCAATTTGCCTCCATCTCATTTACAATCAGTGTTAGAGAGAGAAACTATAAAACTTCACTAACAAAATTCTCCTTCAATTCGAGGTGAATTGTATCGATTATTGATCCTAGGAGGGACCTTAGGACAAGAGCTACCTGCCCAGATAGAGAGCTCAGATCGTCGTACCTCCAATGGTAAGCTTTCAAAGGTTTCTCTCTCTACGCACAGTTTTTCGACGAAGCTCCATTTGAGGTTGTTTCGGCTTCAATTCATTTGATTTAAAGCTCAATTGAATCGTATGGAAGTATAGGAACTGATTTACACCTTCAATTGAAGCAATTAACCCCGATTGAATGGTCAAATTTGATGAAATCAAATTCGGCCAGTTTGAAAGAGGGGAAACTTTTGGGGGAAATTGGTGATTTCGTAAAATTGAGGGACCATTTTGGAATTTCCTAAAATTGAGGGCCAATTGGACATGAAAAAGATGTTGGAGAACCAATTGGTCTATTTTTGGAAAGATTCGGGGTCAAATTGCCATTTTTTGGAAGTAGGGGCAAAATGATAATTTTTGAAAAGTTGGGGACCAAATTGGAAATTTGGAAAACTTGAGCCCCTTCAATAATTTTGAGCAAATTGAGGACCCAAAGTGAATTTTTGGAAGTTTCGGGACTCAATTTGGGGAAAAGTTAGCATTAGGGACCTAAAGTCAAGGAAAATGAACTTTAGGGACCTATGTGCAATTAATTAAAAATTTTGAGCCTAGTCGTTCATATGTAAGAAACGAAGGCAGTTATGCCAAATATTAATGGATAAGGATGTCCAAATCGTATAGTAACATGAAGGACCGAAACGCCAGCAAGGATATGCTAGTGTGGAGGCGAAAACCGATTGAGGAATAAACCACGATTATCGAGTGAGTGGATTTATTCACATCATACAAAGTTGGGATGATGAGCACCTCGAAAATTAAAAACCACTTATGTGTGAGATTTTAACATCATACTCGGTTGGAGTGATATGCGAACTAAGCTAAAAACTACTTATCGGTTGTAAGTAGAGGAAATCATACCCGGTTGGTATGATGGACTTCCTTGAAGGAAGGAGAAACTCGCTTTCCGGTTGTAAGCGAAGATATCATCACACCTGGTTGGTGTGATGAAGTGAAAATGTTATTTTTGTCAGAAGTTTTCTCCCCTAACTTGTGTGCCAAAGCTTAAACCTTTTGGGAGACCTTTTTGACAGAAGATAGAATAGCTCAGATAAGCGAGATGCCTCAGTTTTTGAACTTGTAGAGCTAAAATGCCCGATTTTGGAAAATCACGTATAGTGGGCACAAGGCCTGTTGGCATGAGCAGAAGCTTGTAAACAAATATGAGATATTAAATCCATGAAAACTATTAATAAATGGATTATGTGATTTCGCCATGGTATCTAGACTGGATCAACATACTCGATGGACTGGCGGAGGGGGGGGGGGGATCATGGCCAGGTCGATGGATCGTCCTAGACAAACAGGTGTAGGTCGAGTTAAGTGTCGGGCCCATTGGGCCAGTGACACCAAAGATAAATAGCTTTGTAGAAAAACTGTTGTTTGTGCATGCACTTGAGGTACATGACCATTAAGATGCCTAAGAGAGGTAGTGATGCGTCCTAAGGGCTACTAGACGACCTGGTAGAGATAATGACAGTTTGCCGTGCGAACAATCAAGGAAGCTCGACATTGCTTCATGCGCATGAGACTGGGGTTGGGTCGGGGATGAGGTCTCTATCCTCATATGGACACGGAGTTGATTTCGGGTTTGAGGGTTATATGTCACAAACATCCACTCAGACCCATGGTAGAAGTGGATAGGCTTCTATATTGGTGGCTAGTAAAGTCGCTCCGAGTCACAAGTGGGTGTAGTGGATGGGCTGCCTTGTGAATGTGTGATCCCTTCCTGATGAAGGGTGTGTGTTGATTGTTAAACACACCTAATGTGGAAAATGAGGAAAAAGGATTTTGAAAACTGGAATTTGAGGAAAGAATATTCTTAAAGGAAATAAGGAGTTTGACACACTCCGATTAAAGCTATTTTATTAATAAAAACTTAATCTAAACATCCATTCACTGAGTTGTAGAAACTCACCCCTCTTTTCTATCCGTTTTCAGGTGTAGAGGAAAATGACTAAAGGTAACACCAGGATCTAGCCTCTGTCAGGTATGATTAAAAGATTTTTTAAGCTTGCACTTTTAATGATTTATGATATTACAAGGAACAAGGTTTAAATTACGTCTGACTCCTCTTGATTAAAGAAATGGGGAAACCCCTCTTGAAACAAGGGAGCAGCGGGTTGATCACGGGGGTTTGATGAAATCGGGTCGTTGAAGCATTATCAATATTATGCTTTGACACTAATAAAAACTTAATTACTGTGTAGGAAAGAGAGTTCCTAAAAAATTTGCCATGAAATCTAAACCCCCACATGAAATCATGAAAAAAATGCCTATCTCGAGAGAGACAGCCATTCAACGATTCTTGGAGGGCGAGAAGAGAGTTCCCAACGACATGGTCGAAGATTATAGGAAATTCGTTGGAGCCCTATTAGAGCTAGAAGGCATCATCTAACCTTCTCCAAGGCAGGAAGAACATGTCGCTCCCCCATGAAGCCCTACACCTCCTCTAGGCCGACAACAACCAAAAAGGACTCCCACTAAGAAGGAGTCTTGGGACAACTATTGGGATGCCCATGATACCTTTATGAAAGTCCACCAAGTACCCCCACCTGCTCAATCAAACTTCACTCCTTCTCAATGGATGAAGTGTACATACGAGTGTGAGGCCGAGTTGTTGAAAAGGTACGGACTTTAGGCCATACATGATGTTCGTCCTATAAGGGAATTTGGATGGACTTCAACCAGTTCATCAGAGCCATTGTACTGTGAATCCCACAAACTTTCAAAGGCAAACTCCTGGCCTATTACCCCAAGGGACTAGGAAGTAATAAATTGCTGTAATAAGCCGAGTATGGCAAGAAACTCTCTTTGAATGAATGAAAGATCAGTTTTACTTAATTAAAATTTAATCTCACTGATAATGACAAATACAACTAACAGAGATGAAAGTATACCAATCATGATCGGGGTAGTAGATAGAGAAAAGATCACCTGCGAAGGAAAACTACAGGGCACTTCTAGTTAACCCAAACCCTAAGAAAGACAAATAAGTTCCCCTACACAAACCCGTAGTGTGGAGTAACAAGGCAACAAAACTGGGAAATAAATTTTAGAGGAGTTTGCTTAGAGTTCACCAGGGATGACATACCCTAACTAAGGGAAGGAAGAAGAGGAAGAGTGTGAAGTCCGATGTAAAGGATGTAAGCATCAAAAGGTGCAGGAGTAGTAAAAGCCTAAAGACCATAAGGAGTTAAGGAAGTGCCCCATATATAAAAGTCAGGAAACCAAGAAGAGTTGGGCTGCTCAAGGCAAACTAGTGGAATGGAAGTTAACCAAGAGGAAAGTAAGGAAGAAGTGGGAGCGTGAAAAATGCTAAGCCACTTTAGGATAAGACACGGAGAGAGAGAAGAGGAAAAAAAGTGTGATAGGAGGAGAACTCCATAGGAATAACACAAGTACCTTTGAAATAGTTAGTGATAGGCAGGATCTAAATTAAAAAAAACTCACCAACAACTAGGAACTCCTTGAAGGAAGGACAAGGAATGAAAAGGAATTGGAGGACAGGGAAGGATCAAGGGTGAATAACCCAACTGATGTTTGAAGGGTGCAAGAAAAGAAAGAAGGAAAAACCTTCAAAGAGTGTTAGGGAGGTTGAACGTGAAACTCCCAGGACGGAAGTCCTTAAGAAGAAGGATAAAGATAGGAAGCGGGGCCATGGAAATAAAAATTTCCAAGCTAAGTAACCGACAGATGAACCATAAGAGGCTTAAATTGAAATAAGGAACCTCATTAAAGGGCATATGTGGTCAAGGATGTACCTGGATGGCCAAGTGTCACCTGCTCTAGAAGAGGAGAGAAGCCCAATAGCAATTTCAGGCAAACCTAGCAAAAGGAAAGAACTAGTAACAACAAGATGGTCAAGGAGAAAAAATGATACCTTAAGAAGGATCGGGAAGTAGTAAAGACTCATCCTAGATAGGGCAATGGGACGGACATTAAGGACAAGAAAACTCGAGATATAACTATCTCAAATTAATTAAACAAGGAGAATAGTAGGAACAAGGGAGTTAATAAAATAACACTCATGAAGGTCAAAACTCCAATAAAGGAGAGAGAGGTGGAAAGGCCAAAACATTTAGAAAATAAGAATGAAGGAAAACCTTAAAGATATCAATGGCCAAGACAGGATTAACGACCAAAAGCCAGGAGAAGGTTAAGTAAGCCCTCCAGTTAAGAAGTGATTAAAGTAAATGATCACCGACATCAAGTTAAGAAGTGATTAAAGTAAATGATCACCGACATCAAGTTAAGAAGTGATTAAAGTAAATGATCACCAACATCAAGATTGGTTGTGGTCCACGTTCAATTGACGAAGCTTAAAGTGTGGACGGCTGGACATAGTGTGGAGTACACATAATAAGACCGATAATCAGAAGTTTCTCAAGTAAGGAATAAATGATGAAATGAAAATTTTAGACAAATAAGGATTCAAAGCGGGGAAATGCCCCAATATAGAAAAGTGTGTGAAGAAAGAAAGAAAGAAAGAAACCTTCAAGGAATGATAAGAAGGTTGAGCATGTGGTTCCTAAAGTGGAAGTCTCTACTACTAGAGACATAGCAGGGAACAAAATTGTAAGAAGGAAACTCCCCAAAGAAAGTAATTGACACATAGATCGAAAGTGATTAACTCGGAATGAAGAATCGTGAAATGGTCACGAGTGAGTAAGATTGGATTAAGAAAAAGGAAAGTACATGATGAAAGGACTCCACTAGAAATGAAGAAGGAGATAAGAAGGGAAGAATCCCTGCGTGTCGGTAAGTCATGTGGAAAAACCTAATGATTGGAACTGGAATGACCCAATAAATAAGTTGGGAAAGGACAAGTAGGTAAAGGAAACTGACATGCTTATGTAAGACATGACGTCAAAAGTAAGATGGATGAGTGGATAACAGTAAATGTAGTTGAGAATATACTACCAAACGATGTTATACGATCCCCGAAAGGTTGGAAGGTTGAGAACAACCATTAAGGAATTGTTCTAAAATTTTAATGGTCAAAGACAAATTCTAGAGCATGTCGTATTGTAAGGAACATGCTAGCCCAACAGCCCTAGGGAAAAATATGACTCAAGTAATGAAGAGTCAGTTAGTTAAGCATGAAAAGGTCAAACAATAAATTTGGATAGAAGTTGTAATAAATAATGATTGAGAGAAGGGTCAAAATAGGACACAAAGGTGATAACACCAAAATTTGTGAAAGCAAGTACGTAGTGCTCGAAAGGACACCGAGCTAAGGGTTTCAATGATAAAGATAATTATCAGACATAGGAATAATTAGGCATCTCAGAACTCCCAATCTTGAAATCTTGAGTAAGAACCTCAAGGGGAATAATCTTGCCCTAAGCAAACAAAGATGTGAACCTGAGGATATACCCTTGAACTCATAGGTAAGACATGCTTAGCTATGATAAACTTCATGGAAAGAGTAAACAATGGAAAGGAAAAGAAATTCCCTAAGTGCGTGTTATAAAAGGGGCTAAGTGAAAGAACAACCGAAGTGTTAGCATGTCAAGCAAACTCCAAGTTGACATCAAGGGAAGTTATTTCCTACGCAAAGGATGCTGAATATGTTTTGGGGACAAAACTCCTAAAATGAGGGTAGAGTTGTAAACTCCATCCCTTAAAGATAAGAAAACTAGGGAAAGAACGGGTCAACCCAAGAGAGAAAACCAAACCAGTTTACGAACTGCAACCGTTAGAGAAAGGGCAAATTGGGAAATTTACAAATCCCGAGTGACCCAAAGAGTCATAAAAACCATGGAAAGGGACTTTGGGATAAAATGAAAGAGAAAACTAGACTGGTTCATGTGAACCGGATTAAACGAATTTGGACCGGTTTGAACCATCATTGAACCAATTGCTAAATTCATTTTTCTAGGTGGCTTAAATTATTCAAATTGGGGAATTGAAGCCACCATTGGATAGAGAATAAATTAAAAAAATTTTATTTTGAAAAACTCTGTCGAATCGAGCCTAAATAGGCCAGTTTAAGCATTTATCTTGTTCAGACTGGTTCGGTCCGATTTGGAACAATGTCGTCTTCTTCATTAAGATGATGATACTATTCATTCAACGGATGAACGGACAGCGCCAACGAAGTTGAAATGCCTCTATTCAAGGAATTTCAGGTCATGAATGAGCTTGACCATGATGCCAGACGGTCGAGCATAGAGACCCCGAGCACCCTATATAAAGAGCACCTATCCATTCATTCTCCTCACACCTGTAATCTCCATTCTCTCTTAACTACTAAGTTTTCCAGTGAAGATCAAATCAGAGCTCTAACATAGGGGTTTTTTTGAGCCTTAGAAGGCGAGGTCAGATTCTTTAGATTTCAGGAGAAGTCAGCTACCTTACGACAATCTTCTTTCGATCTGAGGACTGCCGGAAATGCACCGGCGGAATCAAATAGTGAAGCAACTCCGATGGACCGAAGCTGCTTTGTTCGGCCGAGCTGAAATCGACTAAATTAAGCCATCCTCTAGCCAAACCAAGCCCTCCCGACACTCCCACGACCCTCACATGACCGAAACAGAGCTGAAATGTAAGCCAATTTGGCCCCCGTTAGTCATTTTTTATTGGCATTAGAGAGAGAAACTCTAAAAATTCACATATAGAATTCTCCCTCGATTTGGGGTGAATTGTATCAATTCTTGATACTAGGAGTAACCTTAGGACAAGATGTACCTACCTAGATAGAGAGTTTGAACTATTGCACCTCCAATAGTAAACTTTTGAAGCTTCTCTCTCTACGCACAGTTTTCCAGCGAAGCTCCGTTTAAGCTCTTTTCAGCCTCAACTCATGCGATTCAAAGCTCAATTGAATCATATGGAAGTATAGGAATTGATTTAAACCTCCAATTAAAGCAATTAACCCTGATTGAATGGTCAATTTGATAAAATTAAATTTGGTCAGTTTGAAATATGGAATTTGGGGGAACATTTTAGGCAAAATTGGGGATTTCTTAAATTTGAGGGACCATTTTGTAATTTCCAAAAATTGAGGGTCAATTGGCCATGAAAAAATGTTGGAGGACCAATTGGTCTATTTTTGGAAAGATTTGGGGTCAAATATCCATTTTTGGGAAGTAGGGGCAAAATGGTAATTTTTGAAAAGTTTGGGACTAAATTGGGAATTTGGAAAACTTGAGCTCCTTCAATAATTTTGAGTAAATTGAGGATACAAAGTAAATTTTTGGAAGTTTCAAGAGTCAATTTGGGGAAAAGTTAACATTAGGGACCTAAAGTCAAGGAAAATGAACTTTAGGGACCTAAGTGCAAATAACTGAAAATTTTGAGACTAGTCATTCATACGTAAGAAACGAAGATGGTTATGCCAAATATTAATAGATAAGAATGTCTAAATCGTGTAGTAACATGAAGAACATGAATGCTAGCAAGGATAAGATAGCGTGGAGGCAAAAACCCACTAAGAAGGAATACACCACGATTATTGGTTGAGTTAGTTTATTCACATCATACCCAGTTGGGATGATTAGCACTTTGAAAATGAAAAACCACTTATGTGTGGGATTTTAACATCATACCCGATTGGAGTGATGTGCGAACTAAGCTAAAAACTACTTAACAGTGGTAAGTAAAGGAAATCATACAGGGTTGTCACTAACCCGCTTGCTGGTTGTAAGTGAAGATATCATCACACCAGTTGGTGTGATAAAGTGAAAATGTTATTTTTGTGAGAAGTGTTCTCCCCTAACTTGTGTGCCAATGCTTAAACCTTTTGGAAAACCTTTTTGACGGGAGCTAGAATAGCTCAGATAGACGAGATGCCTCAGTTTTTGAACTTGTGGAGGTAAAATGCTCGATTTTTTAAAATCATGTACAGTGGGCCCAAGGCCCGTTGGCACGAGAAGGAGCTTGTAAACAAATATGAGATATTAAAGCCATGAAAACTATTAATGAATGGATTATGTGATTTCGCCATGGTACCAAGACTGGACCGACATACTCGATTTCTTGGCGGCAGTGCGTCAGAGCCATGTCGACGCACCATCCTAGACAAACAGTTACATGTCGAGTTGAGAGTCGGGGCTATTAGACTAGTGGCACCTAAGATAAATGGCTTTGTGGAAAAACTGTTGCTTGTGCATGCACATGAGGTACATGACCATTAAGACGCCTAAGAGTGGTAGTGATGCATCCTAAGGGCTACTAGATGACCTTGTAGAGATAAGGGCAGTTTGTCGTATTAGCATCCAAGAAAGCTCGACAAAGCTTCATGCGTATGAGACCGGGGTGGGGTAGGGATGAGGTCTCTCTCCTCATATGGACACATAGTTGATTTCGGGTTTTAAGTTTGGATGTCGCGAACATCCACTCAGACCCATGGTAGAAGTTGATGAGCTTCTATATTGGTGGCTACTAGAGTCGCTCCGAGGCACAAGTGGGTGTAGTGGACGGGCTGCCCTGCTAATGAAGGGTATGTCTTGAATGTTAAACACATCTAATGTGGAAAATGAGAAAAAATAATTTTGAAAATTGAAATTTGAGGAAAGAATATTCTTAAAGGAAATAAAGAGTTTGACACACTCCGATTATAGTTGTTTTATTAATCAAAACTCACTCCAAACACCCATTCACTGGGTTGTAGAAATTCACCCTTCTTTTCTATCCGTTTTTAGGTGTTGGGGAAAATGACTAAAGATAACACTAAGATCTACCCTCTATCAGATATGCTTAAAAGTTCTTTTAAGCTTGTATTTTTAATGATTTATGTTATTCCATGGAATAAGGTTTAGATTAGGCATGGTTCCTCTTGATTAAAGAAAGGTGGAAATCCCTCTTGAACCAACGGAGCAGCAGGTTGATCACGGTGATTCAACCAAATCGGGTCGGGGCGTGACAACTTGAGTGGTATCAAAGCTTAGTTCCCTTGAAGCATCATCAATACTATGCTCTGACACTAGTAAAATCTTAATTATAGTGTAGGAAGGAAAGTTCCTAGAAAATTTGACGTGAAATCCAAACCCCCACTTGAAATCGTGAAAAAGACACCTACCTCCAGAGAGGCAGCCGTTCAACGATTCTTGGAGGACGAGAAGAGAGTTCCCAACGACATGGTCAAAGATTATAGGAAACTCGTTGGAGCTCTATTAGAGCTAAAAGGCATCATCTATCATCCTCCAAGGCAGGAAGAACGTGTCCCGCCCCCAAGGAGCCTAACACCTCCTCCAGCCCAGAACAACTAAAAAGGACTCCCACTATGGAGTCCTCGGACAACTATTGGGATGCCCATGATACCTTTATGAATGTCCACCAAATACCCCACCTGATCAATTCAACTTCACTCCTTCTCATTGGATGAAGTGCACATACGAGTGTGAGGCCGAGGTGTTGAGAAGGTACGGACATGAGGCCATACATGAAGTTCGTCCTATAAGGGAATATGGATGGACTTCAACTAGTTCATCAGAGCCTTTAGACTGTGAATCCCACAACCGTTCAAAGGCAAACTCCCAGCCTATGACCCCAAGGGACTAGGAAGTAGTAAATTCCTATAATAAGCCAAGTATGGAGAAAAACTATCTCTTAGAATGAATGAAAGATCAGTTTTACTTAATTAAAATTTAATCTTGCTGATAATGACAAATACAACTAATAGAGATGAAAGTATACCAATCATGATCGGGGTAGTAGATAGAGAAAAAATCACCTAAGAAGGACAACTACGGGTCACTTCTAGTTAACTTTAACTCTAAGATAGCCAAATAAGTTCCCCTACAAAAACCCGGAGTATGGAGTAACAAGGCAACAAGACTGGGAAATAAATTTTAGGGGAGTCTGCTTAGAGTTCACCAAGGAGGACATACCTAACTAAGGGAAGAAAGAAGAGGAAGAGTGTGAAGTTCGATGTAAAGGATGTAAGCATCAAATGGTGCAGGAGTAGTAAAAGCCTAAAGACCACAAGGAGTTAAGGAAGAGCCCCATATATAAAAGTCAGTAAACCAAGAAGAGTTGGGCTACTCAAGGGAAACCAGTGGAATGAAAGTTAACCAAGAGGAAAGCAAGGAAGAAGTGGGAGCGCCAAAAATTCTAAGCCACTTTAGGATAAGACACAGTGAGAGGGAAGAGGAAAAGGAGTGTGATAGGAGGAGGACTCTCGAGGAATAACACAAGTACCTCTGAAATAGTGAGTGATAGGTAGGCCATAAATTAATCGAAACTCACCAATAACCAGGAACTCCTCGAAGGAAGGACAAGGAATGAAAAGGAATTGGAGGACAGGGAAGGATCAAGGGTGAATAACCATACTAATGTCAGAAGGGTGCAAGAAAAGAAAGAAGGAAAAACCTTCAAGGAGTGTTAGGGAGGTTGAACATGAAACTCCAAGTACGAAGTCCTTAGAAAGAAGGATAAAGATAGGAAGTGGGGCCATGGAAATAAAAATTCCCAAGCTAAGTAACCGACGGATGAACCATAAGAGGTTAAACTGAAATAAGGAACCTCATTAAAGGGCATATGTGGTTAAGGATGTACCTGGATGGCCAAGTGTGACCTGTTCTAGAAGAGTAGAGAAGCCCAGTAGGGATTTCAGGCAAACCTAGCGAAAGGAAAGAACTAGTAACAACAAGATGGTCAAGGAGAAAAAATGATGCCTTAAGAAGGATTGGGAGGTAGTAAAGACTACACCCTAGATAGGGCAATGGGATGGATATTAAGGACAAGAAAACTCGAGATATAACTATCTCAAATTAATTAAACAAGGAGAATAGTAGGAACGAGTCAGTTAACAAACTAACACTCATGAAGGTCAAAACTCCAGTAAAGGAGAGAGAGGTGAAAAGGCCAAAACATTTGGGAAATAAGAATGAAGGAAAACCTTAAAGAGATCAATGGCCAAGACAGGATTAATGACCAAAAGCCAAGAGAAGGTTAAGTAAGCCCTCCAGTTAAAAAGTGATTAAAGTAAATGATCACCGACATCAAGTTAAGAAGTGATTAAAGTAAATGATCATCAACATCAAGATTGGTTGTGGTCCACGTTCAATTGACGAAGCTTAAAGAGTGGACGGCTGGACATAGTGTGGAGTACACATAATGTAAACCCTACACTTCTGAGTTAAGGAAAACCGGTAAAAGAACTAGTCAAATCGAATAAAAAAATCGAGCTGGTTTACATTTGGGAACAAGCAATATGAAAATTTACAACTTCCGGTTGATCCAAAGGGTTCATTAAACCTTGGAAAAGAAACTTAAGACAAATTAGAAAACAAAAACCAAATTGGTTCAGGTGAACTAGATTCCATAAATTAATATATATTTAATTATTGTAATTAATACCAATAATTTAATACCCAAATTAAATTATTGGAATTAATACCAGTAATAACCGAAATTAAATTATTGAAATTAATACCAATAATTTATGGCAATATTAATATTAGTAATAAATCTCTCCCATTTAATACATGGTTTTACACCTATATAAAGAGGTCATTCCCATTCATTCTCCTCACACCCGAACACTTCTCTCTCTCTCTCTATATTGCTCCATTTCCTGGTGAAGCTCGAACTAGAGCTTCAACTTGAACAAAGTTAGGCTCTTTAGAACCGGGGAGAAGACAGCTATCTGGTAACAAACTCTAGCAATACGAGAATCGTTGGAGAAGCGCCAGCATGATGGAATAGTGAAGCAACTCTTATAGACCGAAGCTGTCCTATTTCGGCCAAGCTGAAATCGGCCATTTCAAGCCCTTCTCAGGCCAAACCAAGCCTTCCCAACACTTCATCATCCTTCCACGGTCGAATTACGACCAAAAAGTAAACCAATTCGACTCCCCTCTGCAATTTTCGGCCGGTGCTAGAGAGAGAACCGACAGAATTTCAATGATGAAATTCTAACTCAATTTGGCATAAATTGATGCGATTCTTGATTCTAGGATGATCCTCAAGATAAGAGCTATCTCCCCAGATCGAAAGCTCAGACTGTCGTGCCCTCACCGATGAGAAATCAAAGCTTTCTCTCTATACAATCTATTTTCCGATGAAACTCCATTTGAGCTCGTTTCGGCGTTAAAATCTACAATTCAAAGTTCCTTAGAATCGTATGAACATGTAGGAACTCAATTTCAACAATTTGAGGTATTTGATCGGTCACTTTGATGAAATCAAATTCAGCAGTGTTGAATAGTTGAAATTGGGGGAAAATTTTGGGGAAATTTGGGGATTTTTGAAATTCGAAGGACCAAAATAAAATTTTAGGAAATTGAGGGCCAATTGGGTATGAAAATAATGTTGGAGGACCAATTGAGAAATTTTAGAATTTTTGGGGCAAAACTTACCATTTTTGTAAAGGAAGGGCAAAATGGTAATTTTTGAAAAGTTGGAGGACCAAATTGGAAATTTGAGAAATTAAGCACCTTTTTGTGAAATGGAATAAATTGTGGTCCTATGATAAATTTTAGAAGTTTCAGGACTCAATTTGAGGAAAAATCGGCATTAGTGACTTAAAGTTAAAGAGAAATAACTTTAGGAACCTAATTGGAAATAAATGAAAGTTTGACTTTCTCGTTCATTTGGAATGAATGAAGGTGATTAGGCTGAAGGATAATGAACCGAGATGTTCATATCTTGTAGGAACACAAAGTACCAGGAACGCCAGCAAAGACAAGCTCGTGTGAATAAAAAGAACCGGTCTAGTGGAATTCACGACATTAACGGGTGAGTGAATTTACTAACATCATACCCGGTTGGGATGATGAGCACAACTTAAAGATAAAAACCACTTACTGATTGTGAGTGGAAATTTTATATCATACCCGGTAGAGGATGATAAATACCTCGGTATAAAAAAATCCACTGTTTAGTGGTATTTTAATAATCACCATGTGAAAATTATGCGGAAAAACTACTTACCAGTTGTAAGTAGATCATATCCAATTGGTATGATGAGACTTCCTCGAAAGATGTTGAAAACCCGTTCATCAGTTATGAACGGAGATGTCCTTATATCGGTTGGTATAATGGATAGTGAAAACATATGTTTTTTCGGAAGTGCTCTCCCCTGACTATGTGCCAATGCTTAAACAATTTGGGAGACCTTCTTGACGGGAGCTCGAATAGCTCTGATAGGTCGAGGGCCTCGGTTTTTGGAACTTGGGGGCTAAATGCCCGATTTTGAAAATCTCGTCTAGTGGGCCCAAGGCCAGTTGGCACGAGCAGGAGCTCGTAAACGAACATGATATATGTGCCATAAAACTTAATAAGTGAATTGTTTGGTCATGGTACCAAGATAGGACCGACATGCTCAGTCAACTAGCGGCAGTGCGACATGACAGGTCAACGAACTAGTCAAGACAAACAGTTGCGGGTTGAGTTGAGATCCGGGGCCGTTGGACTAGTGGCACCACAGATTACATGGCAATATAAGAAAACATTGTTTGTGCATGCACTATGAGTACGAGATCATCAAGACGCCCATGAGGGGTAGTGATGCGTCCTAAGGGCACTGGATGACCTGATGGCTATAAGGGCAATTCGTCATTCCAGGTGTCTGTGCGAAATATGGAGTAGCACCAAGCGCATGAGACCGGAGTGGGGATGGGATGAGGTCTCTGTCCTCATACGGACACGAAGAAGTGATTTTAGAATTGTGGGTCGGATGTTGTGTACATCCACTCATTCTCAAGGTAGAAGTGGTTGTACTTCTATCCAGGTGGCAGGAAAAGTTGCTCCAAAGCCACTAGCGGGTTCAGTAGTGATACTGACTTGTGAATGCGTGTAACCTTCATGATGAAGGATGTGTGTTGGGTGATGACACACCGGTAACTAAGAAATAATGGAAAAACGAAAATTTTTAAATGAAGGGATTTTTGAAAAGAGAGGAGTCTAGCACACTCCATATAAATGTTTTTCTTAAAAGTTAAAAGTAGACCTTTAAAAACCCATTCATTGAGTAGTCGTACTCACCCCCTCCCTTATATCCCTTTCAGGAAATCTCGGAAAGCCTACCCTAAAAGACAATCAACTAAGATGCCTATAAGATAGGTATGTAAAGTTTTAAATTTCATGTAGTTTTGATTATGCTATTCCAGGAAATGGTGTAGCTTTAAAGGACGCCTTACTCTTTACGAATTATAATAACGGGAAACCCTTTAATAAATCGGGAGAGTGGCGGGTTGTTCACGGGGATCCGATCAAACTGGTTGGGGCGTGACACATAATAAGACCGATAATCAGAAGTTTCTTAAGTAAGGAATAAAGGATGAAACGAAAATTTTAGATGAATAAGGATTCAAAGCGGGCAAATGCCCCAATATAGAAAGGGGTGTGAAAAAAGAAAGAAAGAAACCTTCAAGGAATGATAAGAAGGTTGAGCATGTGGCTCCTAAAGTGGAAGTCTCTACTACGAAAGACATAGCAGGGAACAAAACCGTAAAAAGGGAACTCCCCAAACAAAATAATCGACACATAGATCGAAAGTGATTAACTCGGAATGACGAATCGTGAAATGGTCACGAGTGAGTAAGATTGGATTAAGAAAAAGGAAAGTACATGATGAAAGGACTCCACTAGATTTGAAGAAGGATATAAGAAGGGAAGAATCCCTGCGTGTCGGTAAGTCATGTAGAAAAACCCAATGATTGGAATTGGAAAGACCCAATAAATAAGTTGGGAAATGATGAGTAGGTAAAGGAAACTGACATGCTTATGTAAGACATGACGTCAAAAGCAAGATGGATGAGTGGATAACGGTAAACGTAGTCGAGAATATACTACCAGACGAAGTTATACGATCCTCGAAAGGTTGGAAGGTTGAGAACAACCATTAAGGAAGTGTTCTAAAATTTTAATGGTCAAAGACAAATTTTAGAGCATGTCGTACTGTAAGGAACATGCTAGCCCAATAGCCCAAAGGAAAAATATGACTCAAGTAAGGAAGAGTCAGTTAGTTAAGCATGAAAAGGTCAAACATTAAATTTGGATAGAAGTTGTAATAAACAATGATTGAGAGAAAGGTCAAAATAGGACGAAAAGGTGATAACATCAAAATCCGTGAAAGCAAGTACGTAGCGCTCGAAAGGACACCGACCTAAGGGTTTCAATGATAAAAAGAATTACTAGACATAGGAATGATTGGGCATCTCAGAACTCCCAATCCTGAAATCTTGAGTAAGAACCTCAAGGGGAATATTCTTGCCCTAAGCAAACGAAGATGTGAACCTAAGGAAATACCCTTGAACTTATAGGTAAGATATGTTTAGCTATGATAAACTAGATTGGAAGAGTAAACAATGGAATGGAAAAGAAATTCCTTAAGTGCATGTTGTAAAAGGGGCTAAGTGAAAGAACAACCAAAGTGTTAGCATGTCAAGCAAACTCCAAGTTGACATCAAGGGACGTTATTTCCTATGCAAAGGATGTTAAATACATTTTGGGGACAAAACTTTTAAAAGGAGGTGAGAGTTGTAATCCCCATCCCTTAAAGATAAGAAAACTAGGGAAAGAACCGGTCAACCCAAGGTAGAAAACTGAACCGGTTTACAAACCGCAACCATTAGTGAAAGGGTAAATTAGGAAATTTACAAACCCTGAGTGACTGAATGAGTCATAAAAACCATGGAAAGTGACTTTGGGATAAATTGGAAGAGAAAATCAGACCGATTCAAGTGAACCGGTTTGTACCATCATTGAACCGATTACTAAATTCATTTTTCTAGGTGGCTTAAAATATTTAAATTGGGGAATTGAAGCCAACATTAGATAGATAATGTATTTAAATAAATTTAAAATTTTTTAATTTTGAAAAACTCTATCTAATTAGGCCTGAACTAACTGGTTTATGTATTTAACCCGGTTGGACAGGACCGGTCCGGTTCGGAATAGTGTCATCTTCTTCCTTCATATGACAACACTATTGATTCAATGGATGAATGGACAGCGCCGGTGAAGATGAAACACCTCTGTTCAGGGCATTTCATGTCATGTTTGAGCTTGACCAAGATGCCAAATGGTCGGGTAGAGAGTCTTGGAGCTCCCTATATAAAGAGCCTCTCTCCATTCATTCTCCAAACACATGTAATCTCCATTCTCTCTTAACTACTCAGTTTTCGGGTGAAGCTCGAATTAGAGCTCTGACATAGGGGTTTTTTTGAACCTTAGAAGGCGAGGTCAGATTCTTTAGAATCCAAGAGATGTTAGCTACCTGACGGCAATCTCCGTTTGATACGAGGACCGCCGGAATCAAACAGTGAGGTAGCTCCAATGGAATAAAGCTGCCATGTTTGACAGAGGAGAAATCGACCGAATTCAGCCCTCCTCTGGCCAAACTAAGCCCTCCTAACACTCCCACAACCCTCACATGACCGAAACAGAGTTGAAAGGTAAGCAAATTCGACCCCCCTCAATCATTTATGATTAGCATAAGAGACATAAACTGTAAAACTTCACTGATAGAATTCTCCCTCGATTCAGGGTGAATTGTATCGATTATTGATCTTAGGAGTAACCTCAGGACAAGAGCTACCTCCCTAGATAGAGAGCTTGAACCGCTGCACCTCTGACGGTAAGCTTTCGAAACTTTCTCTCTCTAAGCATAGTTTTCCAGTGAAGCTTTATTTGAGCGTGTTTCAGCCTCAATTCATGCGATTCAAAGCTCAATTGAATCATATGATAGTATAGGAACTAATTTACACCTCCAATTGAAGCAATTTACCCCAATTGAATGGTCAATTTGATGAAATCAAATTCAACCAATTTGAAAGGGGGAACTTGGGGGAAAATTTTTTGGAAAAATTGGGGATTTCATAAAATTGAGGGACCATTTTGCAATTTCCCAAAATTGAGAGCCAATTGGCCATGAAAAAGATGTTGGAGGACCAATTGGTCTATTTTTGGAAATATTTGGGGTCAAATTTCCATTTTTGTTAAGGAGGGGTAAAATGGTAATTTTTGAAAAGTTGGGGACCAAATTAGGAATTTGGAAAACTTGAATCCTGTCAATAATTTTGAGAAAAATTGAGGACCCAAAGTGAATTTTTGGAAGTTTTTGGACTCAATTTAGGGAAAGGTTAGCGTTAGGGGCCTAAGTGCAATTAACTGAAAAATTTGAGCTTAGTCATTCATATGTAAGAAATGATGGCGATTATGCCAAATATTAATAGATAAGGATGTCCAAATCGTGTTATAACACGAAGGACTGGAATGCCAGCAAGGATAAGCTAGCGTGGAGGCGAAAACCTATTAATAAGGAATACATCACGATTATCGGGTGAGTGAGTTTATTCATATCATACCCGGTTGGGATGATGAGCACCTCGAAAATGAAAAACCACTTATGTGTGTGATTTTATCATCATATTCGGTTGGAGTGATGTGAGAACTAAGATAAAAACTACTTACCAATTGTAAGTAAAGGAAATCATACCCGGTTGGTATGATGGACTTCCTTGAAGGAAGGAGAAACCCGCTTGTCGGTTGTAAGCGGAGATATCATCACACCCGGTTGGTGTGATCGAGGTAAAATGTTATTTTTGTCAGAACTATTCTCCCCTAACTTGTGTGCCAATGCTTAAACCTTTTGGGAGACCTTTTTTACGGTAGCTAGAATAGCTTAGATAGGCGAGAGGCATCGGTTTTTGAACTTGTGAGGCTAAAATGCCCGATTTTGGAAAATCATGTACAGTGGGCCTAAGGCCCGTTGGCATGAGCAGGAGCTCATAAACAAATATGAGATATTAAAGCCATGAAAACTCTTAATGAATGGATTATGTGATTTTGCCACTGTACCAAGACTGGACCGACATAGTTGATGGACCGACGGTAATGCGTCATGGCCAGGACGAATAGGTGTAGGTCAAGTTGAGAGTCGGGGTCATTGGTCCAATGATAGCAAAGATAAATAGCTTTGTGGAAAAACTGCTGTTTGTGCATGTACTTAGGTACATGATCATTAAGACGCCTAAGAGGGGTAGTGATGTGTCCTAAGGGCTACTAGATGACCTTCATGTGAAAAATGAGCTATATATTGAAAAGAAAATAGTAAAGAAGGGTTAACATGAGAGATTGGAAAATCCCAAGCGACCAAAAATTCACAAAAATCATGGGGAAGAATAATAAAGTGAATTAGATGGGAAAACTAGACCAGTTCGGGTGAACCTATAAACCCCGTCCCTTTATAGATAAGAAAACCGAGAAAAGAACCGGTCATTTCAAAAGAGAAAACCAAGCTGATTCACAATCCATAACCGATAAATAAAGAGCAAAATGAGAAAATTGACAAATTCCAAGTGACTCAAAGAGTCATAAAATCATGCAAAAGAACATTAGGACAAATGGGAAGAGAAAACTAGAACAGTTGAGGGTGAACCAAACTTGAACGAGATTGAACTAGTTTGAACCATACTTGAACTAGTTTCTAAATTCATTTTTCTTGGTGGCTTAAAATATTCAAATTGGGAAATTGAAGACACCATTCAATAGAGGATAAATTTAGATTAATTTAGAAATTTTTAATTTTGAGAAAACCGGTCAAATTGGGCTTGAATTGATCTAGTCCTGTTCAGAACAATGTCATCTTCTTACTCAGGATGACAACACTTTTCTTAAATGTAGAAAACTTCCTTCTTCGATAAAAATGTAACCGCTCAGATCAAGCCATTTTCAGGCGAGTATAAAGAGCTCCCTATATAAAGAGCTCCCCATTTTCGGGCGAGTATAAGTGGTCAGGTAGAGGTTCCTCGAGCTCCCTATATAAAGAGCTTCTCTCCATTCATCCTCCACACACCTCCTATTGCCATTCTCTCTTAATTGCTCCCTTTTCTAGTGACGCTCAAACCAGAGCTCTGACTTGGACAGTTTTTTTAGCCTCAGAAGGTAAGGTTAGGTCCTATAGACTATGGGGGAAGTTAGTTACCTCACAGCAACCTCCTTTTGAGCTGAGGATTGTCAGGGAAGTGTCGGTGGAATCAAATATTGTAGCAGCTCCGAAGGACCGAAGCTGCCCTATTTTGGCCGAGCTGAATTCAGTCAAATTCAGCCCTCCTCTAGCCAAACTAAGCCTCCCCAACACCTCCACAACTTTCACACGACCTCAAAAGAACTGAAAGATAAGCCAATTCGGCCCTCCTCAATCACTATAGATCGATGTTAGAGAGAGAGTGTCGAATTTCACTGATTATATTTACCCACAATTTGACTTCAAATGTAGCGATTCTTGATCCTAGAAGGAACCTCAAGACAAGAGCTACTTCTCCGATCGAGAGCTCAGATCGTCGCACCTTAGATGGTAAGCTTTCGAAGCTTTCTCTCTCTACGAACAGTTTTCTAGCGAAACTTCGTTTGAGCTCGTTTTAGACTCAAATCATGCAATTCAAAGCTCAATTGAAACGTATTAAAGTGTAAGAAGTGATTCATACCTTCAATTGCAATAATTAACCTCGATTGAATGGCCAATTTGAATAAATCAAATTCAGTTAGTTTGAAGGGGATAAATTAGGGAAAAGTTTGTGGAAAAATTGGGGATTTCAAAAAATTGAGGGACCTCTTTGCAATTTCCTAAAATGGAAGGACAATTGGCCATGAGAAAGATGTTGGGGGACCAATTGGTCAATTTTCGGAATAATTGGGGCCAAATTGCCATTTTTGGTAAGGAGGGGAAAAATTGTAATTTTTGAAAAGTTGGGGACCAAATTGGAAATTTGGAAAACTTGAGTCCTTTATATAATTTTGAGTAAATTGAGAACCCAAAGGGAATTTAGGAAGTCTTGGGACTCAATTTGTGGAAAAGTTGGCATTAGGGACCTAAGGTTAAGGAAAATGAACTTTAGGGATCTAAGTGCAATTAATTAAAAATTTTGAGCGTAGTCGCTCATACGTGAGAAAATGATGATTGTCATGTCAAACCTTAATTAATAAAGATTCCTAATTCGTGTAGGGATGTGAGAGACCAGAACACAAGTAAGGAAAAGCTAGCATGAATTTGGAAATCGGCTAGAGACAAACACATTATAGTCATAAGGTGAGTGGGATTATCTAACTTCATACCCAGATGGGATGAGGAGTACTACCTTTAATGGTTAAAACCTACTTACTGGTTGTAAGTAGAGATAATCATACCCGGTTGGTATGATGAATTTCCTTGAGCAAAGGAGAAACCCACCTACCGGTTGTAAGTAGAGATATCATCACACTCGGTTGGTATGATGAAGTTGAAAATGAATTTTTGTCTGAAGTGTTATCCACTCATTGTGTGCCAATGCTTAAAATATTTGAGAGACCTTCTTGACGGGAGCTAGAATAGCTTAGATAGGCCATGGGCCTCAATTTTTTAACTCATGGGGCTAAATGCCCAATTTTGAAAAAACATATGTGATGGGCCCAAGGCTAGTAGGCATGAGTAAGAGCTTGTAAAAAAATATGATTAAGAAAGAGCCATGAAAATTTCTAATGAAATTGGTTGTATGATTTCACCACAGTAACAAGTTAGCACTAACAATGTTCGATGGACTGGCGGAAGTGCATCAGGGCTAGGTCGGCGGACTAACCTAGACAAACAGCTGCAGGTCGAGTTGAGCGTCGGGGCCGTTGGACTATTGGAAGCAAAGATAATGGCTATGATATGAAAAACTCTTGTTTGTGCATGCATTTGTGGTACAAGACCATCAAGACACCCTATGGGGTAGTGATGGGTCATAAGGGCTACTAGACAACATGGTGGAGATAAGGGAAATTCATCGTACCAGTTAGTTTGGAAGCTTGGTATAGCTTCTTATGTATGAGACCAGGGTGGGGTCGGGATGAGGTCTATGTTCTCATACGGACACAGAGTAGCATTTGGGTATGAGGGTCGGATGTCGAGAACATATACTCAGACCCAGGGTAGAAGTGGACGTGCTTCTATCTTGGTGGACGGTAAAGATGCTCCAATCCACAAGTGGGTGCAGTGGACGCCTGCACCTGCGAATAGCAACCCGCCACTCCCTTTGGTCCAATAAGGGTTTCACCCTTTTCTAAACCGTGAGGAGTAAGGCGTCTTTTTACTTGTTTTTTCTGGAATAACATTATACAAAACTAAGTATTTTAAAACATACATACTTGTCTTCTTATAGTTCCAATTTATGAGGGTCTTTAAGAATGGTGTTTTCTTAGTTACTTGAAAGGGGTAAAAGGGAGGGGTGAATTCTACAACTCAGTGAACGGTGTTAGGAATGAGTTTTCAAAATCGCTTTATCCGAACTGTGCCAAGGTTATCATTTCCTTTAAAAAGGATTTTCCTCAATTTTAGTTTTCAAAGCCCTTTCCATATCCATATTAGATGTGTTTAGCTCTCTAAGCCCATCCCCTTTCCTTGGGAGGCGTTTAGCAAACAAACACATGCCCTTCATCAGGAAGGGTATTCTCCTACTAACATGGAGTTGATTTCAGGTTTGAGGGTTGGATGTTGCGAACATCCATTCAGACCCATGGTAGAAGTAAACGAGCTTCTATCTTGGTGGCCGATAAAGTCACTGTGAGCCACAAATGGGTGCAGTGGATGGGTTGCCCTGTGAATGTGTGATCCCTTTCTGATGAAGGGCATATGTTGACTGTTAAACACACCTAATGTGGAAAATGAGGAAAATGATTTTGAAAATTGGAATTTGAGGAAAGAATATTCCAAAATGAAATAAGGAGTTTGACACACTCCAATTAAAGTCATTTTATTTATGAAAACTCACTCCCAACACCCATTCACTAAGTTGTAGAAACTCACCCCCTCTTTTATATCCCTTTTCAAGAGTAGGGGAAAATGACTAAAGATAACATCAAGATCTACCCTTTATTAATTATGCTTAAAAGTTATTTTAAACTTACATTTTTAATGATTTATGCTATTATAGGGAATAAGGTTTAAATTATGTGCGACTCCTCTTGATTAAAGAAAGGGGCAACCCCTCTTGAACCAAGGGAGTGATGGGTTGATCATTGGGATCTAACCAAACTCGGTCAGGCATGACACCCAACCTTCACTAAACATTCCTTTGAGCCCCATAACTTTACTTTGCCCTTTAGGAAAATCCAAGAAAAACCTCAATTGCTTTTGGATACTCTAACTTTCAAATCTTTGCATTTTGGACCCCGACCGTTGACCCATAACTAAACTGAAAAACCTATCCTCTAGGACGAAGGAGAACCGAGAAAATAGTAACTAGGAGGAATAAGTTTTAAAATTTATAGATGGCTCCCAAGAGAGGAACCAAGAGAACAAGAGTCGTAGTCACTGACACTGCCCAACCACCCCTCCCTGTGGAAACTCCCCGAGGAGCCTATACAGTTCCACTTGGATGAAGCTTAGAACATCGAAGACTGTACGAGGAATTCACTCGAGTGTTTGGATGGCCTAACCTCTCCCTTGAGGTAGACACTAACTCTCGAGTTGAACTTGAGGAAGTACAATCCTATCCTCTTACTGCTAAAATTCCTCCTCTAGTTGACATCCCTAAATACCTCAAAATCCTTCGTCAACTAGGATGCCAGCCATTCCTAGGAGAGAAGGATGACAGAGCTGCTATGGACTGGTTAGCCAGCATCAAGAAACTCATGGGGATAGTCATGATTTCACCAGCTGATATGGTGATCCTGACGGAGTTTTTCCTGGAAGTCAGCGTGAAAAGGTGGTGTGACAATGTTAGAAGCTTGCATACCACCACCTCCACCTAGGAACAATTCAAAGAGAGGTATATGGAGGAATACCTAGCTCCGCATTTGATCAATGAATAGAAGCAAGACTTCCTCTAACTCCAACAAGGGCTTAACTCTATCTCGAAGTATGAAACCAAGTTTAACGAGTTAAGACCCTTTGCCCCCCGACCTAGCCGGAACTGCAGATATATGCCAACAATTCATGGACGGTCTCAACATGAACATACGAGACCAAATGGGAGTACTTGGACGCCCCATGAATCTGGCAGCTATAATCAGTATGGCCCATGAATGTGAGCATCTAGTGGAAACCCAACGCCACCAGATGGAGAAGGCTAACTAGAAGAAGGACAAAGGCCAAGGTTGTCATGGAGGACAAAAGGAGCAAAATGTGCCAAAGTGGGGAAATAGGGTGGGTTTCCAAAGGGGAAGGACATACTACAAGGAAACCCTCATTGTCCCCACCATACTATAAGGAAACCCTCATTGTCCTAGATGCCAAAGATACCACGAGGGAATCTGCTTATATTGTTTCGTATATGGGCAGGTGAGGCACTTTGCAAAGGAATGCCCCACTCTTAGGGAGAATAAGCAACAAAACATGCTTTGACCACCACAAGGGAAACCAAGGACTCCGAGGCAGGACGCCACGACAAGGGTGCTAGGTAGGGTATACAACCTCACCCAAGAAGAGGCTAAAAAAGACCCTAGTACCGTAGCGGGTACTTCCCAAAACCTCCCTAACCAAAATTGAGACAAAACCTATAATTTGATTCTATTTAATAAAGAATTTAGATTTTCCTTCTAATAACGTGTGTTTCTTCAAACAGGGTACATACACTTGTGGGGGAGAAAAGTCTACGCCCTCTTTGACTCGGGAGCAGATAGATCATTCATCAAGGAAGATATAACCTTAGGTCTTCCCCTAGAACTTACCTCCCTAGAACAAAATCTCAACATCTTCACCCCCTTAGGAGAAGGACTAAATAAGGACTACTCAAGTAACCAATTGAGGCATGGTTTGATCCAGGGAGGATCCCCATGAAGAGAGCAACTCAATGATGGCAAAAGCTCCGGTCACCGGACCCTCACCGGTAAGTTATCGAAGCTTTCTCTCTCTATACTACATTTTCTGGTGAAGCTCTATTTAAGCTTATTTCTGGGCCAAATTCAGCGGTTTAGGGCTTGAAATGACGAGAAAAACATAGAGAAGATTACTCAAGTCACAAATAGGGGCAATTAACCAAGTTTTGGAGATCAATTTAACGAAATTGTTATTCGGGGACTAAATTGTAATTTTTTGAGAAATTGGGAAATTTGGGGATTTTTAGAAAATTGGGGGTCGAATGGTAATTTGATGAAATTCACTCCCAATTGAGATCCATTTGGGTAACTCGAATAACATGGGAGGCCAATTGGCAATTTTAAGAAAATTAAGGGTCACTTGGTAATTTTTGGGAAATTAGGGACCAAATGGCAATTTTGGAAAAATAGGGGACCAATTGATGGTTTTGGTAAAATTAAGGACCAAGGAGAAAAATTGGAATTCCTAGGGGCTTAATTGAAATAAAGGGGCAAAGAGGGACCTAAATGTAAAAGTACAAACTTTAGGTACCTAAACGTAATTAAGGTATAATGTGAGGGCCTATGTGCAAATACTCAAAAATATGCAAGCTCTTAGACAAATCGTTATGATATGGATATTCGTACCATGTAGGAGCGGACTGTCGAAGCACCGACTCAAGGAAGTGCACCGCGAAGCAAGGTCTCACCGGGACAACCATGTCGCGATTACTACTAGGTGAGTGGGAACTCTATAACGTCGGTTCCGATGGGAACGACGACTTGCCTTAAAAACAATTTCCCTAGAATTAGCCTCCCTTGACCGGATAACTCTGCTTAAAATATTTGTGAGCTAATTTCGGGGCTTAGGCTCGGCAATACAAGTGGGCCCAAGGCCGATGGATATTGGTATGGACCCGTTCAGAATTAGCATGTGATAAACTGCTAAAAGTCCTAATAATGGGTAATTATGTGTGATACCCATCAAACCAAGGCTGAGATGTTGGGCTTGTTGGGCCAAATATCTGCTAAGCCGAAGTCAGGTCATCGAACCTGTTGGGCCAGCACACGTGGGCTGAAGCCAAGCTAACAAACCCTTGAGCTAGAGGGCCAAAGATAATGGCTATAAATGAAAAAGACTCTTGATTGTGCATGCACTATGATGTGGGGCCATTAGGACACTTGGCATGAGGTAATGATGGATCCCAAGAGCTGTTGGACGACACAAGGTCCCTAAGGGTGGTTTGGCATCTAGTGTGTCAAGAAGCTCGGGGAGCTTCTGATGCATTAAGACCGAGGTAGTAGGGGAAATGAGGTCTCATCCCACGAAGTGTGATTTCTTTTGAGGGTCGGACGAGCAAGGTCCACTCAAACATGAGTAGAGGTTGTAACCTCTATTAGGGTGGATGGTAAAGGCATTCCGGTCCACAAGTGGAGCAGTCGGGGATTGTTCAGTGAATGTGTGATGCTTTTATTTGATAGGAAGGGCGTATGATTGCGTGCAAACCCGAGAAGGAGTGAATTAAAATGCTATAATACTAATAACACATGATTAAATACATCCCTAAGATTTCTCTCACTCAATGAGTCGTAGAACTCACCCCCTCCCCTAAACCCTTTTTCAGGAAAGGTTAAAATCGCACAGAAATCTCCCTTTGCCAAGATTCAAACTAGGTACGAATTTGTCCTTCCAGTTTTGTTGATGTTATTTAGAGAAACATGATAGGAAATATGCTTGGTTCTTCTTGACCAAGGGGAGGAACCCCTCCTTAGGATCCGAGAGATTGGTAGGTTGATCAGAGGGTTTCAACCAAACCAGGTCGGGGTGTGACAACTTTTGTGGTATCATAGTAAAAGGGAACACACATTTGCATGTGCAGCCCGTCCACTACACCCACTTGTGGCTCGGAGCATCTTTACTGGCCACTAATATAGAAGCATGTCCACTTATACCCTAAGTTTGAGTAAACGTTCATGACATCTGACCCTCAGACCCGAATATCACTACGTGTTTGTATGAGGATAAAGACCTCATCCCAACCCCACCCCAGTCTCATGTGCAAGAAGCTACTCCGAGTTTCTCAACTGCTGGCACGATGAACTACCCTTATCTCCACCATGTCGTCTAGTAGCCCTTAGGACCCATCACTATCCCTCTTGGGCATCTTGATGGTCGTGTAACTCAAGTGTGTGCACAAACAAAGTTTTCACATATAACCATTTATCTTTGGAGACACTGGTCCAATGACCCCAACCCTTAACCCGACCTACAACTGTTTGTCTAGGCCAGTCTATCGACCTGGCGTTAACGCACTATCGCTATACCATCAAGTATTGTCGGTCCTATCTAGGTAGCATGGCAAAATCACACATTCATTTCATTAAAAATTTCACGACTTTATATAACTCATGTTTGTTTACGAGCTCCTACTCGTGCCTACTAGCCTTGGGCCCATTGCACATAATTTTCCAAAACCAGGCATTTAGCCCCATAAGTTCCAAAAATCGAAGCCTCTGACCTATTTGAGCTATTCTAGCTCCCTTCAAGAAGATCTCCCAAAAAGTTTAAGCATTGGTACATAGTCAAGGGAGAACACTTCTGACAAAACACATTTTCATTTCATCACACCAATCGGGTGTGATGATATCTCCTCTTACAACCGGTCAAGAGGGTTTCTTCTTCCTCCAAGGAAGACCATTACACCAACCGAGTATGATTTCCTCTGCTTGCAACCACTAAGTAGGTTTTAGCTTAGTTTTTCCATCACCCCATCCGGGTATGATGTTAAAAATCCTACTTACAAGTGGCTTTTTGTTTCTAAAGTGCTCATCATTCCAACCGGGTATGTTGTAAATAAGCTCACTCACCCGATAACCATGACGTGTTCGTCCTTAGTTGATTTTCCAAGTCGATGCGAGCTTTCTCTTGCTTGTGTTCCAATCACACTTGTCCCTACATGATTTGGGCAGCCTTTTCACTTAAGGTTTGACATAAAAGACTAGGCACACAAATTATAGATAAATTGCATGTAGGTCCCTAAAGTTTATTTTTTTTTTACTTTAGGTCCCTAATGCCAACTTTTGCCCAATTTGAGTCCCAAAATTTCCTTTGAGTCCTCATTTTACTCAAAATTGCATAATGGGCTCAAGTTTTCCAAATTTTCAATTTAGTCTCTAACTTTTCAAAAATTACCATTTTGCCCCTACTTTCCAAAAATGGCAATTTGGCCCCAATTGTTCCAAAAATTGACCAATTCGTCCCTCAACATATTTCTCATGGCCAAATGACCTTCAATTTTTGGAAATTGCAAAGAGGTCCCGCAATTTGATGAAATTCCCAATTTTCCCCCAATTTCTTCCCTTCAAACTGACCGAATTTGATTTCTTCAAATTGGCCATTCAATCAGGGTTATTTACTCAAATTGAAGGATGGATCAATTCCTACACTTCCATACGATTCAATTGAGCTTAAAACCAAATCATTTGGGTCTAAATTAGCCTCAAACAGAGCTTCACCGAAAAACTGTGCGTAGAGAGATAAAGCTTCGAAAGCTTACCATCATAGGTGCGGCGGTCCGAGCTTTCTATCTAGGCAAGTAGATATTGTTATGAGGTTCCTCCTAGGATCAAGAATCGCTACAATTAACATTAAATTGAGGGAAAATTTTATCAGTGAAATTTTGCACTTTCTCTCTCTAACTTTCATCTGCAACGTCTTAGAAGTGCCGAATTGGGTTACCTTTCAACTCAGTTGAGGTCATATGAGGGCGGTAGGGGTGTTGGGGAGGCTTGGTTGGGCTAGAGGAGGGAACAACTTGGCCAATTTCAACTCGACTAAGATAGGGCTACTTCGGTCCGTCGGAGCTGCTTCACTATTTTATTCTAGTGGCACTTCTCTGGCAGTCCTCGGGTCAAAAGGAGGTTGTTGTGAGGTAGTTGACTTCCCCCGGAGTTTGTAGGACCTAACCTTGCCTTCTAAGGCTTTGAAAACTTTCCAAGTCGGATCTCTAGTTTGAGATTCACCGGAAAATGGAGCACTTGAGAGAGAATGGAGATTTCAAGTGTGAGGAAGATTAATAATGATGAGCTCTTTATATTGGAAGCTTGGGGACCCTCTGCCTGACAACTTTCCTTCTTTGGTCAAGCTTATCCTCGCACTAAAACGGCCTGATCGTAGCCATTTTTCCTTCATCGGCGTTATCTGTTTCTGCATTGAATGAACAGTGTTGTCATCTTAAGGAAGAAGACGACACTATTCTGAACCAGAACCAACCGGGTTCAATGCGTAAATTGGCCGGTTTAGGCTCGATTCAACCGATTTTATCAACATTTAAAATTTCTAAATTCATTCTCTATCTAATGGTAGTGTCAATTTCCCAATTTAAATAATTTAAGTGTAAACCCCACCCCTTCGAGATAAGAAAACCGAGGAAAGAACCGGTAAACCCAATAGAGAGAACCGAACTGGTTCACGAACCAAAACAGAAAGAGAAAGGGCAAAATGAGAAATTTACAAATCCCGAGTGACCTAACGAGTCCTAAAAGTCATGGAAAAGGAATTTGAGATGAATGGGAAAAGAAAACCAATCTGGTTCAGGTGAACTAGACCAGAACCGGATTGAACCAACATTAAACTGGTTTCCAAATTCATTTTTCTAGGTGGCTTAAAGTATTCAAATTGTGGAATTGAAGCCACCATTGGATAGAGAATGAATTAGAAATTTTTAATTTTGAAAAACTCGGTCAAATCGGATCAAAACCGGCCGGTTTAAGCATTGAACCCGGTTCGGACCGGTCCGTTCTAGTTCATAATAGTGACATCTTCTTCCTTCAGATGACAACACTGTTCACTCGCTGGAAAAACGAACAGCACCGGCGAAGCTGAAAAGTCTCCATTCAGGGCATTTCATGCCATGAATGAGCGCCATAAAGGCGCCAATCAGATGGCCAGAGAGTCCCCGAGCTCCCTATATAAAGAGCTCCTCTCCATTCATCCTCTTCACACCTAAAAACTTCTCTTTCTCTACTGCTCCAATTTCCAGTGAAACGCGAACCAGAGCTCTAACTTGGGCATTTTTCTAAGCCTTAGAAGGTGAGGTCAGGTTCTTCCTATAGTTGAGGCACAAGGTCACATTATTTTTTTAGAGATATAGTTTTTAGGAACTTAGAGTTCTTTATTAGTGGAGAAGTAGTACAATATGGTGGGGACTTAGCCCTATTACAAAAGGTGGTTACGAAATAGATGGGGAGCTATAGGGTTCTTGACAAGCATCCTCCTTGGTAAGGTTATAAGCCCTTGATGGCGTTCCTGGCCTTCGGCTTGGTTACCTTCATACTTAGGATTGTGACCTCAACAGGTCCTGGCACCATCCTTCTGGATACTTCCCACTAATGTCCTTGGGTATTTTAGGGTGATCTCCCTATGGGGATAGAGTGTTGGGTGGTGTTGGTAACGCCAGTCCTAGTTTTCTTGGTTCCTCTCTTGGGAGCCATCTGAAAATTTTAAAATTTTCTCTTAGTTACTATGTTATATAGTCTTGATAATGTATTCGAGGAAGCAGGCTCTCATACAACTCAAGTTGTCATACCCCGACCTAGTTTAGTCGTACACCCGTGATCAACCTGCCACTCTCTTAATTTATTAAAGGTATTTCCCCTTATTTAAACCATGAGGAGTAAGGCATCCTTTAAACATGTACCTTTCCTGGAATAACATTAATCAAAACTGCATAAAATTTGAACTTACATAGCTATCTTGCAAGTTTAGCTAGCTGAAGATCTTTAGGTCAGTTTTTTCTTGGTTTCCTAAAAAGGGGTAAAGGGAGGGGGTGAGTTTGACAACTCAGTGAATGGGTGTTGGGTGAGAGTTTTCACAAAAATTAATTTTAATCGGAGTGTGTCTGACTCCTCATTTCATTAAAAATGATTTTCTTCAAATTACGATTTATCAAAACCTTTTTCCAAGGTTTACCAATTCATTTATGAGGATTCTCAAATCCTTTCCACAGTTTTCATAACCTCTTTCTCATTTCCATATTTGGTGTGTTTCATAAATAACACACGCCCTTCATCATGAATGGATCACACACATACGCGAGATGCAGTTACGTCGACTACACCCACTTGTGGATCGGAGCGTCTTTACCATTCACCCTAATAGAAGTCTCTGACTTCTGCCCGAAGTCTGAGTGAACGTCTCTGACATCCTACCCTCAGATGAAAAATACTTCATGTCACGCCCCAATCTTGTTTGTTCGGATCCCCGTAAACAACCTACTACTCTCTTGGTTTATTCAGGATTTTCCCCTCTTCTAAATCGTGGGGAGTAAGGCATCCTTCTTACCTGTACATTTCCTGGAATAACATTAATCAAAATTGAATATAAATTTTACATACTTGCCTTAAGGTTTGGCTATCGATAAATCTTTAAGGTTGGTTTTCCCTTGGTTTCCTGAAAAGGGGTAAAGGGAGGGGGTGAGTTTGACAACTTAGTGAATGGGTGTTGGGGTGAGAGTTTTCACAAAAATCAATTTCTTTAATCGGAGTGTGTCAAACTCCTTATTTCATAAAAATGCCTTTCTTCAAATTTTGGTTTATCAAAACCTTTTTCTATGGTTTCCCAATTCATTTCCAAGGATTCACAAAGCTTCAAAAGCTTACCATTAGAGGTGAGGCGATCCAAGCTTTCTATCTGGGTAGGTAGCTCTCGTCCTAAGATTTCTTCTAGGATCAAGAATTGATACAATTCATATTAAATCGAGGAAGAATTTGGTTAGTAAAGTTTTCACAGTTTCTCTCTCTAACACTAATCGGAAATGATAGAGGGGGGCCGAATTGGCTTACCTTTCAACTCAATTAAAGTTGTAGTTTTAATCAAAGTGTGCCAAAAATTCTTATTTCCTTTAAGAATGATCTTTCCTCATATTTCAACTTTCAAAACTATTTTTCCTCATTTTCCACATTAGGTGTGTTTAACAATCAACACACACCCTTCATCAAGAAGGGATCACACATTCACAGGGCAACCCATCCACTGCACCCACTTATGGCTTGGGGCATCTTTATCGGCCACTAAGAAAGAAGCTTGTCCACTTCTACCTTGGGCCTGTGTGGATGTTTGCGATATCCGACCCTCAAACCTGAAAACAACTTTGTTTCTGTATGAGGACACTCATCCCGACACCACCCCGGCCTCAAGCGCAAGAAGCTACGTCGAGCTTCATGACTATTGCCACAACTTTGGTGCCACTGGCCCAACGGCCCCAACCCCCAACTCGACCTACAATTGGAAAGTAGTTTTAGCTTAGTTCATACATCACTCCAACCAAGTGTGATGTTAAAATCCCACATATGAGTGGTTTTTCATTTCTAAGGTGCTCATCATTTCAACTAGGTATGATGTGATTAAACTCATTCACCTGATACCTGAAGTGTATCCTTCTTCAGTCGGTTTCCACTTCCATGCTAGCTTATACTTGCTGGTATTCCAGTTTCTCATGTTCCTACACGATTTGGGCACTCTTATATATTAGAGTTTGGCATAATAGTCGTTGTTTCTCACATATGAGCGTCTAGGCTCAAAATTGATAGTTAATTACACTTAGGTCCCTAAAGTTCATTTTCCTTGACTTTAGGTCCTTAGTGTTAACCTTTCCCCAAAATGAGTCCAAAAACTTCCAAAAATTCACTTTGGGTCCCCAATTTACTCAAAATTATTTAAGGGGCTCAAGTTTTCTAAATTTCCAATTTGGTCCCCAACTTTTCAAAAATTACCATTTTACCCATACATTCCAAAAATGGCAATTAGACCCCAATTATTTCAAAAATTGACCAATTGGTCCTCCAACATCTTTTCCATGGCTAATTGACCATCAATTTTTGGAAATTGCAATTTGGTCTCTCAATTTTATAAAATCCCAAATTTTCCCCAAATTTTCCCCAAATTTTCCCCTTTGAAACTAGTCGAATTTGATTTCATCAAATTGACCATACAATCGGGGTTAATTGCGTCAATTGGAGGTGTAAATCAGCTACTACACTTCCATACGATTCAATAGAGCTTTGAATCACATGAGCTGAGGCTGAAGCAGGCTCAAACGGAGCTTCGCCGGAAAACTGTGCATAGAGAGAGAAAGCTTTGAAAGCATACCGTCGGAGGTTTGGCGGTTTGAGCTATGTTTCTGGGCAGATAGCTCTCATACTGAGGTTCCTCCTATAATCAAGAATTGATACAATTCATATAGTTTCTCTCTCTAATGCCGAATTGGCTAACCTTTCAGCTCAATTGAGGTCGTATGAGGGTTGTGGGGATGTTGGGAGGGCTTGGTTTGATCGAAGGAGGTCTAAGTTTGGCTGATTTTAGCTCGGCCAAAATAGGGTAGCTTCGGTCCTTCGAAGTTGCTTCACTGTTTGATTTCGTCGGTGCTTCTCCGGTGGTCCTCAGCTCGAACAAAGATTGTCGTCAGGTAGCTGACTTCCCCTGTAATCTAACGAACCCAACCTCACCTTATGAGGCTTAAAAAAACCCCTATGTCAGAGCTCTAGTTCGAGCTTCACCAAAAAATAGAGTAGTTGATAGAGAATGGAGATTTCAGGTGTGAGGAGAATGAATTGAGACGAGCTCTTTATATAGGGAGCTCAGGGACTCTCTACTCGACCATTTAGCATCTTGGTCAAGCTCATTCATGACCTGAAACGCCCTACATGGAGGCATTTTCTCTTCGTCGGCGCTATCTGTTCTGAATGAACAATGTCATCATCTAAAGGAAGAAGATGACACTGTTCTGAACCAGTTCGATCGGGTTCAATGCTTAAACCGGTCGGTTTAGACTCGATTCAACCAATTTTCTCAAAATTAAAAATTTCTAAATTCATTCTCTATCCAATGGTGGCTTCAATTCTCCAATTTGAATATTTTAATCCACCTAGAAAAATGAATTTAGGAATCGATTCAATGATGGTTCAAATCGGTTCAATCCAGTTCTAGTTTGGTTCACCTAAACTGATCTGGTTTTCTCTTCCAATTTGTCCCAAAGTACATTTTCGTGGTTTTTATGACTCTTTGGGTCACTCGGTATTTGTAAATTTCCCAATTTTCCTTTTCTCTATCGGTTGTGGTTCGTGAACCGGTTCGATTCTCTCTCTTAGGTTGACCAGTTCTTTCCCCAGTTTTTTTTATCTTGAATGGGCAGGGTTTACAAACAGAGTATTAGGTGGTATTGGTGATGTCAGTCCTAGTTTTCTTAGTTGCTCTCTTGGGAGTCATCTGAAAATTTTAGAATTTTCTCTTAGTTTCTATGTTATATAGTTTTGAAAATATATTTAAGGAAACATGCTTTGATACCACTCAAGTTGTCACGCCCCAACCTGGTTTGGCGGATCCCCGTGAGCAACCCGCCACTCCCTTTGGCCCATAAAGGGTTTCACCCTCTTCTAAACCGCGAGGAGTAAGGCATCCTTCTTTCCTAGAATAGCATTATACTAAACTGAATATCTTAAAACTGACATACCTGTCTTACAAGGGTCTTTAAATTGGTTTTCCCTTGGTTACTTGAAAGGGGTAAAAGGGAGTGGATGAGTTCTACAACTCAGTAAGTGGGTGTTGGGAGTGAGTTTTCAAAAACCACCTTAGTTTATCCAAACCATGCCAAGGTTATCATTACCTTTAAAAAGAAGGTTCTCTCAAAGTTTGGTTTCAAAAAGAGTTTCCTCAATTTCTTTCCAAAACCTTTTTCCAAGGTTTACCATTCCTTTTTCCAAGGATTCTCAAATCATTTCCAAGGTTTTAAAATCCTTTTTCCCATTTCCATATTATGTGTGTTTAGCTTTCTTAGTCCATCCCCTTGCCTCGGGAGGCGTTTAGCAAACAAACACACGCCTTCATCACGAAGGGTACACACATTCATAGCTGCAGCTCGTCTAATGCACCCACTTGTGGATCAGAGCATCTTTACTATTCACCAAGATAAAAGCCCGTTCACTTCTACCCTAAGTCTGAGTGGATGTTCTCGACATTGGACCCTCAGACCCGAATGTCACTCTGTGTTCGTATGAGGACAAAGACCTCATCCTAACCCCACCCCAGTCTCATGCGCAAGAAGCTACTCTGAGCTTCCCAACAAACTGGCACGACGAACTACCCTTATCTCCACCATGTCATTTAGTAGCCCTTAGGACCCATTACTACCACTCTTGGGCGTTTTGATGGTCCTATACTACAAGTGCATGCACAAACAATAATTTTTCACATACGAACATTATCTTTTGTGCTAGTGGTCCATCGGCCCCAACCCTCAACCCGACCTACAGCTGTTTGCTTAAACCGATCTGTCAACCTGGTCTTAATGCACTGCCACCAGTCCATCGAGTACTATCGGTCCTGACTCAGTACCATGGTGAAATCACACAAAAATTTCATTAGAAATTTCATGGCTTTCTTAACTCAAGTTTATTTACGAACTCCTGCTCATGCCCACTGGCCTTGGGGCCACTGTACGTGATTTTTCAAAACCGAGCATTTAGCCCCATGAGTTCAAAAACCGAGGCCTCTAGCCTATCTGAGCTGTTCTAGCTCCCGTCAAGAAGGTCGCCCAAATCTTTTGAGCATTGGCACACAATCAGGGGAGAACACTTCTGACAAAAAGTATATTTTCAACCTCATCACACCAACTGTGTGTGATGATATCTTCGCTTACAACCAGTAAGCGGGTTTCTCATTTCCTCAAGGAATTTCATCATACTAATCGGGTAAGATTACCTCTATTTACGACCGATAAGTAGGTTTTTAGCTTAAATCGCTCATCACCCCAACCGGATATGATGTTAAAAGTTCCACTCACAAGTGGTTTTTTGTTTCTAAAGTGCTCAACATCCTAATTGGGTATGATGTAACTAAGCCCACTCACCCGATAACTATGACATGTTCGTCCCCAGTTGCTTTTCCAAGTTTACACATGCTTTTCTTGTTGGCGTCCCGGTCACACGTGTTCCAACATGATTTGGACATTCTTATTAATTAAGGTTTGTCATAATACCCATCATTTTCTCATGTATGAGCGACTAGGCTAAAAATTGGTAATTAATTGTACTTAGGTCCCTAAAGTTCATTTTTCCTAAACTTTAGGTCCCTAATACCAATTTGTCCCCAAATTGAGTCCCAAGCTTTCCAAAATTCCCTTTGAGTCGTCAATTTACTCAAAATTTCATAAGGGGCTCAAGTTTTCCAAATTTCTAATTTGGTCCCTAACTTTTCAAAAATTACAAATTTGCCCATATTTTCAAAAAATGGCAATTTGATCCCAAATGTGCTGAAATTTGACCAATTGGTCCCTCAACATCTTTCTCAATGCCAATTGGCCTTCAATTTTAAGAAATTGCATGAAGGTCCCTCAAGTTTTTGAAATCCCCAAATGTTTCCACCCAATTTTTCCCATTCAAACTAACTGAATATAATTTCTTCAAATTGGCCATTCAAAAGGGGTTAATTGCACCAATTGAAGGTATGGATCAGTTCCTATACTTCCATATGATTCAATTAAGCTTTGAAACGCAGCATTTGGGTCCAAATTGAGCTCAAACGGAGCTTCGCCAAAAAACTGCTCGTAGAGAGAGAAAGCTTCGAAAGCTTACCATCGGAGGTGTGGCGGTCCAAGCTCTCGGTCTAGGGAAGTAGCTTTTGTCCTAAGGTTCCTTCTAGGATCAAGAATAGCTACAATTGAAGTCAAATTGAGGGTGAATTTTGTTAGTGAAATTTGGCACTTTCTCTCTCTAACTCCAACTAGCAATGACAGAGACAAACCGAATTGACTTACTTTCAGCTCTGTTGAGGTTGTGTGAGGGTTGTGGGGGTGTTGGAGAGGCTTGGTTTGGCCGTAGGAGGACTGAATTTGGCCAAATTCAGCTTTGCCAAAACAAAGCAGCTTCGGTCCTCGGAGCAGCTTCACTATTTGATTATGCTGGTGCTTCTCTGGCAGCCCTCGAGTCGAAAAGAAGTTATTGTCAGGTAGCTAACTTCCCCTAGAGACTATAGAACCTCACATTTCCTTCTGAGGCTAAGAAAAAGACCTATATTAGAGCTCTGATTCAAGCTTCATTGGAAAATGGAGCCGTTGAGAGAGAATGGAGATTTGAGGTGTGTGGAGGATGAATGTAGAGGAGCTTTTTATATAGGCAGCTCGAGGACCCTTTGCCTGACAAGAGCTTATCCTCGCCCTAAAACAGCCTGATCGAAGCTGTTATTCCTTTGTTGGCGTTATCCGTTTTCTACATTAATGAATAGTGCTATCATCATAGTAAGAAGATGACACTGTTCCGAATTGGAACAAACCGGTCTGACCGGATTCAATGCGTAAATCGGTCGGTTTAAGCTCGATTCAATCGATTTTCTCAAAATTAAAAATTTCTAAATTCATCTAAATTCATTCTCTATCTAATGGTGGCTTCAATTCCCAAATTTGATCATTTTAAGCCACCAAGAAAAATAAATTTAGAAATCGGTTCAAGTTTGGTTTAAACCGGTTCAATCTGGTTCAGGTCTAGTTCGCCCTGAACCGGTCTGGTTTTCTCTTCCCATTTGTCCCAAGGTTCTTTTCCAAGGTTTTTATAACTCTTTGAGTCACTTGGTATTTATCAATTTGCCCATTTGTCCCTTTCTTTATTGGTTATGGTTGTGAACCAACTCAGTTTTCTCCTTTGAAATGACAGGTTCTATTATCGATTTTCTCCTTTGAAATGACCAGTTATATTACCGATTTTCTTATCTTAAAAGGGTAGGGTTTACATGTATCACGTAGGAGTGGATTGCCCAAGCACCGACTCAAGGAAGCGCACCTGAAGCAAGATCTCACCGAGACAACCCCGTTGCGATTACCGGGTAAGTGGAAACTTTATAACATCCATTCCGATGGGAACGATGACTTGCCTTAAAAATAATTTTCTAGGAATTTGCCTCCCCTAACTGGATGATTTTGCTTAAAATATTTAGGAGCTAATTCTAGGGCTTAGGCTTGGTAATACAAATGGGTCCAAGGCTGATGGACACGGGTATGGACCCGTTCAGAATTAGCATATGATAAACTGTTAAAATTCCTAATAATGGGTAATTGTGTGTGATACCCACCGAGCCAAGGCTGGGATGTTGGGCTTGTTGGGACAAATAGCTACTAAGTTGAAGCTAGGTCGTTGAACTTATTGGGCCAGCACGCGTGGGCCGAAGCCAAGCCAACATACCCTTGAGATGGAGGGCTAAAGATAATGGCTATAAATGAAAAAGATTCTTGATTGTGCATGCACTGTGATGCGGGGTCATCAAGACACCTAGTATGAGGTAGTGATGGATCTCAAGGGCTGCTGGATGACCTAGGGTGCATAAGGGTGGTTTGGCGTCCAGTATGTCGAGAAGCTCGAGTAGCTTCTTGTGCATTGAGACCGAGGTAGTAGGGGAAATGAGGTCTCATCCCACAAAGTGGACACGAAGTGTGATTTAGTTTGAGGGTTGGACGAGCAAGGTCCACTCAAATATGAGGTAAACGCTTTTAACCTCTATCAGGGTGGACAATAAAGGCACTCTGGTCCACAAGTGGAGCCGTCGGGGACTGTTCTGTGAATGTGTGATCCTTTTCTATGATAGGAAGGGCGTATGATTGTGTGCAAACCCAAGAAGGGGTGAATTGAAATGCTATAATATTGATAACACATGATTAAATATACCCATAAGATTTCTCTCACTCACTGAGTCATGGAACTCACCCCCTCCCCTAAACCCTTTTTCAAGAAAGGATAAAACCACATGGAAATCTCCCTTTGCCAAAATCCGAATTAGGTAAGAATTTTTCCTTCTAGTTTTGTTGATGTTATTCAGGGAAACATGACAAGAAATACACCTGACTCTTCCCAGCCAAGGGGAGGAACCCCTCCCTAGGATCCGGGACAGTGGCAGGTTGATCACGCGGTTCCAACCAAACCGAGTCGGGGCGTGATAACTTTAGTGGTATCATAGCCTATGTTTCTCGAATACATCATCAAAACTTTATAACCTAAATACTAATAAAAAAACTTAAATCAGCTATGGCACCAAAAAGAGGAGTCAAGAGAATAAGGGTGACAATCGCAGATTTCGCCGGCAACCCCCTCCCGGAGGAAGAATCCCCAGGGGCACAGCCAACCCCACAAGGTCTCAACTCCGAGGACCAGAGGTTGTATGGAGAATTCACTAGGGTGTTCAAGGAACCCTGCCTCAGCAACAAACCCACCTAGACTCTAAGTCCCAAACCCGACCTGAGGAGGTACAATCCTAGTCCACTTCCGCCCCCGCCCCACCCCTCTTCAACATCCCTAAATATCTAAATACACTCCGACAACTAGGGTGCAAGCCCTTCCAATGGGAGAAGGATGTCGGGGCCACCATGAATTGGCTAGCGAGCCTCAAGAAATTCATGGGGATCATAAGGACGCCCCTGGAATATATGGTGACACTAGCGGAGTTCTTTTTGGAGTCCAGCGCAAAGAGATGGCGGGATAACATGAGGGGCCTCTCTCCTACCACCCCCATCTGGGAGGAGTTCGAAGAGAGGTACTCGGAGGAGTACTTGGCTCCCTACTTGATCAACGAGAAGAAGATGGAATTCTTCCAGCTCTGACAAGGAGCAAGTACAGTCTTAGAATATGAGACCAAATTTAATGAATTGAGACCCCTCATCGGGATCTAGGAGAGTGACGGGTTGATCATGGGGTTCCGACCAAACCAGGTCGAGGCGTGACATAAACTATCTCCAAAAATTACCAAACTAAGTGGAGAGGTCCCCCTATCCTCCCTCTAGGCCATCATAAACTTAGGTTGGCTAGAGTCTTAAGGACTCACCTAAGTTTTCTCAGCTCGGCCACTGGACCCACGAGTGTTGTCGTGGTCGTCGGAATTAGCTCCTGAAACAGTTGCTCTATTTCAGGTCATCATAGATCAGGTACTGTGTGATCTCATCGGCGATGAGAGAGGAAGAGTTGAGGGTCGAGAGGGGTAGTGATGGAAAGTTGAGGTACTCATCTTTCCAAGGATATCAAGAATATCATCGGAGGTGGCCAAATGGCGAAGAAATCTCCTCTACTAGTGGGGTCACCAGAAAAGGGAGTAGTTGGTGGTTGGGAGAGGATTCTGAGCAATTTTTTGATGAGGGAGTGGCCCCAATTTATATGGAGGTGATCTAGAGCTCCGTGGTAACCTATCCATAGGCTTTTTTCTTCATTTCATAGTTTGAGTTCTCGGGAATGGATTAGCTTCCCCAAGCGGTGGATTTGGGTTTTCTAGATGAGTCATTGGGTAAAAATAGAGGAATTCAGACAGGCTATCGAGCGAGGAAGACGATATGTGCATGTGTGCAGTGCGTGCATGCGCCCAACGTCCTAGCTAATTGGTTCAACACTATAGAAAATTAGTTTCCGATGAATTTCTCGATTGGTTCAGCAGGTTTTGGCCCGATTAACCCCTTTTCAGATTGATTCTTGAGAAAATAAAAATACCTAAAAATTCTACATTCAATTTTCTATTTAATGGACTTATGAACCGCCCCATTTGGACTTGTTTAGCACTCTCTAAAATTCGAGGGAGGGGGTTGGGGGCTCCCCCAGCCCAAACTGGTTTTCTTTTGGTTTCCTTCTAATCCTCATCTTCATGTTTAATGGCACTCCCAAGTGTCTCACAATCTCCAATTTACCCTTTTTGACCCCTCTATCGATCCCTCTCTTCCTTTCTGGTCTGGTTGAGTTCCTCAATTGGCATTCTGTCTCCTGATTCGATCTCATTCCCTTGTTCATCTCTTCCTGATTTTTGAATTATGAATTTCTCAGTATTACACCCAATGTTTTTAAAAAGGGGAAAGGACTCAATCTTTATAAACTAGCTCAACATAACTTTTAGAAAGAAGCTAAAAGTATGCATTTTTTAAAGAAGGGCAATGACTCGATATTATAGAAAGAAATAATACTCGTGTGATGTTTCATAACCTTCAGTGTCAAATTGATAAGGATATCAATAGAGGGGGGTGGCCAATCAGCAAGTATCCTCCATATACTATTGCTTGTGCAAAGGTGAGTTGGTTTGGATGATAGTTCTCGTCCAACGTCCCTAAATTGGTTACCATTATAAATATGAACGATTGTATAAGGGAATACCCATTGCACAATATTGAGTGTGCATCAATAGATGGCATTCAGATAGTTAGTTCGGATGGTAGTTCCCATCCAACATTCTCAATTAGTTCCTATTATAAATATGGAAGATTGGGTTGAGGGAATATATTAGCACAATATTGTGTGTACATCGATAGATATAATTTGAATGGTAGTTTGGATGATAGTTTCTATCCAACATCTTCAATTATATCGAGTGCAAATCGATAAATGTCACTTGATAAGTTGGTTCGGGTGATAGTTTCCGTCAAATGATGGGTGCATAGTATATGTCTAAAACTTGTAAGAATATATAAACAATGGATTCGGTGATGAGCCACCATAGAACACATAAGTGTCTTGATTTAGGACTCGTAATGGCCATTGAGACAACTCCTAATATATTTTAAATCGATTCCCATCATTAGTATGGAAGATTGTGTTAGGAGATGAGAGCTACCCTAGCACAATATCAAGTATACATCTAAGGATGTTACTTGATTAGTTGGTTCGGATAATGATTTACATCCAATGAGTTTAAATTTTGTTCTCATTAGGGATATGGATGATTATGCTAAGGAATACTCTGGTACAATATTGAGTGTGTGTCAATATGCCTCACTCGATTAATTGGTTCAGGTGATAGTTTTCATCCAACTTTTGGTATATAGTATATGCAAATAACTTATAATAATGCATGAATGGTAAATTCAATAATGAACTACCGTAGAAAATGAAACAACTATGTATATGTTATTTTGAATTGTGGCAATATCAAGGCTATGACAACCTGATAAGTGGTATTCACACTCACTGAACATTGCTCATCCCGCCCCTAACATATTGTAGGGACATACGAAGGAGAGGAGCATAAGGGAATAGAACTATTGCGGAGAAAGAAACTCTGATGCAAGGAACTTGGGTTAGTAACAAGTGGTCTAATGCAACTACTCAATTAATAAGACTTATTTTATTTATCCAATGTGTAAAATGTAATGATACTTTTGTAAAAAATTTAAATTCGATGTAAATTTTGCTATGTAGTATTTAATATGAATATTTTGGCCTATTGGTTCTACCGTAATGAGGTACACACTACTATATCATCGAAAGGACATGTCGGGTGTTACATTAGTCCGATCTATGTATCGGGTCAGGACATGACAAGGAACAAACTCCCTATAATTTAAATTGAACACACATATTGCTTGTTGTTTAGTGTATATGCATATGAGTTATCGAGTTTGTCGAATTAAAGGTTAAACTATGTGATAATATAAGATGAACATGCGTATTATTCATATGCGTGTCTTGATATGTCTGTATATATATACTGGTTGGAAGTTTAGACCATTGATAAAGTAACTATCAAGATAATGTTGATACCTAAAATATATTAGAAGTGACGAATACAGAAAGATTTGGATTTATACTTTCAAAATAATTTATACCCTAAATTTATGCATTTGTATGGTCCATATAAGTACACCATTAAGATGAAAAGTTTTACCCAATTTAGTTGTATGGGTAAATAGACATAAATAAGAGTGAGCCGAAATAATTTCATATCCCTAGTCATTTCATTAATTAAACAATTAGAATTTTTTATTTTACCTTGTTAAATATGATTCGTTTTGCTGAATAAGGACCAAATGACATCGTTTGGTTCTTCGGCAACAAAAAATATTAAATACACCTAAATTTATATTCTTGGATTTGGACCTAGGGTTGCGTGGACTGGGTCCAATAAGTAGGACCTGAACATGATCATTTATATGGTTCACTTATAAAATCATGGACTTAGACCTTAAATTATATGAGTTCAGTCGAATCACATCCGATTTTTACCCTTAATTATAAAATTATAATCCCTACTATAGAGGTAATATTAGGCCACACCTTCTCATTTAGATGGTGACTTAAACTATAATTTAATCAATATGTTATACCAAAATATGAGCAAGCTTTTGGTTGGAAAGACATTGAAAGCATGCAAACAATTATTGGCTATGCAAGTAATGCTTCTTATTTTTTTAAATGATAAGATCATGTAAAGTATAAATGTTTCCAAAATAAAGGGATTATCCTCACAAAATAAAATAAAGTCAAATATAAAATTATTAAGTAGAGATATCTATTGAGAAAAAAAAGTAGGGATATCATAACACATAAAGTAGCTTCCCTAAATGCATTTATAAATAGATTTAAATGTCAAAATTTGAGTGTGAAAGTTTACACAAAGTGTCACAAATTTATACTTAGAAGATTTTTGCACAACTTCCCTGTGGTAAGATGCAAACTTATACCGATTCATAATAAAAAAAAAAGTAATACTAATGCACACAGTCTCTATATAGTAAATACTCTATTACACGTACCATAATTAACTAGTCCATTTTAAGGAAATTGATTGAGTAAAAGTTGCACGTACCTACCTTGGCACGTACCTATCTTTCTACTCTAATTTGTAAATGCACTAGTTGCCTGAAGCTTACGCCACATTCCAATAAACTCTCTTCCATATTCATCCTCATGGCTTATGGAGTGTCGTACCTCTATGAGGAAGCACACTAAAATTGGTAGAGCTTGTCCACAAGATTATAAGGGTATAATTAGTGCATTCACCCCATACTTACACCATTAGAGTGTAAATGCCTCTCGAGTAATTCCATCCTAGAACTCCAATAATAATGTGATAGGCACGTTGAATTTCAAAGTTGTACAAGTTGCTTGGGTAGCCTCACCTACATATACCAATTTGTCATGCAATCAACAACATTAACATCGCCCTCACTTCTTCATCCAACATGTGAGGGCATGATGTTTTTTATTATGATATCATAACCAAATCACAATGATATCACACAAATGTCAGTCAAGTTTGAAGTTCTCATCCCTTCTCACTTTAGAAGCATTATTCCACTCAGATTTGATGTATCTTATCATGTGACATGTTGATTATGGTATTATTTTACTATATACCATATTTGATATCACTCATGTCATATCATGCTTACACCCTAGTTGGCAAGTTACAAACATAATAGGAAATTAATAATGGTAATGGATCTATACATCCGTACAAGAGTTCATAACATGCCTAGTACAATAACATTAGCAATGAATATCTCATATGCATACGATATAATTAAATATGCAATTACTCTATGTAGGCTGTGAAAACGAGAGAGGAGATGGGTCATGGGAATATTTTTTTTCTTTCTTGCTCAACAAGGACTCATCACTTACCAGGTTTAGATGGGACTCTCTATACCATTATTATTTAATAATTTATTATGTAACAATAATAATTGACATATATATTTACTAAAATTTATAATTTTTAATTAGTAAAATATTTTTAATTTTATAAATATATAATACTTTTGTATTTTATATAATTTAAAATTTGATTCTCAATAGTTTTAACGTTTAACTTTTTATACTTAGTAAATCAACAGTAATTTTCAATCTCGGTTGGAGGGAGTAGTACGAGGATAAATCTAATAACACCTAATAATGTATTGTATAGTTATAATTAAAAATATTAATTTATAATTAAAAGTTATAAATTATAATTATCGTAAATTTTTTAATTTTATAAATTTAAAATATTTATTTAATTTATTATATTATTTTCACTTAAATTATAAGTCATAATTGCTTCCTTAATTACATAATTACACTCCTAATTACACTAAGTTTTCAAAGGAAGCTAAAAAGGGTTCAATGCTTTCATCTTGATATTCACTTTCATTCGTGCGAAGAAACTCTGACTTGCAACTACTTGCACGGGCAACAATGGAGGACTCCAAGCTTGGACCTCTAATAGAAGAAGCTACTGCAGCTTTGTTCATGATCAAATGCGCACAATTCATGAACTAATCAACATTTTTTTCAACTGTCTCGGTGCAAAGGAAAAGGATGAATTTACCCTCTTGATGGTTTTTATTTTATGTTTGGTAAGTCGAGAATGATCTATTCTCCCATTTATCCGTCGGTTGCAACTTCCATGGGAAGTTCAAAAGGTATAGCTTCATTTTAAAGTTGCTACCAGTACTCACTCCTGCCCCCTGGACGTGCTTTCTTTCAATCCCTCTTCCTCAGGGAACGCAGTACACAGCTCACGACCAATCCGCTTTCTCGTACTCACATCCCCTAGATTGAACGGCGCCACGAATTCTCCGAGGTATGGCCTCCATGAATTCCTACGATGACTGTTGTGGATGAAATGAATACTGTTGATTACGGAACTGCTGCTGCATCGATGATTGCTGTTTGGTCTGACCGGGTGGGATTTTACGCAGGTGCTGGTGGGTTTTTGTCGTTGAGACTCTGAAGTTTCGTGCATGGAAGGTGAAGGAGTTGCTGATGCGAGGAAGAACACCATCACGCCTAAGGCCGTCATTAACTCAAAATTTGGCATCAAAGCTTCTTATGTAGTGGAGGAAGTGGTAGAACCTTCTCAGGATGGGTGCCCGGGACTCTCCATCCCGGGGCTCTCTGTCCCAGGGTTCTCCATCCCGCAGAAGGGTCCTAGCTCGTACCGCTGTAGGTTGGAGCTTCCTGACTTCTCGGTTGTCTCCGGAACATTTCGGAAGAAGAAAGATGCTGAGCAGGATGCTGCTCAGAAGGCCGTGGACAAGGTTTTTCTTCTCTTCCTCTGCCCTCATATGACATTTTCGCCTCTTTCAATTTAGGTTCTTCTTTTATTGCTTCTGTACAGAAACCCTATTAGCGTATTATATATACACTCTTTCTTTTAGTACTCAAAAGTAAAAGTAGAGTGTAATTTGTGGGGGAAATTTTGGCAGAGTTTTCATCTGGTGGTATTCTACATGGGACTAGCAACTTGCACATTTTAGAATAATTTCAAAGATATGAATTGGGATAACTGTGGGCAATGAAGGAACATTGTATGTCAGAAAGGAATATTGTCTCTACATGCCATGCACTGAATTTAAGATTTCTTCTCTGGAATGTCCCTTGCCTTTGTAATGGTTTATTTGTCTTCAGGTTTAATAATTATCAACTGAGGTAAGTTAGGATCATTTTGCAATGGATTATATATATAAATGAAATCTTTTTGTGCTAGAAAATTGCTCAATGAAGAATGATCTGTCACCAAAGTTTAGGTAACTTCCTCATTATGTAACATGGTTACTATCATTTTGCTGATAGAAAGCAATATCAGAAGTACACCTCGGTAAATTATACATTTGTCCATCTCTTTGAACTTGTCCAAATTTATGAATGGATGATGAAAATGATGAAGAGAGTGGTCATTCGGAGTTATGACTTTTGGAATATCTGAGGTGCAGTACTGTAGATTTATGTTTTTCCTTTCTCTCCTTCGTCTTAAGATGAATGTAAATACAGAATGCAAGTATTGCACAGTTGGAGTGTGTCGAAATTGATTTTGCTGTTATCAATCAAGGGAAATACTGTATGGAACTAGAGAGTCAGTGAAATTATAATTGATATAAAGAATGAGATAATAGATTGAAGTCTATCCCCTTTTTAATTCCTTTTTTGTGCATCCACTGCAGCTAGGTATCCATCCTTCAAAGGGCAAACCCACTTTAGAGGAAGCATCAGAGGAATTGGTTTCTCGTATTTCATACCTGTTTTCAGATGAGGTTTCTTCCTTGTCTGATAGCTCAAAATTTTCCCTTAATCTACTGTTGATTGTCAATGCCTGAAGCGGAGGTTTATGTGTTCACTTTAATGCATCCAAGCTTTAGGAAAGCCTGAAGCTTTTGCATTTTTGTTGATCTCACTGCTGAATTGTATTTTCATTTTGTTTGGCATTTGTGTGCTTCTCGACATTTTAGGAAGAGTTCATTGCAAATAAGTAAAAAAATTGTCATTCTAACCTTGCAAGAAACATAACCGTTATTTTCAGGGTTAGTTCTTCTTCTTGTTGCAAGAACCAGTAATTGACAAAAATGGCTGAAATTTGAACTAAGTATGAAACAATTGCTCAATAGTAATTTATATAGGAGTCAAATTATTTAGAAAAAGATCGCTAAACCAGATCTGCATGAAATTGTAACTCCTTATTTTAGCACTTGGAAATTGTAAGAGCTACACTGTCTCAAATTCTTAAGTATTTATTGACAATAAATTTTGCTTGGCATGATTTTTCTGGTTTGAGATTTTAGTGATGTCCTTGAATTTTTAGTTTCTTTCCAGAAATTTGTTCTTACCATCTTTCGTTTTCAATGTTAAAGTTCATTCAAATCCAGCATCCGATGAGTGGTCATCTTAGAGCGACTTTGAGGAGAGAGGGCGACCATTGTGGCTTATTTCCTATTTCTGTAATAGCTGCTTGTGATGGGAAAGCGAGTAGTCTATGCAAACAAATTGATCCTAAAGTGGAGTCAAATCCTTGTTTGGCTCTTTCATTTATCAAGTTGGCTGCTTCCAAGTTATCTGGGTCTCTTAGTTCTCCTGATGAAAAGCTTTGGATCAAGAGGCTTAATCCATATCCTCAAGACATATTAGAGTCACCAATCGATCAAGAATCTTGCCACCCAGAGGTCACAACTGTCCATGCATTATATATTCCCAGTTTGATGGAGGAGCCTGTTGAACCAATCAATTTTGATGTCCTTCCTTCTGGATACTACATGGATATCATTGCAGAAAAGCTGAGAATATCTAATGCATCTGATCTTCTAATCTCAAGGTATGTTCCTATGTATTTACAATAGTTTTCTGAGCAGTATTTATGCCTGACAAGTAGAAGAAAATTATATTTTCTTTACAGGCCTATTGGCAGGGCTTCATCTGAAACAAGATTGTACTATGCCGCTCCTGAAATGTATTGGTCAGAGGCATCATCTAGTCTTGAAATAGCTGAATCTTGTAAAGATTCTATAAATGTGAGGGCTACTTACTTATCTGGGCAAGATATATATGGCAATGCAATTTTGGCAGCAGTTGGTTATACATGGAAATCGAAAGATCTTTCTGTTGAAGACATATCTATACTATCATATTACAGGTTATAATTCTTCCACTTTCGATAATTGAGAAAAAAAGGAAAATTTGTTATTCAGGCTGTTTAGTAATTTTTTTTCTGTTTTCCTACTGATTTTCTAAAGATGTTTCCTTGTCAGAATGCTTATAAATAAAACTCCTGCCGGAGCTTATAAGTTGTCTCGGGGGGCTGTTATTACTGCCACCTTGCCTTTGGCTTTCACTACAAAAACTAACTGGAGGGGCTTGCTTCCAAGAGATATCCTCAATACATTCTGCCGCCAGCATCGGCTTGCTGAACCTACCTTCAATACTTCAATTGTCCAGATCAAATCATCTAGTGAGTTATCAGGACCACCAAAAGAGTTGAGAACCATGAAACCAGCAAATGAGACAGAAGAGGCAGATGCTACTTTTTCAACTTCTACTATTGATGAATCAGCAGAATCTGGAAGTGCTTACCTGTGTGAAGTGAAAACATCTTTTGAGTTATCTGGACTATCAAAAATGTTGAGAACCATGAAACCAGAAAATGAGACAGGGCAGGCAGATGCTAGTTTTTCAACTTCTAATATTGAAGAATCAGCAGAATCTGGAAGCAACTACCAGTGTGAAGTGAAAATATTGTCCAAAATGCAGGAAGTCATTCTGGTTTGCTCACCAAAAGAATCTTTCAAGCGTCAAAATGATTGTATTCAGACTGCTGCTCTGAAAGTTCTTTCGTGGCTCAATATGTACTTTCTAGATATGAAAGTGGAGAAGGCGATCTCGTCTACTAATACTCTTGACATCACATTCAATCCCAAACATTTACATGAAGAATTTAAGTTGTGTTCATCTATACATGGTTACCAGCAGAGGAATATCCAGGAAGTAAACAACAAGATTTGTCAAGTAAACATAGAAGGCCCAGATTCTGGTATCTCTCCGACTCCTGGGTCCTTGGTAAGCATCACTTATTCAGTCTCATTGGTACCTGATGATGGCCATGCGAAGGAACTTCTTGAAAGTGCAGATGTGTTTGAATTTGAGATGGGGACTGGAGCAGTTATCTCTTACCTTGAAGTTGCAGTTGCTCAGATGTCTGTTGGCCAATCTGCATGTTTCTCCATTGGCATCCCTGATCAGGAGCTAATATTAGCTGCCTCTGACGATTTCGCAAGAATAAATTCCCTACTAAACTCAAGTTAGTGAAACAGCTTAGTTGACAATGGTTTTCCTCTTTGTTTTACCATTCATCTTTTTTTTTTTGCAAATTTTAATGAATGCCTTATGTTTTTCTGATTTTTACATGTATTATTGCCCCAGATCCTTGCTGCTTGGAGTATTTTGTGAAACTGATGCATATAACAGAGCCTCTTGAAGATGGAATGGAACAGGCCTTTTTTAGCCCCCCACTATCAAAACAACGTGTTGAATATGCAGTAGGCCGCATCAGACAATCAGATGCTACTAGCCTGGTAAATGTTCTGAAAACTTAAGTATGCAATTTTTCATTTTGAATGGTTTCATCATACATTTCATTCTCTTCTTGCAGGTTGACTTTGGGTGTGGATCTGGAAGCTTGCTTGAGTCGCTTTTAGATTATGCCACTGGCTTGGAAATGATAGTGGGTGTTGATATTTCAGTCAAGAGTCTTATCCGTGCGGCAAAGGTTTGAATCATCATTTTCAACTTTACTTGCTTGTCAAGATGATTTGTTCTGTAATTTTATAGCATAGGCCTGTGTCTGCAGGTACTCCATTCAAAACTGAGCAAGGATTCCAGTACAATCAAATCTGCAGTACTCTATGATGGTTCCATCATAGAATTGGATTCCCGACTCTGTGGCTTTGACATGGGAACTTGCTTAGAGGTACGTTTCTAATCTCTTCACTTCTCTAGTTTGTTACTGAAAACTAAAAAAGTGCATCAACTGAGTAGGTTATGGCTCTAAAGTTTTTGATGGTTTTATGGCTTATATCTTAGTTGTTAGGGTTGAATGAAAATCTTATCTGATGATTTATGACAAAGTGACTAGAGCTAACTTTTGGTCCTATAAAAAATGTTTCAGGTGATTGAGCACATGCAGGAAGAACAGGCTCACCTGTTCGGGGACATTGTCCTTGGTTCATTCCGCCCAAAGACATTGATCGTTTCCACACCAAACTACGAGTACAATGTCATACTCCGGGGATCCAGTGCTCCAAACCAGGAAGGGGATGCAGATGAGAAATCACAGGCGGGAGGACAGTCCTTTAAATTCCGCAACCACGACCACAAGTTTGAGTGGACAAGGCAGCAGTTCGAGTCGTGGGCTTCTAAGCTGGCAACTAAGCACAACTACATGGTGGAGTTTAGTGGTGTTGGTGGGTCCCATGATATCGAGCCCGGGTTCGCTTCACAGATTGCGGTTTTCAGGATGGAGCCACCACCACATTCTACTCCAGGGGATAGCCCGGTTTCAAGTGCTGAGGGAGTGATCCACAGATGCAACGTGGTATGGGAGTGGAACCCCAGCAGCTAAGCGTGAGGATGTCCTTTTTGTTAATAGTCACATTATATAGAGCCCCACCACCCCCAAAAAAAGTGGTCACACTGGATGACCACACTTGGCACTCCTATGATTTATTAGGGTCTTCGGAATTTTCATTTTCCATGAGATGCGATCAACTCTCATTTCCACTTTTTATCTTTTCTTTTCTTTATCAATACAAAATAATATTTCATTGAGTTGATCACCAAAATGATTGTCTACTTAGCATATTCTAAATAAATAAATAAATGAGAATATATGAGATATTCATATTGGGTAATATGTTTAAATAAATAAATAATTTATTAATAATTATATAATATATATTTATTTATGGATGTATCCGTTTATCCTTCAATGTAATCTTATTTATTTATCACATGTTTTAAATTTAATATGATATTAGAGTAAGATTGGTTCAACATTATAAAAATGCTACAAAATATGTATAGAAAAATATTTATTTGATATATGTTATGTACAAATGTAGAAATTAACTCTTTGCTACTGTTTTATATTAGAACGGAATATAAAATTAGTATGACCAAATAGATAATGATTTTAGTTGATTTTTGTTATGCGGGAAAAGTAGAAATTGATTTTAGTTGGATAGTTACTTTCTATTATGACAATAATTCTAATTACTTGGTATTAATAATTAATTCATCAAAAATTTTAAAAAAAAGATTGAATAAAAAAATAATTAAAAATTAAAAAAAAGGGGTTCTTGTAAAAAGTACTAATTGTGTTTGAAAGATGGGTAATAAAAAAATCATAAAATATTTCTGTTTACTCAAAATAAACCACATAATACTTCTAGTTGAATAGAATTGAGAAAATTTTATTCCTATTATTTCAAACATATAAATAATGTAAAGATAAAAAAAAATCAAATCAAAGTGTGTTACTTTAAGGCCCTTCTTGGAACATCCCTCGCCTCTCCTAAGTAAGCCTCAAGTGTTTCTCGTGACTATCTCTATAAATAATTGCTAACAATATCAAATTAGAGCACCATAATAATAGCCATCTCACACTAACAATTTAGGTGAATTTTAATGAAATTTATATACATCAAATGTTAATTTGCTCTCTTTGATTGGTGTAGTATTTTCACTTCCTTTCCTTGCATCCCATCATTCGTTCAATTAATTATAATATCAATTTCGCCCTTTTAGTAATTGACTTGCTGTTGTGAATCTATCGGTCACATAAGTAAAATTTCAATTATTATTTACATCCCATCACTCGTTCAATTAATTATAATATCAATTTCGCCCTTTTAGTAATTGACTTGCTGTTGTGAATCTATCGGTCACATAAGTAAAATTTCAATTATTATTTAGCGTTTAATCGCCCCTTCTTATACTAAATTTGGATTTATTTCATTCACAGGTTGATTATATATTTTTGGGTGCAAAATTTATCAAAAAATCTAATTACTTAAATAAATAATTAGAAGTTAGAGAAAGATATTGGAGAAATCTTAAGTATGCATTACCCAAGTCACTTTATGGGCATGAGTTTACACCTAAAGAATCGGTGAGCACAACAATTGGAGAAAAATATTGGGTGCACACAACAAATGGAAAGAAATAACAGGTGGACTTTAAGTATGAAAGATTGACTAACTTTTACCTTATATGTGAAAGGCTCACTTATGGCAATTAAATGGTAATACCATATTTTAGTATTTTCAAAATTTTGATTGAAAATTTAAATTAAGAATAAAAAAATTGAGAATGAAATTGAAAATAATGCTTTAATTAATTCGAGATTATGATAAATATATATTAAAAATCAAGCTACAAATGTTGAATTTAACCACGAGACTTAATATGTTATAAATAAATAATGCATATAGGTGTATATAGAGAAGTTATATTAGATTTAATTGGTGAGGGTGGAACCATGACCCAATAAAGAAATAAATGAGAAATAAAGCATAAATTATGTGTTTAATAGATAATATATTAGATTTAAATCACAAGACACCACAAGTTAAGATACACAAACCTTAATAGGTATTATTAAGTTATAATCATATTGAAGTCATAATATATGAGTTTGCACAAGTCAAGATACACAAGCCTAAACGGGTATTATCAAGAGATCACAATACATGAGTTCGCACAAGTTAAGAGGTACAAGTCCCAATGTGCATTACCAAGAGACCACAAGACATGAGTATGCACAAGTCAAGAGATACAAGCTCCAACGAGCATTACTAAAAGACTTGTACAAACTCATGTTTTCTAACTCCATTAGAATTATAACTTTGTAATACCTATTGTATCTTAACTTGTGTCTTGTGTCTTCAATTTAATATATTGTAAGGTTGGATATAAATAAAATAATAAAATAATTAATACATAATAAATTATTGAATATGTCGGTTAAGAAAAAAAGATAAAAAAATTCATGAAAGGCAGAATAAGCCAAATGTGAAAAATGCCTTAAAAAGACCATTTTTGTGGAGGTATAAAAAAATTCAAAACCCGTCTCAAAAATAGAAATTAACCTTTTGTTACTGTTTTATATTATAATGGAATGTAAAATTAGTATGACAAAATAGATAACGATTTTGGTTGATTTTTGTTATGCCAAAAAAATAGAAATTAATTTTAGTTACGGTCCATTATGACAATAATTCTAATTACTTGGTATTTACAATTAACTCATCAAAAACTTAAAAAAAAAAAAGAGGTTGAATAAAAAACCCATCAAAAATTAAAAAAAAAAAGGTTCATGACCAAAGATAAAAAAAAGTACTAATTGTGTTGGAAAGGATGTTAATAAAAAATTAAAAATTATTTTCGTATTACTCAAAAGAAATGACATTAGAATTGACAAAATTCTGTCCCTATTTTTATAAACATATAAATCATGTAGAGATAAAAAAAAAGATCAAATTAAAGTGTGTGGAATGGGACTTTATATTACTATGAGCATAACTCCTACATACTCTCTAGCAGTCCTTGGAACAACCTTAGCCTCAGAATTAAGTCTGAAATGTTTCTCATGTCCTCATCCTTATAAAACATTGCTAACACTATCAAATTAGAGCACCATGATAATAGGTACCTCGCAACAACAATTTAGGTCAATTTTAATGAAATTCATATGCACCAAATGTGAATTTGCTCTCTCTGATAGGTGGCAGAATTTCTACTTCCTTTCCTTTCATCTCGTCACTCGTCTAATTAATTAGAATATCAGTTTTGCCCTTTAGAGTAATTGCGTTGCTATTGTGAATCTATCAGTTGCGTGAATAAAATTTCAATCGTTATTTAATAATTGACTACCACTTCTTAGACTAGATTCAGATGTATCCCATTAAAAAGTTGATTATATCATTTTGGGTGCAAGCGTACAAACTACCAAGAAACCTAATTACCTAAACAAATTACTAGAAGTTGGGGCAAGCTACTGGAGAAATCTTTAAGTGTGCACTACCCTAGTGACACTAGGTTCTTCATGCGCATGAGTATGCTCATTGACTACCCACACCACTTACACCTAGAGTATCGGTGGGCACAACAAATGGAGAGAAACACAGGATGGACTATAAGTATGAAAAATTGGCTAACTTTTACTTTAAACGTGGAAGACTCACTCACATAGTTAAACTGTAACACCATATTTTAGTATTCCCAACATTTTTATTGAGAATTTAAATTAAGAATAAAAAAATTGATAATGAAGCTTTAATTAATTCAAGATTATGAGAAATGTATATTAAAATTAAAAAGGTTGAATTTAACCACGAGACTTAATATGTTATAAATAAATAATGTATATAGGTGTATATAGAGAGAAGTTACATTAGATTTAAGGGGTGACTGTGGAACCATGACCCAATAAATAAATGATAAATAAAGCATAAATTATGTGCTTAATAGATAATATATTATATTTAAGCCACAAGACACCAAAAGTCAAGATACACAAATTTTAATAGGCATTACCATGTTATAATCCTATTAGAGTTACAAGACATAAGTCTACACAAGTCATGAGACATATGTCCAAACAGGCATTACCAAGAGACCACAAAACATGAGTCCATATAAGTTAAGAGACAAAATCTCCAACGGGAATTACTAAGAGACCACAAAATATGAATCTGCACAAGGCAAGAGACACAAGTCCCAACGAGTATTACTGAGAGACATGAGCCTATTTAGATATTGTTAGATTTCGATTAGATTTTATTTAGATATTCTTATATTCTATTGGTATAATTTCAATATATTATATCTATTCATGTAAATGTTTTATTAAGCCTATATAAACCTATTAGATTGTATAATGAAGTATTACAACAATATTATACACAAAAAAAATTGAGTTAAATTTTGATAGAGACATCATAAATAGGATTAGATATTAAATATCAGAAAATATTTTAAGGAATATGGATACATTGAAAGTATCACAATATCCATACAAAAAATAATTAAATCCATAAATGATAATTGTTAAGCCCGACAACAAAGAAGAACACCATAAGCCTTATATACTATACAAAGGCCATACATCTAACCTAGAGAGAAGATAAATAAAGCCAAAAAAAAAGGGAGGGGTGGGTGGGAGGGCATGAGAAATGCCTTACACATGGATTGTCAAGGAAAAGGAAAATTTACTAGTAGGTTACAAGCTAGTAAAATAATCCATTTCCATTGGCCTTATGGAATTGGGCAAACCACTGATGATAAGATCAACCACAGTGCAAACAAGGTTGAGATCCAAAAATAAAGTATTGTTAGCTTCACTTGAAAGAACTAGGAAGACCAACATCCTTTTTCCAACTTGTCCTGCAAGTCATGATTGCAATGAGCAAAATAACCAAAAGTACATTCAAAGAAAAGAATTGGGATTAAAATGATAGAATAATCATGTAGTTGTAAATCAATGTTATCACGCCCCAACCTGGTTTGGTTGGAACCCCGTGATTAACCTATCACTCCTTTCGGTATGAATTAATAACCACTATGATACCAGTAGGAATCAGGCGTAACATGAAAATATTTTTAAAATAATTTACCAAAATAAACTTTTTCCATAATAAACACCGGAATATAATTATGGCATAAGGCTCACTAAGGGATGTATTTTTCACCCACATTCCTTCTCATATTTTCCTAAAAGTTTTAAGGGAGGGGGTGAGTTCTATAACTTAGTGAGTGGGCAAGAAGGTAATTATTTAAAATGTTATCTTTATTATACCATTCTCATTTATGTGTTTTAATAATCAAACACACGCACTTCATCATCAAAGGGATCATACATTTGTAGAGCAGTCCCCAACTGTTCCACTTGTGGTTCAGAGCGACTTTACCGACCACCCTGGTAGGAGGTCACACCTTCTACCATAAGTTTGAGTGAGCTCTACTCCCCATCCTCTAGACTTAAATTGAGCCTTTGTATCCGCTATAGTGGGACGAGACCTCTCCACCTTCTTCCTTGGTCTCAATGCGCATGAAGCTCTTAGAGCTTTTTGACTTATTGGACAACAAAGCTTTCCTTATGTTCCCTAGGTCGTCTAATAGTCCTAAGAACTAACACGACCCCATACTAGGTGCCTCGATGGTTCCGTATCTCGACATGCACAAGAAAAATTCTTTTTTTTAATTAAGACCGTTATTTTTTTGCTACCAGCTCAACGAGTTTGACCACCCGTCATCAACTCAGTGGCTAAATCACACAATTAACCATTTATGAAGGTTTTCTATAGGCTCATTGTAAACGCTGCCCTTTGGAGTTAAGGAAAATTGGGGAAATAACTAGTCAAACCGAGTGAGAAAACCGAATCGGTTCACAAACTTGATCATAGAGAACGGGAAAATTAGGAAATTTGACAACTCCCATGTGATCCAAAGGGGCATAAAAATCTTGGAAAGGAACCTTAGGACAATTTGGGACAGAAAACCAGACCAATTTAGGTGAACCGGATCCAAACCAGATTCTTGATCCTAGTAGTAACCTCAAGATAAGAGCTATCTACTCAAATCGAAAGCTCGGACCGCTGCACCGCGGACGGTAAGCTTTCGAAGCATTCTCTCTTTACGTCCAGTTTTCCGACGGAGCTCCATTTGAGCTCATTTCAGCATCAAATCGTTTGATTCAAAGTGCAATTGAATCGTATGAAGGTGTAGGAACTTCAATTTCAACAATTAAACTCATTTGATCGGTTAATTTGATAAAATCAAATTCAGCTAAATTAAAAGGTTGAAATTGGGGGAAAATTTGGGAATTTAAAAAATTCGAGGGACTAAAGTGCAATTTTATAAAATTGATGGCCAATTGGGCATGATAAAGATGTTTGAGGACCAATTGGTTAATTTTTGGGGCAAACTTAACATTTTTTAAAGTAGGGGCAAAATGGTAATTTTGGAAAAATTGAGGACCAAATTAGAAATTTGGGAAACTTGAACCCCTTTTTGTGATTTTGAATAAATTGAGGTCCTAAGGTGAATTCTAGAGTTTCGGGACTCAATTTGGTGGAAAACTGGCATTAGGGACCTAAAGTTAAGGAAAAATAACTTTAGGGACCTAATTGCAAATAAATGGAAAGTTTGGTTATTTCATTCATTTGTGATGAATGAAGGCTATTAGGCCAAAGGATAATGAACAAGTAGTGTTCATATCGTGTAGGAACACGAAGTACCGGGAATGCCAGTTAAGACAAGTTCGCGTGAAGGCAACAAGCCAGTTAAGAGGAAATTCACTACACTATTAGGTGAGTGAGATTTAATATCATACCCGATTTGGATGATAAGCACCTTGGAAATGAAAACCCACTATTAAGTGGTATTTTAACCATCAAACTTGAGAGGAGTGATGTAGAAATTACGCAGAAAAACTATTTACCGGTTGTAAGTATATCATACTCGGTTGGTTGATGAACTTCCGATAAGGAAGTAGAAAACCCGCTTATCGGTTATAAGCGGAGATGTTCTCATACCCGGTTGGTGTGATGGACATATGAAAAGTTTATTTTGTCGAAAGTGCTCTCCTCTAACTGTGTGTCACTGCTTAAAACTATTGGGAGACCTTTTTTACGGGAGCTCGAATAGCTTAGATAGGCTGGAGGCCTCGGTTTTGGAACTTGGTGACTAATATGCCCAATTTTGAAAATCTCGTATAGTGGGCCCAAGTCCGATTGGCATGAGCAGGAGCTCATAAAAAAATGTGTTAAGCCATGAAAACTTTAAATCAATGATTTGTTTGGCCATGGTACCAAGTTAGGACTGACATAGTCGATGGACTAGCGATAGTCCAACATGACAGGTCGACGGACCAGTCCAGACAAACATTTGTAGGTCGGGTTGAGGGTTGGGGTCGTTGGACCTGTAGCACCACATATTAAATGGCTGTTGTGAAAAACTTTCGTTTTGTTCATGCACTAAGTTATGGGTCCTCCAAGATGCCCAAGAGGGGTAGTGATGCATCCTAGGGCTACTGGATGACATGGTAGAGATAAGGGCAGTTAGTCGTGCCAGCAGTCTTGGAAGTTTGATGTAGCTTGATGCACATGAGATCGGGGTGGGGTCGGGATGAGGTCTCTATCCTTATACGGACACAGAGTTTTATTTACATGAGTGAGGGTTGGATGTCACATACATCCACTCATTCTCAAGGTAGAAGTGGATGTGCTTCTATCTAGGTGGTCGGTAAAGTCGCTCTGACGCCACAAGTAGGTACACTGGATAGGCTAGCCTACAAATGTGTGTTCCCTTCATGATGAAGGGTGTGTGTTGGTTAATAAACATACCAATTATAATTGAGGATTAAGTAATGGCTATAAAAATGAGATTTTAAGGATGAATTGTTTTAAAAGAATATAAGGAGTCAAGCACACTCCGATTTAAATATTTTTTTTCTAAAGGTCAAACTTAGAAAACCTATTCACTGAGTCGTTGAACTCACCCATCCCTAATATCCATTTTCAGGTAACCAAGGGAAACCTCCCCAAAGACCTCCTGTTAGTCACACTTGCAAGACAATTATGTAAAATAAATTTTTTATGCAATTTTGATTCATGTTATTCCTGGAAAGGTACAGGTTTAAAGGACTCCTTATTCCTCTCAAGTTAAAGAAGGGGAAAACTCTTAGTATACCGAGAGAGTGGTGGGTTGCTCACGGGGATCTGACCAAACCAGGTTGGGGCATGACAACTTGAGTGGTATCAGAGCTTATTTCCTCAAATACAATATCAAGACTAGATAACAGAGTAAATGATAGGAATAATTTTAAAATTTTTAGATGTCCCCAAGAAAAGTAGCCAAACAAACTCACGCTACCTTAGCAACCCCGAAAGTGAGGGTGAACTCCATCCCAAGGGAGGAAATGAACCACGAGGATAGACGGACCCTCAGAGTAACCCCGGGTCGAAGAGGACTCAACTAGAAAGCCTCCAAGGTGTTCAGGCTTAAGGACGGCAAGGCATCAAACCATCACCAACCCCTTAGAAAGGTCCTAAAATGCTCAAAGTATAGGAGGAACCATAAAGATCCACACAAGAAGATGGCATGTTATAGATGTGGGCAATGGGGACACTTCATTAGAAGATGCCTGACATTTCCGAGGACAAGACCCGAGAGAATTTGTTTTGAATGTAAGAGGGTGGGACACATAGCAAGGAACTGTCCCACACTACAAGAAATCTGAGCGATACCTTCAAATAAGGACATCTCCACCCCTATAGAAGCCTGGAGGGATAACATTACAATAACCATAATTGCAGCTAGGAAACCCAATCTCACTTAGGAAGAAATCCTTTTAGACCATAGCTTAGTACTGAGTATTCTCCAAACCGACATTGTAACAATCTCCCTTAAGAGATGTTAACACCCCAAAACAGTATTTTTACTTCAATGAATAAGATTCTAAATCCTTGAAAATTTCTCAGTCCCTTAATAATACGATTGTATGTCTCAATTTCCCAAGGAAGGATCATGAAAGAAGATCAAGGGTAGGACCTTAAGAAAATCTAGAAATAGCATAATATAGACAAAGGGAATTTTCCTTAAGGGGCACTACAAGCCACCTAGGAGTAAATAAGGAAAGATCTCCTTCATAGAAGACAAGCTGAATGATGAAAGATAACTGGGATGTCACGAGACAACAAGGTATGATCTACCATGGAAAAAGAGAGGAACCAAGTCAGGTTGTAGACTAACCTAGTAAGGAAGGGGAGGTGGAAAGGCTAGAACAGTGGAAAGGAAGAATGAAGGAAATCTTTGAAGAAATAAATGGAAGAAAATGAAATGATGACCACATGCAAGTAATAAGGAGGATTTAGTAGGTCCCGCAAAAAGAAGTCTTGGAGCAAATAGTGCCTAAACCTTTCCCAAGGAAGGAGACCTTAGGAAGGCATACATGTTCCAGCTAAGAAGTAATGGACCAAGTGATGAAGGATGAGGAGATGAAGTGCACACCGAAATGAAAGAATCAAGGGAAACATACTAAGAGGACCCAAGGAGAAAGTTAAATCCAAGGAATAGGTAATTAGGAAAATAGCATCAAAGGACATAGTGACAAAGTAAGAATGGGTGGGCTACCCATAATAAGGAAATAAAGGAAAGAACATTCGAAGAACCTTGGAGAAGTAAGTCCTCCAATTCAGAAATGGGTAAGGAGAAAACAACCAATGACATCAAGACTGGTCTTGGCCCACACTTGCTTAATAGAGCCCAAGGAGTGTATGGCTGGACATAAAGGGTGCTAGGAACCAATCTATTAGCAATAGCTCTTCAAAAAGAGGATAAGGAACAAAAAGGAAATGGAGAACAGTGAAGGATAAAGAGCGGGAAATAATACCGATCTCAGAAGGGTACAAGAAAGGAAGGAAGGAAAAGCCTCCATGAAGCGTTAGAGAGGTTGAACCAGGACGAGAATCCTTAGGTAGATAATACAAGTAGGAAGTGAGACCTAAAAAGGGGAAGTTCCAAAGCTAAGGAACCACCAGATGGATCCTAAGAGGCTTAAACCAACATAAAGAACCTCATAAAGAACCATAAGATGTTAAGGGTATGTTAGGATGGCCAAAGTATTTCCTAATTTTGAAGAGCAAATAAGCTAACTAGGGATTTTCGACGAACCCAAAAAAGAAGGAAGTAACTAGTAGTAACAGGATGGTCAAGGAGAATAAACGAGACCATAAGAAGGATCGAGGAGTAGTGGAGACTACATTCTAAAGAAGGGTAATAGAGTGGAAATAGTGTTGAGTATACGAAATAAGGCACAATGATCAACAAATGGTGGACAAAAGCCCAAATTCAAAGGGTGTAAGAATGCGAAGGAAGGAAACCTTCAAAGAGTAGTAAGAAATTCGAACATCTAGCACCTAAAAGGAATCCCTACTTTGAAGAACATAATAGAGAATGAAAATCATTAAAGGAGAACTCCCTAAAAAACAATGGAATCGTGAAATGGTCACAAGTCAGTAATAGTGTGTTTAGGGGAAAGGATAATTCTTGAGTAAAGGACATTAACAAAAAAGAAGGAAGAAATAAGAAGGGAAGAATGTCAGCATCTCGATAAGTCATTAGGAAATTCAATGATTAACACTAAAAAGACCCAATAAAGAAGTTGGGAAAGGACAAGTGAGTAAGGAAAACTGTCACAATTATGTAAGACACGTTGCCAAGGCACGAAGGATGGATGGATAACTGTAAAGGTAGTCGAGGAATACTACATGATGAAAGGAGGGGTGAAGTTATATAGTCCCTAAAAGGTTGGAAAGTTGGGAATAACCCTAAAGGAGGTGTTGTAGAAGTCTGATGGACATAGACGGGTTCTGGACTATGTCATGTCGTAAGGGACATGTAAGCACCAACAGTCCCAAGTAAAATGTGACTCGAGTAAGAAAGGGTCAGTTAGTAAGAATAACAAGGTCAAACATAATTTTGATCAAAGCTGTACTCAATGACGGATGAAGGATGGGTCAAATTAGGACGAAGGAATAATAACACCAAAACCTGTTAAAACAAGTATGTAATACTTGAAAGAATGTCAAGCTAAGGGTTTCAACGATGAAGAGAATAACTAGTAAAAGGAACGATTGGGCACCTTGGAACTCCCAATCATGAAATCTTGAGTAAGAAGCCCAAAGGGAATAATCTTGCCCTAAGTAAAGGGAGATGCGAACCTAGGGATATACCTTTTGACTCATGGGCAAGACATACTAGTTATGATAAAACTCCATGGGAAGAGTAAACAATATAAAGGAAAAGAAATTTCATAAGTGTGTGATTTAAGGTGGAGTAAGTGAAAGAACAACCCAAGTATTAACATGTCAAAGTTGACATTAAGGAAAGTTTATCTTGGAGTGAAAAATGCAGATTTAGTTTTGGGGACAAAACTCCTAAAAGGAGGGGAGAGTTGTAAACCCCCGCCCTTTGGAGTTAAGGAAAATCGGGAAAAGAACTGGTCAAATTGAGTGAGAAACACTGAATCGGTTCACAAACTCGATCATCAAATAATAGACAATTTAGGAAATTTACAACTCCTGACAGACCCAAAGGATTCATAAAACCTTGGAGATAGACCTTAGGACAATTTGGGAGAAAAAAAAAACAACCAATTTAGGAGAAACGGATCCGAGCTGGATTGAACCGGTTTATGAACCGAGTCAGTTCATGAAGTGGAACCGATAGAGAAAGGGCAAATTGGGAAATTTATGGATCCCGAGTGACCTAAAGAGTCACAAAATTCATGAAAAATGACTTTTGGATGAATTGGAGATGAAAACCAAAATCGGTTTGGGTGAACCAGATTGAACTAGTTTGGATCGGTTTGAACCACTATTAAACCAGATGCTAAATTTATTTTTCTAGGTGGCGTAGAAAATTCAAAATGGAGAATTAAGGCCACATTTGATAGATAATGAATTTATAAATTTTTAATTTTGAAAAACTTGGTCGAATCGGGCCTTAACCGGCCGGTTTAAGCTTTGAACCCGGTTTGGGCCAGTCTGGTCCTGTTCAGAACAGTGTCGTCTTCTTCTTTTAGATGACAACACTATTCACTAGTCGAAAAATCGAGCAGTGCCAGTGAAGATTAAAAGTGTCTGGCCAGGAAGTTTTACACAATGAATGACCGCCATTAAGGCACAAATCGGACGGCCAAGAAGTCCCCGAGTTTCCTATATAAAGAGCCCCTACTCATTCATCCTTCTCACACCTGAAAACTACACTCTCTCCATACTGCTCCATTATTCGGTGAAACTCAAACTAGAGCTCTGACTTGGGCATTTTTCTAAGCCAAAGAAGGCGTGGCTGGGTTCTTAAGATTTGGGGAGAAGTTAACTACATGCCTATAATCTCCATTTGCTCCGAGGGTCGCCGGAGAAACGTCGGCGTGATAGAACAGTGAAGCAGTTCTGACGGACCGAAGCTGTACTATTTTGGCAAAGCTGAAAACGGCCAATTCGAGCCCTTCTCAGGCCACACCAAGCTCTCCCAACACCTCCTCAACCCTCCTACAGCTGAATTAGAACAAAAAGGTAAGCCAATTTGGCTCCCCTCTATAAATTTCGATCGGTAATAGAGAGAGAACTGACAGATTTTCATTGACTAAATTCTCCCTCAGTTTGGCATCAATTGATGTAATTCTTGATCCTAGGAGAAACCTCAGAACGAGAGCTATCTGCCCAGATTGAAAGCTCGGACCGCTACACCACGGACGATCAGCTTTCGAAACTTTCTCTCTCTACGTTTCGTTTTCTACCGAAGCTCCATTTGAGCTCATTTCGGCATCAAATCGTGCAATTCAAAGTGCAATTGAATCATATGAAGGTTTAGGAACTACAATATAACTTCAATTTCAACAATTAAACTCATTTGACCAGTCAATTTGATAAAATCAAATTCGGTTGAGTTAGAAGGTTGAAATTGGGGAAAAAATTGGGAGAAATTTGGGAATTTCAAAATTTTGATCAACTAAAGTGCAATTTCATAAAATTGATGGCCAATTGGGCATGATAAACATGTTTGAGGACCAATTGGGTAATTTTTGGAATTTTTAGGGCAAACTTACCATTTTTGTAAAGTAGGGGAAAAATGGTAATTTGAACCCCTTTTTGGGATTTTGAATAAATTGAGGTCCTAAGGTGAATTCTAGAGTTTCAAGACTCAATTTAGGGGAAAATCAGCATTAGGGACCTAAAGTTAAGGAAAAATAACTTTAGGGACCTAATTTCAAATAAATGAAAAGTTTGGTTATTTCATTCATTTGTGATGAACGAAGGCTATTAAGCCAATGGATAAGGAACAAAAAGTGTTCATATCGTGTAGGAACATGAAGTACTGGGAACGCCAGCTAAGAAAAGTTCGCGTGAAGGCAACAAGCCAGTTAAAAGGAAATTCACTACACTATCAGGTGAATGAGATTTAATATCATATCCGATTGGGATGATAAGCGCCTTAGAAATGAAAACCCACTATTAAGTGGTATTTTAACCGTCACACTTAAGAAGAGTGATGTGGAAATTATGCAGAAAAACTATTTACCGGTTGTAAGTATATCATACCCAGTTGGTATGATGAACTTCTGGGAAGGAAGTAGAGAACTTGCTTATCAATTATAAGCGGAGATGTCCTCATACCCGGTTGGTGTGATGGACAGATGAAAAAGTTTATTTTATCGGAAGTGCTCTCCCTGACTGTGTGCCACTGCTTAAAACTTTTGGGAGACCTTCTTGACGGGTGCTTGAATAGCTTAGATAGGCTGGAGGCCTCGGTTTTAGAACTTGGTGACTAATATGCCCAATTTTGAAAATCTCGTACAGTGGGCCCAAGGCCGATTGGCAAGAGCAGTAGCTCCTAAAACACATGAGTTAAGCCATGAAAACATTAAATCAATGATTTGTTTGGCCATGGTACCAAGACAGGACTGACATACTCTATGGACTAGTAGTAGTGCAACATGACAGGTCGATAGACCAGTCGAGACAAACATCTGTAGGTCAGGTTGAGGGTTGGGGTCGTTAGACCTGTGGCACCACAAATTAAATGGCTCATATGGAAAATTGTTGTTTTGTGCATGCACTTAGTTACGGGACCTTCAAGATGTCCAAGATGGGTAGTGATGCATCCTAGGGCTATTGGACGACATGGTGGAGATAAGGGAGCTAGTCGTGCCAACAGTCTTGGAAGCTCGATGTAGCTTCATGCACATGAGACGAGGGTGGGGTCGGGATGAGGTCTTTGTCCTCATACGAACACAGAGTTTTATTTACGGGAGTGAGGGTTGGATGTTGTGTACATCCACTCATTCTCAAGGTAGAAGTGGACGTGCTTCAATCTAGTTGGCCGGTAAAGTCCCTCTAACACCACAAGTAGGTACAGTGGATAGGCTAGCCTGCGAATGTGTGTTCCCTTCATGATGAAGGGCGTGTGTTGGTTAATAAACATACCGATTATAATTGAGGATTGAGTAATAGCTATGAAAACCATATTTTAAGGATGAATTATTTTAAAAGAATATAAGGAGTCTGACACACTCCGATTTAAATATTTTTTTCTAAAGGTCAAACCTTGAAAACATATTCACTAAGTTGTTGAATTCACCCCCTCCCTTATTGTAAACTCTGCCGTTTTGAGTTAAGGAAAAACTGGGAAAAAGAACCAGTCAAACCAAGTGAGAAACACTAAACTAGTTCAGAAACCCGATCACTAGGGAATGGGCAATTTGAAAATTTACAACTTCGGGGTGATTCAAAGGGTTCATAAAATATTGGAAAAGAACCTTAGGACAAATTGTAAGAGAAAAACCAGACTCATTCAGATGGACCGAATCCAACCGATTAATGAACTCAGTCGGTTTATGAACCTAAACATATTGAGAGAGGGCAAACTGGGGAAATTATGGATCCCAAGTGACCTAAAGAGTCGCATAAGTCATGAAAAAGGACATTAGGATGAATTGGAGATGGAAACCAAACTGGTTCAGGTGAATCGGATCCGAACCGGTTTGGACCTATTTGAACCACTATTGAACTAGATTCTAAATTCATTTTTTTAAGTGGCTTAAAATTTTCAAATTTGAGATTTAAGGCCACCATTGGATAGAAAATGATTTATAAATTCTTAGATTTGAAAAATTCAGTCGAATTGGTGGTGAATCGGCCGGTTTAAGCTTTGAACCCAGTTCAGACCAGTCCGGTCCGATTCGGAACAATGTCGTCTTCTTCCTTTAGATGACAGCACTGTTCACTCGTGCAGTGCCAACGAAGCTGAAAAGTCTCTGGCTAGGGAGTTTCAGGCAATGAATGACTGTCATTAAGGCACCAATCAGACAACCAAGAAGTCCACGAGTTTCCTATATAAAGAACCCCTCCCTATACATCCTCTCCACACCTGAAAACTCCAATCTCTCTCAACAACTCCATTTTTCGGTGAAGCTCAAACTAGAGCTCTAACTTGGGCACTTTTCTAAGACAAATAAGACGAGGTTGGGTTCTTTAGAACCGGGGAGAAGTCACCTACATGCCTATAGTCTCCATTTACTACGAGAGTTGCTAGAGGAACGCCGGCATGAGGGAACACTGAAGCAGCTCCAGCGGACTAAAGCTGCCCTATTTTGGCCTAGCTGAATTCAGCCAATTCGAGCCTTCCTTAGGCCAAACCAAGCCTTCCCAACACCTCCACAGCCCTCCTACAACCGAATTAGAGTTGAAATATAAGCCAATTCGGCTCACCTTTGTAATTTCTGACTGGTGCTAGAGAGACAACCAACAGAACTTCAATGATGAAATTCTAACTTAATTCGGTATCAACTGATACAATTATTGATCATATGATCAACCTCAGGACGAGAGCTATCTGCCTAGATTAAAAGCTCAGGCCGCCCTACCCTTGACGGAAAGTTTTCGAAGCTTTCTCTCTTTAAGTCCAATTTTTTGGTGGAGCTTCGTTTGAGCTCATTCCGACACCAAATCGTGTGATTCAAAGTGCAATTGAATCTATGAAGGTGTAGGAACTCCAATCTAACTTCAATTTCAACAATTAGAAGTGTTTGATCGGTCAATTTGATAAAATCAAATTTGGCTGTGTTAGGAAGTTGAAATTGGGGAAATTTTAGGGATTTTTAAAAATTTGAAGGACCAAAATACAATTTTATAAAATTGAGGGTCAAATGGGCATGATAAGAATGTTAGAGGGCCAATTGAAAATTTTTAAAATTTTTTGGGGTAAAACTTACCTTTTTAAAAAGGAAGGGGAAAATGGTAATTTTGGAAAAGTTGGGGGACCAAATTGGAAATTTGGGAAATTAAACCCTTTTTGTGAATTTGAATAAATTGAGGTCCTAAGAAAAATTTTAAAAGTTTTGGGACTCAATTTGAGGAAAAATCGACATTAGGATCTTAAAGTTAAAGAAAAATAACTTTTGAAACCTAATTGCAAATAAAGGAAAATTTGGTTTTCTCATTCAATTGGGATGAATGAGGGCTATTAGGCTAAAGAATAATGAACAATAATGTTAATATCGTGTAGAAACAAGATGTACCTAGAATGCCAGCTAAGACGAGTTCAATTAAGGAAAACAAGCCTGCTAAGAGGAATTTTATTGCACGATCGGATGAATGGGATTTATAGATCATACCCGATTGGGATGATAAGTAACTCAGAAATAAAAACCCACTACTTAGTGGTATTTTAAACATCACAACTTAGAAGAGTGATGTGAAAATGACATGGAAAAACTAATTACTGATTGTAAGTAAATCATACCTGATTGGTATGATGAAACTTCCTCAGAGTAAGTGGAAAACCCATTCATCGGTTATGAGCAGAGATATCCTCGTACTCAATTGGTATGATAGATAGTTAAAAATATAATTTTGTTGGAAGTGCTCCCCTCTAACTGTATGCCACTACTTAAATGATTTGGGAGACATTCTCGACAGGAGCTCAAATAGCTCTGATAGGCCAGAGGCCTTAGTTTTGGAACTTTGGGGGCTAATATGCCCAGTTTTAAAAATCTTGAACACTGGGCCATAGGCCAATTGGCAAGAGCGGGAGCTTGTAAATAAACATGAGTTATATGCCATAAAACTTTAAATAAATGAATTTTTTGGCCGTGGTACCAAGAGAGGACCGACATATTCAATCAACTAGTGGCAGTGCGACATGATAGGTCTCCGGACTAGTTAAGCCAAACAACTGCAGGTTGAGTTGATGGTTGGAGCCATTGGACTAAGGGCACCACAGATTATATGGCATGATGTGAAAATACTGATTGTGCATACACTATGTTTACGGGACCTTCAAGACGCCCAAAAGGGGTAGTGATGTGTCCTAGGGCCCTGGATGAGCTGGTGGGTATAAAGGCTATTCGTTGGACCAGGTGACCTTACAAAGCTCGGAGTAGCTTCAAGTGTACTCATTCTCAGGGTAGAAGTAGACATACTTCTATTTAGGTGGCTGGTAAAGTCGCTCTGACGCCACTAGTGGGTTTAGTGGACATACTAGCTTGCGACTGTGTGATTGACCTTCATGATGAAGGATGTATTTTTTTTAAAACCGAGATTTTTAAGCGGAGAAAATTGAAAGGTAATAAGGAGTCTGGCACACTCCAAACAAATCCTTATCCTAAAAATTTAATTTTGAAAACTCATTCACTAAGTTGTTGTACTCATCCCCTCCCTCATATCCCTTTTCAGGAAATCCGGGAAAGCCTACCCCAAAGGGCCTTCAACCAATATGCCTATGAGACAGGTACTGAATGTTTAAAATTTTACGTGGTTTTGATTTATGTGTTCCAGGAAAGGTACATGTTTAAAGGACGCCTTACTCTTTAAGGTTTATAAATAAGGGGAAACCCTTGGTAAACCGGAAGAGTGGCGAGTTGATTATGGGGATCCGACCGAATCGGGTCGGGGTGTGACAACTTGAGTGGTATCAGAGCCTGTTTCCTCAAATACATGATCAAGACTAGAAAATATAGTAACTAATAGGACTGGTCTTAAAATTTCAGATGGCTCCCACGAGAGAAACCAAGAAAACTAGGAATGACTCCACTCAACACCTTGTCCTCGTAGGAAGACAACTTTAGAAGCTTCCCAATGCCTAAGGCATGGTAGAAGTCTCAAAAGTCCAAATGGGGAAGTATCCGAGAGGATGGTGCTAAGACCTATTGAGGTCACAACTCTAAGTACGAAGGAAGCCAAGCATGAATCCATAGATGCCAGCAAAGGGCGTATAACCTTACTTAGGAGTATGCATATCAAGAATTCCATAGCTCCCTATTTATTTCATGACTATTTTCTGTCACAAGGTTCCATTCATTAACTATCTTAATCCTATCATCCTCCCTGTCAAGCAATCCTAAGGTTGTCGTCTCTTGAGCCTTCTTCTTTTTTAATGTCTATCCCATTTCCCTTTTTAGGGCGTAGTCCTCACCACTTCCTAGTCCATCTTAGGGCATCATTTATTCTCCTGGATTATCTTGTTGTTACGAGTTATTTACTTCAACTAGGTTTATCTGAAATTCTTATTTGGTTTCTCTGCTCTTTTGAGAGTAGGTCATATCTGGTCATCCCAATACGTCCTTACCCACCTATGTCTTTTAATGAGGCTCTTATTCCAATTCTCTTTTTTATGGTTCATCGGTTGGTTACTTAGCTGGGGATTTTCTACTTCTGTGATCTCTTTTCCTATATTTATCCTTCTTTCCAAGGATTTCCCATCATGAGAGTTTCATGTTCAACCCTCTTAACGATATCTTGAAAGTTTTACCCATCTTCTCTTCTTACACCATTCTATCATCGTTATGGTTATTCGTTCTTGATGATAACTTGCCTTCCAAAATTCTTCCTTTGAGAAGCTTCTGATTGTTGTTGAGTTCCTCGTGATTTGTGTCTTACCTATCAAAAATTCCTTTAAGGGTACTTGTGGTTTTCTCCCTACTATACTTCTTTCCTTTCTCCTTTCTCCTTTCTCCTTGGCTTATCTCATATTGACTTAACATCTTCAGTGCTTCCATATCTTTTTTACTTTCTTCCTGGTTAGCTTCCATTCCATTGGTTTCCCTTGGAATAGTCAAATGCTTCATGTTTCCTTACTTTTATCCGTATAGTCTTTCCTTAACTCTTTAAACTTCCACTACTCTCGTACCCTTCCCTTGCACCAGACTTCTTCTTCCTTCCTTTAGTTAGGATTTTTCTTCCTTGGTGAACTCTAGTAGACTTTTCTAGAATTTCTTTCCAAGTCTTATTGTCTTGGAAACCCTTCTCTTGATGAGAAAACTTTCTTGGTTACTCTAAAGGTTGGGTTAATTAGTTGTGACCTGTAGTTTTCCTTACTTAGGTGATCTCTTATCGACCTGTTACCTCGACCTTTATTGGCATTCTCCTATTTATGTTAGTTGTACTATCAAGGAGACTAAAGTTTTTACTCAAAGAAAAATCAATTTTTATTCATTCAGGAAATAGTTTCTCACCAAACATGGCTTATTACAAAGATTTTCTACCCCCTAGTCCCTTGGGGTCATAGGTCGGGAGTTAGCCTTGGAACGATTATGGGATTCATGATCCGATGGCTCTAAGGAACTGGTTAAAGTCTATCCATATTCCCTTATGTGATGAACTTCATGTATGGCCTCCCGTCCGTACTACCTTAATACCTCAACCTCACACTCATATGTCTATCTCATCCATTGAGAACGATTGAAGTTGGACTGAGTAGGTGGGGGTACTTAGTGGACTTTCATGAAGGTGGCATAGGCATTCCAGTAGTTGTCTCAAGCCTTCCTCTTAGTGGGGCTTCTCTATGGTTGTTGTGGGGCTGGAGGAGGTGCTGGGCTCCTGGAGGAAGGAACACGTTCCTCTTGCCTTGGAGGAGGATATGTAATGCCCTCTTGTTTTAGTAAGGCTCCCACGAGTTTTCGATAATCCTCCACCATATCTTTGGGCACTCTCTTCTCGCCCTTCAGGAATCGTTGAACAACTGCCTCCCCCGGGGTAGGCGTCTTTTTCAAGGTCAGGTGTGGAGGATTGGATATCACGGCAAACTTTTTAGGGATTCTCCTTCCTACATAGTAGTTAAGGTTTTATTAGTGTTAGTGCATAATATTGATAATGTTTTGAGAGAACTGAGCTTTGATACCATTCAAGTTATCACGCTTCGACCGGGTTTGGACGGATCCCCATGATCAACCTGCCACTCTCTTGGTTCAAGAAGGGTTTTCCCCTTTCATTAATCAAGAGGAGCCAGGTGAAATTTCAATCTTGTTCCCTACAATAACATATATCAATAAAAATACAAACTTAAAAAGAAAATACTTTTAAGAATACCTGATAAAGGGTAGATCCCAGTATTATCTCTACTCTTGAAAAGGGATAGCAAAGGTTGGTGAGTTTCTACAACTCAGTGAATGGGTGTCTGAAAAAAAAAGTTCTTATAAAAATAGTTTTTAATTGGAGTGTACCAGACTCCTTAGTTTCCTTTAAGATTATTTCTTTTCACAAATTCCTGGTTTTCAAACACTTTCCTCATTATCCACAATTAGTGTGTTTAACAATCAACACATGTCCTTCATCATGAAGGGATCACACATTCGTAGGGCAGCCCGTCCACTGCATCCACTTATGGCGTTGGAGCGATTTTACCGGCCACCTAGATAGAATCCGATCCACTTCTACCGTGGGAATGAGTAGATGTTCGCAACATCTGACCCTCAAACCCGAAATCAACTCTGTATATGTATGAGAACAAAGACCTCATCCCGACCCCATCCTGGTCTCATGCACATGAAGCTACGTCGAGCTTCCCTGACTGCTGGCACAACAAACTGCCCTTATCTCCACCATGTTGTCTAGTAGCCCCTAGGACGCATCACTACCCCTCTTGGGCATCTTGATGATCCTGGACCTCAATTACATGCACAAACAAAGTTTTTCCATAAATCCATTTATCTTTAGTGCCACTGGTCCAATGGCACCGACCCTCAACTCAACCTGCAGCTGTTTGTCTATACCGGTCTATCGACCTGATGTTGTCGCACTGCCGCTAGTCCATCGAGTATGTCGGTCCTGTCTTGGTACTATGGCCAAATCACATCATTCATTGATTAAAATTTTATATAGCTTATCATCATGTTTGTTTACGAGGTCATGCTCATGCCAACTAGCATTGGGCCTACTGTACGTAATTTTTCAAAACCGGGCATTTTAGCCCCCCAAATTCCAAAACTGAGGCCTCTGGCCTATCTAAGCTATTTTAGCTCCTGTAAAGGTCTCCCAAAAGTTTTAAGCATTGGCGCACAGTCAGAAGAGAACACTTCTAACAAAAATAACTTTTCAACTCGTCCATCACACCAACCGGATGTGATGACATCTCCGCTTACAACCGGTAAGCAGGTTTTCTACATCCTTCTAGGAAGTTCATCATACCAATCAGGTATGATCTACTTACAACCGGTAAATAGTTTTTTTGTGTAGTTCTCACACCACTCCAACCAGATATGATGTTAAATATTCCACATAGAAGTGGTTTTTCATTTCCGAAGTACACATCATCCCAACCGGGTATGATGTGAATAATCTTACTCATCGGATATTCGTAGTGTATTTCCTCTTAATTAGCTTTTTGCCTCCACGAGAGCTTATCCTTATCTGTGTTCCGGTCCTTCGTGTTCCTACACGATTTTTGAAATTCTTTTTTATTAACATTTTGCATAATATCATTCATTCCTCACGTATGAACAAAATGCCCAAACTTTTTAATTATTTGCATTTAGGTCCCTAAATTTCTTTTTTCCTAACTTTATGTCCCTAATGCTAATGTTTCCCCAAATTGAGACCTGAAACTTCTAAAATTCACTTTGTGTCCTCAATTTATTCAAAATCACAAAAAGTGGTTCAAGTTTCCCAAATTTCCAATTTGGTCCCCAACTTTTCAAAAATTATCATTTTGCCCCTACTTTACAAAAATGGCAATTTGACCCCAATAAATTTTAAAAATTGACCAATTGGTCCTCCAACATCTTTTCCATGGCCAATTGGCCCTCAATTTTGGGAAATTGTAATTTGGTCCCTCAATTTTATAAAATCCCCAATTTCCCCCTTTAAACTGGACAAATTTCATTTCATCAAATTTACCATTTAATCGAGGTTAATTGTTGAAATTGAAGGTATAATAGAGATCCTACACATCCATACGATTCAAATGAGCTTTGAATTGCATGAATTGGGGTCAGAACAAGCTCAAACGGAGCTTCGCTAAAAAACTGGGCGTAGAGAGAGAAATCTTCTAAAGCTTACCATTGGAGGTGCGATGGTCCGAGCTTTCGATCGGGGCAGATAGCTCTCATCCTGAGGTTGCTCCTAGGATTAAGAATTGCAATAATTCATGCCGAACTAAGTGAGAATTTAGTCAGTAAAGTTTCAATGTTTCTCTCTCTAACACTGATTGAAAATTACAGAGGGTAGCCAAATTGGCTTACCTTTCTGCTCTATTTTGGTCATATGAGGGCTGAGCTAGTGTTAGGAGAGCTTGGTTTGGCCTGGGGAGGGCTCAATTTGGTCATTTTTAGCTCAGTCAAAATAGGGCAGCTTCAATCCGCTGGATCTGCTTCACTGTTTGATTACGCTGGTGATCCTCGGATCGAATGGTGACTACCATCGAGTAGCTAACTTCTCCCTAAGTCAAAGGAACTTGACCTCACCTTCTTTGGCTCAGAAAAACTCCTATGTCGAAGCTTTGATTTGAGCTTCATCAGAAAACTAAGTAGTTGAGAGAGAGTGGAGTTTTTAAATGTGAGGAGAATGGATGGAGAGGAGCTCTTTATATAATAAGCTTGGGGACTCTCCAGCTGTCCGTTTAGCACCTTAATGGTGCTCATTGATGGCCTAAAACATACTGAACAAAAATGTTTCCTTTCCGCCAGTGCTACTCATTTTTCCGGCGAGTGAACATTGTCATGGTCTGGAGGAAGAAGATGATATTATTCCGAATCGAACTGGATTGGTCTGAACCAGGTTCAATGCTTAAACCAGCTGGTCCAGGCCCGATTTGATAGAGTTTTTCAAAATTAAAAATTTATAAATTCATTCTTTATCCATTGATGGCTTCAATTCTCCAATTTGAATATTTTAAGCCACCTAGAAAAATGAATTTAGCATCCGCTTTAATGATGGTTCAAACAGATCCAAACTAGTTCAATCCGGTTTGGATTCGGTTCACATGAATTGATCTAGTTTTCTCTCTCAAATTGTCCTAAAGTCCCTATCCATGATTTTTATGCCTCTTTGGAACACTCAGGATGTGTAAATTTTTTATTTTGCCCATTCTCTAATGGTTGGTGTTTGTGAACTAGTTTGATTTTCTCACTTGAGTTAACCGATTCTTTCCCCGCTTTCCTTATCCTAAAGGGACGGGGTTTACACAACCAATTAGAGAAAGATACATGTCATGGTCAACGGTCGACGAAAATTCGGTCAGCAACCACGTAGGAACGAGCAACCAACAGAAGGTTGCCATGTGTCCGGTCAACCAATCAAAGGCTGACTGGGATGTTGAGTAGGAAGCCACGTCACCAAAGCCAACCAATCATAGTGTGCCACGTGGCAAGTCCGCACATGTGAGCTTCACACGTGCGGTATAGTTTCGTCTTCCTCCTTAGTTGGATGACATAATGGAGACAAAAAGGGGGGCAGTTTTCTAGTGACCCGAAAACTCCTCCGGCATGACCGTCGCGACCAAATCTAGGGTCGAGTACTATGCTGGTCGATAGCTCTGTCAGTTGTCGAGCTCCCTATATAAAGAGCACCCCTCCTCTAGACTTCCTCATCCCACAATCGAGCAAAGAAGATGAAGTGCTCCATTTTCCAGTGAGGCATAAACCAAAGCTCTGACATTGGGCTTTTCTTTAGCCTCCGAAGGTGTATTTGATGTCTCTGGAACCGAGAGGAAGTACTCCACCTCATTGTAATCCCCACTTGGCTCGAGGACCATCGGTGGAGTGCTACAAAGCTTGCATAATGCAGCTTCTCCGGTGGTCGAAAAATAGCCAAATTACCTCGAGCTGAATTTCAGCCATTCCTGACCTCCTGTAGCTAGGCAAACCCTTTCCCAACCATTTACGACCAACACCCAACCTCCCCGAATTTTAAGAGTAAGTCCAATCTGCCTCCACTCGTTAGTATAACAAAATTCTTGAGAGAGAAATGCCTGAACTATACTAATTAAATTATTCAAGCTCTAAAAGTCAATTGAAGAAATTCTTGATCCTAGAAAAATCTTCTCGATGAGTACAAGCTTCCCAAATCAAAAGATCCAACAACCAAGACTTAGCCGTTAAGAATTTGAAGATTTCTCTCTCTAAGTGTAGTTTTCCAACGAAGCTCCGTTTAAGCTTACTTTAAGGCTAATTAGGTTAATTGGAAGCATGGACTAATCATCCCTCAAGATAGAGAAGACGAGTAGTAGCGTGCTAGGAGGAAATTAACTAAGTTTTGAGGGTCAATTTGACAAAATCAAATCTCGGGACAAGATTGGACGAATTTGAGGAAGAAATTGTGGGAAATTGAGAATTTTCAGAAATTTGAGTACCAATGTGCAGTTTTCAGAAATTGAAAGGCCAATTGGCTATTTTGAGGAAATTAAGGGTTGATTGGTCATTTTACGAAATTTGGTAATTTTTGGAAAGTTTGAGGCAATTTGGTAATTTTTGAAAAAATTGGAGGCCAAATTGCAAATAAGGGAAATTGGGGATTTTAATAGAAATAAGAGGACATTAGGGACCTAAGAGAGGTATTAGAAATCTTAGGGACCTAATTGAAGAAAAATGAATATTAGGGACTTAAATGTAAAGTTAGAGACTTTAGAGACCTTATTGCAATTTAAGGCATAATGTGAGAACCTATGCGCAAATATACGAAAGTATGAGGTCTCTTATACCAATTCTCCTAATGTGGATACTCGAACCATGTAGGAGCTAGTTATCCAAGTACCTGTGCAAAGAAGCGCATCATGGATCGAGATCTCACCAGGACGGCCACGTCACTATTACTGGGTGAGTGGAATTTTCAACGTCATACCTGGTTGGGGTGATGAGCACCATTTGCAATTTTGAAAACCATTTTCCACGAATGGTCTCCCCTGACTACGTGAAATGGCTTAAACATCTTGCGAGACGTTTCTAATAAGAGCTTGAATTGCTCTAGTAGGCCTGAGGCCTCGATTTTGAAAATAATAAGGCCCAAGGCCCATTTTGGAAAACTCATGAGGTGGGCCCAAGGCCAATGGGCACGGGCTGAAGCCCGTAGACAAATTTGAGCCTACATGCTTAAAAGATTACCATAACTAGTTGATTGTAAAATTTTAGCTACAATGTCGAAGTTGGACTAACAGACTCATTGGGTTAGTAACCACCGAGCCAAAGCCGAGTCGTCGAACTCGTTGGGCTAGTGGTTACAGAACCGAAGCCGAATTGTCAAGCACGTTGGACCAAGTAGCACCAAAGATAATGGCATTAATTGATAAGACTTTGTTTGTGCATGCATGAGATGTGGAACCATCGAGTTGCACGGTATGGGGTAGTGGTGGTTCCAATGGATACTAGACAACCCAGTGAGCATAAGAGTGGTCCGTCGTCCAGTATGTCAAAAAGCTCTGAGAGCTTCACGCGCACTAAGATCGAGGTCGGAGGAGGAGAGGTCTCGTCCCACATATGTGGACACAGAGTATGGCTAGGGTTTGAGGGTCGAACAACTGATGTTCACTCAAACTTAGGGTAGAGATCCGAGACTTCTACTAGGGTAGATGGTAAAGGCGCTCTGGTCCACAAGTGGAACAGTCGGGGACTGTTCTACGAACGTGTGATCCCATTTTGATGATAAAAGGGTGTGTGTTGCTTGTTGATCCTATGTTATGGATAGGACACTTTATGAATGGAGTAAAGAGATAACCAAATGGAATGATAAATATAATGACTAAGAAAGTCTAAATAGTCCTACCCTTTGATGCCCACTCACTAAGTTGTGGAACTCACCCCTTCCCCTATCCTTTTTTCAGGAAGGAAGAACTCAACCTTGCTAGGAGACACTCTCAGTCGCTTAAGGTAAAATTCAACACAAAGCCTTTAAATTGAGTTAGTTTTGATAATGTTGTTTCGAGAAACTAGGGAAAGCTGAATTATGCATGACTCCTGACACTGATTGGAAGGAAAACCTCATTCCGCTTCGGTCAAGAGTGGTTGGTTGCTCACAGGGATCCAATGAGACCGAGTTGGGGCGTGACACAAGGACCCTCTACTCTACCAGTTTCCAAATTGGTTGAGCTTATCTTTATGGAAATTGTCATTATCGGAGGGAATATTCTCTAACCAGGAATGGAAATGGAAATCTTTCCATGAACCGTGTCGTCATCTGAAGGAAGGAGACGACACTTTTCCGCAAGTGCGAGCTTTGTATGTGCGGACATGCTACATGGTGGTCCGTAATTGGATGACTCTACTGACGCGGCTTCCTACTTAGTCGCTTAGTCAGCTATTGACCCGTTGACCAGACATATAGCAGCCTCTCATTGGCTGCTCATGCATGTGTGAATGTTGACCGTATATTTGCTAAATGTTGACCATGACACGTGGCATTCTCTGATTGGCTGATTTAAATATATCAGTTTCCCACCTGATGTACAATGCCATTGCCACGTGTTAGCCTCTAATTGGTTGAATCCATCCAACGTGGCATGCCACGTGTCAACCTTTGATTGGCAGGTCATTTCTTTGACATCCTTGTCGATGCTGATGTGGCGCCATTGTCACATGTTCGCTCTTCATTGGTCAACCTTGCTGAATGGGCCTTTCCGACATTGACCATTGACCAGGACACGTGTCACTCTCCTATTGGTGAGTTGACTAACATGGTTTTCTTCGTTGACCAAGGACACGTGTCACCTCCTGATTGGCCAGCGCTTCTAAGCGTTGACTGGGCGAGCTTCGCCGTGTATCATGCACTGATTGGTCACGCATGCTAACTGGGCGCTGACCTGGCAGCGATCCGTTGACCGGTCCGATGAGACTGGATTTGGTGACCCGAAATCGAAAGTCGGTCGGTTCACGCCTAATTCGATCGATTTTCTAAAAATTTAAAATTTATAAATTAATCTAAATTTATTTTTTCTTTATTGGTGTCCATTTTCCGGTTTCATGAGTTCAAGAAAATGTGTCTCACAATTGTAACATTAAGAGTATGTGTTGGGTTGTAATTGGGTCCCAACCCAGAAAATTGGGTTTATGCATTATAGTCCTGGAATTAATTTCTTGTTAAATCTGATTTCATTCCTAATTTTACTATTCTCGAGTTTTTGTTAATATTTCATAAATTAGATATTACACGACCAAATTTTTTACACTCTTAACCCCAATTTAAACTCAACTTGACATCAAATTTAAAAGATGGCTGGATTCGATTTTTTAACAACCCTACTTATAGTATTTATTATTCTAGTGAAATATAAAATAGGTTATTTTATATATCACATCTATAATTTTTCAAGTTAAACATTTTATTTTACTTAATATTCATTTTTAGAGAAAAATATTGAAATATTATAATATAATATTAAAATAATATTTTAATTAGTTATAATATTTAATATAATATTATAATATTATTTATTTGTATATTAATATTACTGTGAACATATAAATAAATGCGTCTTTTGCTTAATTATTTTAATTGTTGATCAATAAAATTATATTTATATGATTTAGATCTATAATCCATCATCTATATATCAATACACTTTATCATCTCATTTTAAATTTAACACCAACTTTAACAAGTCACCATTCATAGAATTTGGGTTTATACCTTTCCTTTCTCCTTGCCTTCTTTGAAAAAAGCTTTCCTTTCTTCTTGCTTCTTTTAGTCTCTTGTATATAGTTTTTTAGTAGGATGTCAAAAAATTGAGTGGTGGTCATTGTAATTAGATTCTACTGAACTCGATGATAATGTCTATATAACTCGGTCATTCGGGACCGAGTTCAATTTTTTGATATCAATTTTAATATTTATATTGATTGGGTAGAAAAGTTGAATTTAATTTTATATTTTAAATTGTAATGTAAAATAGAATACTAATTATTTTTTATAAATTTTTGGAATGGTTGTTCAATTTGAAACTCTAATTAATATTTTCCTAATATTTATTTTTTAAAATATATAATATATTATTACTAAGCTTCACAATACATTATATCCCAATTTATTAAAATTTTAAGATTTTATTCTTCGGGTCTGACTGGAACCCTATACAGAGTTTGGCAGCCTAAACTCCATCGAATGAGACTGGGCAGGGATTTGAATTTTGTGACATCTCTACTCTATTTGTATAGTCTCTTATAAGAAGAAGAGTACGTGGCCAAGAAGATTGAGGTGGAGTTGTTAGATGTCCGTGAAGAGTCGGTTCTGAACCGATGAGAACAGTTGGTTTTTGTTTTCATTGATCGTTTCTTTTCACTATTTGTTAATTCTTTCATTAGAGCCAGTTGCCATTTGTACGATTCGATGATTTGCTTTTGACCGTCAGCGTTGGTAGTATAATATTTGGCCACTGGCCCTCCATTTGAAACCATAGCATTTACTAGAAAAATGGTACAAGTGGCTTGGGTATCAAGATGGTTTAACACTAAATACTGATGGAAAGTATTGGGTTATAAATTAAACACATGCAAAATTTGAGGGCTTGGAGGGCTAGATTTTCTGTGGGTCCCAGTTGGCCAAATAATTCATGAACTAGATGAGGACTCGGTCAGCTCACTCACTTGCCCTTACTGCCCGGATTCAAGCTCAACGGCTCAGATCGTCCGATGTCGCTTTTTTATTATTTAAATGAATATTCTAATAATTAAATAATAAAGAAAAAAAACTGATGGATGAGAAGGGAGCTAAGGTTTCTCCATCCCCTTCTCCTCCTCCTCAATCCCTCCGACGACACGACGGGAATCATATCCTAGCCGATCAGCGACCGCGGGCTGACCTCTTCTCTGCTACTCTGTGCTACAATTTTCTCACTCTTATATCTCAGTCTGTTCACTGATTACTCTCAACCAGTTACAATTTACTCGGTACGGATTAACCTGGCATTGCGTCTGAAGAATCTCGTCGTCTGAGCTTTATCTTAATGGTGAGTTCTCGAAGCACTCAACCCTAGCTTTAATTTTTGTTTGTCTTAGCTGTTCGCACCAGAATATTGGGAAAGTTAAGGGAATTCTGTATCGGTATTGATAGTGTTAATCTGATAGGCAGTCATTCACCTACCAGTGCCATGCATGTGTTTTATGATTGTATTGTAAAATAAATAGTGAGATTCAAGTTTCTTTTTCATGTCTCCTGTGTCCTTGATTCTATGTTTGTCATCCGATGTGATTATTAACGAGCTACCGGGGTGTCGCGTTTTTTTTGTACATAATTCTCTGGTGTTCTCTTGGTGTCATTCTCTTGAGGTGATTGTGTTGTGGTTGTGGTGTTTCTCCGGTTCTATTTTCCCTTGGCAATACCACCGGTGACTATACAAGTGGAACTGAGATTATCTTTATGCATTCTAAATGTCATATGTTTCAATCTACTAATAGCTTGACCTGTAAATATTCTTACTATCCCAAAAGTTTTTATGTCATGATGAGAGACATGGTAGGATATCGTATGGATAAGAATGAAGGAATCATTTGAAAATTCAATTATTGGCTTATTAAGAAGCTAATCTTGTACTTTTATCTTTATAAAGCTTCAGTGCATTACTTTTCCTCTCATGTACTCAATTCTGATTTTCTTTTGCAGCTTTTGCATTCTGGGGTTGTTTTCTGAGAATAGCACAATGACTTCATCTGGGCATGAACCTTCTGGTATTCTTGTGTTTATTGTTATGCTATTCTATTATTTTCTATTGAGATATCATATCTCTGTTTGACTCATGATTTATTACTTTTTTCAAATATTATTGGTCTTCAAGGATCAATTCAGTCAAGCATTTTCTCTTATTATCCAAGACAACCTCTTTATGCCAGTGAAAAGTTTTTCGTTGTATTCTGTGTGGAGGAAGGTATGCATAGGTATGAGGCAAACTGTTTCTTATAATAGGCATCCTGCTTGATTGGCCAGGGCTAAGTATGTCTAGGTTTAATTCCTGATTAAGAAAAGTTTTAGGTAGAATTCAATATACCTCCTTAATTCTGGATATATTTGTCCCTATATGATGATTATTGAACTTCTAATATTTGATTTTCATGGTTTATAATTCAAATGAATCAAATTGCTTGCAACCATTTATAGCTGCAATTTTCTATCCATGTTTTCTATTTTTTTCACTTGGAAGTACATGGTATATATGTAAATATGATCATTTACTTACTTGGACATCATTATCAAGATAATAGTGAAGCTGCTGAACAACAAGAGCATTTGGAATCGCATGTTCAATCTTCTGCTGCCCCACCTCACCTTGCCATTACAGTTCCAAATGTACCATATACAACTCCTCCACAGCATGTTGGAACTGGGCCTACCATGGTATTATCAGCATTCTGTTAACTTTCTAAATTCCTTATCGATCCTTAATGCCACTTTCTCTACCATAATTTCTAATGCAATGCATAATTACAACACTGTGTTCTCCCTTAGCCATCCCCAAGATTTTCATGATGAGAAACAGCTTCAAAATACTATAACATGTATTCATCCTTTGCTTAGCTTCTTTGTGATTTTTTGTTTTTTGAGTTTTAGCTTGAAGGTTTTATGGGCTCTCTTTCAACTACTACCAGACTAGTATATTTATCAATAGATACTCTTGAAGGCTAAGCTTTTGAAGAGGTAATAACTAACATGTAGGTGATGATGGAGGTAAAGAAATGAAAGCAATGTCAGTGATACTGATGCTGGAAATATATGCAGCTTTATCTTAAAAGAATAAACTATATGCTTTTAAATTAGGTTTTTGAACTAATATAATGTCTGTGTCATTTTGTTTCACGAGGTCTGTCAATCCAAAATCCGATTTCCATAGCGATTTGATGTGTTTTTATCCAAGTTCTTACAGCTACTACTAAACTTTTAGTTTCTAAATCAAAGTGATGATTGATTCTAATTGCCTATTAATGTTACACTCATATGGATAAGTACATCAGAAAAATAATCTCCTCCTGACAAAACATTGCTGGTAGTTTGATGTTTTCATAGCCTCTACATCCAATATTTTGTCACATTAACAATGTGGTCCAGTATTTAGTTACATGCTTTCTTTTACGCCACTCTTTCTGATATGGTTTCACGGAATTCAGCACATTCTGTTGTTCTATGTACAAATTAAATACTTACCGCGATGTCTTTTGCCCCCTTCTCACTAGGTTCATCCAGCTTACCCTTATCCAGATCCTTATTATAGAAGTATCTTTGCTCCATATGATGCACAGTCATACCCTCCACAGCAGGCTTACAATGCTCAGCCAATGGTATGTTCTGATTTGCAATAACATACCTCCTGCCTATTAAGTTGCAATTAACTAAAAAAATAGAAAATGAAATGTTGAACATAAATAGTCGCTTGCTTATTTTCAGGTCCATCTTCAGCTAATGGGAATTCAGCAAGCTGGGGTTCCACTACCTTCAGATGTGGTTGAGGAGCCTGTATTCGTCAATGCAAAACAATATCATGGCATCATGCGGCGTCGGCAGATCCGTGCAAAAGCTGAGTTGGAAAACAAAGCCATTAAATCTAGGAAGGTATGTTTTGAATTGATGCAAATAAGTTTCTGGGTTTTTCCCTATTTGATGTTTACTGTGATTGATATTGGAGATGCTTATTGCTACTGAAGTTGCTATTGCCAATATCAATTTGGCTTAGTCCATGTACTTGGCTGTGGGAGAAAAGCTATGTTTGGCTCTGTATCATAAGGTAGTGTGGGATTAGCTCTGGAGAAGAAAGACTGTGCATTTTGTATTAAATGTTACACTAGCCATGGAGTATGGAAAGAAACAGTACCTTAGCTTTCCATAATACCGGGGGAGTAAATATTTTCCTTTATAGGCTTCAATCATGTATCTTGTTCTGGCTACTCTGTGCGCGGTAAAGTCTTTTTTTGCCCCTAATTTGATATTAAAGAACAGGACTACATTTTTTGCCCCTAATCTGATGTAATATTTTTTGGGCAGCCCTACTTGCACGAGTCTCGACATTTGCATGCATTGAGAAGAGCTAGAGGGTGCGGAGGTCGATTTGTAAATTCAAAGAAGAATGAAGCAAATCAGAGTGATGCAGGTTCTGATGAGAAATCTCAGCAGAGCATCAATCTTAACAACTTGGACAAAAATGATATTTCAGCATCAGCTGGAACATCATAGTTCCCCTGCAAGTTTAATATATCTCTTATATGTTTAGGTGGCTGCTCTTCTTTATGATAGTGATGGTTATGTTGTAGAAGTTTATGGTCTCTCCAGACAATCCTCTCGGGTTTGGGAGTTTTACTGCTTGTAGCCTCTCCTTGTACTTGTTTAGAATATTGTATCGGTATAAAAATTGAGTCTGGAATGTGCAGAAAAAATGGTATTCTATGTCTTGACACTTGTATTCAGGGAATAATTAGTGTAGATCAAGTGGTATCTCCATGGACTTTATAAAAGAAAATTAGAAAAGAGCATCACATTTGAGAAGTTTTGACGTTATTCCACCCAGATTGCTACTTTATGCGAATAACTCGATCTGATGTGGATCTTACTGTGAAGCGCTTCAATTTAAATACAGAATTAGTTCACTAAATCTTAAAAGAGTCATGGACGCATAATAATGACAAAGAATGTAATTTATATAAGTGAAAAAACTAAGCAGGGAGGGAGATAGCCCGACTATGGAAGATTCATGGAGTTGCACTGTCATGATGGCGATGATGAGGGTGAAGGTGAGCATGGGATGTGAGGGAGGGAGGTGGCGGCTGCAGTGAGCTCGGCTTTCTTGGGGCAAAGAAGAGAAAGATGAAGGTGGATGCCACCAAAAGAGCTGCCCCCGTGATTCCGCACACCAGGCTCCCGATCAGCAGCCCCTCCTTCACCGCCCAGCCGGATGGTGGTGGTGATAACAGTTCCTGTTCCTCCTGTCGTTGCTGCTGCTGTGACCATATCAGTGCCGCGTCATCAGAGTTCATGGCCTCAGGGAGGGCCGCGGGCGGTGGTGGATGTGGAGGAGCAGAGGTGGCGGATGGCAGTGTAGCGAAGAAGGTGAGCATCTCGGGAGAGGACTCCTGGCCGGAGGACGAAATGTTGGCTGCCAGCCCATGATCTTCCGGCCTCAGCCTCAGCTCTCTCGCATAGCCGGCGACAACCGCCAGCAGCAGCAAGACCACCGCTGCCACGAGCCCTCGGCCCCAGCCCTCTGGCATTGCTCGGTCTCAGTGGAATTCCAACTCTGCCAGAGTGACGAGGTGAAGATAGATGGAACGGAGCATACGTGACATCCTGTCAGTCCGAGGGAACTGAACAAAGGATAGGTTAAAAAGACGACTCGACTCTCGCCGTTGGCTCTCATCGTGTTCCTTCCTCCTCTTCCCTGTATAATTTTGAAATGCATTTATGTACGGATCTTGCTTGGAATTGGTTGATCCATTTCTACATGGAAGTAAGGTACGTTTTTGCTGTGTCATGTACCGCATATATCATGTGGCTTTCAATGGCATTGTTCAAATTTTAGCCATTTTTATCGATCAGATTCGGGCCTCCAAAGCTCCCTGTGGTCCATTTTGCAAGCAGCTGCATCAAACTTTCTAGCACTTGCACCATCTTACATATAACAAAATTTATACCAAAATTAATATTATTTCTAAAATTAAAAATTCCCCAACGGTCCAGTCTCATGATTGCCTTCGCTCTTTCAAGTGGATCAATTTTACATGTCAGCATTAATTATTTTATTTTATTCTTATTTTAACCAATTTTATAATTAATTAATTATTTTTTTTTACATTGTTACCACGGACCAACAAGAAATCATTAATTTTTAGCGGCATCCATCTAATAATAATAATAATAAATTTCAGTGTCAAAAATTTTGTATGAAACCCAAATAAGTAGTTGGTCTTATTTTGTTGATTGCCAAAGATAGCTTTAATTGAACATACATGTAGATAACTATTTTACCTATTATAATCATAACTATCACTTCAGCTAATCATTATTAATTATCAATTTTAAACTAAACATCCTAATTTAAATTTATGTTAAAAGCCGTTGTCCTTTTTTTATTTATATCCTAAATATCACAATATTTATATTTTATCAAAATTATCATAATATTTCTTACTTTTTTTATAAAATGTAGCAACATACAAAAAATTCATCATTCCATTATAGCACGCTCATAATTTGGTGATATTGTCGAGAAATTCATTTATTGAGTTTACACCTAGATAATATGTTATTTTATATATTTAAATAAATTATTAATTCTGTATTTTATTATAATTATTTACATGCGGCGTAACTTGGATTTGCTTTATGGCGTTAATATTTTTTGGACGGTTTTGTGGTATTATTATAGAGTAATAAATATTGTTTATTATTGTTAATAAAATATTAAAGTGGTTGTTTGAAGTGAAATCCGCAATTTGGTATCCGTTCAATTGCTTGCGCCTCTCCCGCCCATCAGATCGTTTCTGCCGTTTCGACTTCTCCTCCACCGAGATCCCTGGTGGTTGACCCGGCCATAGCTATCAGGAGGGTCAAAGCTTCAAATGTACCCCCTCACTTGATAGGGCTGCTTTTTGACCGTTGCTGTGCTGATGCTCGAGCGGACAATCTCTATCTCTCTCTACTTGAGCCGTAAGTGTACCTTTTTTCTCCTTGTTTCTATGCTAGTTTTATCTCTTTCTGGGATGCTCCTGGTGAGCTCTCCTTGAGGCTCCGGTTGCTTGCGGTGGTAGTGGTTCGGTTTTGGTTGCTGACGAAATGGAGGAAGTAGGATCGACCGAGTCAAGCGTGGGAAATGTTCGATATGATTCCAGGTAGTACTGCAAGGAATTGGCTCACTGTAATGAAAATGAATTCGTCTTTAGCTGTAGTCTCTTTTCATTCTGTCTGCTTACTTACTGTTTATACGTACTACAACGTGTGCTGTGCGCTTGTACATTTAAAAAAAACTTTGACAGAAGAGTGTGAAGTTCATCTAATTTGTTTCCTCTTGGTTCGGTTGATTATTGTTTTTTACAGTTTTCTGTTTGGAATTGGTGAGGCGCAATTGCAAATGGTTTTGGTGAATTCTGAAGATTTAGGAAGTGTGTCGAATATGGACAATCCCATATCCTCATGCAGTGATAGGCCTCAGAAGGTCGATTTTGTAGTCACACAGAATGGGAATCTGGATGTTGGCCTATTAGATAATTTGGATTCCAGTATGGAAGATATTAACTGTCCACTTGCAATCTCAAGAATGGTTAGTGATTCTGTGATCAGGGGTCTGGTGGGTGCCGTGGAGCAAGAGGCTGCATATACTATTGCTGTTAAAGAATCAGAAATTAGTAGACTGAAGGAAAGGCTGCTTTCTAGAAATATGTTTGCTAATGAAAATATAACCATTGAATGTCCTAGTTGCACATTTGTGGGTGGAAGCACAGAACATAGGTCTAATTTAGATTTTTCAGTCAAGTTGTTGGAGCTTGAAAGTGAGGTTGGAAATCAGATGAATGAGCTCAAAGAGCAAATTCACACCATTAGGCAAAAATATTCAGTTATCAGCACTGATTCAAGGTTAAAGTTGGCAGGGTGTTCTGGTTATACATGTACTGAGGATTCTGGGATATTTACTGATATTGACAGAGTAGTTGTTATGCTGGACTCTTTCTTCAGTCAGGTAAGTAATGTAATTTATTTGGCGAAGATATCATTTCCCCAATGGCAGCCAGAAAGGGAATTTCAAGCTAAAGTTGAAACAATGGTTACTACTGTCTGCCTTCGAAGTCTTCGTGAGGAGTTTGAGGAAGTGATCAGTAATCAGAATCCATGTATTGGTGCTGATGAAAGTATAAATTTCCTAAAGAACAGGAATCAAGAATTTTCTAGTCTGTGTCATGAATTAGATGGTATTCATAAGTTACTCTCTGCCCAAGATTCTGGCCATATAAATTCGCATGTATTCTGGGAGACTGATGAAGAATGTGGTAATAGTGGTGATAGAAAAGTAACAGATCATCTTCATCACAAATTATCAGGTAGTCATATTTTTTCGTTGTCTCCACCTTGGGATGCAAATGGAAAGCATGAGGTGTTGACAGTTGCTATGCCTGAGAATATTGATAGTGCAAAGCTAGCGCACTTGTCAAAAGAACATCTAGTGGACTATTTTAAGAGTGAGATGATCAAAATGAAGAGAAATCATGAGTCCAAGGTGCATGAGATGACTGAAGAATATTTTCGGCTTAAGAGAGAGTACTTGAGAGAGAGGGGCTCATCCTTGCCATCAAAGAAGGTTAAGGACCGTGATGAGTTAATGATAAAGATTCCACGGGTCATCTCAAAGTTGCATAAAATTTTGGTGGAAAGGGACCTATTTTCCTCTTTATGTAAAGATGTTGAGCATCCCAATAGATTACAGCAAAGAGTGGATGCCCTTCTGTCTGAAAACAGCCATCTTAGAGATGTGCTTGCAGACAAGATGATGGAGATCGAGCGTCTTTCTGATGAAGTTTTGGATGAAAAGAAGAAAATATCCTGTTATCCTCTGGTTGAGGCTAAATTTATGGAAATGGTAACAAATATTAATCATGAAAAAGAAGAGGTATGCATCAAATCCACAATTTGTGAGGAGGTATATGGATGCTTTCTGAGAGTGTTGCCAACTGATATATGCTGCATCAATGGTAATCTTTGCATGGACCCTAACTATAGAAGAGTGACTAATGAAGTTTCATTAGGAGAAGTTGTTTCTGATGGTAGCGGTGACTCTGAGATTGAAAATCTTTACATTGAGTCTATCATCTTGCAGGAGTTGAGTGGGCTTCTTTTTGTTCAGGTCTTGGATGAAGCCAAGCAGAATTTTGATTGTTTGATTGATGGATGCATATATGAAAATATTCTTCAGGTCTGTCTAGCACAGGAAGTATGGGAGAAAGTGGAGTTGGTCAAGTTTGAGGCTGTGGTGAACAAGAGACTAAAAGAAGAGATGCTGCAGTTGGCAGCATCATTGGAAGAAACAGGAAAATTGGCAGAGGAAACAGGTGATCAGTTGGCAAGAGAGAAGGACCTGTTTGATCGAGTCACTCAGGAACTGGAAAGGTTGCGGGATGAAACAGGGAAACAAGGTATATTTATTGCAGAGATCAATGCAGAATCAGAAATATTAAAAAGTGAGAGGGATCAAGCACTAAAGAAAATTGAAATGTATGAAGAGGAATCACTCAAGCTAAAGCAAGAACTTGATTGTGCAATAAAAGAACTGAACCAAAAGGAGGAGGAAAGGAAACAACTTCTACTTTCTAACCAACAGAAGCAAGATAATTTGCTGATGGCAGAAGCAAACGAAAGAACATTCGAAAAGCAAATGGAGTCAGTTATGAACGTTGCTCAAGAAATTATGAATTCATTAGCCGATTTAGACAACAGAGCATTTGTAAATATCAAGAAAAATCAATCAAGGTATGCTTTTAGTATCAGGACATGGTTATGTTTCTCTCCCTGTTGATTTCCTGCAGTATTCATATTTCATTCTTGACCCACAATGTCATATTTTTATTTAACACTGCAAAAAACTTGACAAGAAAAGTAGCTGCAATAAGATGCTGAAAATATATTTGGGTGAATGCCCTGTGATTTTTTTCAGGGACTGATAAATATGAAAATTAGGTATTACTAACTGTAGTAAAATATGCTTAAGTTATTGTACTGCTGCTGCTGAAACTCTAGTTGACTATATCAGGGAAATTTTGTGAAAATCTGCATCTATTTGTGAACAAAGATGCTTCTTTTCAAAACTGCTAATGGTTCTTCTGATTTGTTTATTTTTAATATATTCTGCATTTTTATGTTGTCCGCTGGCCTTAAGTTGGAAATGTTTATATTGTTTGAAAATAGAACTGAGCACTACAACCTTCTCATAGGTTGGATTTGCTGGGATCTGATCTGAGTTCCCTTAATAAAGCTGCTATATTGCTTAGAAGAAGGGGATTGACATATAGGCAGAGGCTTGAAAGAAAGTGTCTGGATCTTGAGAAGGCAGAGAATGAGGTATCTTCAATGAAAACCTTAGACAAGTAGATCTTATGCGAGATGGTTCTTGACTAATTTTATTGGTACATTTTCTTCTCTGTGTAGGTGGATTTGCTGGGAGATGAGGTGAATAGTCTTTTGAGCTTACTAGAGAAGATATATATTGCACTTGATCATTACTCTCCAGTACTAAAATATTATCCTGGGGTGAGCTGTTCAATCGTTTTTCCCCTCCTTAACTAATTGTTTTTGTTCTTCTATTGATTATTCATTCATTTTCTGCTGTTCACTTGTTTGTAGATTATGGAGATCCTAAAGCTGGTGAAGAGAGAGCTGAGTGATGATGAGTCTGAAATTTCTAAAAGATGAAACAGCCCCCGATAAATTGTCAAAGAAGGTGATAATCAATCAACTCCTGAAAAGTTGGCACACTTGCACTGTTCAAGGAACACTTCCATGGAGATGATTACTCGCCTTTATACTTCTGTGCAGTAGGCTCAGTCCTCTAGTGAACAAAGCAAAGGGGGAGAGCAAACAAGGGTGAAAACAAACTATTCATACATAAACATGGTGCAACCTATGTATACATATGCCACTGATTCCCCTTTAAAATACCAAGTGTTGGGACCATCTCATCTGTTTTTGTTTTGAGCATACTTAGGTTCTTGTCGACTTGTTTACACGTACATCTTTGATTTTGTAGTTCATACCACTTTATCAGGTTATGGCGTTTTTGTTCATCAAACACTAGTTGTTAAGGTATTGTTTCATTGTAATGCAAATCAATGACTCTTGATTCCTTTGTTTCATCCAACAGGATGGTGCAATTTTTGTCATGCTTTGTATACGCCCCTTCACTTGACTTTCCAGTTATTGTCTCTTGATTCCTTTGGCATTTTGCTCGGTTAAAAGGCATGATCTACCAAAGAAAATTGAGGGCACCTAATGCAGTTACGTTCCACAGAAACAATGAACTTGAACAAATTATGGGATGCTTCGGCACACTGAGGCCACCTACCTATATGTCAAAAGAAGAATGGTACACAGAGCATAAATTTATTCTTTACTTCTCAAGGAAAGATTCCACAGTTCTCATCCAACTGATCAGCTCGATCTTATCTTTATTCCACATGTAATCGTGCAAGAAACGGGCAAGCTCATCACTTACACCTCTCCTCTCCAGGAATGCGTACATCGAATTCTGCAGCTTCTCATCCATACCACTGAGATCCAAAAACAAAAATGATTGTCAGTTGTGATGTTTAGAGGAAAATTGTTGCAGTAGAGACCCTTAGGCCATCAAACTATCCCAGAAAAGTTAAACCTAACAAGAGAGTAATGAAGCATTATTGAGTACTTGGAAGTCGGACAGTAATTTCAGCTTAAGAAAACAGCATATAATTTTCATGTATTCTATCTATATGCACTACTAACTGGAAGAAGAAGAAGAAGAAGAAGAAGAAGAAGAATGGCAGATGGTAACTGCATAACAGGTAATAATCGTACTTGAATTTAGGACCTAGGTAGGCCTGTGGTGGTATCTTCTCGGGTGGTCGTGTGAATAGCTTGAGTATTGTAATCCCACGTGGCAGAGCGGAGCATATGAACTCCAACATGTCACCAGTTTCCCCCTTGGAGATGCTGACTAACATAGTGATATGAAGCTGCATAGCCTCATTACCATCAGCATCAACAGCTCCCTGCACAGGAATGGCTCCATCAAACATGGTAGCTTTAATAGTGATATCTTCATTATCCCCATACTTCCTCTTCAAACTAATCCACTGCTCCCCAGGCCGGTCTTCAACAACAAAAGAGTTGTACTGATCCACCGGCTGCAAAAGCATAGGTCTGGTTGTTAAGCAAAGACACTAACTTACATATAACCCTGTTAAAAGTCATTATTCTAGCACAAACTCACAAGAAAAAGCAACCAAAATATGGTATGAAATGATTTCAAATGAAAAATTATCACCCAGAAGTTTACAAGGAAAAACACCCAAAATAAGGTATGGAATGATTCCTAATGGAAAACCTTACTGAAATAGAGGTATAATCAAACCATGTATGGAAGACACTAACATAGCCCTATGCAAAGTCAGTATTCCAGCAGAGGTTTACAAGGAAAAACACATAAAATATGGTATGAAACGATTCCCAAAGAAAAAAACTGGATGAAATAGTGGCATAATCAAATAGTACAGTGACAAATCAATGCCTAGCTTCAGTGACTCGGCATGAAATGAAGTGTCCTCGAGTACATACAGTACGGATGCCATGAAAGATTGTTCTTTTACACCCGGAAAACCTGATAGCTTAGCTAACACCCTCCATGGGGCAAATGGCAAAGCTTTTACTGTCAACAATGTCCAGGAAATGTCATATCAGGCAACATTCGGCTGGAAAGTAGGGGATTCAAAAACCTTAGGAAGACGGTGAAGCACGAGCTCATAGTTGATTTCACCACGGAGGATCCTAATAATGTTGCAATCGAATGGCGACTTGGGCGTTTCGGACACGCAAGTTGTCGCCGCCGCCGACGGTACGAAACTCCGAGCCCGGACTCTGGCATCCATCAACCGCGACAAGGGCAAGCAGTGATCGGGACGGGTCCGGATTATCGACGGATCGTGAGAAGACAAAAGCACCAGACTTCTGAGACACCGAACTAAGCGCGCCATTGATCCGATTGATGACTACTGAATGAAAGCTTTTAGTAGGGCTGTTCACTAGGGTATAACTGAACTGAGGAAGAGAGTGGAACCCGTTTTTGCTTCAACTTCTTTGATCTGATACCCTAAACGCCCACTGGCAAGCTCATCAGAAGGCCCATTATACACCCGTTGGCCTAACTTTCATGGTAAGGCATGGGATGAGATTAACTCTTTGATTACCTTTCCGTTGGATAATAAACTACGATAAGAATTCATGCAATAAAAAAACAGTAATTTAGGAGGCACTCTTCTCCCACTATCACGTGTATGGCACGTGGATCCAGCTAATTAGACGCTCCAAGTTCCTGGTAATGATAAATTAATTCATGATTAACATAATTTTCTGATGAACAGCTAATTAATGAGGGAGTTTCCAAAAGACCTTCATGTCACGGTTTTCCTAAGTATAATTTTTTTATTTAAAAATAAATTTGAATTTGAATTTTTTTAATAAAAAATTAATATATGAAAATTCAAGTTTGATGTAAGAATTCAAATATATTTATTTTTTTATCATTTTAAAATATATTAAAGTAAAAGATTTAAAATCACAGTAGAAATATATAATTTTTTTCCTTATCAAAATAAACTCTAATTAAACTATCAAATATAATATAAGATCATAACTCAATTAGATAAAAAATATATATTTTTAAAAAATTATAAAAAAATAATATTATAGAATAAAACAGTATTTAAATAAGTTAAATTTCGATTAGTTATGTAGAAATATTTTAATTAATTTACCAATAAATTAATTAATTATTTAAATAGTATCAATTTACAATTTAAAAACTTAAAATATATCATAAAAATTAGTAAATATAAAGAAATACCATCCATAAAATTTATATTTTCTACGTGAGAGAGTAATATTTAAGTATAATTTTAGTTTAAAATTATTTATTTTTTTACTAGTTTTAAATTTTAATTTATATTTCGATTTACATACGCATACATAATAAAACTAGGAATCACTCGTTTATATAAAATATTATATTCGTTCGTGAAAATAATTAATATCAGTACATCTTTTTTAAATTGATCAAATTAACTATCAAAATTAATTTTTAAAGTATCAATTGGGGACACATGAATTTAATTTGTTTATACTTGATGTTATTTTTTATTAAAATATACATATTCTCTAATCAACTTATTATTATATTAATCAACTTGTAACAGAATTTTATTTTATTATTTACCTATTAACCAATAATTATATTATATTTTATTGACATAATTTTTTCAATTATAGTAAATCTATATTTTATTGTTTCACTCGTACTTTTCCTATTTTAAATTATATAATTAAAATTCAATTTAATTTAATTAAGGACAACATAGTTTATGCACAGATGATGTATGATTTTTATTTCTTTAGAAAATATGTATAGTTAACTTCTTCCGTTTCATCTTCTCTTTTCCTCCTTTCTCTCCCATTCATCTCTCTTTCTCGTGTGCCCTCTTATTTTTTCTAAAACTTCACTCCACGGATTTTCTTTCCCTTGGTTGAGCCTTCTTCTCCTCTAATTCTAGCACATTTTCTCTATTTGTCCGTGGAAGGTCGCTATGGAAGTAGTGCTACTCTCTTCGTTGAACCTAACATCTTAGCTTTTGAAGTTAGCATGCTACATTTTGCTCGAGATTAGATGGGCTATAAGATCAGAAAATTTTAACTTGAAAATCATATCAAGTTGAACAGGAAATAGGAAACAAATCGGGATAGTAATCTTAAATTGAAAAATGGAAATAAATCGGAATAAAAAAGGAATGGATGAAAAGGTTATGTGTTTTGAAACATTAAGTTAAGGATTTGGAGATAAATGTGTTTAAGATCTGTCAACTACAAAATTTCCTCAATTTTTAACCGAGTAAAAAATTTAAAATTTAGGAGATTTAATTTCTGTTGAGCATTTTATAGGGTCTTCTAAATGATAAAATAAAGTATTGGGATTAATTAAAAAGTTTAGTAAATATTGGGAATGAATTTACCTATTGCAAAAGATTCAGGAACTTATTTATAATAAATGTATAATTAAGGACTAAAATATAAATACAAGTATTTTTGTGACTAAAAATAACTTTTTTAGCGGGATAAAAACTTAAACTTAATTTAAGAAAGTTTAACAACTTAAATGAGAAATTTAGGGTTGAATGAATGTAAAGTCTAAATTCTCAAAAATAATGGTAAAATTGTAATTTTATTAAAATTTAAGAACTTTTAAGAATTAATAAAAAATAAAGCTTGAAAGTGTTATAATTCTTTTATCTTTATTTGATAAATTTCCCGTATATTTTTTTTGGGCAATGTTTTCTTGATTTGCATTATTACTAAATCTTTGACTTGTTTATCCTGCTCGCTCCAGGTACTCCCAGAATAGATAAGCTGGAGATTGAGGGCAGAGGATTTCACACAAACCTATATGCTGCCCGTGGCATTTATAGTGGTGGAAAGGAAGGAAAAAGTAAGATCCAGTGGCTTCAGTCTATGATTGGAAGTCCTGATCTTACCTCTTTACAAGGTAGCAGCTAGATATGATTTTTCCTTTACCTCTCTCTACTAATAGAAGTACATATTGTTTATGTGTTTTGTTTTGCATACTATAGATTAAGGACACTTTCCTTGCACCCAGATAATGCACCTTCAATGTAACTGCTGTTTGGATGAAATAAAGCATGGGCTGGATGCTGGGACGAACATACATGATGGCATGGGCCCTCTGTTTTGTATATATATATATATATCATTCTGCACCATGTTCGTAGAGACCTAAGAGACGAATTAGCCTCCCCAGTTATGTAGTTATCTGATTTTGCATGTACAGTGTGGTTATTTATGGAGTCACAACGAAAGTAGTGATGTGAAATAAGATGGGGAGCTTATGTTGCATGCTGCCTCAACTTTCAGCATCATGACCATTCTTTGAGGGTTTGATTGCTTTCAGAGTCAATGTCCATGGGCAGTACCAATTGCATCTGGTGTTATACAGACTTTTTAACTGCAACACAAATTGACAATTCTCTTTCTCAAGACAAGTAGAATATATTTGCATTTTGCTTCAATAAATAGAGGTGGAGAGTAGCCATGATATCATCCTCCATTGTTGGAGTCACACACAATACAGTTCCACATAAAAATGCGATGTGCATTAAAGATTGTAGGGGACATCTTCCCAGTTTTAAAGATGGGGGAGAAAGCAGCAGATCTGACTACCCAAGCACAAGTTAGAGTACATTACAAATAAGCATAAAGAATGCTTCCATGTCCAAGAGTCAAGTGTTAATGAGATGCCTAAGGAGGAAAGTTGAACAAATTATAACACATCACGACCTCAAACTTCTGATTTTGAATTCGAAAAATAAGTGAAAACCACTGGAAAACACTTATTAGCGGATGGAAATAAGGAAAATCTACCTCTATTCAATTCCCTGGACTTGGACTTCTGAGGAGCTTTTGTTGTGCTTCTTGTAGTTGTCCTTCTCCTTCTCTTGAGTGCTGACAGATCCTTCATTGGCGCTGCACATCTGAGATTTCATCCCGAGACCAAACTTCTTCCACACGGAGGAGACACCCCGGCTCTTGGTCCGTCCCAGGTTTTCGATCTCCAGCCTCATGTTGGAGCACTCCTTCTCGAGTTCTGATACCTTGGACCTCATACTGTCCATCCCGACTTTCAGGACTTGGTTCTCCTTCATAGCTGATGCCCAACCCCCACCTAATCCTTCGGTAGCAGGTGGTCCTGAAAGTCCACCTCTTAGCTGCTGGGAACCTCCATCAAGATTGTCTGAAACAAGGAAGCACCCTGCAATGGAAGTCCTGAGCTGGAGCTGCTCAAAGAACAGGACTTGGACTATCACTCGCAGTGGCAGCCTCTCATTCTGGGCCGCATGGGTGCAGGCTTCCAGGGAGAGCTTTTGGCAGTCCATCAGCCTGCACAGCTGCTCCCTTTCTGATTCTGCAAGCCATGGGTGTGACTGCAACATAACACATTATTATTACTTCATAAATCTCTAATCTCTTACCATAATTTATTAATCAGTTACCTCTCAAGTCAATTATTTATATGGAGGGCCTCAATTGACTTATTTGACAAGTAACTCAATAAAAACACACTCACAACTCTATTGCTTAGGAAAGATAGCAGCATCCCTAGGAACCATCATCCAGTGGGATCTAAATCATCTAATTTCATGATTCCTTCACATAGAAATATGTTTTGTTGAGAAAGACCCAGACAATGTTGACTGGATATGAGAAGATGGATCCATATTACAATCTTAAGAGGTATATAGGATCATAATAATGCTAGTGGGATGCTATCAAAAAGAGAAATACCATAGTGGTGATAAAACACTGTGCTAGGGACATACTATGCAAATCTCCCCGTTAAAAAGAGAACTTGGGAATAGAATTGTATTTAGGAATAGAATTGAATGAGATCTAGTGATCAACCAACCTTGAGATACATATCTATTGCACGGTAAAGACCATCATCCAAAGGTCTTGCATAGTCAGGGATGGCACCAGCAAGAGCCTGAAACTTGGGGAGCTTAAGGTTAATATCTGGGGCGACCTCTGCAAGGTAGCCATCGATAAGCTTTGCAACCATCGTAATTGGGGTTAATGAAGGGGATCCAATCAATTGACCCTGGTCATCTAGTGAATAGGGGGATGATTCATCCTCACCACCTGTGGCATGTTCCATCGCCAAAAAGTGCTTAACAAGCCTCTGAATACGGTCCACATTGTAGAGGGTTTCCATAGAATGAGAGACATTGGGCATCAAAAGGTCCTCTAAAGTGGCTTGATCAAGCTGCATTCCAATCCTTCTCTCCAAACTCAAAACACAATTGGGATCTGCTTGGAGGATGGTGGCAGTTCGGAGCAAGCCAAAAAGGAACTTAGTCGGCACAAGACCCTTTTGCATTGGAAGTAACCGATCAATCTCTTCCAACAGAGCTCGTTGCTCTTCTGAAGTGGAGCCTGGGCCCCCCAGGCCTTGAGAGGCACTACGGGTGCTTGATTCACTGACAATCTGCCGCCTGTTCACCCCAGGAAGGTATCTTTTTGCATAAAATGTAAGGGACCCAGCAATAAGGTCTTGTTTGATTCCACAAGATACCATTTCAGAGATCAACCTCTTATAAAGAGGTAGGGTCAGGACTGAAACATCTTCAAACCACCAGTCATACCTAGCATTCTTCAGCCTAGCACCTGTGCTTATCCCATTCCAAAGAAGACTACCTCCTGGACTCTGTAGGGGCCCTCCATGCTCCATGATGGGCCATCCAAAGAGGTTTGGATCAACAGAAGCTCTCATGGACAATGATTTTATGCACCTTTTCGTGATATTGAGCTCATCAGCATGGGAAAGGAGATTGTTGCATGCCTGAAGGGCTTGAAGGGAATTTTTCCAATCCCGAAGGACAACTTGATTGAGGAAATTCTCAGTTTGTGTGATCAGATTTCCCTCCCCATGCCCCTCAGTCATCTCAAGATGCTCAGCTGCACATCTGAGATTTATGATATTGGAGGATGTTAGCTCTAGTTTCATGCCATAGCAGAATTTAGCTACCAACTCAAAAGTTTTTGCACTCCCAGGGAGATTGGAGAGTTTTATAATACATCTGTCATCCCCCAGTTCTTTGGTTGCTTCTGTAATCATTCTCTCCATAACACCACTTCTGGAGAGCAATGGGAACTGCATCAGAAAGTGAAAGGTTGGTTTGAACTATATTTTATCTTTGTATATTTATTCACATAAAATATTTCAAGAATATTAATAAAAAGCTCACAATAACCACCACATCTGTATCTATGTTTAGATTGAAGAAAGCTGTTCTATGTAGAGCTTTCCCCTCCATTCTTTTTGTTTTCTTTTTAGATACAAACACATTTTTAGAGAATTAGTTCAGAATACAAAAAAATAGAGCTGGATAAGATACATAATTTTTACAACTACTTGGATATAGTTTCATTCTATTTCTTTGAACTTTAGAAACTTATTAATTTGACAGAAAAGTCTTCTTAAATTCTCAGACAAGAAAAAATTATGCTAAATTTTGGAAGTACCATTGAAGCATATTTGTGCAGCCAGTACCATTTGAACAATCATTCAGCATAACTTTTCTGAAGTGCTCAAATAATGAAGGCATCAATTTTGTGACGGAACATGTTCCTTACTATGTTTTTCTAACTGAAATATGATTGGTAAACACCATTACCTTGTGCAGATGAAAGGACATCTCATCGACTTCCACTATAAGATCACTAGGAAGGCCAGTTGTACAGAACCTGTAAACACAAATGCAGGATGAGAAATCGTATTGCAGCAAAAAATAAACTCTTCTGGTGAAATATCTCGAAGGAAAAGCTGTTGAATGTGAACATATATATCAATTGGAATAATAGAATCTCCCATAGGGAAATTTTCAGCACCCATCACAAATATTATTTGGATCTGCATTGTCCATCTTGAAAGGGCCATGCATGTGAAAAAAAAGAATTATCAGATTTAGACCACATAAATTAACTAAAACTAGTCCCACGAACAACTTGAACTCTGGGGTAGGCTCCAGATTGTCTAAAAAGCATTGCCAGGCTTGGCAGATCATAAAATTATGAGGCGGAAAGGAAATGGAAAAGAGAGAAAAACAATTGTTAGCTTAAAAAACGTACCAAGCTTGGCCTTGCTGATGGAATGCATCTACTTTAGAGCCCAACTTCACAGACGACATTTCTTCTTCTCAAAACAGTATCAGCAGACAATATAGTAGTGTGGTAATTAATTCAAGACAAAAACCTTCAGCAGAACAATCTCAAGCTTTCACCGAGTTCCTCCACCAAGGCGCACCAATTTAGAGCAGAATAGCTTCCCTGGACAAGAACAGCAAGCCCCAGGAAATTCAAGCACAGACTCACCAAGAATGCAGATCCTTCACTGGGTACTCTGGCCCTCAGTCATCTTTAAGGAGCATTGACAGACAGAGTCTGTTAGCAGAAGAAATCGCCCTTGAACGCCAAGCAACTCCACCTGGGTAATGCAGTAAAATGCCCCCCAAAAGTCTCGGTCCACAAAATTTTAGGTCAACTCATCCCCCAACAAAGAGAGAGTAAGAACATGGACCCAACCATTATCAACGCATTTGCTCTGTCACCAACGGAAGCGAAACTGAGAATATACTACTGCGTTTTTTGTCCAAAACCCACTAAGAAGATTCCAAAACTAGGACTTTTATGACACTGGCAGGGTCGAGGGACGGCAAATACAATGGTGTTTTTGAGTGAAAAACAAAACAGCAATACTGTACACCGGCCTTGTTTGGGGACCAGTAAAATAAAGGAAGCAGATGTGGATGACCGTATAAAACTCATTTACACCCCATGAATTTGATCCTTATGGTGGAGAGTCAGCCATCGGCTCTTACTTTTTTTTATTGACAACTGAACAGTTGGGTGAATGCGTTAGGGTTGAGGTCGCAGGGGCCATTAATGGGTTCTTCGGGAATGAATTCCAGCTTAATGAGAAGTCAAACTCCATAACCGATGCAATTATTAATTTAATAATATTCTCTGTCATGGTCTACATTTATGTAGCGCCAGCTGGGCCATGTGGAGCCTTGCCTTCAGTGCTATCTCACTCTCACCTTGTTGGACTTGTAAATGAATTGTGTGTTCTTTTCTTTTTCTTAAAACTTACAAAGAGTAAGGGATTGTACGTATGATAACCATAGCTCGAGGTGACCAAGTTCAAAGATCTTCAATAGACTTTCTCCCGTGCTAAAAGCATGTCTGAGTGGGGGTGGGGAGGTTTTAGGACTAATGCCTTGGAACTCCAACCAGCATTGTCCAATTGGGATTTGGGGAGTATGCATCAACCTGTCATTCATTTTTTTCTAATATCAATTATCTCGTAATCTTAAATACAGTTCACATGTTCTTATTTCATGTTAATATAACTTAATAAATCAATTACAATTGAATTATTTAAAAATTGAGGTATATTATTAAAACTTTTACTTAAATTCTCATTTTCTCAATTTATTTGGATAACTAAGTGGGCCTTGTTGAAGCCACTCTAGCCTGGTGGAGTTATTTTAAAAGCAGTTCAATATCATTCACATAATTTCTAATGATCACGTTACTTGAGTGGGTGTCCTCAGTACCCCTTGGAATAATATATTCCAGTCAATCTCGAGAATAATGTTTTATCATCTTGTATCCAAAATAGCCTATGCCCCTAGTAAAAAGGTTGGGGCCTCTAGTTTCACGAACTCTCACATTGGATTTATTCGCCTCTCCCTTTCAGCTGCCTTACGAGTTTCCGGTTAGATAACCTAGCCTCGGAATGAAGATGATCAATCTCCTATAGATATCGTAATTTATCTTGATAACTCGTGATAATTTTAGCCATTTTACATGAGTTGGCTTGATTTTTTATGTACAAATATACCAACATTTAATAATAATTTTTACGTGGAGGGAATTTTGTTCTTTTTTTCCATATTACCTCCCTAAATCTATTTATAGGTAAAAATAGTCAATTCACAACAAATATATTTTAACATTTCAAATAAACAACTAAATTAATCTCATAAGTACTAAATTAATCTCATAGTAAATTATCACGATACGATCCAATTTGTTCAGATTCTCATAATTAACTTACACCTCACTTAGTTTAAAAATGATTTTTGCCATTTTTAAATTAAAATAAATCAAACATAATTTAAACATTTTCCCCAAAATAATATAAATCAATAAAAATACAATTTTAAAATAACTTTTAAGCATATATGACAAATGATAGATACAAGTGTTTTCTTTAGTTATATCTACTCATGAAAATAACATAAATCAATAAAAATTTAATTTTAAAATAATTTTAAAGTATATCTGACAAATGATAGATACAGATGTTTTGTTTAGTCATATCTACTCCTGAAAAGTAACATAAAATAGTGAGTGAGTTTTATAACTCAGTTAGTGGGGGTTGAAAGTAGATTTTTAAATATATAGTTTTTGACTAAGTGTGCCAAGGTTGATGTTTTTCTTTCAAAAGAGATTTTTCTTAGAATTTAGTTTTTAAAACCTTTTTTTCCTCAATTCCACATTAGCTATATTTAGCAGACAACACACACCCTTAATTAGGAAGTGAACACACATTCGCAAGTCAGCCTGTCCATTGCACCCACTTGTGGCTCGGAGCGTATTTACCGACCATCAAAATAGAAGTCCATCCACTTCTACCCTAGGTCTGAGTGGATGTTCGCGACATCCGACCCCTAGACCCAAAAGTAACTATGTGTCCATATGAGTACAGAGATCTCATCTCGACCCACCCCGACCTCATGCGCAAGAAGCTACGTCGAGCTTCTCTACTGTTGGCACGAAAAATTGCCCTTATCTCCACCATGTCATTTATTAGCCCTGAGCATCACTATCCCTCTTGGGCATCTTGATGGTCATGAACCTCAAGTGCATGCGCAAACAATAGTTTTTCCACATAGCCATTTATCTATGGTGCCACTAGTCCAACGACTCCGACTCTCAACCTGACCTGCAGCTGTTTGCCTAAGCTGGTCCGTCAACCTGGCCTTGATGCACTACCACTAGTCCATCGAGTATGTCGGTCCTATCTTGGTACCATGACGAAATCACACATCCATTTCATTAAGAGTTTTAATGTCTTTCATAATCTTATGTTTGTTTACGAGCTCCTACTCGTGCCAACTGGCCTTGGGCCCATTGTACGTGATTTTTCAAAACTGGGCATTTAGCCCCACAAGTTCAAAAACGGAGACCTCCGGCCTATCTGAGCTGATATAGCTCCCGTGAAGGTCTTCCAAAAAGTTTAAGCATTGACACACAGTCAGGAGAGAACACTTCTGACAAAATCAGATTTTCACTTCATCACACCAACCAGGTATGATGATACCTCCGCTTACAACCGACAAATGAGTTTCTTCTTCCTTTAAGAAAGTCCATCATACCAAATGAGTATTATTTCCTCTACTTACAATCGATAAGTAGTTTTTAGCTTAGTTCGCACATCACATCAACTAGGTGTGATGTTAAAATCTCACATATAAGTGGTTTTTTGTTTCTAAAGTGCTCATCATCCCAACCGGGTATAATGTGAATAAACCCACTCACCCGATAATCGTGGTGTATTCCTTTCTAGTCGGTTTTCACCTCCACGCTAGTTTATCCTTACTGGCATTTCGGTCTCTCGTGTTCCAACACGGTTTGGGCATCCTTATCTATTAGAGTTTGACATAATAACATTTGTTCCTCACATATGAGCAACCATGCTCAAAATTTTTAGTTAATTACACCTAGATCCCTAAAGTTCATTTTCCTTGACTTTAGGTCCCTAGTGCTAACTTTTTCCCAAATTGAGTCCCGAAACTTCAAAAAATTCACTTTGAATTCTCAATTTACTCAAAATTGTTTAAGGGGCTCAAATTTTCCAAATTTCCAATTCAGTCCCCAACATTTCAAAAATTACTATTTTGCCCATACTTTCAAAAAATGGCAATTTGACCCCAATTATTTCAACAATCGACCAATTGGTTCTCCAACATCTTTTTCATGGCCAATTGACCCTCAATTTTTGAGAAAGTGTAAAGAAGTCCCTCAATTTTACGAAATCCCCAATTTTCCCCTTTCAAACTGGTTGAATTTGATTTCGTCAAATTGACCATTCAATTGAGGTTAACTGCTTCAATTGGTGTAAATCAGTTCCTACACTTCCATACGATTCAATTGAGCTTTGTATTGCATGAATTGAGGTCGAAATGAGCTCAAATGGAGCTTCGCCAGAAAACTATGCGTAGAAAGAGAAAGCTTCGAAAGCTTACCGTCGGAGGGGCGGTGGTCCGAGCTTTCTATTTGGGCAGGTAGCTCTCATCGTGACATGAAATGCCTTGAATGGAGGCGTTTTCTCTTCGCTGACGCTGTCCGTTCATGCATTGAATGAACACTGTCGTCATTTGAATGAAGAAGACGACATTGTTCCAAACCGGACGAGACCGGTCCAACTAGGTTCAATGCTTAAACCGATAGGTTCATGCCCGATTCAACCGATTTTTTCAAAATTAAAAATTTCTAAATTTATTCTCTATCCAATGATGGCTTCAATTCCCCATTTTGAATATTTTAATTCACCTAGAAAAATAAATTTAGCAACTAGGTCAATGATGGTTGAAACCAGTTCAAATCGGTTCAAGTTTGGTTCACCTAAACCAGTCTGGTTTTCTCTTCCAATTCATCCCAAAGTCATTTTTCTTAATTTTTAGGACTATTTGAGTCACTCGAGGTTTGTTAATTTCCCATTTTTCCATTTCCCTACTTGTTACGGTTCATGAACCGGTTCAATTTTCTCTTTTGAGTTGATCGGTTCTTTCCCTGATTTTCTCATCTATAAGGGATGGGGTTTACATGGATAATGAAATAAAATGTATTCAATCAATTCCACATTTCTATATAAATCACACCTATTAGTGCTAATTATTTTACTTTTATATAGATTTTTATTTTGGAAGCAATATCATTATTGCATATATGTCAAATAAAATGAGAAATTCAAGTTGGAGAATTTATATTCCATATCAAAGTCCGAACCCTTTTTGGTATGATGGATAATATTGACACCCCTATTGGAGAGGGTTAATATTCCCAAATAAAGACATAGGCTGATCTTACTATCATTCTGCCTAAATTCTCCCATGTTCAATTGAGTTGATCATTCCAATTTCCCACTAAGGGAATAACTACAATAGCCTTAGTCTCATCCCTCGTAATAAAGTGTCTTATGAAATTAAGCTATCATGTCTTGGTAATTGAATCAATTAGCTCACTAACTTGCCCTTGCACTTAGAGGGGTCGGGGGTTGTTCATGAATCTTTATCTTGGTAGAGCTAGTATCCATTTGTCCCCCATATCGTCGTATGCCTCTCATTCCTTATTTTTCATGTCAACCCAGCCCGTAGCACCTCCTAATCTATCATCAAACTTTTCAACAACTACGAGAGCCTCAAGCCTAGGTTAGCATATATAAATATCGAAGTGGGATAATATCTACATTTCATTACCTTGACCTAAAGCAAATGGAATTGGATATTAGTTTCCATGCACTATGGGTGATCATACCTTGTTAAACGCAAGCTAGCCTTTGATGCATATTCCTCCCTATTCTTTCAGACGTGTGAGATGTCTCCACCACACCCAACACATTGAATTATTTTTCCCACCAAAATTGAAATACCATGGAGTTCAACTAACCTTGAGGAAACAAAAAAAATACAACATGACATAATTTGGATTGGAGTTGAGCACAAACTTTATTAAAAACCCCTTCCAACTCGTGATAAACAAGTTGCCTTCCATCATTGTAACCTTTTAAAAATGCACTCCTTTATAAATTGTAAAGTCTTCTTTTCCCGCGTCCCTAACACATTGGTTGTTTCAAGTATCAATTCGTATGACACTATCTTCTACGTGCAAAATAGTTTTAACTTCCATGCGTGTCTCCAGACCTATGTTAGTACTAAAATATACATCATACTTTTTATTGCTATCCCTTTGTTTTGAAGCCTTATAGTACATAAACATGATATTCTTTAATTTTTGTACGTTATTTTTAGAGGCTTCAATAAAGAAAATTGCATCATTAGTAAAAAAAAAAGAGATAATAGGGCATTGTTTTTCCATCTTAAGCCCATTCAATCCTTTCTTATAACATGTATTAGTTACTAATTGGGATAATGAATCAACATACATTATAAAAAGATAAGGGAAAAAAGGGTCTCCCTATCATTTTTACGCCATTCACTATTAACATGTACTTCACTGTAGAAATACACTAAAAATTCTAGTTAATGAACATCAGGCTAAAACTCATCCTCTCAAGTAGGAGTTTTAAAAAACCCATTCTACCCTATTATAAGCTTTATCTATTTTTATGGCACATCGCTCACTCTTTCCCATCTTTTTGGTATTTAGGAAATGAAAGTATTCATGCACAATACCAATGTTTCATGAATAACTCAATAAGAGATGTTATGTCCCGACCTGATTCTGTCGGCCGAAGACCCGTGAACCCCTCTCCCTTTGTCAATTCCCATCGATGTCACCATGGTGGGTACCTTCACCACATTAAAATCGAAAGGACCAAGTCTTCCGATAAAACACATTAGTAAATTTGTAGCAAAAAGTTTGAAACTTTTATTTTTTTTGCTCAACAAAGTACTGTTTCATTAATTTATTAAATCAAATACAATATCTGTACAATAAGAAGATGAAAAATAAATAAATCTCTCATTCTCAATAATAGATCTAACATTATCATGTACAACAATATTCAAATTGCTTGAGCCCCGATTCTTCCAGTAGAAACATGCTAATGCATCTGCACAATAGTTGCTTAATCGTTTAACTAATGTCAAATGACACTCTAAAAACCTCATGTAATAAGATATATAATTGAACTTTTGTAAGCAGGGAAGATGACTACCTTAGACGACAATGGTTTGAGGGAGATTCTCCTACTTCCGTCTCTAGCTTCCTCAGCTTTCACCTGAAATGGTTTTAGGAGAGGGGAGTGAGCTTACAACTCAGTGAATGGGGCACTGATGTTAGACCACTACATGACTTACGATTAAAATATTACCTGTAAACCACCTAGCACAATTTCCTATTTATTTAGTTGAGTTTTCTATTTCGATCATGAAACTCGTGGTTTATTTAGCTACTCGAGACTCCTGTCTTAGGACACCCCTAACCGTATCCTATCCTACGGCCAGGTTACTCTCGGTCTCTCTAGTTATTTCCACAAGGAATACAATAAATATCAAAGCGGTAAATCAAACATCGGGAACTCAAGTCCCACATAGATACATAGCCAACTCACAACATGCACCTCAGGGCTACTAATGGCTCGTGCATCATATGGGCTACTTAGGCCCGCACACATGGGCTTACTTATGACCATATACACACATGGGCACTTTGGCCCTAATTACGCCTCAGAGTGTACCACAACTTAACTTTACCGATTCCGGGCAAACTGGAGTGTGGGAACCACGTGCGCTCTACCATAATCGACACAACACAAGCATCGTATCTTAGCTATATGTCTTAGCATCCAGGGTCATGAACAATGAACAACTTCCACTCATTAGCACACACCCCTTACACACGCGACTCAATTCTACCATTTCTCATAATAATAGTATACTAGGACGATACCCATACATCACCTGGGTGTCACGGAAAATCTAGAAGAATTTACAACATTTTTTGAACTCCTTTCCAATTTCCGTCTAGCGATGGTACAACCTTATTAATCATCCTTCTACTATCCATCTCCTATACTAGTATCTCAACACATAATTTAAATTATAACAATTACATAAACGGACCACTCTTGACCCCCAATCAATATCATATCGAGCATGGTCCTATTCCGACCATCTCTAATACACAAAACACAACATATTATTCTTGGGAGTTCGCTCTATCATTCGACTCTCTCACCAATTCAACAAGGTGGGCACATGGCCCCAAATTCTTGGTCCCAACGTATCTCAATAAAACAACACACACCGTTCTCATAACCATTCATTTTTTTAGCTTTTAAAGGAGTAGTTGTTTTAGTGGACATGCATTAAGTCATTTTACACTTCTTATACGAGTTATAAATGTTAGCTTTCTATTCATTTCAAGCATATAGCATTTTGCTTCAGTTGATCCAATTAGACTCGCCGTCAATACACCCACTCATATCAAGTCTTGGAACTTGTTCGTTCCAAGGGGTTCCGGAGATCCCCTTCTCGGTCTTGCTCGAGCGATCTCTTGTTTCTTTTAAATTGTTTAGAAAATAAAGAGGTGAGTTTACCTCGTAGTATTCCTTAAACTAATACACCAAAATTCCCTCACAAATTTACGAATTTTCCCCTCGAGGCCCAACCTACTAGTTGATGAACCGACTTGTCATACCCCGACCCGGTTTGGTTGGATCCCCGTGAACAACCCGCCGCTCTTCCGGTTCAAGAGGGGTTTCCCCCTTCTTTACTCAAGAGAATCCATGCATACTTTCAACCTTGTTCCCTAGAAAGACATATATCAAATAAATACAAGCTTAAGAGAATTTAAGTATACCTGATAGAGGGTATGGGTCGGTGTTATTTCTAGTCATTTTCTCCATTTCCTAAAAAGGGATAAAAAAGAGTGGTGAGTTTCTATAACTTAGTGAATGATTATTTTAAAAACAAAATGAAGTTTTGATAAAAATAGTTTTCAAGTTGGAGTGTGTGAGACTCGTTACTTTAAATTTTCTCATCTTCAAATTTTGGTTTTCAAAATCATTTCTTATTACAGTGTGTCATCACCCAATACACATCCTTCATCATGAAGGCAAAACACACAATTGCAGGCAAGCTCGTCCATTGAACCCACTTGTGGTGTCGAAGCAACTTTATCGACCACCTAGATAGAAGCACGTCCACTTCAACCTTGAGAATGAGTGGATGTTCATGACATCCGAACCTCAATCCGGTAACAAATCTCCGTGTCTGTATGAGGACAGAGACCTCATCTTGGCCCTACCCCAGTCTCATAAGCTTGAAGCTACGTCGAGCTTCGCAAGACTTCTGGTACGACTAACTACCTTTATATCCACTACCGTCCAGAGCCCTGGGACGCGTCACTACCCCTCTTGGGCGTCTTGAAGGTCCCGTAAACACAATGCATGCACAATCAACATTTTTCACATAATGTCATATAATCTGTGGTGTCACTAGTCCAACGGCCCCGACCCTCAACTCGACTTGCAGCTGTTTGTTTTGACTAGTTTGAAGACATGTCATGTCGCACTGTCGCTAGTTGACTGAGTATGTTGGTCCCGTCTTGGTACCATGGCTAAAAAACTCATTTAATTAAGTTTTTATGGCATATAAATCATGTTTGTTTACGAGCTCCTGCTCATGCCAGTTGGCCTAGGGCCCACTGTTCGAGATTTTTAAAATTGGGCATATTAGCCCCCAAGTTCCAAAACCGAGGTCTCCGACCTAATAGAGCTATTCGAGCTCCCATCAAAAAGGTCACCCAAAATGTATAAGTAGTGGCACACAGTCAGGGGAGAGCATTTCCGACAAAATACCTTTCAACTATCCATCATACCAACTGAGTATGAGGACATCTCTGCTTATAAACGATGAACGGATTTTTCACTTCCTTCGAATAAGTTTCATCATACCAACCGGGTATGATCTACTTGCAACTGGTAAGTAAATTTTCTGCGTGATTTTCACATCACTCCTCTCAGGTGTGATGATTAAAATATCACTTATCAGTGGGTATGATATTAAATTCCCACTCACTCGTTTATGTAGTAAACTCCTCTTAACCGGTTCTTTGTATTTCATGTGAGCTCGTCCTTACTGGCGTTTCCAGTACTTCATGTTCCTACATTATATGAACATCTTTGTTCATTATTACTCGGTCTAATAACCTCTATTCATTCCAAATGAATGAGAAAACTAAAATTTTCATTTTATTGCAATTAGGTCCCTAAAATTAATTTTCTTTAACTTTCAGTCCATAATGCCAATTTTTCATCAAATTGAGACCCAAAACTTTTAAAATTCACCTTGGGGCCTCAATTTATTCAATTTCACAAAAAGGGGTTCAAGTTTTAAAAATTCCCAATTTGGCCCCCAATTTTTTTTCCAAAATTACCATTTTGCCCTTCTTTTACAAAAATGGTAAGTTTTCACCCAAAAATTCTAAAATTTGCTCAATTGGTCCTCTAACACTCTTATCATGCCCAATTGGCCCTCAATTTCATAAAAGTGCATTTTGGTCCTTTGAATTTTCGAAATACCCAATTTTCCCCTAATTTCAACTTCCCAATTTAGCCGAATTTGATTTCATCCAATTGACCAATTAAACAAGTTTAATTGTTGAAATTGAAGTTAAATTAGAGTTACTACATCTTCATACGATTCAATTGCACTTTGAATCGCAAGTTTTGACACCAAAACAAGTTCAAACGGAGTTTTGACGCCAAAACAAGTTCTCCAATTTGCCCGTTCCTCAATAATCGACTTTGTGAACCGGTTCGGTTTTCTCACTCGGTTTCTCGGTTATTTCCCGATTTTCCTTAACTCCAAAGAGCGGGGTTTACACGACCATTACCTAAACATTCTCTAAGGTTAGTCCCTTGTTCTTAAGTTCATTTTATTTCCACTTTGCACCTCCTGAAGTGGTTAGTATTTCTTTATTTACCACCTAGTGGTCTTACGTTTCCAAATTTACCATTTGGTCCTTAACTTAGGCAAAATTTTCATTTTCCCTTATACTTTAAAACTCTTTTTGTTGGACCTTAGACTTTCCAAAGTCCTTCAATTGGGTCCCCAAGTTTCCTTGATCCCCATTCTAGTTCCTAATATGCCTTGGAACAATTCCAAGCCCTAATTCTTACTTATTACCGAATGGTCCCTAAGTTTGAGAAAAATTACCATTTTCCCTTCTTCTTTACAACTTAACTTTTGGGACTCCTTTGCCCTTCATTTTTCTCATTCAGGTCCCTAAACTTTCTTTAATTATGTTTAGGTCCTTGGACTGCCCAAAATTCACCTTTTGGCAACATAAATTCCTTATTTGCACTTTAGTTATGAACTTTACTTTTATTTCAATTAGGTCCCTATGCATTCCTTTTAGAGAGAATTTTGAGATAGAACCAATAATGGGGCATCTAAAGCTTTATATGTATCGATTCTAGACTTGCGTGACTATATATCCAAAGATTCAATGAGTCATTTCATAGTTTGTAGCTCTTTGAATGAATTAATTCCCCAAGCGGTGGGTTACGGGCCATCAAACGATGTTTATCAGGTTAAATGCAAGAATCTGGGTCGAAGTTCGGGCGAGGAAGATGATACACCGACCGATTTGCACTATAGCGAACCAGGTTTTGGTGAATTTCTCAATCGGTTAGTAGTGTTTGGCCCGGTTCACCCCATTTCTAACAGGTTCTTGGGAAAATAAAAATACCTAAAAATTCTACATTCAATTTCCTATTGAGAATCGCCCCATTTCGATTTGTTTAGCGTCCTCCAAAATTCGGGGGATTTTGTGACTTGAGTTTTCTCGAACCCAATTCATGCTGGTTCTCTCCCAGGTTTCTCCCGATCCTTGATCATGGATCCCGAGACATTTTCTAAGGTCCCTCACGACTCATTTCATCCCTCTAGGACTCTCTATCAAACATTTTCCTTAGTTCGATTTGATCTAAATTCCCAGATCGAGTTTTCCTTCCTAGTTCGATCCCGTTTCCAAGTTCAATTTGCCTCGATTTTTAAATGGGGATTTCCTGGTGTTACAACCATCCCCATCCTTTTTCGGAGTTTTGTCCTCAAAACTAGTTGTACTTATATTAATTATTTAATTTACACAAGGCAATCCCTTTACAGGCCCGAGCCAAGGGGGAATCCGAACAACCTCAAATACTTCTCTCTCATCCTTGCCTCGGGTTTCCAAGTCTCCCCCTCTACCTAATCATTTTGCCACGAGATCCTCTTCTCATGGCAGTCAAGTAGGCACATTAGTTCAATGGGGTACGTCAAAGTTTCTTCTAAATATGGAGGAGGGTAGTCCAACACATGTCTCGAGTTTAGTTCATACTTTCTTAGTACCGACACATGAAAGACATCATGGATCCAATCTAGTTCTAGCAGTAGCAAAAGCTTGTATGCCATCGTCCCAATTCTTTGAGTGATCGGGTAGGGTCCAATGTATCTTGTGAAAGCCATACTTTCAGACCCGAGCATATAAATGAACCAAAAATGGTAAACAAGGATTAAAACAAGAATTTGGAAAATTCTAACTAACCAAGAAACCACAGAAATCATGGAGAAGAACCATGAAGTGGATTGGAGGTGAAAATCGGACTGGTTCAGATTGAACTAGGGTCGAACCGTGTAAACCCCGCCCTTTTTAGTTAAGGAAAATTGGGAAAAGAACCGGTCAAACCAAGTAAGAAAACCGAACTGGTTCACAAACCCGATCATTTGGGAACGGGCAATTTGGAAATTTACAACTCACGGGTGATCCAAACGGTTCATAAAACCTTGGAAAAGAACCTTAGGACAAATTGGAAGAGAAAAACCAGACTGGTTTAGATGGATTAAACCGATTTATGAAGCGAGTCGGTTCATGAACAGGAACTAATAGAGAAAGGGAAAACCGGGAAATTTATGGATCCCGAGTGACCCAAAGAGTCCCAAAAGTAATGAAAATGGTCTTGAGAATGAATTGGAGATGAAAACCAAATCGGTTCAGGTTTGAACCACTATTGAACCGGATTCTAAATTCGTTATTATAGGTGGCTTAAAAAATTTAAATTTAAGATTTGAGGCCACCATTGGATAAAAAATGAATTTAGAAATTTTTAGATTTGAAAAATTCAGTCAAATGGGGGGGGGGGGGGGGGTGAACCGACTGGTATAAGCTTTGAACCCGGTTCGGTTCGGAATAGTGTCGTCTTCTTTCTTCATATGAGTGCACTGTTCACTCGCCGAAAAATCGAGTAGTGTCGGTGAAGATGAAAAGTCTCCAGCTAGGGTATTTCAGGCAATGAATGACCACCATTAAGGTGCTAATCAGATGACCAAGAAGTTCCCAAGCTTCCTATATAAAGAGACCCTCCCCATTTATCCTCTCCACACCTAAAAACTCCACTCTCTCTCAACAGCTCCATTTTTCGGTGAAGCTCAAACCAGAGCTCTGACTTGGGTACTTTTGTGATCCAAACAAGGTGAGGTTGGGTTCTTTAGAACCAGGAAGAAGTCAGCTACATGCATGTAGTCTCTGTTTGCTCAGGGTCGTCGGAGAAGCATGGGTGTGATGGAACAGTGAAGCAACTTCGACGGACCAAAGCTATCATGTTTCGGCTGAGCTAAAATCGGCCAATTCGAGCCCTCCTCAGGCTAAACCAAGCCCTCCCAACACTTTCTCAACCCTCCCACGGCTGAATTAGGACTGAAAGGTAAGCCAATTCGGCTCTCCCATGCAATTATTGACCAATGCTAGAGAGAGAACCAATAGAATTTTGATGATGAAATTCTAACTCAATTCGACATCAATTGATGCAATTCTTGATTATAGGATAAACTTCAGTACAAGAGTTATCTGCCCAGATTAAAAGCTCGGACTATCGTGCCCCCGATAGTGAGTAATTGAAGCTTTCTCTCTCTACTGTCTATTTTTTGGCAAAGCTTTGTTTGAGCTCGTTATAGCATCAAAACTTACCATTCAAAATACTATTGGATTGTATGAAGATGTAGGAACTCAATTTTAACTTCAATTTCAATAATTAGATGTGTTTAATCAGTCAATTTGATAAAATCAAATTCAGCTGTGTTAGGAAGTTGAAATTGGGGGAAATTTTGGGGATTTTCTAAAATTCGAAGGCCCAAGATGCAATTTTATAAAATTGAGGGTCAATTGGGCATGTAAGAACGTTAGAGGGCCAATTGAGGAATTTTAGAATTTTTGGGGTGAAACTTACCATTTTTGTAAAAGAAGGGCAAAATGGTAATTTTGGAAAAGTTAGGGGACCAAATTAGAAATTTGGGAAATTAAATCTCTTTTTGTTAATTTGAATGAATTGAGGTCCTAAGATAAATTTTAATAGTTTTGGGACTCAATTTGAGGAAAAACCAGCATTTGAGACTTAAAGAAAAATAACTTTAGGGACCTAATTACAAATAAATAGAAAATTTGATTTCCTCATTCATTTGGAATGAATGAAGGCTATTAGGCCAAGGGATAATGAACAAGAATGTTCATACCGTGTTGGAACATGAAGTACCATGAACGCTAGCAAGTACAAGCTCGCGTGAATGCAAAGAACCGGTCGAAAGGAATTCACTACATTAACGGGTGAGTGGGATTTCTATATCATACCCGATTGGGATGATAAGTACCTTGAAATGGAAACCCACTACTTAGTGGTATTTTAAACATCATATCTTAGAGGAGTGATGTGAAAATAACATGGAAAAACTACTTACTAGTTGTAAGTAGATCATACCCGGTTGGTATGATTAAACTTCCTCGGAGGAAGTGGAAAACCCGTTCATCGGTTATGAGCAGAGATATCCTCATACTCGATTAGTATGATAGATAGTTAAAAAATATATTTTTGTTAGAAGTACTCCCCCCTAACTGTGTGCCACTACTTAAACAATTTGGGAGACCTTCTTGAGGGGAGCTCGAATAGCTCTATTAGGCTGGAGGCCTCGGTTTTGGAACTTGGGGGCTAATATGCCCGATTTTGAAAATCTTGAATAGTGGGCTATAGGCCAGTTGGCATGAGCATGAGCTCATAAACAAACATGAGATATATGCCATAAAACTTTAAATAATCGAATTGTTTGGCCATAGTATCAAGTCAAGACCGACATTCAATCAACTAGTGGTAGTGCGACATTACAGGTCGACGAACCAGTCAAAACAAACAGATGCAAGTTGAGTTGAGGGTCGATGTTGTTGGACCAGTGGCACCACATATTATATGGCATGATGTGAAAATACTAATTGTGCATGCACTATGATTACGGGACCTTTAAGACGCCCAAGCAGGTATGATCTACTTACAACCGGTAAATAGTTTTTTCGCGTGATTTTCACATCACTCCTCTCAGGTGTGATATTTAAAATACCACTTAGTAGTAGGTTTTCATTTATGAGGTACTTATCATCCCAACTGGGTATGATATAAAAATCTCACTCACCCGATCATGCAGTAAAATTCCACTTAGTTGGTTTTCGTCCCTTACAAGCTTAAACTCAGCTAGCGTTCGCGATGTCTCGTGTTCCTACACGAAATGAACATCGTTGTTCATTATCATTTGGCTTAATCACCTTCATTCAGTATGAATGACTAAATTCTCAACTTTTCAAATATTTGCAAATTGGTCCCCTAAAGTTATTTTTCCTTTTAATTTAGGATCCCAATTGCCAGTTTTTCCACAAATTGAGTCCCAAAAATTTTAAAATTCCCCTTGGGACCTCAATTTAATCAATTTCATAAAAAGGGGTTCAAGTTTCCCAAATTCCCAATTTGACCCCCACATTTTCCAAAATTACCATTTTGCCCTTCCTTTACAAAAATGGTAAGTTTTACCCCAAAATTCTAAAATTGCTCAGTTGGTCCCCTAACACTCTTATTATGCCCAATTGACCCTCAATTTTATAATATTGCAATTGGATCCTTTGAATTTTCAAAATCCCCAATTTTTCCCTAATTTCAATTTTCTAACACAGTTGAATTTGATTTCATCAAATTGACCTATCAAACACTTCTAATTGTTGAAATTAAAGTTAAATTTGAGTTTTTACATCTTCATATGATTCAATAGCACTTTGAATCAAAGTTTTGATGCCAGAACGAGCTCAAATGAAGCTTTGTTGGAAAATAGAACATAGAGAGAGAAAGCTTCAATTGCTCATCGTCGGAGGCACGAGGGTCTGAGCTTCCAATTTGGGCAGATAGCCTCTTCCTGAGGTTCTTCCTAGGATCAAGAATTGTATCAATTGATGTCAAATTGAGTGAGAATTATATCATTGAAATTCTATCGGTTCTCTTTCTAGCACTAGTCGGGAATTTTAGAAGGGAGCCGAATTGGCTTACCTTTCAGTTCTAATTCGGCCATAGGAGGGCGGAGGAGGTGTTGGGAGAGCTTGGTTTGGCCCGAGAAGGGCTTGAATTGGCCAATTTTAGCTCGACAAAAATAGGGCATCTTCAGTCCGCTAGAGCTACTTCACTATTCGATCACGCTGGCGCATCTTCGGCGACCCTCGGACCGAATGGATACTACCACCATGTAGCTAACTTCTCTCCCGTTCTAAAGAACTTGACCATGCCTTCTTTAGGTCAGAAAAGACCCTATATCGGAGCTCTGGTTTGAGCTTTACCGGAAAATTAAGCAGTTGAGAGAGAGTGAAGTTTTCAGGTGTGTAGAGAATGAATAGGGAGGGGCTCTTTATATAGGGAGCTCGGGGACTCGTCGACCATCCATTTGGCACCTTTATGACAATCATTGATGGCCTGAAACATACTGAATGGAAACATTTCTTCTTCGTCGATTCTGCTTCAATTTTTCGGCAAGTGAACAATGATGTCATCTGAAGGAAGAAGACGACACTGGACCGAACCGGTCCAAACCAGGTTTAAAGCATAAATCGGCAGGTTCACCCCCAATTCGACCAAAATTTTGAAATCTAAAAATTTTTAAATTCATTTTCTATCCAATGGTGGCCTCAAATCTCAAATTTGAATTTTTTAAGCCACCTAGAAAAATGAATTTAGCATATGGTTTAATAGTGGTTTAAACCGGTTAAAACTAGTTCAATCTGGTTCAAATCCGGTTCACTTGAACCAGTTTGGTTTTCATCCCCCATTCATCCTAAAGTCCTTTTTCATGACTTATGTGACTCTGTAGGTTACTTGGGGTTCATATATTTCCCCGTTTGCCCTTTCTCTATCGGTTTCGGTTCATGAACCAGTTCGATTCATTAACCGGTTTAGATTCGGTTCACCTAAACCGGTTTGATTTTTCTCTCCCACTTGGTTCTAAGGTTCCTATCCAAGGTTTATAAATCTTTTTGGGTCACATGGGAGATAAAATTTCTCCAATTTACTCGTTCTTTAATAATCAGGTTGTGAACTAGTTCGGTTTTTCTCACTCAGTTTGACCGATTCTTTCCCGATTTTCCTTAACTCCAAAGAGCAAAGTTTACAGATGATGTTTGAGGTGTGAACAAGGACTAGTGGACTAGGTAGCTCTCTTCTACTCAAATTGCTCTCTTAGCTCAGTTGGTGTCGCTTTAATCAATTGTTTTAAGCTCCTTATATAGCTATAAAATTGTTTGTTAAGTGGCGAAGATTTATTACTACATTATTTCTAATTGATATATTCTAATCAGTTGTATTTTGATGAAATTCCAACCTTTATCATCATAAATGAGAAGGAACTCTAACCCTTTCTCATTCTTATTCATGATACCCCAAATCACTACTCTCATTAACTTGACTTTTGATTCTTTATTGGCACATCTAATACCCATCTTATTATATAACATGGATAATTTTCATTGTAATTTACATTTTCTTTAATTCTTTACATTAAATAGCCCATGTTAAATAGGACACCCAACTTTAGCCACATTAATCTTTAAGCATTAAAACTGATAACTAATTACCCCTTTGAGTAACTAGGACATTATATAAATTTATGGGTTGGGCAAAGGGACTATATCTAGTAAATTCAATGGTCTTTTCCACTTCATTCCAATAATCGTTATGTGCTATATTATATTTAAATGTTATAAGTTATTCTCATTAAATTAGGAAATTGAACTCATTTTTACTGTTCAATACTAAGTTGCATATAAGGTTTATTTTTATTGGAGTTATTAATGTTCATCCAATAAATGTATGATAGCTCATTCAATGTGACTTTCTTTGATCCCTTTTAAGAATAGATATTTATTTGGAAAGATAATATGAGAGTTGTTTTATGGAAGAGAATATATAATTATTATTCTTGTTGTTATATTATCTTATAGGAAATGAATGTACTAAGCAATATCTGTCTCACCTTGTAGAAATTCTACAGGTAATTTCTCATATTGTCCATTTGTTGTCTAAATATTTGTGTGTGATAGGTTTATTGGTGTCCCTATTTATAGTGAATGCAAATTAGGATTCTTATTGCAACATACATAATTTTTTTAGAGTTTATGTGAACATAGAAATTCTTTATTAATTTATTGTCATAAAGAACTTTAATTTTAAGAACCTTTCATTTAGTGGGAAGAGTTAATTTAGGTTTATCTGCTAAGACTTTCAGGTAATTTCCTTCATTTTATTGTTTCCCATATATCTAAAAATAATTGGAATAGTTATTGTTATCTAATGAATTCACCTTAATTGAATATAGGTATTAATTTATGGGTATTTTTTATATAATAATTTCATACTAAACTAAAATGATCTCACTATTTTCACCTATTCTTAGCTTGCCCATATGCTCTAATAATGGTAAGTAAGTTGCCCTCACATAGGCTACCCCAGTGCAATACTTTTATGATGGTATTCTATCATCAAGTTGTAGTTTTTCACTAGCTCTAGCCACCTCCTTTGCCTGAGGTTGGGTTCCTTTTGGGTTAGGAAATACTTTAAACTTTTATGGTCGGTGAATATCTTGCACCTAACTCCATACATATAGCATCACGAGACCTTGAGGCCGAAGACTATGGCAGCTAGTTCTAGGTCATGGGTGGGGTAATTTCGTTCATGTGTATTTAATTGTTGTGATGCATATGCTATAACTCTTCCTTGTTGCATTAATACACATCCTAAGCCTTATCTAGATGCGTCACTGTACATCGTATATTCCCCTGTAGTTGGGTCGGGTAAGGCTAGTATTGGGGCCATAGTTAGTCTGGTCTTAAGCTATTGGAAGGAGCTTTCGCACTTCTCATCCCACTTATATTCGACTCATTTCTGTGTTATTCAAATCAATGGGGCTACAGTCCTAGAGAAATCCTCTATGAACTTCCAAAAGTATCCTGCGAGACCCAAGAAGCTGCATATTTCCATTAGGTTGGTGGGGGCTTTCCAATTGGATATAATTTCTATCTTTAGTGGATCCACCTTAATTCCATCATTCATGACAATATGCCCCAGGAAGCTCACCTCCTGCAGCCAAAATTCACACTTCGAGAAATTTGCGTATAGATGGTTCTCCCTTAAGACCTCTAGGGTGATCTCTAAGTGCTCTTCGTGTTTCGCCTTGGTTCGTGAGTATATCAATATGTCATCTATGAATACTATCATGAACCTATCCAGGTAGGTTGTAAACCCCACACATTTGAGTTAAGGAAAACCGGGAAAAGAACCGGTCAAACCGAATAAGAAAACCAAACCGGTTCACATTTGGGAATAAGCAATATGAAAATTTACAACTTTCCGTTGATACAAATGATTTATTAAACATTGGAAAAGGAACTTAAGACAAACTAGAAAACAAAAACCAAATTAGTTCAGGTGAACTAGATTCTATAAGAAATTCAAAGTTAAGCGTGCTTACTTAAGAGTAGTGTGAGGATGGGTGACCTCCTTTTATGCGAATATACGGTTTATCATAAATAGCCATCAATTAATATATATTTATTTATTGAAATTAATACCAATAATTTATGGCAATATTAATACTAGTAATAAATCTTGCTCATGTATTGGTTTTACGACTATATAAAGAGGTTATCCCCGTTTCATTCTCCTCACACCTGAACACTTCTCTCTCTCACTACTGCTCCATTTCCCGGTAAAGCTCGAACCAGAGCTTTGACTTCAACAAAGGTCGGGCTCTTTAGAACCGGGGAGAAGACAACTATCTGATAGCAAACTCCAGTCAATACGATAATCGTTGGAGAAGCGCCAACGTGATAGAATAGTGAAGCAGCTCCGGCGGACCGATGCTGCCCTATTTTGACCAAGCTGAAATCAACCATTTCAAGCCCTGCTCAGGCCAATCCAAGCCCTCCCAACACTTCCTCAGCCTTTCCACGGCCGAATTAGGACCGGAAGGTAAGCCAATTCGGCTCCCCTTTATAATTTTCGATTGGTGCTAGAGAGAGAGTCGAACGAATTTCAATGACGAAATTCTAATCCAATTCCGCATCAATTGATGCGATTCTTGATTCTAGGATGAATCTCAGGATGAGAGCTATCTATCCAGATCGAAAGCTCGAATCGTCGTGCCTTCACCGGTGAGTAATCGAAGCTTTCTCTCTCTATAGTTCATTTTCCGGCGAAGCTGCGTTTGAGCTCGTCCCGGCATTAAAACTTGCGATTCACATTTCTGAAGAATCGTATGAATATGTAGAAACTCAATTTCAACTTCAATTTCAACAATTAGAAACGTTTGATGGGTCAATTTGATGAAATAAAATTCGGCTGTGTTAAGAAGTTGGAATTGGGGGAAAATTGGGGATTTTCAAGATTCAAAGGATCAAAATGAAATTTTATGAAATTGAGGGTCAACTGGGCATGAAAATAATGTTAGAGGACCAATTGAGGAATTTTGAAATTTTTGGGGCAAAATTTACCATTTTTGTAAAGGAAGGGCAAAATGGTAATTTTGGAAAAGTTGGAGGACCAAATTGGAAATTTGGGAAATTAAACCCCTTTTTGTGAAATGGAATAAATTGAGGTTCTATGATAAATTTTAGAAGTTTTGGGACTCAATTTGAGGAAAAACCGGTATTTGAGACTTAAAGTTAAAGAGAAATAACTTTAGGGACCTAATTGCAAATAAATGAAAGTTTGACTTTCTCATTCATTTGGAATGAATGAAGGTGATTAGGCCGAAGGATAATGAACTAATATGTTCATATCATGTAGGAACGCGAAATACCGGGAACATCAGCAAGGACAAGCTTGCGTGAATACAAAGAATCAGTCTAGTGGAATTCACGGCATTAACGGGTGAGTGGGTTTACTAACGTCATACCCGGTTGGGATGATGAGCACAAATTAAAGTTAAAAACCACTTACCAATTGTGAGTGGGTTTACTCAAATCATACCCGATTGGGATGATGAGCACAACTTAAAGATAAAAACCACTTACCGATTGTGAGTGGAAATTTTATATCACACCCGGTAGGGGATGATAAGTACCTCGGTATAAAAACCCACTATTTAGTGGTATTTTAATCATCACCACTTGGAGAAAGTGATGTGAAAATTATGCGAAAAAAACTACTTACTGGTTGTAAGTAGATCATACCCGGTTGGTATGATGAGACTTCCTCGAAGGAAGTTGAAAACCCGTTCATCGGTTATGAACGGAGATGTCCTTATACTGGTTGGTATAATGGACAGTGAAAACCTATTTTGTTGGAAGTGTTCTCCCCTGACTGTGTGTCAATGCTTAAACTATTTGGGAGACCTTCTCGATGGGAGCTCGAATAGCTCTGATAGGCAGGGGCCTCGGTTTTGAAACTTGGGGGCTAAATGCCCGATTTTGAAAATCTCGTACAGTGGGCCCAAGGCCAGTTGGCACGAGCAGGAGCTCATAAACGAACATGATATATGTGCCATAAAACTTAATAAGTGAATTGTTTGGCCATGGTACCAAGATAGGACCGACATGTTAAGTCAACTAGCAGCAGTGCAACATGACAAGTCGACGGACTAGTCAAGACAAACAGCTACGGGTTGAGTTGAGAGTCGGAGCCATTGGACTAGTGGCACCACAAATTACATGGCAATATAAGAAAATATTGTTTGTGCATGCACTATGAGTATGGGATCATCAAGACGTCCATGAGGGGTAGTGATGCGTCCTAAGGGCACTGGATGACATGGTGGCTATAAGGGCAGTTCGTCGTTCCATGTGTATGTGTGAAATCTGGAGTAGCACAAAGCGCATGAGACTGGGGTGGGGATAGGATGAGGTCTTTGTCCTCATACGAATATGAAGAAGTGATTTTGGGATTGTGGGTAGGATGTCACGTACATCCACTCATTCCCAGGGTAGAAGTGGTCGTACTTCTATCTGGGTGGCAGGAAAAGTCGCTCCGAAGCCACTAGCGGGTTCAGTAGTGATACTAACTTGCGAATGTGTGTAACCTTCATGATGAAGGATGTGTGTTGGGTGATGACACACCGTGGTAACTAAGAAATAATGGAAAAATCCAAATTTTTAAATGATGAGATTTTTGAAAATAAAGGAGTCTGGCACAACTCCATATAAATATTTTTCTTAAAAGTCAAAAGCTTTTAAAAACTCATTCACTGAGTAGTCGTACTCACCCCCTCCCTTATATCCCTTTCAGGAAATCCCGGAAAGCCTCCCCTTAAAGACCATCAACTAAGATGCCTGTAAGACAGGTATGTAAAGTTTTAAATTTCATACAGTTTTGATTATGCTATTCCAGGAAAAAGGTGCAAGTTAAAGGACGCCTTACTCTTTACGGTTTATGATAAAGGGAAATCCTTTAATAAACCGGGAGAGTGGCGGGTTGATCGCGGGGATCCGACCAAACCGGGTCGGGGCGTGACATAGGTTGAAATACTCGGTTCATCAAATCCATGAAAGCTATAGGTGCGTTTGTTAAACCAAATGGCATTCCCCTAAATTCCTAATATCCATAACGCAACCTAAATGTCGTCTTCTCTATATCTTTCTCTTGAATCTTAAGTTGATGGGATCCAGATTGTAGGTTGATCTTGGAAAAATAAGCTGACACTCTCAACTAGTCAAACAAATCATCAAGGTACCGATTTTTAATGGTTAGTTGGTTTAACTTCCGAAAGTCAATACACAACCTCATACTCTCATATCCTTCTTTTTCACAAATAAGACCGAGACACCCCACGGGGATTGACTGGAGCGTATAAAACCTTTTCCTAGTAATTCATCCAATTGTTCTTTTAGCTCCTTTAGTTCTCCAAGAGCCATTTTGTAGGGTGTCTAAGAGATGGGTTGTATTCCAAGTATCACCTATATAGTGAATTACAATTGACGATCCGAGGGCAGTCCCGACAATTCCTCTAGAAATACTTCAGGATAGTGTTTAACTACTAGGATTTCCTCCAATCCCTTCTTCTCCTGGCTTGCATTCGTAATCAAAGCGATGAATGACCTACCTCCTTTTTGTATCATGTATTGAGCCTTCAAATATGATACCAATTGTATCAATTTCTTCCTCCTATTCTCTTCAAATACTACTCCTTGCACCTTCAGGGTGTAAAACATCGCTTTCTTGTTTTGACAGTCTAACTTGGCTTAATGCGCGGATAGTCAATCCATTCCCTAAATTATTTTCACTTCTCTTAGAGGTAAGGGCATTAAGTCGGCCTCCAAGTTGGTCCCCATTATCTTTACTTTGCACTCTTTTAGTATTTGTTCCCTAGCCAATTCCTCTCCCAATGGCGTTAGGGTTAGTTTGGCCTATTTTGGTCTTTTCTTGGCCAATTCACCATCAATTCAACCGGTTCTTAACCCAATTTATTTTCTAAAAATGACTTGTTCAATTTTCTCTAAATTGGGCTCAACATATTCCAATTTTTATTTTATTTAATCACTTATAAAAATCGAGAGTTTTGCCACTCCGAGTTATTTCGATCAATTCTGACTGTTTTTTAGTTTGTTCACCTCCGATGTATTTGATTATTTACCCAATTCATTTTTCTAAAAATTACTTGTCTATTTTCACATCAATTGGGTTAAAATTTATTTTTTTCTAATTATATAACCCCTCCTAAAAATTGAAAGTTTTTGTTTCAAGTCGATTTAATACAGAATCGAATCAGTTTTTACTTAACTTTTCTCAATTTTTAATTTTTAATTAAATTAAATTATTTGAAAGTAAGTTCATGAATTTACTTATTGTCAAAATTTAGGGTTTTAACCCGTTTTCAATCTGATTTAATTACAAATCTTGATTTTGGAATTTTTATTTCTAGTTTAAAATTAATTTTCTATTTAATTGGATTTAAATTAAGATTTCAAAATTTTTAATGTTATATAAAGTATGAACCTATATTGAATAATTGGATAGTATAAATTGATCAAAGTGTGGTGCAAATACTAGAATAACGCTCATCATTGTGGAGAGGCAAGACTTAAAAACTAAATTTAAGAAAATTTATCAAAATATCCCGGAGTAGAGTGGCTCCATTCGGGCGAATAATTCATATGTTCCATGAATGAGTTTACTTCACTAAGTGACGGTTGAACAAAAAAGACAGGGTTGTCTTCTAACTTGCTAATTATTTAATTGTCGGATAATAAAAGATTGAGCAACGCTTCACTACCTACCATCCAAGTCCTACCCGTATCAACTATATCAAAACCTCCTCTCTAGCGTAGTTAAATCAAATTCATGGGAATATCGCTAACCTTTCACCTATTAGTAATGGTCAATTTTAGTTAAAAGTAAAAATAAATCATAAATTTTATTGTATTTAAATTATTATAGGAAGGGTACTTATTTTCATTTGAATTAATAAATTTTAATTTTTATTATATTTTTTTTTTACATTCTCACTCGATAATTATTACTTACAATTATATCATTCAAATTATTATATTTCTAATTAGACTATTTTTATTTGACATTAAAAATGTGTATATATTTTAAATAATAGCATATAAATATATTTTAAAGAGTTATCATTTTGATTAAATTATTATACTATGTGAGTAAAATATAATTTATTTTATTAGTTATAAATAATTGAACATTAAAACTAAAAATGAACAAGTTTCACTATTATTCCACATCTCTAAATAAATAGAGATATCTCAAATATTTTTCTAACTAGCCTAACATCTTAAAAATATCACAGAAATAAAAAATAAATTAAAACATTTTGTGAAAGAAATGTATCTAGTTTGATATAAACTTTAAAATTTTATATTATAGTAAAAAGATTAATCTAAATTATTTAAATAATATAATATTATATCATTATTATCTATTTAGATTTATGTAACTTACAGTATAGTATAAAATATTTTTAAGAATTTGATGGAAACAATAATTTTGTATTATTATGTAATATTGAACTTATAAAAAATAATGATATTTTAAATTATAATTATAAAATTATTTATATATATATAATAAAATTGTAGAAAAAATAAATCAATTAAACAATTTGGACTAAAACAATACAATATTTAGTAATTTGCTTAGCAAACTGATGAGTTCCATTGCTTCATCATGGGAGAATAAACATCGCCGCCACACTACTACCTCCGGGAGTCGTTCGCATTTCGGATGATAGATCACTGTGAGATTTTCTCGACGTGATCTTCCATACTCCCTACTAGCTGTTGAATTCGCGGAGAGGCAATGGGGGGCGACGATGAAATGACGGAGGCGATGTCGCCGTCGGAGCACAACCAGTGCGGCGGAGGCGGCGCCAGCAGGGAGCTGCTTATGGCGGCTCAGCAGTTCATCAGCCAAGGAAAGCCATCGGAAGCTCTCCAAGCGGTAAGAGTTCCGTCTCCTTCTCTCAGATAGATTCTCTAATGTTTCAATTTCCCCATCTTCTGATTGTCTTGAGATTCTAATTATCGCTATCTCGATACTGGTGATTATTAGCTTCAACTTCCTGTTCTTCTCTTTTTATCGCGACATAACCTCTGCCTTCGTAGTTTTTCTGGCAATTTCTAGCACCCTATTTGGTCTGCATCTTCTCTGATATACTATTGAACTTGTTTAAGTCAACGGTGTAGTGTCGAACTGAATGCTAAATTTTGATGAAGTTATGGGTTCCTCTTCCTGTAAAACTGTTTCCTTGATTTCCAATGTGAAATTTTCGGATTCTTCTTCTAAGAGTGTCTTCAATCAGAGTTCCTGCGAAACTGAAACAAACTAGGCCCTTGCTTTCCTCATATTTGTTTCTAATGTCTAGGCTGGAATAGTTGATTCCCTTCAAATACGTGCAGGGGCTAAACAGCCTGTGACGACACATATTTTGAGCTTTCATTCTTGTTAAAGTATTAATGGAGTTAACTGGGTTCTAGGAAACCTAAAATTATGTGGATCAGCTTGCTCCAAAGTTAACACTTACATCTGCTGGAGATGATAGAATCATATTCAACATGGGATTGCAAAACTGAATGGAAGTAAGTTTAAAAAAAACTGAATGGAAGTCCAAGGAGTTACTCTATTTTGGCTGTTTGGAAGATTTGAGGATGCATTTTTTGTTTTTCATGAATGACACTTAATGTGTAACTATATGTTTTATTCCAGTTAAGGATTGTCAATGGACTGCATGGTTGATGACAACTGTAACATCATGACCCATATTCTGCTAGCTAGAGTATTGTTAGATCACACTCGGCCTTCTAATATAACCAAGATGTCTCCCTTGTATGACTGATGTGGGATTATACTTGAGCCTCAGCATCCTTTACAGATCTTGAGACATTGTATAAACAGTTTTCTGCTTGTTTTAGCTCTAATACTGTTTGTAACACCATCTTTCCATTACCTAAAACGTGCTAGCCTCAATATTCTTGGGATTAATGACTCTTACCAGTACAAGATTGACCTTGCATAGTTGGTATGGGATGTGACAACTGCACATCCAGGGAAATGCATTAATTCGAGCGATCTTCCAACTTGAGGTCCGCATGGATTTTTGTGATTGTCTGATGAGTAGTTTGTGGAAGATTGGAGGATATTTCCTTCTTTGATATATTCTTTACAATTGATTGAATGCCATTTTTATATAAGCCATATAAGTTGGCAAGAATATTTAGGTTAGTATTCCATGGAATGTAATGAATCATCTCTGATATCCTCTGGTTAATCAGAATTTATAAGGCACCATTTAGTGCAATGTATATGCTTTGATTTCAAAGTCTTACTTCCTCTTATAGTATTGTTGTAAATTTGGCGCATAATTTGGGAGGTTCTTATACCTGGCGAGGAGATGTGCTAAATACACCAGAAAAATCAATGATGTCAATTGTACAGGCTCTTTTTAAATTTGTTGCAGGTGGTCTTGGCAACAAGGGCCAAAGGTGGGGATGAGGCTGTGTTTCAAGTCCTGCAGAGGACCCGGGAACTATACCGAACAAAAATCCAATCCAGTAATGCTGTTGATGAGTTGGCATCCTTGTTCGCCGAGTGTGCTATTGCTGAAGCTCAGCCTCTAAATACTGAGCCCTTGATGGAGACTGCAGTAGGAGGCCCGTCAACAAACCCAGATGCCCACAAGGACTCTATTCTGGCAAAAACTGGGAGAGTCCAGATCATGCTAGATGCATTTGCAGATGGAAGCAGTTTCATTTGCTTGCACTGTGGGGGCCTTGTTAGTATTCATCGGAGAAATGAGCATTATGCCTACTGGTGTGGATAAAAAGATGGATATCTACCATATATCCCATCTCCACTTGTCAAGTCCGAGTGCACTGTAATTGATCACTCTGCACATTTTTTCCTCTTCTATGCACTCCTTTCCCATACAGTTTAATGGATTGGTCATAGCATTGGCTGCTGAGGCTTGCTACGGTTGCTGTTATGCAGATAGTTGTATTAGTTTACATGAGAAAGTTCTCAGAGGAGCTAGCTTGTAGAAATGCCTGCATGTAATATCTGGAGCGTTTAAAGGAGCACACCTTTCTTGTAAAATCAATATGTTCCAAAGTGATTGACAGTTTTGAATCTTGACCTATGGCAGAAATCTGGAGCATGATTAAATTTTGCAAATTTCTCTCTTTATTCATGTAGCCTGTAGGCACATCCTGCCATTGTAGGCATGATTGAATTTTGCATAGTAAATACACATGAAATCCATATTTACTGTTGGGACCATGAATGAATTGACCTCACATGCTCCTCAAGGTATGAGTGAGTCTCTTTGTAGTACATCAAATCAAACTTATAGCTGCAAGTCCACTAAGTTGGTGGTGGTTGACACTTACACTATCTACAAATTAAACTTACTACAGCTATAAGTCTGCTAAGTATCTTTATAATTATTAGTTTGATAAAATAAAATAAAAGTATGTGAATGTATGGACTAACAAATTCATTTAAACTAAAACATCAATACACTTTGGAATTTGGAAGTGAAATTAGAGTGATTGTTATTTTTTATTTAAATGACTTTATTATGCTGTTTATATATTTATGTTATTTTTTATTATTTATAATATATTTGTATTATTATATGTTTTAAATTATTTAATATTTTAATAATATTATATATAAAATTATATAATAAAAATATACATAAAATGATATATCATGTATATATAATATACTTATTATATACATATCATTTTCTTTGTTATAATTATATAATATTTATATAATTAATTAATTATTATTTAATTATATTAAATAATTTAATTATATAATAAATTTAATACTTATAATTTATCATATATTCACATCTCCTAAAGCCCAATGAAGCTCTCTCTTAGACCCCATATCCATCACACGACCTTTTTATAGGGAAAATTTAAGTCAATTCGACCATAAAAAACTCTTATTTATCGGATTAATTCAGTTTTATACAGGAAAAATACTGAATTTTATTAACTGAATTCTCAGTTATCTTGAAATAAATTATAGCAATTCTTAATTTTAAAAGTACACTAAGCACGAGAGGTGACTTCCCAAATCAAGAACTCAAACCGTTGCACCTCCGATAGTAACCTTCATTTTTTCGGCAAGGTTCCGTTTGATCTCGTTTCGAACCCAAAAACCCCAATTCAAAGCTCAATCGGATTGTATGAAAGTGGAGTGACCGATTGACATCAATGATTGGAGCAATTAATCCCATTTGAAGGCCAATTTGAAAAAATCAAATTCGGTCAGTAGAAAGGGGTGAAATTGGGAAAAATTGGGGATTTCAAAAAATTGAAGCACCTTGGTGCAATTTTTCTAAAATTAAGGGTCAATTGGTAAAAGAGGAAGGTATTGGAGGACCAATTGATCATTTTTAAAAGAATTGGGACCAATTGGCCATTTTTGGAAAGTTTGGGGCTAATTGGTAATTTTTAAAAATTTGAGGGAACTATTAGAAATTTGGAAAAGATTGAGTCCCAATTACAATTATGAAGAAATTAAGGACTCAATGAGGATATTGGAAAATCCTAGGGACTTAATGGAGGAAAGGTTAGTATTAGGGACCTAAAGTCAAAGAATATGAACTTTAGGGACCTAAATGCAATAAAACCAAAGATTAGGGTCTAGTTGTCAATATGTGAGAACAAGAAGGCTTTCATGCTGAACATTTCCTTATAATGGTACTCAATCTGTGTAGGGACAATTTGGACCAAAACGTGAGCAAAGGAGAGCACGAATCGATTGGGACGAATACATCACAGTCATCGAGTGAGTGGGACACTTTAATCATCATACTCGGTTGGGGTGATGAACACATTTTAAAGTTAAAAACCTACTTACCACTTGTGAGTAGGCTTATTTACACATCATACTCGAATGATATGATAAACTCTTTTACTAAAATGAAAAACCACTATGAGTGAGAATTTTCTATCATCATACCTGATTGGTATGATGAGTGCACTTTGAACTTAAAAACTATTTTTCAGAAATATTCTCCCCTAACTATGTGTCAATGCAAGCTATTTCGGAGACTTTTCTGATTAGAACTGGGATAACTCTAATAGGCCGGAAGCTTCGATTTTGAACTTATAGGGCTCAAGGCCTAGTTTTGAAAAACTCGTGAAGTGGGCCCAAGGCTAGTGGGCATGGGCTGGAGCTTGTATACAAACATGAGTATAAGAACCATGAAAAACTCTCATAAAATTGGAAATTTTGTGCGAATTGCCACGATACCAAATCAGGGCTAAAAAGGCTTGATGGGCTAAGTGGCAATGTGCCAGGACTAGGTCAACAGACCAGTCAGGCAAACAACTACAGGTTGAGTCGAGTGTCGGGGTCGTTGGACTGTTGGCACCAAAGATGATGGCTAATATGCTAAGACTATTATTTGTGCATGCACTCTTATTCAGCTCCTCCTCATTCATCCTCCTCACACCTGAAAACTCATCTCTCTCCCTACTACTCATTTTACGGTGAAGCTTGAACCAGAGCTCCGACATTGTGGTTTTTCTAAGCCAAAGAAGGTGAAGTTAGGTTCTTTAGATTCGAGGAGAAGTCAACTACCCGATTGTAGTCTCCATTTGCTCTGAGGATTGCCGTAGAAACACCGGCGTGATCGAACAGTGAAGCAGCTCCGATGGACCGAAGCTGTCCTATTTCGGTTGAGCTAAAAACGGTCAATTCGAGCACTTTTTAGGCCAAAACAAGCTTTCCCAACACTTCCACAACCCTCATACAATTGAATTAGAGCAAAAAGGTAAGCCAATTTGGCTCCCCTCTGTAATTTCCAATCAATGTTAGAGAGAGAACCAACGAAATTTCAATAACCAAATTCTCCCTCAATTCGGCATGAATTGATGTGATTCTTGATTCTAGAGTAATCTCAGGATGAGAGCTATCTTCCTGGATCAAAAGCTCGTACCGCTGCACCCCCGACAGTAAGCTTTCGAAACTTTCTCTCTTCAAGTCTAGTTTTCTGACGAATCTCCGTTTGAGCTCAATTCAAATCCAAATGATGTGATTCAAAGTTCCATTAAATCATATGGAAGTTTAGGAACTCAATTTTACCTTCAATTTCAAAATTAAACCTGATTGAATAGTCAATTTGATAAAATCAAATCCAGCCAATTTGAAAGAGGGAAATTGGGGATTTCAATATTTTAAGGGACTTAAGTGCAATTTTCCAAAATTGAGGGCCAATTGGACATGAAAAAGATGTTGGGGGACCAATTGGTTGATTTTTGGAAATATTGGGGTCAAATTTGTCATTTTTGTAAAGTAGGGGCAAAATGGTAATTTTTGAAAAGTTGGGGGACCAAATTGGAAATTTGGGAAACATGAACCCCTTTTTATGATATTGAATAAATTGAGGTACCAAAGTGAATTTTAGAAGTTTCGAGACTCAATTTGGGGAAAAATTGACATTTTTTACCTAAAGTTAAAGAAAAAGAACTTTAAGGACCTAAATGCAAATAATTAAAAGTTGGGCATTTCATTCATTCGTGATGAATTAAGGCTATTAAGTCAAATGTTAATGAACAAGGATGTTCATATTGTGTAGGAACATGAAGTACCAGGAACGCCAGCAAGGATAAGCTCGCATGAGGCAAAGAGCCGGTTAAGAGGAAAAGTACAATGCACTTATCGGGTGAGTAGGAATTTTCACATCATACCCGATTGGGATTATGAGTACCTTGAAATAAAAAACCACTACCATCTGGAATTTTAACATCATACCTGGTTGGGGTGATGTGAGAAAAACGTGGAAAAACTACTTATCAATTGTATGTAGATCATACCCGGTTGGTATGATGAACTTTCTAGAAGGAAGTAGAAAACTTGCTTATCGGTTATGAGCGGAGATGTTCTCACACCCGGTTGGTATGATGGACAGATGAAAAGTTATTTTTGTTAGAAGTACTCTCCTTTGATTGTGTGCCACTACTTAAAGATTTTGGGAGACCTTTTTTACAGGAGCTCGAATAGCTCAGATAGGCCGGAGGCCTCGGTTTTGGAACTTGGGGCTAAAATGCTCGATTTTGGACGTACATCCACTTATTCTCGTGGTATAAGTGGACGGGCTTCTATTTAGGTGGTTGATAAAGTCGCTTTGACGTCATAAGTGGGTGCAGTAGATGGGCTGCCCTGTGAATGTGTGATCCCTTCATGATGAAGTACATGTGTTGATTGTTAAACACACTGACTATGGTTAATGATGAGTAATGGTTTTGAAAACTGAGAAACTGTGGAAGAAATGGTTTTAAAGAAAATAAGGAGTCTTACACACTCCAATTCAAACTATTTTTTGAAACTCATGTTTCAAATACCAATTTACTGAGTTGTCAAACTCACTCCCTCCCTTTACCCCTTTTCAGGTAATCAAGGGAAACACCTACCTAAAGACCTTCAGTTAGCCAATCCTGCAAGAAAAGTATGTAAGTTAAAATTTTATGCAGTTTTAATTAATGTTATTCCAAGAAAGATACATGTCTAAAGGATGTCTTACTCCTCAGGGTTTAAATAAGGGGAAAACCCTTAATAAACTGGGAGAGTGGCGGGTTGCTCACGATGATCCAACCAAATCGGGTCGGGGTGTGACACAAATTCAAGGTAGAAGTGGTCGGATTTCTATTAGAGTGGACAGCAAAGTCGTGTTGATCCCCAAGTGGGTGTAGTATGGGACTACCCTACAACTGTTTGTACCCTTTTATGATAAAAGGTGTGTGTTTGTTTGTTAAATTCCTCTCGAGCAACTGGGAAGTGTTGAAAAGAGCTAAAGACATAATAGTAAAAGAATTCTAATTATTTTTGAAAACTCACCCCAATACCCATTCACTAAGTTGTAGAAACTCACCCCCTTCCTTTATCACTTTTTCAGGAAAAAGGATACCAACCCTAAAGAATCCACGAGGATGAAACCTAATTCAGGTATGTTTAAGATTCTTATTTTTTAAACTATTAAGTTTTGAATAATGTCATTACATGGAAAAAGTTCAGAAGTTACGCCTGACTCCTCGTGGCCTTAAGAGGGGTGATCCTTCTTAGACCAAAGGGAGTGGTGGGTTATTCATGGGGATCCGACCAAACCGAGTCGGGGCATGACAGGAACAGTCGAGAATTGTTCTACGAACGTGTGATCCCTTTTTATGATAAAAAGGGTGTGTGATTGTGTGCCAACCTGAGAAGGGGTAGATAATGAAATACCACGAATGTATCGAACACCTAGATAATTACATCCCTAAGATTTTCCCCACTCACTAAGTTGTTAAACTCATCCCCTCTCCTTAACATTTTTTCAGGAAGGAAAAGATTATCCAAGAACTTCCCTCGCCAAGTCTCAAACCCAGGTACGATTTATGCTACTAGTTTTGTATAATATTATTCCAGGGAACATGGCAGGCGATAGTCTGACTCTTCACGATCTAGGGGAGGAGCGTCTCCTCGAGCTCTAGGAGAGTGGCGGATTGATCACGGGGTTCCGACCAAACCGAGTCGGGGCATGACACGATTCGACTAGTTTTCTAAAATCTAAAATTTTTTAAATTTATCTAAATTCATTTTCTACCTAGTGGTGACTTTAATTTCTTGATTTGATATTTTTAAGTGATCTAGAAAAATTAATCTTCGAACCGGTTCTTCACAGTTCAAATCGATTCGAATTCGGTTCACCCTGAACCAATCCAGTTTTCACACCCAATTCCCTTCGTGGTTCTTTTCCTTAAGTTTTGGGTCTTTGTTGGCCCCTTAGGGCTTCCTGACTTCCCGTTTTTACCTTTATTAGTTAATTCCGGATTACTCTGATCCTCGATTTTTCTTCAAAAAATTTTTAGTTTCTTATTCCGACTTTCTCATTATGAAGAAATAGGGCTTACATTGGACCTGCTCCTTATTCTTTTTGTAGCTTAGCTTGTTCGAGATGAGTTCTTGACTCACATTTTGGCCTCAATTTACATCTCTTGCAGGTATTCCTTACTCAAGCTGATACTTCTCCTTTACTTAGGATCAGATGAGTTACATGTCCATCAAGAGTTCCTCCATCTCTTTAGTGTTCCTTGGAATTCAAGTACATTTCACAATTTTCCAAAGCCGATGTTGGGAAAACATGGTAAGATGAGACAATTGGTGTTTCTCCTATCTTGATACATCTATGGATCTCTTAAATGATATGTATGATCACCATTTGGAACATTGTAGGGAGTGGGAAATCTAGTGTTAGGCAATTCAAGTCATATGTATGTGAAGAAGTGAATGTTATGTGTTTTACATGATGGATATTTAGTTTACACTCCTACAAGTATACCTAATTAAGATAAGGGACTGGCCCTCCTCATTCCTTCCTGGAGAATCCTTTGAAATACTAATGATGCTAGCTTTTGTCATTCCTCATCTCAACTATAGGTAATCTCTCCACTCTTTTTTTTTTCATTTTTCCTAGTATCATATATTTCTACAATTAGTGATCTTTGAACTAAAGGTAATCTCTCCACTCTTCATTCTTCTCATATTGGAACATTAATTTATATTATTTTTCATTAATAGAGAAAAAATTTTAATCAATGCAAAAGGAAAGTTCGGCAAAGGAATTCATCTTGGCATTCCTTGTGAATGACACCTAGATAAGTCTCTATTTTTCTCCCTCATTCTAACAATTATTATTTCTAATATTACATTCAATTGATTATTCTCAATAACTTAGGAAATTAAATTGGTTTGTAAATTCAAAACTTAATTGCAAGTGAATTTAATTTTACTAGAGTTATTATGGTCCCTTGGGTTTGGAGTCTTTGTCCCCTTCCCACATTTAAGTCAGGTAACTTTTAATACCCATTGAGTATTTGTTTGATTATTTGTAGTAGATAATTTTTTGTATTCACAATTGAGTGTATCAACCCATAATTACTATCTTGTATTTTATGGAATGTAATGATACGGGATATGTCTAACATTGTTTTTAATTCCTTTATGATACTAAGTTTCTATAGAATGTTTTATTTATCTCATAATATTGTTTGATGTATGATAATCATAATGTCCCTTCTTAAAATTTTCCAATTATTTGTTACGATCCATTTAGTCCATTGATCAAACGGTTAACTAATCTGATAGGAACTTGATTTACTTGATGTCGTTGTAAGCTAAATACTCATATTGATTGAATTTCATTTACTTGGCTTTTAACTTTAGGAATTATTCAAAGGTAACAAGGGCAGGAACATCAAAGCTCCTAAGGAGTGAATGATATAGCAATTTAAGAATAAGGTTAATTAGCTATTTAGGAAGTAAAGTAATGGCTTCCAATAGCATTTACCAAAGGATAATGGAGGTCATATGTGAGACCTAATTTTGACAGTGAGGTTTTGGGAATCAACCTCTTTTGGTTCAAGTTGAAGGCTCTACTTCATCAAGTTCATAGTGGCCACTGAAATTTTTTTTCTTTAATTCTACTTACAACCTAATATGTAAGCTTATTACTATAAGATCGGAAGGCCACTCTTTTTCTCAAAAGTGATTTTATAATTTTATGCTTGTATTATATATATATATATATAGGTTTTTGTTGTAAAAACTTTAATTGTATCTATCATGATACAGCCATATATACATTTATTTGTAAATAATTAAATTTTATTATTTATATCTAGTCATTCATTTTTAATTAACATGATTCAATTAAGTGTAATGAGTTAAATCCGATTCAATAACAACATTTTTTTAATTCGATTTTCGAACACCTTACTTGATTCTCAATCAAAATTTCACCTTTTTATCTAAAATTAATTAAATTATGATTTTTAGTTTTATAAATTGTTCTAAATTTTGATTAATTTCTTTTCCCATTTAAATTTCCAATTAAAATTTTTTAGTTTCTAAAAAATATGATCTTATAATAGATATTTATGAACATTTATCGTAAATAGAAAAGTATGTTTTACTCTATTTTAGCGGGACAAGTTATTTATTATAAAATTTATTTTATAAATAAATAAGATAAGAAATTTCTATTTATATATTTAGTATCATTGTATATAATTTGGCATTATATTGTATTTATGCTAAAGATAGAAATTTTTTAATTCAAATTAATGTTTCAAATTTATTTTTTATTAAATACAATCATTTGTGAGTATCATTAACAAACTATCTAAATTATATAATCCAACATCATAATGTATAATTGAAAAGGGTAAAATATTTTTTAAAATAGTAAAAGTAAAACTTATTGTTGTGTGATTTTCGAACTCACAATCGCGGTATACAAACTTAATCATTATTCATTGTAATTCTAAAATACTCTTTTATAACTTTATTCATTGTTTATTCAAACATAGGGTTGAGTCAAAATCTTTTTTCATGATATTACAATTCATCATGTCTTTATTCAATCTAGGTATTTGATTATTAATTACAATTACTAATAATAAATTAGCATGTAATTATAGAACAATACTTATAATTTAAAAGTGTATTTAATTAAGTTAAATTTCCTAATTGGTTGAAATTTGATATAAGAAGGTTTGATTCTATTATTAGAAGGTGAACTATGTAATAAATAATACTAATATTTGTATAACGTGTCTATATACATAAGACAAGACAGTGTTGTTTAAAATACCAGCATATTCAATAAAAATAAGATAAATTCAACCCACCATATCATCCACTACCCATATCTCATGCTCCACACCCTCTCATACTCCTATTCTTATAACTGGTTTCCACCCATATAGAGATGCATATGAAATAGTAATTTCAACTAATATATTTATTTTTGTCACAATTGTAGTATTATCTGTTGTTGATAATGGATATTACTAAGATAAGATAGTGGGAGTAGTTATAACTATTTATTTTGACTACTCATAGATAAACTCAATAAATTTGTTGATTGGAATCATAGGAGATTAGTAATATATTATTAATCTTTTATGTTGTTACAATGGGTTTAGTCCACTTATGAGATACATATCACGTTTTTACTTTATATAAAATCTATTTCAAAAACTAAACATATATTTAGTCGCTTTCATCATATTCAAAATCCTAAAAAATTTAGTTCCCCTCCACGCTCTCAATAATATGTTGATAATATCATGGGTTCTATAAATTAGTCATAATAGTCTTTTAAATACCTACAAATTAGTCATAATATAGTATTTTAAATACTTTAATATGAGTATAACTATTCTCAAGGACTAGATAATTTTCAACTTCAAGTATTGAATAGTAATTTTATCACGTGAATACAATATATCATCTATTACTTTACACAATTTAGACATACACTCTAATATTTCTTTCAACTAGCTTATTTTTGTTGAGCAAAAAAAACTATGGTCTCGTGCATCCATTTTGTAGCAAGAACAAGCCCAAATTACAACAGCAATAACTGGGAATGAGAAAAAATAGCACTATTATCCAATTAACAATAACGGTAAATTAAGTGATTAGGATATTTAGGGTCCGTATGATACCATAATGAAAAAGTATAAAATATACATGTTTTTACCATATCTATAAATAAACTAGTATATTATAATATTTAACTGATGTAGAATAATATACATTGAACAGATAAAAGAACCACACTATGAACAGGTTCTATTCCATCAAATTTACAGTAAAAGAGACAGAATTATTCATAGATAAAACCTTATGGATCTACACCTAAGCAGCTGCACAAGAAGACTTTTACTTGGGTAGACACGTTATTGATGGGAAATGGACTCTCACTGAGCATAAGATATCTCCAACTGTCACCTAGGGACCTGGAATTGTATCATGTATCTTCTCACAGATGGAATGATAAACCATCAGCAACATTAAAACTGTCTCCTACACAAAACGTAGATGCACCCATCGCAGTTGTGTTGGAAGCTGGCAAAAGATAAACATCCAAACTTCAGATTTGTCAAAGACAACTATGAGCATAGATTCCTCTACCATCCCTGTACACCCCCTGTCTGCATAACAAGAAAATGAATGTCACTAGGACTTTTGAACAAAAATATGAGCTTTCATGTGCTGAAAGTGAGTAACTGTTCGTTCTATGAGATTTAATGGAGAACCTATGTATGTATTCTCTATAGATAGCTTACTCAAATCTGTACAAGTGTTTATAGAAAATAAAGTAGCAAGTCTTTGGAAGATAATCACCTGCCCAGATTCTAATCCAGCTTAGGATCTTCTGTTGTCAGTCGAAAACAAGGGAGGAAACAAAAACAATGGGCAGACAGCTGATCTTTGAGCAAAGGTGATACTATCTTATAATATTGGATAGAGGTTGAGGGCGAGGCTTGGCCTTTATGATGGTTTCATCACTGTGCCTTATCCACTCGGAGAGCCTCCAGGGCTTCTGCCACTTCCACTTGAACTGCAGGATCCACTGATGATGGCTTCTCTTCCACCTCCACAGCTTCCCTGCTTGCCCCACTGTTGCCATCTTCTTCATTGATAACTGTCCCATTGGAACCATCTGCCATCATAGGTGAGTTCGGGATTATTTCATTATGAAAGATCACATTTTCTTTATGCAGACCCGTCCAAGAAAATTCTCTAGAAACAATCATAATTATAATGTCCAAGATATACAAGTTATATTTTGATTTGGAATATAGAAAACTACTCCCAAAACTAAATTCAGGTCTGGAGTCACCCCAACCTTCCGTGTGTGATCTACAAATGCAGCTAATTCTCCTGCTGATCCATTTGCAATTCCAGGGGTGTATTTAAGCTGCTTTTGTGCAGGCACAGACATAGGAGACAAAGGAACATTCATGTCATCAGCAGAGTGCTTCAGTGAATTATGTGAATTTCCCTGTACAAACAGTTCGGAGAAGTTAATATGTTATGAAAAAAATCAGAAGATGCATAAACTGCTGTCATGCCCTCTAATGATGAACAGTAAAAGGGTACGGCCATGTAAAAGGAATTACCATAGGTGATGACGCTAATGCAACTGCAATCTCCTGCTCTCTCAACTTCATCTCCTTCTCAACCTCCTTTCTTCGCATGTCGCTTTGTCGCAATAAGCCCACAAGTTCCCTCAGCTGCTCTTTCATTTCCTTGGTCTCCATATCCTTTTCCCACGTTTGGCATCTATATATCACATGCAAAAAGAATATCATGCATTGAATATCAAATGGCATAATGGCATGTGATTATAAAGGGCTCATAACTAAGAAACTGGGAAAAGCTTCCCAATTTTCTTTTCTTCTTTGGGAAAATTTCTTCAGTTGGATTGTCTTGTAAAAGTGTGTTTTATGCAGCTTCATATCAATCAATTTTTTCCAAGAAGAGAAAGATGCAAACTTGTAGTCCTCCAAAATCAAGTACTCCCATATGCATGATAAGCCTAGTACTGTTAGGTCAAGGAAAACACCTGGCATCAGCAAGAGAGGTGAGCATGTATTGGAGTAGGCTCTTTGCATCCCCCATGGACCGCAAGTTATTCCACCGTCCTTGGTTTGTAAAACTACGCTCCCGCTCTTCTGCTTCTGAGAGTTGAGAAGCCATGGCTACTAAAGAATTTGATGAAATGCTTAGCATATTCTCGAGAGATGATATTCTAGCCATTCTTGCATTTGGAGACATGGAGGATGCCCTGCAAAACATAAAACAAAGCATTCTCATCAAATTGTTCTAGTTTAACCTTCACCTTCTGCAGCACAGTTGAAACATCAAAATTTTGAGATGCTCATTCCGTGCATACATAATTCAGAAAAAAAAAAAGCGATTGTCCAGCAAGGTTTTTTCTCCCATGCAAAGCATAAAATATCACACATCATTTTGAAAGTCTAATAATAAGTCAGCAAAAAAGGACAAAGAATCTTTAGGCAATGACTAAGAGTAAAAGGGAAAAGAGGGGAATCAATGATTTTGAGCCTTACCTAGCGAAACCATTCTTCCCCCTTGAAGGACTGAGCCCCATTGAAGCGAAATCATCCACTTGCTTCAGCACTGCCAACTCTTCTGCCAGTGCAGCACGTCTGTGCAGTATCAATACAGTTCTCAGGGCTAGGATTTGTAAATACAATTGGATAGCAAAGTATCATCTTAAGCAGCATGAAACCGTGGATTTTGACGAGAACTTACACTTGGCTCTGTTTCTTATATTCAAAGCGGACTTCATGGACATTTACCATCAATTCAATCTCATGGTCAAGCCATTTTTGCAAGTATTTCTCATTGCTCTGAAAGTTTTTCATGTCAGATGATGGGCCATGCGTTTAGGAAGTACAAAAGATAACATTATAGTCATGCGTTTAGGAAGTACACTACCTGCCCATTAATTCCACTGCCATTGCTCGTTACTGGAAGATAAAGAAAGAAATTAAATTCAGCTACTACATGAACTTCATTTCTGTAAGGGAACATACCACAACTATCTCGCATGTTAGATTTCCGAGCTTCCAGCAATTCCTTGAGCCTTTTTGTTGCCATTGCAGCCTCTTCAGTCTTCCTCTGAAGAACCTGAAAGTAAAGATCTCGATTAAATATAAAATAGTCATCATCTATGGTGTTTATAAAGTTATTTTTGTATGTAGAACATTCATTTCAATACTGTCACAATTGCCTTGAGCAACTAAATATGATTCTTCATTAATGAGTGACAATTTGAAAGACAATGATGGAAAAAGACAGAGAGAGAGAGAGAGAGAGAGTCCTACACGAGTCTTTCATTAATATGAATCAATTGGCTATTACTGAGGAACAAAAAGTAGATGCCAATTGTTTTGCCTAATACAGCACATTATTTTCCAAACACACAAAAGAGTAGGTACCAATTTCTGTCGTTGATTTAAAGCCTGCAATTTATGCCTTTCATACTCATTCCTTCTCCCCTCCTTCCGCAACTGAAAATTCAGGGCACAAATATCAAAACACCATAATGTGACATTTGATCATCCTATCCTACGGACGAACAAAAGCATAATAAAGTTATATTATCTGTTAATTATGCATCCAAATTAAAGTGTTCAAACAATGGAATTTTGTAAAATTCTCGTGCCTGATAATTGTTTTTGGCAAGTGTAATGCAATATAATTGAAAGAAAAAATTGCAAAATGGAATAAGGACCTGCAGAAGCTCCTTTTCTCGAGAAGCCTTCCACCGCCGAAACTGCTCCATCTCTTGTTTCATTCTATGTTGCAGTTGAACCTGAAAATACAAACTTACCATGTGAGTCATTGAAGTATCACAATAATAAGAAAAAAATAGTAAGGCGCAGCTCAACCTTTTGTGCCTTTATGGCCTGGATCTCTTCTTGTAATCGCTTTGCAGCTTCATCACTCTTCTGCTTTTGCTTTGATAATTCCACCTGGTTCTCTTGTTTCCTTTTTAGATCCAAAATCTACAGAGAAAAAAACCACTAAAACAAATAAGAGATGAAAATTTTATCATGTGAAGGACAAAAAAAACAAACAGGCTCATTCATTTTGTGCCAATACCTGAGCCTCAAGCATCTTTAATTTCTGAGCATGCATGTCCTTCATCTTCTGGGTCTGTCCATCAGTATTAGCAGAAAGGTTTTCTACTTCAACCAATAGTCGGTCTCTCTCTTTCTGCAGTATACGAGCATTAAAAATATCCAGTAATTAAGAACCAAACACTCACAGAATCCTCATGCCTCCCATATCCTTTTTTAACTTGAGATAAAACTGACTGGCTGGTAGAATTACTCTAAGAATGTGAGTAATCTCTTTACAAACATTTCATTCTCATTATATACGATAGTCTGAAGAAATAAATCTTTTGTCACCTGCACAGCTCTCTTTTCATCCTCCAACTCTGTTATTTTCTTTCCGAAGTGCTGTTTCAGTGCCGTCATGTCTAAGCCTCCAAAGAGCTGCATCTCAGTCTGCTCACAAGATCATATCAGAAGAAACTTCCACTTAACTTTTTTTTGAAGAAAAATAGGAATGTATTGCACGAGTGCATGCAAGAAGAGCTCTATCTTATTCCATTTATGAGGCAGTAATAAGCACAGTCAAAAGGAGATAAATTTCACATAAACCCGTTAACTATTGAAACACATTACGGGGTTCAACGGTGCATAAAACTGACAAGGTAGAATTCATTGAGCTGGTTGAAGTTATGCAATTATACGTTCTGGGTGCACTACATCGTCTTCATCAGGGTTCAGAATGAGCTTAAAATGGAAGAGCCCTGGAAAAAAGAAGAATACTCTTTGCCTTTGTGCAATCACTATACTACTAACTAAAATTTTCATATACCTCTTTTTCTTCTAGGCGTCTATTTAACTCGTACATTTCTTTGTCCAGGGAGCTCTGTATCATAGTGTGTTCCAATTCTTTTGTGATTTCACCAAGATCCCTTGACACACCTGCAACAATTTTTGGACTTTATAAGGACACAATGTAATTTGAAGAGACTCGAAAAGGTCAGAAACTCACTACATGAACTCTAAAATGTACTTGACATATGAGAAAGATCCAAACAAGAATATCATGGACCTACTATGATAAATGAGTAATACCATTTATTCCTTCCACAGTTTGGTAATCACACGCCTCCATTCTCTGCAAGCCTCTTTTCAGACCATCACTTTTTACTGAACAGCTGTCATCCTCCTAAGAAACGAAGGTCTTGGTTCATGTAGAATATACTGTGTTCATACATTTCTGCAGATCTAATGGAAGAGACTATGCAAAAACAAGGAACTTTTAAAAATTCCTACTTGGAGATCTGATTCACATTGCTCCTCAGATAAGCATCTGCTTTGATATTCATGAAGTTCTCGGTATAGATTCTCATTTGCCATCTCAAGCCAAGCAATCCTCTCCTTGAGAACCTATTTGAAAAGAAACAATAAAATGATCTATGAACCCGATCTATCTATATCATCTCCAAGCCGCTTTTTAAAGACTTTTGTTACCCTTTTCCCTAAGATTATGAGAAAAATTATGCAACACCAATGGACTAAATTTCAACGCATAATCCACTGAAAGGCATTCCAAAAATATAAATAAAAAAACTGAATACCTGCATTTCTCCGGATGAAGGCCCACTACGAGCACAAAGTTCTGCTTGCAAATACTCAACTTGTTGGCGCATCTTTAGCAATTCATTTGAGGTGGGATCTCTATTGACCTATGCAACCAAAGGGGAAAAATCATTAGACATTTTTACCACAATTCTCTGACTCATCAAATTCATCATCTATATAAAGAAAAGCTATAAGAAACTAACCACAGGCTTATTTTGGATATTTCGAGCACGATTAGCATACTTCAATGTGTTCAATGTCTCTTCAGTATTGATATCAGCAGGGCTAATGCAGGCTGAAAAAGAAATCAGTACTGATGGTACTCAGAGACTAAACAAGCATGGTATGTAGAACAATAAACTAATGTTTTGACAAATTATTTTTGAAATGTATTAGATATGAGTGTAGCTGAAGAGTGTGTTGTTACCTATCATCACTGTTCGACTATTACCACCAAGTGAATCCTGAGGTAGCACAGAATTAGATCTTAGATTGGACAATCCTATAAGACATGCACTGCATTGTTACGACTAAAGAGACAGTAGTCTCGAATCTCTCAATAGGACTCTACCTGCAGAAGTCTGGTAAGCTTACTATCTCGGTAAGAAACATGGACACCTTCCTTGCGTTTCTTCTCATCTCCAAGAGCACTTATCACATTTCCAAGTGCAAGAAGGCCCTTATTGATGTGAACTCCTACTCGTAATACATGAATTTAATTTATCGTGGTGATCTAAGAAATATTTTTTATAATTTTGTTTTATAGGCACTGATAAAAAGATTCAGTTACCTTCCTTAAATCGAACACCATCGGAGCCAGTTCTTTTAGCTCTTTCCGACCCAGCAAGATCTACAAGATGCAACTTGGCACAAAGATATTCTTCATTCAAACTCTCGGGATTGCTATTGGCCTGGAAGAGAGGATTGAGCTTCCGCATCTGCTCCACTGTGATGGTAAAAATGGCATGGGAGCGGCTACAAAGTACCACCAGTAATTCATTAAACTTTATGTTAGGACTTGGCTTTATCTACAAGGTTTAGATTTTAGATAAGTGGTAATACCTTTATTACTTATATGATAATTATCATATCATTATTCTCCCAGAACAATCTTCCCCAGCAACAGCAACCAAGACCATTTTTCAACATATAAACTATTTGATAGATAAATGTAGTTACTCAAGATGCTTCCGTAATCATATGGTAGACATGTTAGTAGAATCATCACTAAATATGACCATGGATGTGTGGTTAATAAACCAGAAAGACTGAAGAAGTTCATTTATTACCTCGACTGATTATTCATGTTTGTGCTTCCGGTGGCCCGATTTAAGGACCCTTGTTCCAGGCAAGCAGCCATCTCATTTAGTGAAGTAACAGTAACTTCTGTGCAACCTGCCAGTGTAATGACACCACTTGAAGATTCACGGATTTGTAACGGTGGTTTCCCTGGGACAGCTACTTTCCCCGAGTGTCCATTTGCATTCTCCGTCTTGCTTATACAGGGGGGTTCCAGCAGATCTTGTACTTCTTCTTTCAAGATCTTATGACATCAAAAGTTCTCATTCAGTTAATGTATATATGAATTGATGGACAAAAGAAGGGGACTAGTGTGCTGATTGTGAAAGATTACATTCAAGACGATACAATAAGCATGGTAAAGGGCTAACCTCAATAAATGAAACATGCAGTTGAAACTCAGTCTGATGTTTTAAACTCTCAATCTTACTGAATAAAGCATTCACAACTTGAGGAATAAGAGCTGTTTGGGAGCCATCCTTAAAGCTAGTGCCCATTGTATATGTTTTCCCAGATCCAGTCTACAATATTCCAAGAGCAAGAGCTCAAGTATGGAAGAGTACTATATAAATTGGTATAGATCAGGTTTGGGCTTAGGAATATAATTCTCACCTGCCCATATGCGAGAACAGTTGCATTATAACCTTGGAAAAGGCCATCAACAAGAGGAGCAACACATTCTTCAAACATGTCAGATGAAGGAGAACCTGTGCTCCCATAAACGTGGTCAAAAGTGAAGGAGTGCATGCCAATTTGTACCTGAAGAAGTTAAGAATGATTATTTACATATTTTCTCAATGATAACAGCACATCACCTAAGCTGGAGGGGACCAGAAAAAAAAATTATTGTTTGCCCAAAATTATACTTAAATACAATAACATGGAGAGACTGGATCTTCAGGTGATAAATTATATTTGCAAAGAACAAGCAGTTTCTCTTTTTTTCCTTTTCTCAGGATGATATACAGAACTCGTGGTTCAGACCATCTATCATATTCTTCATAACTGCTGAAATATAAATTAGAAGTGTGAAGAAGGCAGAGGCATTTCTTTGTTACTACATTTTCATGGCTGATTAGTCTACTGCTTCAAAATGTCTCCATTCCTGTATGTCTCCCAGTGACCCTCTTTAATAAGCAATTCGGAGAACCAGATCTTAAACAGCGAACGAACATAACCAAAATCATGGCCACATTATGGAGAATAGAGAGTCAGCGGGAGGCACCTGAGGCTTCCCGGAGACGACGGTAACGCAATCTTTACAGCCCTGAAGCTTCTCATCCCCGATGAGCGGCCGAATATGGACAGCCACCTTCACGCAGCAGTCCTCTCCGCCGCCGCCAGTGCCGCCTCCGACGGCGGGTTCCATCGGAGCCAGCTCAGGTGAAGAAGCCAAATGGGCTCAGAGAATAAAGATTACAAGTGAGATATCGGATCAGACTCGAGTCACAGAGGGGACAGAAGCAGCAAGAGGAGAATCACAGACGAGGCAAGGCCATGGAGGAACTGAGCTTAGCTCCAATGGGTTGAAGGGTCATAGAGAAAGCAACACACAGCTCACCTCAGCTCAGCAATCAGCATGTGGAGCGAGTCTAGAGAGAGAGAGAGGAGAGAGTGTGAATGGTTGTCTTTTATTATTTTTAGAGAGGGAGAGAAAAGGTAGTTGGAGGCAAATTGAGAGAGCCAGATGGAATGGGTAACCGCTTGATGATGAATTGAAAGAAGAGAAGACGAAAAACAACCCCTATCATTTTCCATGGCCTTCACTCCCTCGCTCATTACTGTTCATCAGCAATAATCCATCCGGACTCTGCCCATCATGCAGATGGAGATTTCAGCATAGTATTCAGTAGAAGCATGTAGCCATGAACATGGGCCATCAAAATGGTCATTGGAATATCATTATGTCAATTGGTTGGTAGCTTCTTATCGTAATTTTTAACATGAATCTAAAAGTGTCAACTTTTTTTTTTTTATTGTTGCGGAGGTTAGATTGATGGGACTCACAAAATTGACAGTAGACGGTGGATCTCAACAATATGATATGACCCTTTAGTATCTCATTGACAAGGTAACCAGAGTGGACCCAACACCATTCATCAGCCAAAATTGATCAAATATGTAGTTGGTTGGTATGTCATGTATATGGGAGCTTGGTTTTTGAATTAAATCTTATACAATAAGCATATTATAAGAAAATAATAGCTATTACTAGTCCCTTAGTGGGACCAGTTGAACTTGCAGCATTTGTTATAGCTTATCAAAAGAAAAACTAAATCTGGCAGCAATTGGATTCTTCGCATGGTTGGCACATTGAATTTGTGGTCTTTTTTTCTGGTTGATCCATCTGCAACAATATTCCATTTTTAGGGATTTTTTTATTCATTAATGGGCTAGCCATGGTCTGCCCATCTTCATGAACAACTTCGACATTAGTGGACCCTCACCTCATATGCACCATCCATATATATATATATATATATATACATGAATTGCTTATTTTTTTGTTTATAGAAAGATAAAATTAACACAAGTCTGTCTTGAAGATTAACTTCACTGGTATTTATAGCATCTCATATTATTTGATTAATAAAATCTTATTATGTGGAAAAAAATGGAAAATCAAATAAAAAAGAGGTCACCAACATAAAATCATATATTGGGAACCTTATATAAAATTATATTAATTTTATATTAAATATTTTTATAAAGCACACTTAATTCTTAATAGTGTATTGATTTTTTTCTATTTTTAATATAAAAATTTATAAAATAGTAAATTATTTATAATAAAATAAAATAAAAAAGAAAAAAAATGTGAAGTATGTTCCATATCATATGTGAATTAATCGTACTCTCCATTGAACATATTACATTAATATAAAATAAATTATTTTTTTAAAGATAAATAAATTAGTATTGTAAATTATTAAATGACGATTGGATCATATAAATCAACATGAATAGAATATAAATATTATCAAAATAAATTATAAATAGTATGTGCGTACTTCTTGCACCATATATTATTTTATATATTTTAATATTTTTAACATATTAAAAGAATAATGCACCATCATCAACATAAGAATGCCCATGACCAAATACCTCACGAACTAAAAGCTAGAAAATTAAAAAAAATAAATATATCATAAAATATATTTGATGATCAAATTGACAAAATATTTAATGTTGAGAAATAAAAATAGCGCTTACCCTTTTTTTTATTCCTAGTCATAATGTAAAAATATCACTGATAAAAACCAAATTACCTTTTGTTTACTTAAAAAGAATCCCATAATTCATGCTGACCGTTGGTTAAAAAAAGTAAGACTAATTGCAACATTAGACAAAGACAATTTCATGCCGACCGTTGGATTGTAAATGTGAAGATTTATTATTGGATTCATTCTATGTGGCCAAGTATTCAAAAATTCATTTTAAAATTAAAATTATCCTAATATAATTTTTTAATTTATAAATCTTGACCTCAAATATTACTTGAGGGCAAAAAAAAATGTATTTTCAATCTAAATTAATTGCTTACATTGTAAGTCACCTATTAAATTTACATCATTCCTTGTGATCTGGATATTATAACTAAACCCTAATCATAAGGACACCCTCTTAACCAACAACTTTGATCTAGATTTCACTCCCATGACTGAATCAAAGATTAGCATATCTTCTTCCTTGATTTCATCATCATCATCATCATGTGAAAGCATGGATGACCATTCATTTAAAACAGAAAAATATCTCATCCCCTGAACTACCATTCAAAGTTCAAGTCATGAGTTAATATGTTTTTTTAATTGATGGTCATTTACATCTTAAATATGTTCAAGTGAGTTTTTGTACACCCAAAACCTAGATGAAAAAGAGGCTTGATTGGCATGCTTGTTGAAGGGAGGCTTCTCCTTGCTTGTAATTAAGAATATAGGGAAGAGTTTTATGTAGTTAAGATGTGTATTGCCCACCAAGAATGAGGGCAGCTCTATTATTTCATTCCTCTTTGGTGGGGAAGAGTGGTCGCAGATCACACTTCAATTGGAAATTAAAATGATCCCAAACTCCATCCTTTTCACTTCACCTAACTCAGTTCTTTGTGTACCAAGCAAGCCATCGATGCTTTGTTTCTATCCGAGTTAGTTGGATGAATGGACAGTGCAAGCCCCAAGGATATGGGCAGTGAGATGTTTTCATTAGACAAAGACGATTATAGGTTTTTTTTTTTGCCATTCTAATTTTAGTTCTATAATATACTATCTTCATCATTGTCTGCAAGTGACTCACTATTTTCTTGTTATTTTAACATGTCATTTCACTGTAGATCTATGTCCGCCTGCCAAAAGTCCCCTATCTAAAGATAATTAGGCTCAAAACATAAAGGAGCATCATATAGTATTCGAACACTAAAACAAAAATTTTACCACATAATTTGTATTTAACATTAAGAATTAATTCAGTGACCCAACTTGGGTTCTCCCATAGCATTTGATGTAATACAAATTTAGATGCCAATCTTTAATTCATCAACCAAGAGGTATTGGAACAATTTGTTTTAATTGTGATTTCACTGATAACAAAGTTACTTATAAGATTTTTTGCTACATTTATCATGCATGTCAAATTAATTATCACAACCTCTAGGTAGTGTATATCTCACCATTTTATAAACAAAATCATGAAATGTTAATATTAATATAATAGATCCAAAATTCACTCTAAATTTAAATTTTTACAAAATAATTTTTAAAGGTATATTCTGGCCCATAAAAAATTTCAAGAAATTAGTATTTTTTCTTGCCTCTCTTTCTTTAAAAAGGCCTTATATCCTTGAATGTGTCCTTTGCTAGATAATTTCTTTAAAATATGTTAGTGTACGTGGTGACGTTCAATGAATACAAAAACTTATTATTAAGTCGTTCATATCTTTAATTTAGTCTATAATCAAAATGAGAAATACAAAATTGTATGATTTTATTTTTCATCTTCCAATAATACTTCTAAAGATTATAAATCTCCATGGCGGGTTATTCACAACTACTTTTCTATGGTCTGCATATTTAACCTACTGCATGTGTATAATTTTCTAAAACCATTATCAATTATCCGAACCACACGATCATAATGATTATCCATGTCAAATTAAAATAACTATTAGTAGTTGAACTAACTGTAACATCATCACGTACTGCGCTTGGTGCTACTCCAGATTTCACACAGATAACTGGAACGACGAACTGCACTTATAGCCAACAGGTCATCCAATGCCCTTAGAACGCATCACTACCTCTCATGGGCATCTTGATGATCCCGTACTCACAGTGCAAGTACAAACAATATTTTCTTATATTTCCATGTAATCTGTGGTGCCACTAGTCCAACAGCCCTGACTCTCAACTCAACCTGCAGTTGTTTGTCTTGACTGGTCCGTCGATCTGTCATGTCGCACTACTGCTAGTTGACTGAGCATGTCGGTCTTATCTTGGTACCATGGCCAAACAATTCACTTATTAAGTTTTATGGCAAATATATCATGTTCATTTACGAGCTCCTGCTCGTGCCAACTGGCCTTGGGCCCACTGTACAAGATTTTCAAAATCGGGCATTTGGCCCCCAAGTTCCAAAACCGAGGCCCCCGGCCTATTAGAGCTATTCGAGCTCCCATCAAGAAGGTCTCCTAAATTGTTTAAGTATTGGCACACAGTCAGTAGAGAGCACTTCCGACAAAACATATGTTTTCTCTATCCATTATACCGTACGGTATAAGGACACCTCCATTCATAACCAATGAACGGGTTTTCAACTTCCTTCGAGAAAGTCTCATTATACCAAATGGGTATAATCTACTTACAATTGGTAAGTAGTTTTTCCGTATGATTTTCACATCACTTCCTCTAAGTAGTAATGTTTAAAATACCACTTAATAATGGATTTTCATACTGAGGTACTTATCATTCCCAACCGGGTATGATATAAAATTTCCACTCACAACCGGTAATTGATTTTTAATTTTAAATTATGCTCATCATCCCAATCGAGTATGATGTTAGTAAACCCACTCACCCGTTAATACCGTGAATTCCACTAAACCGGTTCTTTGTATTCACACGAGCTTATCCTTGCTGGCGTTCCTGATACTTCGTGTTCCTACACGATATGAACATCTCGGTTCATTATCCTTCGACTTAATCACCTTCATTCATTCCAAATGAACGAAAAAGTCAAACTTTCATTTATTTGTAATTAGGTCCCTAAAGTTATTTCTCTTTAACTTCAAGTCCCTAATGCCGGTTTTTCCTCAAATTGAGTCCCGAAACTTCTAAAATTTATCATAGAACCATAATTAATTCCATTTCACTAAAAGGGGATTAATTTATCAAATTTCCAATTTGGTCCTCCAACTTTTCCAAAATTACCATTTTGCCCTTCCTTTACAAAAATGGTAAGTTTTGCCCCAAAAATTCTAAAATTTCTCAATTGGTCCTCTAACATTATTTTCATGCCCAATTGGCCCTCAATTTCATAAAATTTCATTTTGGTCCTTCGAATTTCAAAAATCCCCAAATTTCCCCAAAATTTCCCTCCAATTTCAACTCTTCAACATTGTTGAATTTGAGTTCATCAAATTGACCGATCAAACACCTCTAATTGTTGAAATTGGAGTTGAAATTGAGTTCCTACATGTTCATGCGATTCTAAGGAACTTTGAATCGTTGATTTTAACGTCGCAACAAGCTCAAACGGAGCTTCGCCGGAAAATAGATTGTAGAGAGAGAAAGCTTTGATTTCTCACTTGTGGGGGCACGGTAGTCCGAGCTTTCGATTTGGGTAAATAGCTCTCATTTTTAGGATCATCCTAAAATTAAGAATCACATCAATTGATGCCGAATTGAGTTAGAATTTCATCATTGAAATTCTGTCGGTTCTCTCTCTAGCACCGGTCAAAAATTGTAGAGTGGAGCCGAATTGGTTTACCTTTTAGTCGTAATTCGGCCATGGGAGGGCTGAGAAAGTGTTGAGAAGGCTTGGTTTGGCCCGAGGAGAGCTTGAAATGGCCGATTTCAGCTTGGCCGAAATAGGGCAGTTTCGATCCGCTGGAGCTGCTTCACTTTTCCATCATGCCGGCGCTTCTCCAACGATTCTCGAATTGACTGAAGTTTGCTACCAGATAGCTGTCTTCTCCCCGATTCTAAAGAGCCCGACGTTTGTTCAAGTCGAAGCTCTAGTTCGAGCTTCATCGGGAAATGGAGCAGTAGAGAGAGAAGTGTTCGGGTGTGAGTAAAATGAATGGGGATGACCTCTTTATATAGGTGTAAAACCGTGTATTAAATGGGACAAATTTATTACTAGTATTAATATTACAATAAATTATTGGTAATTTCAATAATTTAATTTGGGTATTAAATTATTTATATTAATTCCAATAATTTAATTTGGGTATTAAATTATTGGTATTAATTATAATAATTAAATATATATTAATTTATGGCTATTTATGATAAGTTGTACGTTCGCATAAAATTTTTTTACCCATCCTCACATTACTCTCGGGCAAGCACGCTTAACTTTAAAGTTCTTATGAAATTTAGTTCACCTGAACCAATTTAGTTTTTGTTTTCTAATGTGTCTTAAGTTTCTTTTCCAAAGTTTAATGAACTTTTTGGATCACTCGAGAGTTGTAAATTACCAAATTGCTCATTTAGAAATGATCGGGTTTGTGAACCAGTTCTGAATACTCACTTGGTTTGACCAGTTATTTTCCCGATTTTCCTTTGCTTAAAAGGGTTGGTTTTACAGCCCATCTCATATACCTATCGATACTTCAATCCCCATGTACTTTAGGGGTTAGATCTCATTTTTCTGCCCTCTCAATATCACCATTGTTGTCTAGTAGCCCCTAGTACCAATACTATCCTGAACTGAGCATCTCTTTGGTCTCGTACAATTACAATTACAAACAAGAAGTTTTAATTTAAAGCCTTTATCTTTATGCTATCGGCCTATCAGACTACAACTTGGCTTTGGCACGGTAGCTTCACAAACATTACTAGATTTTGATAATTTCTTATAAACTCTTAAATTAAGCTTATTTATGGGGTGAGACCCGTGTCTAATGCCTTGGGCCCACTAGTGCGAGATTTTCAAAATACAGTCTTGGGCCTACTTTATTTTTTTTTTGAAAATGTGGCATCGGGTACACTTGCACCATACTAGATCTAGCATGCCATTGTTGATCATGAGCCTCACCCATATCCGTATCGATGGTCGAACTAGACTGTAACCCATGAGGTGTATCCATACACCGCTCACGGGTTACCCTAACATCATGATTCATGCTATTACTAGAAATATAACCACAAATCGTTTAAGTGGATTCACACGGTCAATAGGTTATATTTCTGGAAATTTGGTTTTCAAATGAAGAATGATCTTTCAAAAGTTCCAATCGGTCCCAATGTCCAAAATCTCACTCACCCGTTAAATATGACATGTTTGTCACGACTGTATCTCGATTAGCGATGTGCTCCTCTGCACTAGTACTTGTACAACCAGTTCCTACATGGTTCGAGTATTCATATAAGTAAGTTGGTATAAAAGGCCTCATATTCTCATATATTTGCACATAGGTCCTTAATTTATGCCTAATCGTAATTAGGACCCTAAAGTTTATAACTTTACATTTAGGTCTCTAATGTTCACTTTATCCTCAATTAGGCCCCTAAGGTTTCCAATATACCTCTTAGGTCCCTAATGTTATCATATTTCCATTAAAGTTCTCAATTTTCCTTTAATTGAAAATTCGACCCCCAATTTTTCAAAAATCCTCAAATCGCCTATTTTTCCCAAAAATTGCACTTTGAACCTCGAATTATCATTTCATCAAATTGATCGCTTAGACCTGGTTAATTGCTCCCTATCATGCTACTAATCATTTCCTCCATCTTCTTATGATCATCATGACCTTTGAACCACTTCATTTGACCCATATTTGAGCTCTAACGGAAATTTTCCAAAAAAGCTTTCTAGAGAGAGCTTGGTTTTCTTACCGACAAGGGGGCGGCGGTCAGAGCTTTGGATAGGGCTAGCTAGTGCTTGTCCAGGGGGTTCTCCTAGGATCAAAATGCGAGTCAACTAGTAGCCAGAGCAATGAGATTTTGATGAGATAAGTTTTCGTGCTTTAGTTTCTGAAACCTTACTATTCTACTGAAACTAGGCAGAATTGGCTTACCTTATAGGTTCCAAGTGGTCGAGGGTCAGTCGAGGAGGATTGAGGGAGGGTCGGCCTAGCTGTAGAAGGTCGGGGAGACTAAAATTCAGCTTGAGGAATTTAACTTCTCTACGATCGCCAGAGCAACGATACTATTTGAGCTCACCAATGCTCTTACGGTGGTCCTCAAGCTAAATGGAGATTGCAGTTGGGTGGAAGACTTCCTTCCAATTCCAAGGAGCTCAAATGCATTGTCAGAGGCCGGAGAAAATGCCCACACTAGAGCTCTGATTTGCATCTCGCCAGAAAATGGAACATGCTCTTTTCTTCAGTAGTTTACAGGATGAGGAAGATGAATGGTAAAGAGCTCTTTATATAGGAAGCTGCCCACGACTCGGCCCCCGACTCACCCATTCATGGTCATACCGGAGCTATTTTCGATCACCGGAGACCAAGTGGCCAGCTCTCCCTTCTTATCTGCCAACTTTCCAAGGAGGAAGACGACACTATACGTGCGCGTGCGAGCTTTGCACATGCAAACTACCACGTGGTGCACTATGATTGACTAGCTTCGTTGATGCTACTTCCCACTTAGTGTCCGAGTTAGTCATTGACTCGATGACCAACCACGTGATGACCTTCCATTGGTCGCTCGTTCCAATGTGGCCGCTGACTATATTTGGATAGTGATTTAAGCATGACACATGGTATCCTCTGATTGACTAATTTAAATATGTTAGATTTACCTCATGACATACAGTGTCACTGCTACGCATCAACCTCTGATTGGCTAAGGCTATCTGTGACTCTGCCACGTGTCGACCCCTCATTGGTCGACCGTTTCTTCAATATCCTAATTGGCTGCTGACGTGGCACCTTTGCCACGTGTCAGCTCCACATTGTCCAACACAATTGAGGGGCTTCTCCATCATTGATCGTTGACTGCGAACATGTGTCGCTCTCCTATTGGTCGGTCATTGTTGATGTTGATTTTCCTCCTTGATCGTTGACCGATGACACATGTTATACTCTGATTGGCCACGCTGATTGAGCGGCTGACTGAGTGTGCTTCACCATGCGTCGCGCGCTGATTGGTCACGTCTACTAACTGGGTATTGACATGGCAGTGATCCGTTGATCGGTTCGGTTAGACCGAGTTCGATGACCCGAAATCAGAAATTGGCTGGTTCAGGCCCGATTCGACCAGTTTTCTGAAATTTAAAAATTTCTAAATTCATCTAAATTTATTTTCTATCTAATGGTGGCTTCAATGTTCTAAATTAATGTATTTAAGCCACTTAGAAAAATAAATCTTTAAACTAATTATTCACGGTTCATGCTCAATTCACTCTGAACTGGTCCGATTTTCACATCCAATTTACGTCATGGTTTTTTTCATTGGTTTTTAGATCTTTATTGGCCACTTGGATTTTCCAAATTCTCGTGGTTGCTTTGAAATATGAATTTCGGTTTGTCTTAACCTCGATTTTCACTCGAAATTTTACAATTTTCAAGTCTGGCTTTCTTATTATTGAAAACGAGATTTACAAATTCTCCACTCATTTTAAGAAGTTTTGTATTCAAAACTTTTTATACATCGAATAGACGAGGATATTTTTCTTTCATTACAGACTCGGTCTTCCAAGTTTTCTCTTCCAATTGACTGCTTCTCTAGAGGACATTACCATTTGAATCTTCTTGTTCCTCACATTCCTTTCTTGTCTATCGAGTATTTGGACAGCCTCCACCTCATAAGATAGGTTCTCCTCCAATTTAGGTGGGGGTGCTCCAAAATATGACTAGGATTAGGTTCGTACTTTCTTAGTACATTGGTCTGGTGGTAGTTCAAGTTTATATTACACTGGTCCAACTTGTTGGATAAAGGTGTATGGGTAAATATATTGCAGTTTCAATTTCCCTTGCTACTGAAACCTTAAAATCACTCTTCAGGGTGACACCTTTAGGAATACTTAATCCCAACCTCAAACTCCAAGTTACTCCTCCTACAATCGACATAGCTCTTTTGTCGATTTTGTGCTGCCTTAAGCACACTCCTTATCAGCTTAATCTTTTTCGTAATGTCCTCATGAGCTTAATTTTCTCAAGCTTCATTTCCCCTACTTCCTCCCAAAATAGGGGATACCACACAGTCTTCCGTATGGAGCCTTATATGATACCATTTGTATAGTGGCCTGATAATTGTTATTATATGCAAACTCCATGAGACACAAGTAATCCTTCCAACTTCTGTTCATGGTTAGTACACATACTTGTAACATGTCCTTTAGTGTCTGAATGGTCCGCTTAGACTCTCCATCAGTTTGGGGGTGAAGTCTCATACTCAGGTGAAGCTGAGTTCCTAAAGCCATTTGTAGGCTAGGAAAAAAAATGAGATGTGAACATCGAGTCTCAATCTAATATGATACTCACTAGAATTTCATGTAACTGCATAATCTCTCTGACATAAAGGTTTGTTGGCTTTTTTATGGAGTCGTCACCTTAATAGGTAGGAAGTGGACTAAAGTAGTTAAACTCTCTAATATTTTATCCAAATAGTATTATGCACACTATTTGTCACTGACAATTCCGTTATAAAATCGACAATCTCGTTATAAAATCAATTATAATTTTTTCCTACTTCCATTCGTAAATTGGTAAGGGTTATAATAGTAATAAGTATTTGTGATTGTATATCTTAATTTGTAAATTTTTAGAGAGATTGTAAATTTTTTTTAAAGTATATGTATAGAATTATGAATTTTTTTTGGAGAGCTTCATTAATAAATATGAAAAAAGTAAAACTGTGCATCATAAATTATTTTAATGTGAATAGACTAAACTAATATGGTTTGTTGTTTTTAAAATCCATAATAAAGACGTTATATAGTGGTGTGATCTTATTCGGAATGAAAGGAGCAGGAGTAGCTAGTGTGAGGTGCGATTCTCCTCTATAAGTGGAGGCAAAATCAGGGTAGCAATTATATGTTACAAAATTGTAGCAATTAAACTACATCCGCGGTCAGTTCTTAGGACTTACAATTGTATAATAAATCATTTTAAGAGTTTAAAAACGTTATATTGATGTATTAACACAATATTTTAAGGTTAATTGGGAAGCAAGTAGTATATTTATTAATCTACCCAATTTTTTATTTCCCTTGAACAAGAGGGACATTATCCTCTAGTTGTAACTTTTATACTTTGAAAAAAAAAGTGATTTATTGCTTATGAATCCTAATTAGCTATTGATATTAAAGGAAGTATAATTTTATTTCATTGGAATGATGATGGGAATGATTAGGATGTCAAGAAAGTGGGTATGATTAATTGGTGATGGTGACCTCTGGCTTCCTTTAAGGAAATGGGGATTGAGGTAGGGCAGAGAGTAGCAAAACCATGAGATCTAGACTTCTAGTAGCAATATCATACCTCATACTTATGATGCCGATAACCAAAGAAAATAATATTTGGTCTCGATAATCATTACATTTGTTAACAACATTTGGTACTACCTAACCACATATTTAAACACATATTTGATATGCATCATACACCTAACACAATTTCACCTACAATAAATTCTCTAAATTTTTAATACTCCAACTAATAAATTTATTAAAAAAGGGAAATAGTCTACTTACCATTCCAATATTTTAGAAATATGTTATTTAATTGTATGCCATTTATCCATAAACTCTCCAATATTTTAATATAATTTATAGTAAAATTCTTCATACATAAATTATATTTGCAAAAAAAAGATTCGACGAATAATTATTTCAATTCATTTATATTACTTGGGGTTTATTATTTATTGTAATTGTGTTCAGATAATTGAGCAGAAGGTCCTAACTCATGTATCTTTACTTTTTTCCCCTTTTTATCCCATTCAATTTTCATATAATATAGTTGTGGGACCCACTCAAGATTTCAGCGGTGTACGATTTTGCCCTCCATTTGTTACCGCGACAGGTGCTAGAGTTCTTGGGCTCTACTGTCATTTCACTTAGGGGCATAGAATATTCTAAACCCAAGGAGCCGCAGATTTACCGACCCGACTGGAGCCCGGTCTGTGCTCATTTGGGCTTTAAACAATTATCATACCATAGTGGGCTTAGATCATACTCGCACCGTCACATTTAGTCTTAATGCAAATAAAAGTGAAACTAATATAAATGAGAGATCAACTAAAATTTCAGCTTAAAAATAAGAAATAACATATATTTTTTTAAATAATAATAATATCATATAAATACCCTCCAATAATTTTCACTATAGAATTGAGAATTAAATATTAAATAAATAAATATTATTGATATATAATTTAAAATTTTCATAAATTACAAATTATAATTTTTAAATAATTATGAATTTAATTAATTATATAAGGATGAATACAACAACATCAGTCCATAAATTGGAGAAACAATCATTTCCTCCCTAATAGGCTTCCATTGCCATTTTTTCAATTTTTAAAATATAATAATATAATAAATTATTATATTATTTTACTCAATCAAATTTGGTATACAAATTAAAATTTATATATTTTAAATTTAATAATTAAAATTAAAATTAAGAATAATTAAAGTTTGAACTTTTCCGAGTCATTAATACTAAAAATGTACATGCTTAATTTGAAAAATTGAAGTTAGCTCCACGGGGGGGGGGGGGGGGGGGGGGGGGGGGGTCAGCTCTAGTCCAAACCCCTTGTTGGGAACCTAAAAAATACCGAGTCAACTCTCTTTTTGACCAAATAAAATTGTGGAGGACTTTTCAACGCCATTGTGATTGTGGCACATGACCTAAATAAAAGTCCACCACCGACCTAGTCCAAACCCCCCACCGACCAATGAATCCTCCAAGTGAGGGGTATTCATGGCATTGAGGGTTTTTTTTTTTCAAAAATATCTTAATATTCAAATAATTTATAAGATATTATATGATATAATATAAAAATATATTATTATATTCTAAATATTGACATCGAATACCCTACTTTGTGGTTCATGTTCCCTCATGTTGGATCAAGAACCATTCTTCTAGATGTTGGTGAAGGTAGGGATGGTCATGAGATGAGAATAGTTGTAGGTTCAAAATATTATTTAAATTATGAACAATTTAATATAATATATGCTCAATTTTATACAATCTCGTTAGATAATATAAAAAAATATAAATAAAAATTATATAAGATTTCAAATAATTTTTGGAAGGGACAAACAGACCCATATTCCCCTAATCCGAAGTGGTGGTGGAGGAGGTGAAGCACCAGCCAGCCGGTAGTTTGTGGGATCGATTCAATTTTATGGCATAGCCCTAAAATGGTATAAATAGTTTTACAATAAAATATAAACCTCTTAATTATTGGTCCCAACTCGCAATTGCATCAAGTTTTTGCTTTTGTGGGACCCATTTATAAATGATTAATCCAGTCAGAAAGATCAATGGGCAATTAAATAAAGTTTTAATCATTATTAATATATGATTAGTAAAATAAAAAATGAATATGTCCGCCGACCTTGTAGGCAATAGTATAGTACATTCTATGCGTTGCCATGATCAACTATCAACTTGGCGGCGCCTCCTGGCTACAGACTAGCAGCCAAGTAGGACATTCCCTCACATGCTTGCTTTTCTCTCTCAATATATATATATATATATATATATATTCATCTAATAATTAAAATCAATCTCTCTCAATACATATATATATATATATATATATTCATCTAATAATTAAAATCAACAACTGAGTCTTCCCTCCCTTGTGTTCTTTTGAGGATTCGCTCAGCTATTCTTCTTCATCCCCAACAAACCCACATACAAGATATGGACATCCCTTGCTGCATCGGGGGAGGCCATGACAATAAGCGGAAGAGGCAGCCAGCGGTGGCCCCGTCCTCCTCCCACTACCAGGGACAGCCAGGACTAGAGAAGCCTTATAGAGGGATAAGGAGGAGGAAGTGGGGTAAGTGGGTGGCGGAGATCCGGGAGCCCAACAAGCGATCCCGCATATGGCTTGGCTCCTACATCACTCCGGTGGCCGCCGCCAGGGCGTACGACATCGCTGTCTTCTATCTCCGGGGACCCTCCGCGAGGCTTAACTTCCCGGACCTCCTCCTTTCGGAGGAGGAAGAGGCCGGTCGCCTTGGCGAAGTCTCGGCCGATTCAATCAGGAAGAAGGCGACCGAGGTCGGGGCTTGGGTAGACGCCCAGCAGAGCAAGCTCCACCTTCACTACCACCACCACCACCACGTGCAAAGGCCGAGTGGCTCGAGCCAGAGCTCCACCTGGATCCTAGAGAAGCCCGACCTCAACGAGTACCCTAAATCGGAAGATGAAGAAAACTAATTATGGGCTGTCAACCAACACGGCCAGGTATCAGCAAGTATTCATAGATCATACTCTCTCAGTGTTATTCCCTCAGTACCCAACATAGGTTTGTTAAATTGCAAGAATCGGGTTGAGCTTGTGATCGAGTTTGATAGTCGGATTTAGAGTTAGATTATGTATGCATTTAAACGACCCCCTTGTTCTTTCTTTTGAATATAGTAGCCATGCATCGCTATATGTACTCTTGGCCAACTAAACTCATTCTGCTCTAAAAATATAACTAACGGTCTAATTCTCGTACCATTGTCAACTCTTTGAATTATCACCTCGATGCTGCTAGGCAGTGATATATATGTTGATTTTCGTATGCTGATTAGCTTTGAAGGGGGAAGAGACCAGGCGAAGGGATGAGTGTTGATTAGCTTTGAACTGTGAGAGGAGGAAGATGAAGGTGGGGAGATAAGGAAGAGAGGAGCTCTTGGGAGGAGAGGCTACGACAGCAGAGCACAACACCATCGTCTGTCTGTCTGCTAGTGCGTATGATATATGGGATGACCCTTCCAGAGGACAGCAACGGAACACCAAGGTCTTGGGGTGTATGGTGGCCCGCCTGGCCCATTTCGCATATGATATGAAAAAGGCGAATGTCGCCCTCCACAAGTTGATCTATGTGGATGGGTGAATGTTGATGTGAGTCTAGTTGCCTAAAATATTTTAGTTATATTACTCCATTTGAATAAAGTTTCCTAAAATAAATGAAAATTTACTTCTATATACTTATTTATACAATGTAATACTAAAATTTTTAAGTAGAAGAAGTATTATCATATTGATTTTATTAATGTAGTGTATTCTTATTTACTATCTATTTGTACTAATAAATTTAGCTAAAAGCGGAGCCACCAAAAAAACGCGTTGTCTCCTACCTACACCTGTCACAATTTTATATAATTTTTCATGCAAAAAAAACCATGGATAAACTCCAACTTCCACCCTATCTATCATTCAAATCAATTGGATTATTCCCCAAAATTTGGCCAGAATTAGCTCCGAAAATTATAGTTGAATCAAGCATTCAATTTTCCACAACAAAACAGGCAATTCTTCATTTTCCAATCACCAAATAGCTCAATTTTTTGCTTTATAGAACCGACTCAACCTACTCTACATAATTGTAGATTGCGTTTGAAGTTATTACTAGAGCTATGGAAAGTTTTGAAGTGAAACCGTGCCTTCTCGACAAAAAATCAGGTTTCCATCCTTGACTATTCCGTTCCTTTCAGTTACCTCATGATCGGTGAAAAATTCAGACAGTCCCTTAATAACTTCATCTACCTATCCTTCACACTTCGATACACTCTCGAGTTGTGGCCCATGAATTTTTCGTCCAAACTTCTAATTTTATTATTCTGGCTAAGTTGAAAAATAATTCAAAATTAATAAAAAAAATACTTAGTTAAGATCCTGAATGCATACTAAGAGTTTTGAAGTGATGGTTATAAGCATGTAAGATGAACTTGAGTGACTAAAAACTAGGTTAAGATGATTTTCAAATAATGTAGGCTAAAATGCAAACTTTTAAAAAGTTTGATTACTAATTTGATAAAATAGTGAGTTTTGGGGAAAATACTTCAAAATGAAAATTTAATGACCAAGAGATAATTTTTGGAAAGTTTATGGGCACAGATGAAATTTTTGAAAAATACATCATATACTGATGGTTACTTAGCTAGTTCATCTTAAGGATTAATTCTACCTCATTCAAGGATAATAGAATCAAATCTGTTCAAGTTTGATTCCTCCAACCTTTATCCCACATCCCCTTAATTGCTTATTCTTATTTAATCATTCTACTAAAGGTGTGAGAAGGTTGATAATTTATTTTAGGGGAGTAAGTTTTAAAGGTAAACCTGGTATCAAGTCTTCCTTGATAAATGATCTCTCAGCTCCTGAATCAAAGAGGGCATATATCTGTTGTCCCCATAATTGCACATACCCTGATTGAAGAAACGTATAGGTTTAAGGAAATGTTTTCTTTATTGAATAAAACTTTCAATTACAAGTTTTGCTTTAACTAATTGGGAGGGTTTTGGGATGTACCCGCTACATTACTAGGGTCTTTCCTAGCCTCTTTTTGGGTGAGGTTGTATACCTTAGCTGGTACTCTAGCTGTAGCATTGGATCTGGTATTTCTGGGGTTTCTTTGTGGCAGTCCTAGTGTATTCATCTGCTTGTTCTCCCTGGGAGCGGGGCATTTTTTTGCAAAGTGCCCTACTTGTGTGCATACAAAGCAGGTTAATCATGCTCACTCATGGTTCCTTTGACACCTTGGACAGTGAGGGTTTCCTTGGGGCAAGGTGGGGATTATTCTATAGGGAGGTGGTAGCATGTCCTTTATCCTTTGAAATGCCATTCTATTTCCCCATCTTAGACCATTATGTTCATTTTGTCCTCCCTAACGGTTTTAACCCTTATCCTCCTTCCAGGTCATTTGCTCCATCTGACGACGTCGAGTCTGTACCTGTCATGCCCCGACTCGATTTGATCGGATCCCCACGAGCAACCTGCCACTCTTCCCGATTTACTAAGGGTTTTCCCCTCTTTTAAACCCAAGAGGAGTAAGGCATCCTTTAAACCTGTACCTTTCCTATAATAATATAAATCAAAATTGCACAAGATTTTAACATACCTAAGGGTAGGCTTTTCGGGATTTCCTGAAAGGGGATATGACGGATGGGTGAGTACAACTGCTCAGTGAATGGGTTTTCAAAATTTTAACTTTTAGGAAAAAGATTTGTTTGGAGTGTGTCAGACTCCTTAATTCCTTTCAAAAATCCTTTCACTTCAATTTTCGGTTTTATCATCATTTCTTATTAATCACAGTGTGTTATTACCCAATACACATCCTTCATCATAAAGGTCAATCATACAATTGAGGCCAGCCCATCTACTGAACCCACTTGTGGCATCGGAGCGACTTTATCGGCCACCTAAATAGAATCACGTTCACTTCTACCCTAAGAATGAGTGGATGTACGCGACATCCGATCCTCAATCCCGAAATCAATTCTCCGTGTCCATATGAGAATAGAGACCTCATCCCGACCCCACCCCGGTCTCGTGCACTTGAAGCTACGTTGAGCTTCGCAAGGTCACCTATTCCGACGAACTACCCTTATACCCACCAGGTCGTCTAGGGCCCTATGACACATCACTACCCCTCTTGGGCATCTTGATGGTCCTGTAACACAGTGCATGCATAATCAATATTTTCACATCATGTCATATAATCTGTGGTGCCACTGGTCCAATGGCCCCGACCATAAACTCAACCTACAACTATAAACCTCAACCTTTTGAGTTAAGGAAAACCGGGAAAAGAACCGGTCAAACCGAGTAAGAAAACCAAACTGGTTCACAAACCCAATCATTTAGGAATGGGCAATTTAGAAATTTACAATTTCTGGATGATCCAAAGGGTTCATAAAACCTTGGAAAAGAACCTTAGGACAAATTGGAAGAGAAAAACCAGACCGGTTTAAATGAACCAAATCCAATTAGATTGAACCGCTTTATGAACCGAGTTGGTTCATGAACATGAATCGATAGATAAAGGGCAAACCAGAAAATTTATGGATCCCGAGTGACCCAAAGAGTCCCAAAAGTCATGGAAATGGACTTGAGAATGAATTGGAGATGAAAACCAAACCGGTTCAAGTGAAACTGGATCCGAACCGGATTGAAACGGTTTGAACTTCTATTGAACCAGATTCTAAATTCATTTTTCTAGGTGGCTTAAAAAATTAAATTTGAGATTTGAGGTACCATTGGATAGAAAATGAATTTAGATAAATTTAAAAATTTTTATATTTGAAAAATTCGGTAGAATGGGGGGTGAACTGGCTGGTTTAAGCTTTGAACTCAGTTCGGACCAGTTCGGTCTGGTTTGGAACAGTGTCATCTTCTTCCTTCATATGACAACACTGTTCACTCCTTGGAAAATCGTACAGCACTGGCGAAGCTAAAAAGTCTCCAGCCAAAGAGTTTTAGGCAATGAATGACCACCATTAAGGCGCCAATTGGATGACCAAGAAGTCCCCGAGCTTCCTATATAAAAACCCCCTCCCCATTCATCTTCTCAACACCTAAAAACTCCATTCTCTCTCAATTGTTCCATTTTCCGGTGAAGCTCGAACCAGAGCTCCAACTTAGGCACTTTTCTGAGCCAAACAAGGCGAGGTCGGGTTCTTTAGAACTGGGGAGAAGTCAGCTGCATGCCTGTAGACTCCGTTTGCTCCGAGGGTCGCTGGAGAAGCGCCAGCGTGATGGAACAGTGAAATAGCTCCAGCGGACCGAAGCTGCCCTATTTCGGCCGAGCTGAAATCGGCTAATTCAAGCATTCCTCGGGTCAAACCAAGCCCTCCCAACACTTCCTCAGCCCTTCCACGGTTAAATTAGGACTAAAAGGTAAGTCAATTCGGCTACACTCTGCAATTTCCGGCCGGTGCTAGAGAGAGAACCGGCAGAATTTCGATGATGAAATTCTAAACTCAATTTGGCATCAATTGATAAAATTCTTGATTCTAGGATGAACCTTAGGATGAGAGCTATCTGCCCTGTCACGCCCCGACCCGGTTTGGTCGGATCCCCGTGATCAACCCGCCACTCTCCCGGTTTATTAAAGGGTTTCCCCTTATTGTAAACTCTAAAGAGTAAGGCATCCTTTAACCTACACCTTTTTCCTGAAATAGCATAATCAAAATTGTATGAAATTTAAAACTTTACATACCTGTCTTATAGGCATCTTAGTTGACGATCTTTAAGGGGAGGCTTTCCAGGATTTCCTGAAAGGGATATAAGGGAGGGGGTGAGTACGAGTACTCAGTGAATGGGTTTTTAAAAGCTTTTGAATTTTAAGAAAAATATTTATATGGAGTGTGCCAGACTCCTTTATTTTCAAAAATCCTTTCATTTAAAAATTTGAGTTTTTTCATTATTTCTTAGTTACCACGGTGTGTTATCACCCAACACACATCCTTTATCATGAAGGTTACACACATTCGCAAGTCAGTATCACTACTGAACTCGCTAGTGGCTTCGGAGCGACTTTTCCTACCACCCGGATAGAAGTACGACCACTTCTACCCTGGGAATGAGTGGATGTATGTGACATCCGACCCACAATCCCGAAATCACTTCTTCGTGTTCGTACGAGGACAGAGACCTCATCATGTCCTCACCCCAGTCTCATGCGCTTGGTGCTACTCCAGATTTCGCACATACACATGGAACGACGAACGGCCCCGACTCTCATGGTGCACAAACAATGTTTTTTTATATTGCCATGTAATCTGTGGTGCCACTAGTCCAACGGCCCCGACTCTCAACTCAACCCGTAGCTGTTTGTCTTGACTAGTCCGTCGACCTGTCATGTCGCACTACCGCTAGTTGACTGAACATGTCGGTCCTATCTTGGTACCATGGCCAAACAATTCACTTATTAAGTTTTATGGCACATATATCATGTTCGTTTACGAGCTCCTGCTCGTGCCAACTGGCCTTGGGCCCACTGTACGAGATTTTCAAAATCAGGCATTTAGCCCCCAAGTTCCAAAACCGAGGCCCCCAGCCTATCAGAGCTATTCGAGCTCCCGTCGATAAGGTCTTCCAAATAGTTTAAGCATTAGCACACAGTCAGGGGAGAACACTTTCGACAAAATAGGTTTTCACTGTCCATTATACCAACCGGTATAAGGACATCTCCGTTCATAACCGATGAACGGGTTTTCAACTTCCTTCGAGGTAGTCTCATCATACCAACTGGGTATGATCTACTTACAACCGATAAGTAGTTTTTTTTCGCATAATTTTCACATCACTTTCTCTAAGTGGTAATGATTAAAATACCACTAAATAGTGGGTTTTTATACCAAGGTAGTTATCATCCCCTACCGGGTATGATATAAAATTTTCACTCACAACAGGTAAGTGGTTTTTATATTTAAGTTGTGCTCATCATCCCAACCGAGTATGATGTTAGTAAACCCACTCACCCGTTAATGCTGTGAATTCCACTAAAATGTTTCTTTGTATTCACGCTAGCTTGTCCTTGCTAGCGTTCCCAGTATTTCGCGTTCCTACACGATATAAACAACCTTGTTCATTATTACTTGGCATAACAGCCTTCATTCATTTCCAATGAATGAGAAAACCTAAACTTTTAGTTATTTGCAATTAGGTCCCTAAAGTTATTTCTCTTTAACTTTAAATCCCAAATGTCAGTTATTCCTCAAATTGAATCCCGTAACTTTTAAAATTTATCTTGGGACCTCAATTTATTCAATTTTACCAAAATGGGGTTTAATTTCCCAAATTTCCAATTTGGTCCCCTAATTTTTCCAAAATTACCATTTTGCCCTTCTTTTACAAAAATGGTAAGTTTTGCCCCAAAAATTTCAAAATTCCTCAATTGGTCCTCCAACATTATTTTCATGCTCAATTGACCCTCAATTTCATAAAATTTTATTTTGGTCCTTTGAATTTCGAAAATCCCCAATTTTCCCCCAATTCGAACTTCTTAACATGACCAAATTTGATTTCATCAAATTGACCCATCAAACGTTTCCAATTATTGAAATTGAAGTTGAAATTGAGTTTCTACTCTCAGGCAAGCACGCTTAACTTTGAAGTTCTTATGGAATCTAGTTCACCTGAACCAATTTGGTTTTTATTGTCTAGTTTGTCTTAAGTTTCTTTTCCAAGGTTTAATGAACCCTTTAGATCACCCGAAAGTTGTAAATTTTCATATTGCTTATTCCCAAATGTAAACTGGCTTGGTTTTCTTATTCAGTTTGACCAGTTCTTTTCCCGGTTTTCCTTAACTCAAATGTGCGAGGTTTACATGCCCAAATCGCAAGCTTGGATCGTCGCGCCCCCAATGGTGAGTAATTGAAGTTTTCTCTCTCTAGAGTCTATTTTCCGGTGAACCTCCGTTTGAGCTTGTTCCGGCGTCAAAATTTGTAATTTAAAGTGTTGAATCGTATGATGATGTATGAACTCAAATTTAACTTCAATTTCAACAATTAGAAGTATTTAATTGGTCAATTTGATGAAATCAAATTCGGCTGTGTTAAGAAGTTGAAATTGGGGGTTTTCAAAAATTCGAAGGACCAAGATACAATTTTATAAAATTGAGAGTCAATTGGGCATGATAAGAATGTTAGAGGGCTAATTTTAGAATTTTAGAATTTTTGGGGTGAAACTTACCACTTTTGTAAAGGAAGTGCAAAATGGTAATTTTGGAAAAGTTGAGGAACCAAATTGGAAATTTAGGAAATTAAACCCGTTTTTGTGAATTTTAATAAATTGAGGTCCTAAGATAAATTTTAAAAGTTTTGGAACTCAATTTGAGGAAAAACCGGCATTATGGACTTAAAGTTAAAGAAAAATAACTTTGAAAACCTAATTGCAAATCAATAAAAAGTTTAGTTTTCTCATTAATTTGGAATGAATGAAGGCTATTAGGTCAAGTGATAATGAACAAAGATGTTCATATCGTGTAGGAATGCGAAGTACCAGGAACGCCAGTAGGGAGAAGCTCGTGTAGATACAAAGATCTGGTTGAGTGGAATTCACTATATTAACGGGTGAGTGGGATTTTTATATCGTACCCGGTTGGGATGATAAGCACATCGAAATGAAAACCCATCACTTTGTGGTATTTTAAACATCACAACTTAGAGGAGTGATGTGAAAATAACGTGGAAAAACTACTTACTGATTGTAAGTAGATCATACCCGGTTGGTATGATGAAACTTCCTTGGAGGAAGTGGAAAACCTGTTCATCGGTTATAAGCGGAGATATCCACATACTCGATTAGTATGATAGATAATTAAAAATATATTTTGTCAGAAGTACTCTCCCCTGACTGTGTGCCACTGCTTAAACGATTTGGGAGACCATCTTGACAGGAGCTCGAATAGCTCTTTTAGGTTGAAAGCCTAAGTTTTGGAATTTGGGGGCTAATATGCCCGGTTTTGAAAATCTCGAACAGTAGGCCATAGGCCAATTGGCACAAGCAGGGCTCATAAATGAATATGAGATATATGCCATAAAATTTTAAATAAATAAATTGTTTGGCCATGGTACCAAGATAGGACCAACATATTCAATCAACTAGTGGTAGTGCGACATGACAGGTCAACGGACCAGTCAAGACAAACAGTTGCAGGTTGAGTTGAGGGTCGGGGTCGTTGGACCAATGGCACAACAAATTATATGGTATGATGTGAAAATACTGATTATGCATGCAATGTGGTTACGGAACCTTCAAGACGCCCAAGAGGGGTAGTGATGTGTCATAGGGCCCTAGACGACCTGGTGGGTATAAGGGTAGTTCGTCGAACCAGGTGACCTTGCGAAGCTTGACGTAGCTTCAAGCGCACGAGATCAGGGTGGGATCGGGATGAGGTCTCTGTCCTCATACGGAAACAAATAATTGATTTTGGGATTGAGGGTCGGATGTTGCATACATCCACTCATTCTTAGGGTAAAGTGGACGTGTTTCTATTTAGGTGGCCGGTAAAGTCGCTTCAACGCCACAAGTGGGTTCAGTGGATGGGCTGGCCTACAATTGTGTGATTGACATTCATGATGAAGGATGTGTGTTGGGTGATGACACACCGTGATTAATATGAAATGGTGATAAATACAGAGATTTGAAATAAAAAAGGTTTTTGAAAAAAAATAAGGAGTTTGGCACACTCCAATACAAATCTTTTTCCTAAAATTTAAATTTCGAAAGCTCATTCACTGAGTAGTCGTACTCACCCCCTCCCTTATATCTCTTTCAGGAAATTTCGGAAAGCCTACCCTTAAAGACCATAAACTAAGACGCCTATGAAACAGGTATGATAAATTTAAAATATTATGCAGTTTTGATTTATGTTATTCCAGGAAAAGATGTAGGTTTAAAGGATGCCATACTCTTTACAGTTTATAATAAGGGGAAACCCTTTAATAAATCAGGAGAGTGGTGGGTTAATCACGGGGATCCGACCAAACCGATTCAGGGCGTGACAGCAGCTATTTGTCTTTACTGATCTATCGACCTGTCTTGTCACACTGCCACTCGTTGACTGAATATGTCGGTCATGTCTTGGTACCATGGCCAAACAATTCATTTATTTAAAGTTTTATGACATATAACTCATGTTTGTATACGACCTCCTATTTGTGCCAACTGGCCTATGGCCCACTGTTCGAGATTTTAAAAAACAATTGGGCATAATAGCCCCCAAGTTCCAAAACCGAGGCCTTCGACCTATTAGAGCTATTCGAGCTCCCGTCGAGAAAGTCTCCCAAATCGTTTAAGCGGTGGCACATAGTCAAGGGAGAGCATTTCCGACAAAATTATATTTTCAACTATCTATCATATCAATCGAATATGAGGATATCTTTGCTTATAACCGATGAATGGGTATAATCCACTTACAATCAATAAATAGTTTTTTTGTATCATTTTCACATCATTCCTGTGATGTTTAAAATACTAATAAGTAGTGGGTTTTCATTTCCGAGTTACTTATTATCCCAACCATGTATGATATATAAATCTCACTCACCCGATCGTACAGTGAAATTCCACTTAGTCAGTTTCCTTCCCTAGCAAGCTTAACTTCAGCTGGCGTTCCCGATGTCTCGTTTTCCTACACGAATTGAACATAGTTGTTCATTATTCTTTGGCCTAATAGCCCTCATTCGTTCCAAATTAATGAGAAAAACCAACTTCTCATTTATTTGCATTTATGTCACAAAGTTATTTTTCTTTAACTTTAAGTCCCTAATGCCGATTTTTCCTCAAATTGAGTCCCGAAACTTTTTAAAATTCCTCTTGGGATCTCAATTTCATAAAAAGAGGTTCAAGTTTCCCAAATTCCCAATTTGGCCCCCAAATTTTCCAAAATTACCATTTTGCACTTCCTTTACAAAAATGGTAAGTTTTACCCAAAAAATTCTAAAATTGCTCAATTGGCTCTCTAACATTCTTATCATGCCCAATTGACCCTCAATTTTATAAAATTGCATTTTGGTCTTTCGAATTTTCGAAAATCCCCAATTACCCCAAATTTTCCCCAATTTAAACTCCCTAACACATCCAAATTTAATTTCATCAAATTGACTAATCAAACACCTCTAATTGTTGAAATTAAAGTTAGTTTAGAGTTTTTACACCTTAATACGATTCAATTTCACTTTGAATCACGCAATTTGGTGTCAGAATGAGCTCAAACGAAACTCCGCCGAAAAATTGGACTTAGAGAGAGAAAGCTTCGAAAGCTTACCGTCGGGGGCACGACGGTCCGAGCTTTTAATTTGGGCAGATAGCTCTTATCCTAAGGTTCATCCTAGTATCAAGAATTGCATCAATTGATGCAGAATTGAGTGAGAATTTCTTCATTGAAATTTTATCGATTTTCTCTCTAGCACCGGTCGGAAATTGTAGAGGGGAGCCGAATTGACTTATCTTTCAGTCCTAATTCGGTTGTTGGAGGGCTGTAAAGGTGTTGGGAGGGCTTGGTTTGGCCTGAAAAGGGCTCAAATTGGTCAATTTCAGCTCGGCCGAAATAGGGCAGCTTCGGTCTGCCGGAGCTGCTTCCCTGTTCGATCACATCGGCGCTTCTCTAGCGACCCTAGGAGTAAATGGAGACTACAGGCGTGTAGTTGATTATCCCCGGTTCTAAAGAACCCAACCTCGCCTTGTTTGGCTCAGAAAAGTGCCCAAATCGGAGCTCTGGTTTGAGCTACGCCGGAAATGGGTGCAGCTGAGAGAGAATGGAGTTTTCAAGTGTGAAGAGGATGAATGAGGAGGGGCTCTTTAAATAGGAAGCTCGGGGACTTCTTGGCCATCCAATTGGGGCCTTAATGGGGTCATTCATTGCCTGAAACTCCCTAGCCGGATACTTTTCAGTTTTGCCAACGTTGCGCGATTTTCCAGCAAGTGAATAGTGCTGTCATATGAAGGAAGAAGACGACACTGTTCTGAACCGGGGTCAAATATTAAACCAACCGGTTCACCCCCAATTTGACCGAATTTTTCAAACCTAAAAATTTTTAAATTTATCTAAATTCATTTTCTATCCAATGGTGGCCTTAAATCTCAAATTTGAATTTTTTAAGCCACCTAGAAAAATGAATTTAGCATGTGGTTCAATAGTGGTTCAAACTGGTCCAAACCGGTTCAATCCGATTCACCTGAACATGTTTGATTTTCATCTCCAATTCATTCTCAAGTCCATTTCCATGACTTTTGGGACTATTTGGGTCACTCAAGATCAATAAATTTCTCGATTTGCCCTTTCTCTATCGGTTTCGATTAATGAACCGACTCAATTCATAAACTGATTCAATCCAGATATTTTGATAGTAGTTGAAATCAAGCCCTAATATCTCATTCTCAATATTAAATTCATTGAATTTTATAACTCATCTTTTCTTAAACCTTTTTCAAGAAAGTTTCAAAAATATTTCAAGAATAAACGAACACGATACTAGAAGATCTAGATACAGTAGCCAAATAAGGTAGATTTCCTTAATATAATACAACAAGATTTCAAAGTTATTCTAATTGAGTTTACACAACTATTTGTAAACGAATGATTATATAAATAAAATTTTTAAATTTTAGTAATTTTCGTTGGTATTATTTATATTTATGTTATACTATTTTCGTTGTGAAATCGGTATCATCCAGATAATACTTTTAGTAAATTTTTGTATATAAAAGAATATAAAATTATAAATCTATAGAAAAAAATGGTTAACCAATAATTTTTTTTAAATATAAAAGTAGAACTGAAATTAAAATATAACTAATAGAAGGAAGAAAATAAAATAATAAAGTTTTGTATTTTACAGTATTATTATTTAATATTATTTTAATTAAAAATAAAGTTTTATATTTTACCGTATTATTATTTAATATTATTTTAATTAAAAAAATTTGAACGCATCAAAATTCCAAAAGATGAGTGTTTAATTTTTAGTATATCCAATGGTTAGTAAGATTTTAAAAAGGTTTCAAAAAAAATTATGAAATCAAATATTACAAGGAAATGCCAATTTTTAATAGTGTAAATTTGAGGGTAAGGGGAGATGAAACAATAACATGGAGGTGAATGGCTTGTTATAGAAACATATGGTAGAGCTACATAGAAAATCCATTCACTATCAATTAGAGAGAGAAAATGAGCTATATTCACATATTATGAGTGCATTTATTATATGGAAATTCAAATTTCAATTATTATTCATTTTTTGTCCTAATTATCATTAATCAAATTTGTCAAGCAATGTATGGTTGATTCCATTACCCAATATCCAAAAAAACATGCTAAAATAATGATTTGTTCATACATTAGTTCCAATAAAAAAAAATGCAAGCCGGAAATATCAAGTAAAAGAAATTAATTGGCCGATATGAATTAATCTAAAATTAGATACTATTAAGGTATGTCAAAAATACTTGAAACTTAAACTTAGGTACGATACGAATCCGACCTAAAGTATTTTAAGTCTAGAATAGGGTTAGGACAAACCTACAAACACAAAATTTAAATGTGTCATTAACCATTTAGTTATATTAATTTTAATATAATTTTACAGAGTAATAAAAAATAAAATTGACATTTATTAAGGTTTTTTTATTTTTTGTATTCAAATAAATATAATAAACTTAGCAAAGTTCACATTTACTTCATTAATCACTTGGTCAAATTAATTTTTATACAGTGATTTGAACCAGGTAAAGTACAAATCTATTATATTGACCACTCAATAGAATTTATTTCCATTAATATTTTTTTTGCATTTGATTAAATAAAATAAAGATGCATTTATAAGAATTTGAACCTCATAGTTCAAGTTTTCATAGATTAAGTATTATTTAATCACTCGCCTACATGAATTTTTATATTATTTTACATAATAATATACAATATAATTAGTTTATGTTAAGATTTTTTTGTATTTTAATAAATAAAACAAATATGTATTAATAAGTAAATTTCAAATTTATTTTTTTAATCACTTGGTCACAATAACTTTTATATACTTTTACATAGTAATAAATAACATAATTTGTCCTAATAAAAAAATTATTTTTTGCATTTGATTAAATAAAATAAATATACTTTTATAAGAATTTGAACTTAAATAAGTAAATATCAAATATATATCCTTAACTAATTTACCATATTTAATTTGATATTATTTTACAGAAAAATAAACAATAAAATTGATTTTCATTAATAGTTTTTTATATTTGAATAAAAAAATAAATATGTATAACAGTAATTTAAATCAATAGTTAAAGTTTATGTATTTAATATAATTTTACAAAATAATAAATAATAGAATTGGTTATCATTAATAGTTTTTTTATTATTTAAATTCAAATAAATAAAATAAAAATATATACACAAATATACAAATATTCAAAAGGAAAATTTTGATTTTATTTACTTAAATGCTCAGTTATATTAATTTTCATACAATTTTACAAATTAATAATATATTTAAAATATAAATTAATTTATTTTAATTTAAAAATATTTTTTAAAATTCAAAAAATAAATAAATAAGCTCGAGTACCCGTGAATTCGGTACTGCCTATTGGGATCTATTAGACCCGACCCGATAGGACCCAAAGCTCCATTGCAGTACAGGTTAGGCAAAATACAGCTCAACTAAACAATTGACATCAGTGGCCCACAACCACTATAGCGTTGTGCTTTTCTTCCCTTTTTTGTCGTTCTCTTGATTGTGTGACATGAGCTTTTCTTCCCTTTCTTCCGTTATAGGTCCACATGAAAATACAGTGACAGAGAGGGTGAAAGGAAAGAGGGAGAGGTAGCAGCCTGCAAAGGATCCAGCGGTAGACATCTATCCTATTCACCTAAAATGACAAAAGAAATTATCCTCAAATATTACTATTATGTATATTTTTTCTGGTAATGTGATAAACACATAATCAGCCTCATATTTTATGTGATAAACACATTATCAGTCTCATATTTTCTTTTTAATTCTTTTTAGACATATTTGAATCAGAAATTGCTTGTTTGTTCAGCCCACTTGATCATTACTTTCCACCCCCATTGTCTTCCCTATGGCGTTAAATGACAGTGCTGTCGTCTTTAATTTCTCTCTCTATCTGTCTCTCCTCTTTTCTTTGTTCTTACATTTCAATAACCATTTCATATTTTCACCCCAACACCTCTTCTCTCTCTTTCTCTCTCTTTCTCTCTTTCTTGCTTTGATAAGTGGGGCTCTATTCGGTGCCTCTGGCGTCCTCCCTTATTCATGAGAAAGCTCAAGGGGACAGCAGAAGAAGAGATGTCTTGCCACTTCTGATCCCGTGACCCATTTTTCAGATTGGTCCGATTGCTTTATTCTCATAGGAAAGGTTTGTTTTTGGATCTACTCCTTGAGTTCTTTCATTTAGCTTTATGATCGACGGATTTGATTCAAGACATGCAGTGTTTTTCAGTTATGTATAGGTTTTCCCATTTCACCTGGTGTAGTTTATGTGGTCGATGATAAATCTGAAGAATCGACCCAGTAGCAGGAGGAAATTCTCTTAATGTTTTGAATTTATGACTCATTTATGGGCTTTGACTATTCTGTTCCTTAGTCCGCATGCGATTGTTTACAGCTTCATGTTGTTGGATATGGCCCTTTAGGTTGAGATTTTTTGCAATCCTTCACAATGAATCTTTTAGGGCCCTTGTTTCTGTTGACTTGACGTTGGTATTCGTCTGCTATTATCTATAGCCTTTGCCTGCTCATAGATGAGAATCTTCCTTTTCATGGATACTACCCTTGATCTTAACCAACACTAAAGAGATTTCTCCTTGTTATTGCTTGATGTTTGTCTTGTAAAAGCTCTTTTGATCACAGAAAATTTGTTTTCCGGTTTCCTTTCAACAGATTGTTTTCTTGAACCACAATATTTTGAACTACCAGTCATTGGAGAAAGCCACATTTAACAAATAATTTGTAGATTTCTCGAGTAGCTGCATTTTCCAAAATAATGTTCATTCTAATGCTTATAAAACAAAATTCAAAATACTTTGTGGGTTTCTCGAGGAGTTGCATTTGCCAAAATAATGTCCATTCTAATGCTTATAATACAAAAATTAAATCTTTCTGCTGGATAATTGGAGCAGTATCAAACTGAGACGGTGCTTCAGTCATATTTTCCAGTCCTCTGGTAAAATAGATGACATATTATTCTCTCTGCCAATTCCTGTAATGTAATGTGGCTCCATTATCTTGTAATCTAATATTGTGCTTATTTTGTCTTTATAGAATTTGTCTTCTTGTGAAAATATTTTGGTCATTCATTGAAAATTTTGACAATTTTAAAATCTACCAAAGTTCTAACCCTTACATCTATCTCTTTTCTTCTTTTTTTTCCTCATTTTTCAGTCACATTTTTGCATCACTCAGGGAATTTGTTCTAGAACTGTGTGTGGGCCACAATGCAAGGGCAAAGGACAACCATTGGTTCCTTGTCTGACTTTTTCAGTCTCGAACATGGATCCTCATCAAGTAACAATGCGATTAATTGGAGTGATGTATCAGACAACTGTGACACAGAGAACCTTCTTGCACCTAATAGTAGCATTGATTTCATGAATGATCATTTGTTTGATGGCCGAGGCTATGATCTATCTAATGATAACATATTCTCAGTGGGTCAGAGTTCTCATTCAATGGAATGCCCGATAAACCCTGAAGTAGATTCAAGGTTTCTTGGCCATGGGAGTGAGGATTCACCACTTGTTGAACGCTCTACTTCATTCAAGTCTATTGCAGCAAACAACCAATTGCAGGAGCCTCCGAACAGCTCTCAAACAGAACCTTTCGCGGGTTCATCTGGGAGTATAGTGACTATTGGGGGAGAAAATGGAAGTGGAAGACATGGCCCCTTAAATGGTCGACAGTTACCTTGTAAGAGAAAATCTTATGAAGAGCATCTGGGTCAATCTTCAAGGGGCTCTGGCTGTAGCCAGGATGCAGAGAGTAGCCATTATACAGGTGCATATCTGGGCTATAGCAGTGCAACTACTGGTAGTTTGGGTATATCTGAACAAGCAGAACCAAGACTCCATTTAGGGGCAAGTGGGGAATCTTCACTTAGCTCAGAAAGATTACCAAGAAACGTCCGCCCAAGATTAAATGCTTCAGGTCAACACCCTTTAGGTTCCTCGATAAATTCAGAACTTGTTGGGTCTGATCTTGGATTGCTTTTGTGTCAAGAATCTTCTTCAGTTGAATTGAATTCTCAATTGCATCCTCCCGAGTTTCATTTTCCTGTTTTTCCACTGAGTATGGGTGGGCCTCAGCAGGTCTCTGTTGTAGGAGGTGGGAGTTCTAGAGAAACAATGAGCAGTAGCTCAAGAAACACCTTGGAAAATCATCCCACGTTCTTTCCCTCTGGTGAATCAAGGGTTCGTGGTCAGACCAGGACCTCAAGTGCTGGAAGTATTCGTATACCAAGAAACTTCATTCCTGCACAAACTGGTGCCAGCTCGTCAATTCAACTGCCTATCACACACAGACAGATGCACTACCCACGGCGATTGTCAGAATATGTTCGGAGGTCTCTCTCTGCAGTTGGATCCGAACCTGGAGGCAGTCAGAGCAACCACCCCCTGTTGGTTTCTGATCAGTCGAGCTCGTCACAAGATATGATACTATCATCAAGACGTGATAATGCTAATAACCATTCTCGGAACTCCTTGCCTCTTAGATCATCTTACTGGTTAGATAGGCAGGGTGATCAAGGTGTGCCTGGTCTCCCCCATCCTGTACGGGCTTTTTCTACTGCTAGTGAAGGGAGAAGAAGGCTTGCATCTGAGGTTTGTATCTGTGCTTTTCCTTGACACAAAATTTAAACATAAAATTTAGTTAGGATTGCTCTTATTTGATTCTTTATTTGTTGTTTGGTTGATGGAGAACACCTTTTGGATATCAGGTCTCTACATTAATACCCTTCTAGTGAGAAATGAAACATGACATACCATGAAATCCATTGAAGTGACCACACTACAGTAATTGATAGGATGGGGAAATGAGTTGCTCCCTACCATCGCTTTATCTGCTTGAACAAGCCAGAGCATAATGTTGGCTATAAATATGAATCTATTAGAATTACATGGAAAACTGAGGAAATATCCTGATATGATCACTATAAGTATGGAGGGCATTCCTGTTTTGTGATGTTTCTGCAGTCTTGTTCTGTCGTCTTAGGAAAATGATGTTCAAATTGCGCACTCGAACATCATTAGGGACTTTTTTGTTGTTTCATTCTGTTCTTACAATGTGTTCCTCAGTTTCTTGGGAACTCACTATATCTCTAACATGGAACAGATACGCAGTGTTTTGGATATGATGCGACGAGGACAGGCCTTGCACCTTGAGGTAGATGCTTGTCAATACAATTTATGTGCTTGTATTCAATATGTGTGTGTATATATATACAGAAGGTAGTTCATGAGGATCTTATTGACATACACAGTGTAGTAGCTGTTGTATGATGCTGCTCTATTATAGTTTACTGTGATAATTATTGAAGATCGAAAACACATCTATAAAGTCATTCTGCCTTATTTAAATCTATCTTTGAGGAAGGTTGTGCCCGGTACAAGAACTACCGGTATATGTAGATTTCTAGGCGATAAATATTAGTTGAACTCATGAGAGCCAGTCCTTGGTCAGAAGGCTGGGATGGAGGCACATAGATATACAGATGGAGCTAGAAGACATTGAATATATTGTGCTACTGATATTTTGAATAAATATCAGTACAGATTTTCATGACGTTCTGCTTTAATTTTTGCCGAATATGATTTAGCTTGACATCTCTGTTCCCTTTGAATCACATTATTGAGAATTTATTTCACTAATGCACTTTCCTTTTCTCATGGGTTAGATATGAACATCTCCTCTCTCCTGTTTGGTTATGTAGATGAAATAATAGCCATGAATCTTTAGATTCTATCAAGAGTCTCTTATTTATTAAGAACTGGGACAAAGAAGGCAACTAAATTACCCCATTACTTCAAGCCTAAGTAATTGCATTTCTTTTTTATTTAACTAAATGTGGCCTATGAGGATGCATATATTTTTTTAATGAGAACTGATTTCAATATCCTTGAAATTTGTCTTGTAAATCTAAAATTCTGATCTCATTTCAATGCTGTAGGATTACATGATACTTGATCATTCAATGTTATTCGGTGTAGCTGATACTCGTGATCGACACAGGGATATGAGGCTTGATATTGATAACATGTCGTACGAGGTAAATGCACATATTTTCAGGTACTAAGAATTTCTCTCTTTTATTGGGTTCTAATAAGGAATTTTTTCTTTTGTTTGGATATTAATTCAGGAGTTATTGGCTCTGGAAGAGCGCATTGGAAATGTCAGTACTGGGCTGAGTGAAGAAATTATAACTATGCGATTGAAGCAACGGAAATGTGTTATTTTAGTTGAGGGTGAGACAGAGCCGTGCTGCATTTGCCAGGTATAAATAAAACAATTTCTATAGTGCAGTGACAGAAAATCTACATGACGCATGTAATTCTGCATTAATTATCTTTTAGGGAAAAAAGTTGAGGGAAGATGAGGCTAAGTACACCTCTCACAACATGGAAATCTGTTATCAAGGATTTATTTAAGAAATGAATTAATCTTAGTATTTTATCATTCAGATAAATCAAACTGTTGGTGCCAAAACAAATTTCATGGTCCTTGTTTTCTTTGGTTTACAGGAAGAGTACAGTGATGGAGAAGATATGGGATCCCTAGAATGTGGGCATGAATTCCACATTGATTGTATCAAGCAGTGGCTAATGCATAAGAACCTATGCCCCATCTGTAAAACAATGGGCCTCACTACATGATTGGTAGGCATGCATCTTCTTCCTTTTGAACCATACAATTGAGATTGACAAATTGGCATCTTCAGCTGAAGGGCTCTCGGGTTCTAAATGTGGAGATCTATGTAGAGCTCCCTGCCTCTGCCTCCCCCATGAAATGGCCTTTCTTGGAGAAGGCTATACCTTCAATTTTATATAATAGTTTCAAGTCATTATACGACAAAAAAGATTTCATTTATCTTCATTTTCCTTCCAGTGGCCTCAGCTGGACTGAGCCGAGGCTGGTAGTCGTATACTGGGATCGCTGACATTGAAATTATTGAATATGTTTGCTTTATTATAGTGATGAATTCCGTAGTTTGGACACATGATTGTGTCTTGTTAATGCATGTTATTTGCTGCTAATGTGAAATTTCAAAAGGTGATTCATGAAGTACACACCCAACTTGGGTCATTTACAAATGGTTGATTAGTTCTTGGTGCCATAACAATATATATGGTTCTGTTGATCATCCTAGTTGAAGCCATAGGCGACAGCTATGGTTAGAATTTCTCTCTGACTCAAGCTAAGCATGCTCAACTGTCTCCATAAATGGATGAAGGCTTGCCTTGCTTCACAGTACTAGTTGGGTTTGGTGAAGTTTACAGATGTAATGTGAGGTTTTGTGTTTGCACCTCTTTTGATGCAACTTTTAATCATCAACAAAAACTTTCTGATGCAATTTGACAAATCTTGTTCTTGTCTTTGTTTAGATAAATTGTTCATGGCCTTTGTTTAGTCACCTCCATGAACCACTTTGTGGCTGCTAGGGCATCATTTTCTGCATACAGAACCAAAATATCTTTTCATCCTACTAACCAAGTTCAATATAAAAGAGATGAGGCTAGGGCAGAAAACTATATATCCACCAGATTCTCTGCTGCGTTCATTTATTTCTCTCTGTTGCATTGATTATAATATGTTATCTGAGCAACTCCAACTCAAGCTCAGATTTACTGCCCCTATTAACTCAGCATCTCACTAGCTTAAAAGGTCTACCAGTTGACTTCTTGGTAGATATTAGAGAATAACCAACAAAGAATTAATCTTCCAAGCGTACTAGAAAACTGTCAAGGTAAACTTTCAAGCTTGACCTACCTGTTAAGGACAATCATGGGGCAAGTTTGTCCATGTTCAAATAGCTGATTGAAAGTGATCCCATTGACATATTTGAGGGATCTCTCTTTCCTTTGGCTTCCTCCCATTCATTTTCTTCGGTAATCTGCTCCCATTCATTTTCTTGGGTAATCCTTTTGTGAAGAGTGGCTGCACGTCTACATCTTTGTTAATGTTAAATGATATCTCAACTCTGCTACAACTTAGCTTTTGCTGCTAGGCTCAACATAAGTCTTTGATGACGTTGTTTTGCACATGAAAATTAAAAATATATTCCCTTTTCATGAAAACCAGAAAATTTTGCTTCTAGGTATCTGATATTTCCTTGAAGCAACCAGAAGCTCCATGGAGAGATCCCAGTGAATGTGTGTTTGCTTTTGCTGGTAAGCGCCTACAAAGAAAGAGGAAGAAGGCCTTCCAGCCTTCCAGATTGGTTGGTTTGTCACAGTTGACAGACAATATTCCCTTTCCGTTCATGCACTAATTCATAAGGAATGTCTAATACGCCGAGTACACTTTCATCAAACAACCTTGCCCTAACACATAAACTTGAACTACAAGAAAATCAATCTCTTGCTACAGGAATTCTGTCTTTTGCTTGATTGAAACCATTATAAAACATAAGAGGAACCACATATTTCGACAAAGTTTCGATGGCCTTTCCAAAACAAGACAAAGGGAGGAGAGGATTACTTAACATAGGAATGGATGCATCCGATTCGAGTGGATTAGAAGTCGGAACTTGTCTTCTTGGACCTGGAAACGACAGTGCCGAAGAGAGCTGGATAAGGCTTCTCTGTGTTGGAGTGTGGAGCCGTTGTCTTTTGTCCATGGAAGCTTGCGGAGCTGGAAAGGCCCAAGGATTTCGAGATGCCCCAGCATCTTAAATGGAAGAATATGGACAGGCCACAACATCCAACGGTTCGATTGTGTGCACATAAAGGAGGCATTTGCAGCAGCTGGAAGGGACCCGCTTGCTCCTCTGGGAGTGATGGATTATTTGGGAGTGCTAAAGGAAAAGTTTAGCCATAGGGCTCGCCCACTTTGGACCCACCTTTGGGGTCCTTGAACCCAAGTTAGACCCGAGTACTCGAACAATATTTTAATCCGTTCGAGCACGGGTTTAATGGACCCGCATTCGGGCCGGTGTGGGTTATCCGACTCGATTCCAATTTTTAACATGCATAACTGTGGTGGGTGACCCTGAACAGAAAATTTTTGTTGAGATGAAATTTAAGTGTTCAATCCATGAAAGTGACCACTTGAAGATGCTTAACGCTGGTTTGGTTAAAACAAGAATAAGAAGCCTATTGGTGTTATTCAGTGTGTGGCCTTTGGAGGCAAGATTAAGTTGTTGGGATAAATTAGTGGAGTGGGACAGCAAGTTGTCTCGGTGAAAAAGAAAGGGAAAAGGGAAGCCTTTTATCACCTTTGGGGAAGATGGGAAGGGGATCATGGATGGGTGCACTTCTCCTAATTATGCATGCCCTCCAAAGTGATGACAAAGAGGAAAGTGAATATGCTCCCCCTCCATTATTATTCATCTCTCTCTCTATCTTGTTCATCAGCGGTCCACTATGTCCCTCACACACACAGTATCTTACATATGACCACCTACCCGTGTGAGAGACATAGTGAACTTCATGCTGAAGTCTGCTGGTTCGGTTAATCTTACATGTACCTGCATCCTCCCTCGTTGATACCCTTTTGGGCTTGTTAATAGTGTATTCTGATGATTCTAGAATTTACTGAGTATCCAAGTGGTATGGTGGTATTTGGTTGGTGGGGGTGGATGGGATCAAAGAGCTTGGCTTTATAATATGAAGTTAACTTTGATGACCGACCCATCCTTGCAGTGACTGACTTGACTGTGTGCTCATCATGATCAGCCCCTTTATCGATATTCCGTTACTTGCCTCAATCTCAACACCTTTATCTGAAAAAAAGGAACAAAACTGTAAAAGCCAGATAGATAAAGAAGCTATAGACTTTATGGCATTTTCAGATTAAACCTCACCTTTTCCTTTTTCTCTGTGATGGGGGAGAGGAGCCAAGGCTGCTTTCACCACTACTGCATTGTATTACTGCAGTTCAAAATCTGAGATTTTTCACTTGTAAGAACTAACAAGAGTGCTAAGTGACAGGTAAAAACTGAACCTGATAAATAGATGTTAATGTCCATACGAGATTTATAAACTCACAATATTTATCTTAAACTTCCCATATACATACTATTCTCAACAAATCCTAGCAATCATTTGGTAAAAAGATGCTCTTATTCAACTCTGCTTATCTCCTTACTTTCTTTGAGGGGTCTGATCCAAAACCTGCCATTTTTTCATTCCTTCACTCCACTTTGTATCATTTGCCTTGCTTTTTCACCAGATTTTTCTCTGCAATAATGCTTCATTCCTCTGCCATGATCCCTCAAATACAGTCTTTTTACATACATGGCATCAGAATTACTTCCTGTGCATTCCAGATTGACTGGTGTCAAGTACATTTACACAGCAGATTGATTAACAAGTGGTATCTTCTTAGTTAACACCAGAAAAGTCCGCAACATTCTTAGCAGACCCAACCTTTCTACCCTTTCAATGCCGTCAAAGTGTGACTCAGTTTAAAGGGAAACAAATTGCTCCCAAACCCACCTTTATGGCCAAGTGCTATAGCTTTCAAATCTTATACCCAATCCCAGACTTTATACGGTGTAGTTTGGGACTTGGACGTGAGTCGCTTATGCTAGGCTCGGTCATTATCATCTCCATCATTCGAAAGTCGCGGTCCCTAACCACTCTGAAAATCTATCTCCATAGGTTCCCATATGGAAACCCTTTTGCCTTAGTGGAAAATGGGGACCCTTGCATCATTTCATTTGATCCTCCATTATGTGATAAACTTAGTTTTTTTTTGCTGTGTTTATTTACTAATTTATTTTCTTGGTTCTCTGGGATTTTTTTGGGCAAAAGGTTCTCTAGGATTGGCTTCCACCTGCAACATGTTTTAATCTGCAGAAAAAAAAAAAAAACAAAGAGGCATCTTTGATGCCAATAGCTCCTTTATGGGTCCTGGAATTTTTACTCTCCACAGCCATCAGTGATGGTATGTATAGCTAATCGACCATGGTGTAATATTTTGGTTAGTCAATGACTTGTCTCTAGATACCTCTATTCAACTTTCATGAAGCATGAATGTTACTTTGAATGTTAGATTTGCAAGCATCACACACTAGAAGAATATATCTATTCTTTTGGAGGGGTAATTGCATAGAAATGTCCTTTTTTCTATTATAATAAAAGATTTATATACTTTAATATTTTTCCACGTTGTAAATCAAATTCATGATTAATTAATTATTAGTGGAAATATTGCTTTATTAGACTAACGTTCGTTTCCATATATTAGGAGTGAATAGGTGTGGTGGGGTGAAAGGTCCACTTCGGCCAAAGAGACAAGATAGAGCTTCCCTTATGAACAGGCGAAGACACTTTTTGGCAGACATGATTGAGGAGAGCTCACTCTTAAAAAGGAGGGAGGTATTTGGTTTCTTAGTGGATAATTAGGTGGCAATCATATTTCTATTATTGTCATCATTACCCTACATGAGTAAAATCTAAAATGCCAAAAAAGAAAGAAAAGTCCCCATAAATCAGAGCAAAACAAGTGGAGATCCATAATTATGAGATGAGTGGTCGTGTATCATTAAGGAGAGATGGTTTATAACGTTTAAAATATTTAATTAATTACTAATTACTACTTTTTAAGTAAATATTTGTTTTATCAATTATTAGTATACAATAATTTATTATATGTTATAATAATAAGTCTGCTTTCGCATCTATATTCTAAACTTATAATTCTGATGCATGCTTAATTCAATGTTATTATTCTCTCCCAATACTTAACTTATATTCAGTTATTAGGTGAATATTTAAAAATTACATATATATATATATGATTTAGGTTGAAAATATGATATAAAATTAAATAAAATAGAAAAAATATTATTAATTTATAATATTAAAATATTAGTCTACTAACCAAACTTATAATTTTTTAGTTGAAATGGGTAATAAAATTGAAGTACAAACAAATTTCTCACACTTTATTAAATATTATAACTTTATAATAGATGTTCAATTTCAATATGATACAAAAATTGGATGATAGTACCTGAATTATACCTTCATTTTTTTTATCTTATATTAAGTACGACATAGATTATTGTTTTTGGGTCAATTTATACTCAACCAACATTTTTTACTAGTTCATTAGGCTTATGAAACATCCATAGAGTCCCTCGGATGGGGGAGTAATAAGAGTCGGGAGCAGCCTTAGAATTACGTGGGACCATTATTTTCTAATCTTTCAGCTTTAACCACCTTTTATACCCCTTTAATATTCATCAGCCACCGTATTAAAAGAAGAGAGGGAAGAGAAAAGAGTGTGATAGTGCATGTGATCCAACAGCCTTTCATGTTCCCCATCTTTGATCTTCACCCATTCCCAGATGTGCCACTAATCTCTGGTGTGTCTGATCTGATGATCTGATGAGCCCTTTATCTTTTGACAATCCGTGACACACTTTATGGGCTAATCATGTTTTTTTTTTAAATAGGGTCACACGGGAGATGTTTAGCTCAAGGTATACCACTATAGAACATCAAATCTGACCTCATGAGCCATAGGAATAAAATCACACAAGGCTAGACTGCAATGATATAATATTTTGTCAAGCAACTCATAGGTTATGTAGGATTAAGTGTAAAAACAAGTCAAACATATGTCTGAAATACTATTTTCAAATATAGTATTCAAGTAGGTCTATAAGTAAGAACAACGCATGCATATTCTTTTTACCATAAATAACTCTATATATTAAAATTGATTAAGAGCTCATGTTATTGATAAAAATAGTTATGAGAGCACATTTCATATAGTATACCTGTAGCCTCATTTTGCTTGTTCTTCAAGTAGAATCTCCATGGATATCTTTTTGCAAAAGAAAAGGGAAGCGTACAAAAGGAAAAGAGGAGAAGAAAAGGGAAATGGGAGAAAGATGATGGTGGGAATGAGTTGGGGAAAGAAGAAGTATCTTGGGCTGTTCTCCCCTTTTGATGAAACCCTAAAGTGGCCATTAAAATGGAGCTTTTTTTGTGATTGATTAGGAAGAAAGACACAGTCCCATACATAGAAGCATGCATCTCAAAATTTCTATTGAATTGGATGGACCCTTGACAGATTAATTAGTGGTGGAGGAAGCCACTTTTGATGTCTTTTTTTTAATCAAAAGGATTTGCAAACTTCTGCATGGAAGCTTTACCTTTATTTATATATCATGAAAGAAGTTAATTAGAAGTCTTTGAAAGGGTGTATGTTGGCAGGTAAGACCGGAGCATATTCATGATAATTGGCTAAATAAGAACAAAATTTCTTTAGTTTGATCAATACTCTATCCAAAAAGTCATCATTATAATGCATCATCAACTTATTACAATGCCGTAAGTGTCATATGTGCATATCATGTCACAATTTTTGGATATATGTGTCCACTCCTATCATGTTCATTATATTAAAATTATATAAAATGAACATTTCTTTAATTAATTCACTTTATCATATAATATTAGAAATAAATTAGATAATTTTAGTATAACTATAAGTGTGGCAATGGACTCATCTGGTGCAACGAAAGTAGGTTGGGACACGACCCTTCTCAATCATCCTAATGTTACGTTTGAATTGAGTAATTAGAAAAAATTTGGAGATAAAGTGTTGAGAAATATTTGTAGTGAAAGTTAATTGATTGATTTGGAATTTAAAAAATTTTCTAATAATTTGTCATTTGTATAGAGTGAAATAAGTTGAAATATTATTAATTAAAAAATTAGAAAAATAAATTTAATTTTTTAATTAAATTAAATAATTTATTAGTTAGTATATATAATTAAATTATATTAAATAGATTTTGTATAATAATTTTTTGTATATAATATTTTTATTATATAATTTTATATAAAATATTATTAATATATAAATTTATTTAAAATACATAAAAAATATAAATTAATTAAAATAAAAAGAAAATAATAATAATATAAAAAATAAATAAAAATATTAAATTAATTTAAACAATAAATTACACAATTTCTCTAAATACCCCAAAAATTAAACTATTTATTCACCACTATAAAATACTTCAAACCATTCCAAGTAACTCAATTTTTCCACCACTCCAAATTCCAAATTCATTATCCTCCCAACCACTCCATCCAAATACAACATAAACCTTACTTTTCCGCCAAAAAAAAAAATACCTCACCCAATTTGATCACGGATAGATTATTTTACCCCAAAACAAGATCATTTTATATAATATGGTTGAGTCTAAATTTGGAGGGTCAGATAGACAAGTGTTTGGCCATATGGACCGGAAGCTATAATGGAAGACTTGGGTGAAATTGTTAGCTCTAATCATTATAATATTAAATTAAAATAATATATCTGTATAATATTATAATTTATATAAAAATATTTAATTTAATTTAAATTATATATAACTTTTATTAATAATTTAAAATATATTTATTTTTTAAATATTTTATTAACTAAAAATTATATATAATTAAAATTTTATGTAATATTACTTATATATATTTTATTTATTTATAGAATTTTGTGAGCAAATTATATGGTTTTAGTATCATCATAGTATATATATATATATATATATATATATATATATATTAAAAATACAATTATATATAATTCTCATTTAATAAATTTATAACTAAAAATTATATATAATTACATTTTAAATAATAAATTAAATATTTTACACCACTAAATCTTTTATGATTGATAATTATTGAATTTTACAAGTAAGTTATATGATTTTACGAGAGATATATGTGTTTAAAATATTTAATTTATTATTTTAAATTAATTAGATAAAAAATTAATTATATATATTTATAATTTTATTAATTAATAAGTGTATATAAGTTATATTTTTAGACGATATTTACACATCATTTGTGTTAAATAAAATATTTATAAATAAATTAATATATGAAAAGTTGATAATAAAAAAATAGATTATTATTTAAAGTAAATTATATTTTTCAACTTGCTTTATACTAGTCAATGGCTAGATATTTTTAAATTATCGGTTGTTACATCAACACAAGACAATATTAGTAAAAAATGATATATTTGGTAAATTCTTAAATTTATGTGATTATGTTAAAATCATTATAAATATATTTATTTTACAAAATATTTGATATTAAATTATAGACGTGAGACATATGTGACATTTATACAAATATTTGAGATAATAGTATAATTTAGCACATTTACAAAGAAGTAATAGATTAATATCAAACTTTTTAAAAATAATTTTTTTTATGTCTAAAATAAATTAATTTAATATCAGAAATAACTTTTGCAACTACTCAGATTTTAAATAAATTTATTTTATTAAATATTTAGAATTTAAAATATTTTTTAATAGTATACATATTTTTAAATTTTTACAATTATTTTAGTATAATAAATATGATTTATTATCAAAATTAAATATTTAAGAATTATATAATATTGGGAGTATTATAACAAATTGAATAAAATAAATAATTCTTATATATTTATAAATTTTGAATAATTACACTGTTTAGTGTTAATAATTTTAAATTTTTAAGTATAAATAAATTTTTATATTATCACTGCACAATATTTTTTTATATATTATAAGAGTGAGTGTAGTGGCATTCTTACTCAACCCAAGAAAATCAGACTTGTTATATACACAATTATGGAGCAAAAATAATAAAATCGATACTATTATTTCCGTGATCGATACCTTCTCCGGGCCTTTCTTTTCAATACAACAATTTGATACCAAATGAAATATGCACATTTGACCATGTCACTTCCTATTATTATTGAATTACCGGATATTACAGTAATTTTGTAAAGTGTAATGTATAAATACGGTCAATGTTGTGTAATATATTGATGATTATGTTGGGTAAAAAAAGTAGGATTAAATTCAGTATTTAAAAAAATTAGACATTTAAAAAAAAACTCAAGCATGTAAACATATACACATTTTTTAGAAACTACATAAAAACAATTGGTTTATTTTACACCAAATGTTTGATTTAGACATGACCACAGTACATGTTTGATGAAAATTGGACATGTACACATGTGGGACAAAAATGAATGCTCTTCACCATATATATATATATGTATACATACATGTGTTTGTGCAACTTGAGAGACAGACAAACTGGTGAGTGTCGTGCAATTATTAATAATCAACTTCAATTATTTTGCAGTTTTCTTTTTAGTAATCTTTTTTTTATTTGGGCGGGTCCCGTGTAATAATATTTAAATCTTTTGCAATATCAACAGGAGATGCAGAGGAGAGGGGGAGGCAGAGAGAGATAGTACAGTTGGTGACATCTGCCGTAAAATCTGCTTCCATGGGCTTTGACCACTAACCTTCTGCTGTTTTCAGTGTCTAGATCTGAATTTGACTTGTTCCTGTTACACCATGATTGATTAAAGAGCCACCACCCGAAGCAGCAATAATAGGTTAATAGTTAGTGTAGGAGGAGATGAATGCATGAAAATGTGTATAATTTATAATTTATGAAAATAAATATGATTTAAATATATTAACTATTTAACATCTAAAGGCGACCACTTGTTCTTGGGATGCGCCAAGATTATGTGACCGTCACACATTGGTATACATCCCAATGGTGCCCATAAAGCTGCCAGCCGGTAGGTTTGCTGCACAAGGCCCCTTTTGAAAAGCAAGAGTTAATTCCTATACCCATTGAATGAACAATTCTGGTGCTTAGGTCATTCTGCTGCTCCCACCAGTTTGAGCTCCCACTAATCTTCAAAGCTGTACAAATATTCTCCCACTTTAGCTATTACCAATGCTGCAACACTTAATACAAGTATAAAATGCGATTACTAGAGATGTTTTTTTTTAAATAATTTTCTGTGTTCCTGGCAGGGGTCAGTGAAACAGACAAAAGTAAGAGGTCCAAAGGAGGAGGAAGAAGAAGGAGAAGAAGCCGACAGAAGAAGAAGAAGGGAAATAAAAAAAAGAAACCCTAATTTATATATTTGAATGCTGATTGATTCTCTCGTCGACCAAGTACATATTATTCGACAACACCCTATAATTTATTATATGCATCTGTGTGTATCCTCTCTTTTTTTTTTTTCTGGTTTTGCAGCTTTCTGTTGATTGATTAGAATATAACATTTATTTGAGCTTGAATAGCAGCATTGCATAGGGCGAACAGGGACATATGCATGGAGTCCATCGGCTTTTGGAACCTTTGGAGTTATCCGTCTCAGTCTGCGTTCCTAAGCTGTCTCTTCTTGATATCCTCGATCTCAATGAGACTTTGTAAGTAGCTCCTTGGAATTTTCCGTGAGAAAAATAACACATACATTGGCAGTTTGCTTGTCCCGTGCTTCCCCATCCCCATATCCAGAATCTGAATAGATCTTTCACAATATACAGATCGATTCTTAGGTGTCCCACCATTGATTAGCTAGCCATCAAATTCTTGAAAACCCATCTTTTCTTTATTTACTTGGGTATAATGGTATATATTTGTTCAATCATATATGAAAAAAACAGTATATATAGAACACTACAGCCAGCTTGTGTTGAACTACAGCAACTAATCTATACCCTCCTTTGAAAAAAAATGTCTGTTTAGTGATATTGGGTGGACAGTACAGTGGCAGGTAGCTTTTTGACAAGCTGACGGTGGTCATGTGGGTTAGCTTTCCACTGCAGCAGCATGTCTTTTTTAGAAACTCGAATAGAATCTTCAGGGCTACCCCCTTCTGTTCATCTTCAGAAAACAATAATATTATTAGCTCAGTGCATCTCAATGCTTCATTTTCCAATTCAATTCATTGAAGATGTAATTTGTTTGCCTCAATTTCACTACTAAAGATGTTTTACAGTGATGAAAATGATGCACAGATGTACATAACCACCAAAAACATATACACATTTGCTGGTGTAAGAGTTTTAGTGCAGAGGGTGGGTGTTATGGAGAGTAATTTTTTTTATGGGAAGAAGATAGGTGAAAGTGGGGCTTGGGAGGATCTGTTTGAGTTGCTGGCAGCTTGTGAGGAAGGTAGGATCTGCCTTTTCCCTTTTCTAGATTTCCTATCTTTTTATGTGGACCATCTTTCCGCATTGGTTGATGATGGTGCCTCTAAATTTTAAAAAAAAATTGGAATTTGTACCAAAGAAAATATTTTCACCACCATTAGTAGATACAATCTTCGTACTTATATCAAAGTCTTGCCCAGAGATGATGATCCAATGTGTTCTTGATCCTTTTTTTTCTCTTTTGAAGTAGTGCCAGATAAGGTTAGTAGAAGATCCATAAATTGGATGAACTTTACTCATTTCACACAGATTATAGACTAAAATTTGAACTTTGCTATATATTTTTTTGTCAATAATGTTCAAATGGAAGAGTGAGTTCTTGTGCATGTGGGGATTGAAAAGTGAAAACTGACATCTTCTGGCCTGTAGTATTATTATCTCTTTCCCTCCCCCCATACAGTGGACCATATTCAAACCCAAAGGTAACCGTTGCTCCTACTAAATTTAAATTGAAAGCAAATCCCATAATACATTTTTAAGACCCGAAATATATTTTGATTCAAAATTCATACTTACACTTTATATTAGAATTTAATTTGATGTATTATGGGGTTGACTGTATAGGCAGCTAAGAGCATAGGAACAAAAGGATGGTGTGGAGGGCAATGGCCAATCATTTCGGTCAGGCTCGACACGTCAGCACAGCACAGCCAATTTCTTGTTTCATTGGGAATTGGGATCGAGTTTGGGTCAAGTAAGTCACGTAGGGCCACACGCACACCCACACCCACAGGCTAAGCTAAAGGCTACAAGCTTCTCCTCACCTACGCATAGCTAGCTAGTAGATGGCATCTGCATTACACTGGACTGGTGAAAAGCTTTGACCGGAAAGGAAAGACACGTGGGACTGACGGAAACAATTTGACTAGTCATTGGGCACACACACGCATAGTTTTCACTCTGATATACCCGACTGACTGGACTGGATCGACCCATATTTTGATCCATTTTACTCAATTCAATTTTCATACTTATCCAGACAGTACTTTATCCGGTACTTTAAATTGACAGTACTTTATAATGACTTACAAGCCTATAAGGTACCATAGATACAAGGAAGGGTTTGTGCATGGCGCATTGCTGTCAGAGGAGAAAGAAGAAGGGGTTGATGGTCACGGGTTCGCCTTGGAAGGCAACCCTTAGTTTTTTTTTGCGCTAATTTTAAATTAACAGTGCAGACAAACAGACACATATTCCTCTACTCTCTCTAGGCAGACATACACTCCATGCATATAACCTATCTAAGGTGTCAGCAAAATTATCTAAAATATAATATGATTAAATGCTAATAATATATTTTTTATTCATGAAAATTTAAATAAAAAATTTAATGAGTATTCTCCCCTCCCCTCCCCTCCCCTCCCCTCCCCTGCTGCTATCATCCTATAACTCTACATTCCGGTCCCCCCATTAAATCTCCACCTTCATCCAACCGCCATATCCTTCTACCTCTCTCTCTCATCTCTCTCACTCTCAAGTTTGGCCATTTCAATCAACCATCTTCATTGTTTTTTTAGGTGAGGAAAGGGTTTAAGTTTTGTTTTGGGGTTAGCTCGCTCTCGGAAAATCGGACGCGGGCGGACGGACACATACAACATGGCGATGATGCTGGACAGCTCCTGTGCCGGCGGAGAGTACGGCGGCGGCACAGAGATACTGCTGTCATTGGAGACGGCGCACGACAAGTCAGTGCCGGCGCCCTTCCTGACGAAAACGTACCACCTGGTAGACGACGTGGCCACCGACCACATAGTCTCTTGGGGCGACGATGAGACCACATTCGTTGTGTGGCGGCCGCCGGAGTTCGCCCGTGACCTGCTCCCCAACTACTTCAAGCACAACAACTTCTCCTCCTTCGTCCGGCAGCTCAACACTTACGTGTGTCCTCAACTCCCTCTCTCTCTCTCTCTCTCTCTCCACACTATCATACTCATACAGAGATGTTCATCTTCATACTCAAACATCATCATGAATTTATTTTTAAGAAACTTCAAGGATATGATATCAACTGTTTGTCAGCAAATGTTCAAGTGATCTGAGAGTTTATACGAATGAATCTTCTAAATGGGCTTTTCTTTCATCTGAAAATCTAGGGTTTTAGGAAGATAGTGCCAGACCGATGGGAATTCGCCAACGAGTTCTTCCGTAAAGGCGAGAAGCACCTACTCTGCAGGATCCACCGGCGGAAGGCGGCGCAGCCCCAGGTAGCTCTCAACCACCACCACCACCACCCGCATTCTCCTCTCGGCCTCAATCCCGGTCCATTCTTCCCCTTCCCGACTGCAGCTCGAATCAGCCTCTCCCCTAACTCCGACTCGGACAACGACCATCTCGCATGGCCTTGCGATGGCTCTCCCCCGCCGTCGCATCATCACCTCCTCTCCCCTCTGAATTCCGCCGCCATGTCCTCCACGCCGTCCTCTCTCGCCGCGCTCTCGGAGGACAACGAGCGTCTCCGGCAGAGCAACAACATGCTCATTTCCGAGCTCGCCCACATGAGGAAGCTCTACAACGACATCATCTACTTCGTCCAGAACCATATGAAGCCCGTCTCTCCTCCGGCCGCCTCAACAAGCTCACTAGTAGTCCCTACCTCTTCTCAGCCTAATTCGAAAGCATCCAGGGCTGTGAACCAGCTCTGTAACCCCGGTGACCCGTACCACCACCACCACCATCAACAACCCTACATGAACCCTAACTACCGCAAAGTGCAGTCTCCGCAGAGCTGTGTGACAATCCTCGAGGAAGAAGAGGATGAGCCGAACGCACTTCAAACCAGCGTAACCAAGACGAAGCTGTTCGGCGTGCCGATCCATTCGAAGAAGAGACTGCACCCCGAAAACCCCAACTCTAAGGATCACAAATCCACATCATTGACAGTCCTAGAGAAGGATGACTTCGGGTTGAATCTAATGCCGCAGTCTTCTGCATGTTAGTCGCTCAAATCTAAGCTAATCATAATTTTCTTGGTCTTCTTTTCTCTCCTTCATTAGTTTGTGATCTAATTATGAGTTTTGGACTGTGTGGCTTTGTACATATTGTCTTTGTTCATGTCGTCTCTCTCACCAATCCATGAATTAATGGCATCGTTTATATTATGTTTCTTGAATGGTAGGAACCCATATGATTTGAAACTTCCTCTCTTTCTTTTTTCAGTTTTTTGAAGGGTGCCCATAAAAAAACCCATAGATGGATTAACAAATTAGCCTTTTTTATATGTTCTTCCTTCGCCTATTACTTGACTTTGATGTTTAGTGCCATAAATGAACCACAGCAGCTTTTTCTTCCTTCCTTGCAACGACAGCTTTGGCTTATAGACAGAGAGAGATTGAGAGACCAAGGAACGAATTAAAGGCCTTTTGGTTTCAGTTTCACTCCTATGGTGAAAAGCTTGTCAGGAGGTTTCAGGGGTGGCACTGTTAGTCTTCATTGACAATCTGCCTGACTGCCTCTTATAGCTTTCTTTATTTTCTGTCTTGTTGGTCCACTTATTTTTATCTGATGCATTGGTTGGATCGTATTTAAATTATATGCTCAGATTCCTTAAATTATTAGAGCAAGAAAGATGATTTAGCTGGGGAAGATAAGCAAAGATTGTTGATGAAATGGAAGCCATTATTACTCAGAAATTAGCAGAAAATAAATTAGCAGATTGTTCCACCAAGAAAAGGAGGTTCTCTCTGTCTCATGTTTTCAAGTAGGGTTCTTTATTTGCCCGCTCCCACGTTCCTCTTTACAGGTGGCTTGTTGGGCATTCAATATTTTGCCTTTTTCATGGGTGAGTAATTAATAATCAAGTAAGCAGTACAATATTATAACAAATTGGAGAGATAAATGAACCTATAAAGTTCACATTAATGTGCCAATGATGTTATTGTTGCATCAAGTTCTCTAAATCCTCATCTTGGAAGTCCCTAATGTTTGTATTGGATGTCATTTCAGTATACAAGTACTAAAAGTGATAAAAATTGCAAATTTATCAAAGTGGAAAATGCCCACTGAAAGTGAGATGTGGGCGATGGTGGGGAATTGCAGGCTTAATTAATTGGAAATGTAGCTTTCAGTGGGGCTTCCATACTCTTTCTGGAAACATCAAAAGCCCTGATGAAGAAGCATGCGGAGGGAGGCTAGAAGAGATAGATAGATAGATAGGCCTATGTGATTTCCTTCAATATTCCATACCCTCTCCACCTCTCCTCTTTCTTTCCTCTCTTCATATCTCCCATGCCATAGTACAGGGATTTTTCTGTATGTCTGAGTTTCTTTCTGAATGAAGAGGTATATTCATTTGGCAGTCTCTTTCCCATAAAACCACCACTGTCGAGAAAGATCCGTCTTTAATTACCGGGCTGGGCCTTTTAATAGAGATTTTAGCCAGAAAGGCCCAACCTCTTCTCCATAGTGTTCTACAGAGAAGACACCGTGCAGGAAGAAGAAGCTGGTCGAAATGGTTGAGGATATCGAAGGCGGCATGGAGGTGGATCTGGACACGCAGCCGTTTCCTGTCTACGGGCGGCTCGAGCACCGTAATCCCCCGGGAGGGTCCCATTTGGAGCTTCTGAGAGAGTGCAAGGGCTCCATTGAGGATATCGTGGCCAAGATCCTTGCAGTCAAGAGGGATGGCATCCCCAAGTCTCAGCTCCCGGAGCTCGTTACTCAAATTTTCCTCCAATTCATCACTCTGCGCCAGGTAAGGCGGATCGATTGTTCCCCCCCTTGCAGCTTCGGTTTATTAGCAGGCTTTGTATAGTGAATATTGGTGTTGTAGAGCTTAATTGTGGGTTATATAGGATGCTGCTGTAGAGTTTTGGAACTCCTATATAATTTCTCTTTCTTTCTTTTTAAATTTGATGTTTGAAATGCCGGAGAATCCTGCTATGTCATCTGTACGTATCATTGAGCTCAGCCTGGGACAAAGTGGAGAAAGACGTCCAACTTTTTGTTGATGCTTGAGAATTTGCTGCATTATATGGATACTGTTATGCCATTGCGTCGATATTTTATTCTGGGTAATCTGATTTGCATTACTTGCACGGGGTATCCCATTCAATCTTTTCTCTTTCATGCTTCAATATTCCATTATGCAGGTGAATCGTTCAGTCTTGTTAGAGGAAGATAGTGTTAGTGCTGAAACGGAGTGTGCAAAGGCATCCATGGAATTCACCTCCTTACAACTTCACAATTTGATGTATGAGAAGAATTGTTATATGAAAGCAATAAAAGCGTCCAACAACTTTAAATCAGAATATTCTGATATTGAACTCGTGTCTGAGGAGGAATTTTTTTGTAATGCACCTGAACATGTTAAAGGCTTTGTAGCATCTAATGAGGGACACAGTCTGATGTTGAAGAGACTTAATTTCGAGCTATTCCAGGTCAGTTTGCATTCATAAACTGCCTTCGTCATGCAATATTGTTTGAGATGCCTCCTGATTGCATAATGAAGTTAATGCTCAAAAGTTGTGGAATGACATATTATTAGTTTTGCCTGTTGATCTTAAATATTAAAGAGTTTCAACGACTTGAGGCTCTCCATAATCTTGGGGTTCCATTCAGTCATTGTTTTTTATTCATCATGGAGTGCTATCCTATTATTCTGGTACAGGTTCAACTTTATGTCATTAGCATTATGTCTAAAGTGTTCATGGGAATTGCCCTCAAAAGGTCAAGAGTCATTTAGAAGTAATTTTAGTACGCTTTCCTTCTTTCTCTACTCTAATGATACATATTTAACTTTTGCTCACATGAAGTACTTTAATTCAATGGCTACAGCGAAAGGAATTAAGCAAGCTTCACAAGCAACTGGAACAACATAAAAAAAGACTCTTGCAGACTGTTGCAGACCAAAAGAAGTTCTCATTAAGCCTGCCTTCTCATGTCAAGTCTCTCAAGAAAGCATGCTCTCCAGTGCAGAACCGGCTTGGGACATTGCACTCAAAGAAGCTTAAGCAGCAACTTCAGTCAGCAGAGTTGCTTCCTCCCCCTCTTTACTTGGTCTTTTCTCAGTTGATGGCACAGAAAGTAGCATTTGAAGAAAATATTGATTTGGAGATAGTGGGAAGTGTGAAGGATGCACAAACTGTAATCCACCAGCAAGCAAACATGGCCTCTGGTGAGATATAAACCATTATGTTGACAGTTCTTCGTTGAGATGATGTTGTCAATATGCATTATTCAAATTATATTGCTAGTATCTACTTGTTTTCTCTGGGTTTTCTTTGGATGCTATTGCTGGCATTGTGCATATTTATAACATTCATCTTAGCTGACCTTTTTGCGTGTAGAAAATTGATATTGATGAAATATGTTAAAGATAAGGAAGGTGCTTATTTAAGTTGCTGGTGTGTTTAGATCTATACCATCATATAGTATGTTTGCGATTTGGGTTGCCAGAATTATGTTGCTCCATAGAGAAGCTATCTTATTTTCAAGTTTCTTGACATATAATCCAATAAAGATAGGCTGGATGAATGTACTCCTAACTAACTATGTGATAAAGTAAGCTGCCTTTTCTGAGAATTATTGCCAGCCGACCATACTGCTTTGGTGGGAACTCACAAGAGGAACTTAAACATTCTTATTTTGTTGTATTGCTCCCTGACTTATGCATTGCATATTATTTCCACTCAAGAGATGGTAGCTAGACCTAATCTTATTCATGTTCCAGGAATTTCTTCCGATCATGAGAGTACTAGGATTGAGGATGATGTAACAGATGAAGAAGTTGATGGACAGAGGAGGTGGAAGCATCCAAGGAAGATCCCAGCTAAAGAGAACCTGGAACGAGAAGGATACTATCAAGTCCATCCACTCAAGGTCATCCTTCATTTATATGATGACGAGGCTTCAGATCCCAAATCTGTTAAACTTGCGTCTTTGAAGTTTGAATATATGTTAAAGCTTAAGGTGGTGTGTGTTGGAACTGAAGGTTCTAAGGACGAACCTGAGGATGATATCTTGCCTAAATTATTCCCTGATGACACTGGTCATGAGCTTCCTCACCAGGTATGATGAATTTATTCCAAAGAAGTAACTAATCATTTGACTACTTCTGGAAGTAATATTTGTTCTTATAGCAGCTCGGATTATTATGCTTCCACAAGATCTTCTCTGATTAAATTTGTTTTTTTTTTCTGCAAATGATACAGTCAGCGAAGGTAGCAGTTGGCGATAACCTCAAATTCGACATGAACACGAGTTCACGTCCATACAAGTGGGCACAACATCTAGCTGGAATTCATATTTTACCGGAAGTGCCCCCACTGCTGAAAGATCATGAATATGCAAACGAAGAAATGAACAAAAGTGGTTCTGTTGCACCAGGCCTTTCACAACAACATCGCCAGGAGAATCGGGTAGAGGCAATCCTCCAAAGAATTCGATGTAGAAAGAAGGCCCAGCTTGCCCTTGTATGAGTCAAGTCTTTGTGTCACTCTAGCTTTAGATTCTGGTCCCAGGATGGAAAACTGATGATCTGAGAAGAAGGAATGTATAATCTCGACTGCATTGCAGCTTTTTTAGTTGGGGTCATACTTCCATCTCCATTTTGAGGTGCCCATGTGCTATTATTATGTTCATCCCCCATTTGAGTCCATCATTTGACGCAAGAAAGGAATCCCTCGACCACCTCCGACCAGTTTTCAGCACGAGGAAGCTGGGAAAGCCGGATATGCAGACCTAATATCAAGGACGGTCATAACCTAATATCAACGAGGATGCTAAAAGTTGAATTGTGTTTTCTTCTGATTCGAATTCGACCTTAGCTTTGAGTATGGGAAATCCAAACTGGTACCAACTCGAATTTTAGGTACATATGGTTAGGTATATATTCGATACAAGATCGGGAATAATTACTGGAAATTGTGGGTGGGTTCCACTTTGGTGCAAGAGATATGGAATTGGGGTATAAATTGACATAATTAGTTTCCTTCCCCTTTATTAATTTTAGCATCACAATTTTTTATTAGAACAAATTTTGTAATAACATTATTTAATTATTGAATATATATTACAATATAATTTTAAGAAAAATAAGTTATATTAAATTTGATTGTAAAAATAAACGTTTTTTCTATAAAAGAAAATTGTTATAATGAAATTGAAAAAATGATAAAAAATTATGCTTAAATATATTGTTAATTTTTTAACCTTATTCTATAACCTTTTTTAAGTTCATTTTTTAATAAATAATTTATTAAAATAAGTTTGACAAATAGTACCTATAAATTGTATATATCTGTGATTTAAGATATTTTTTATTGTACAAAAAAATATTTCTTAAAAATAAGTAATTTAAAATATATTATTTATTTATTTATATTACTCAAAATTTAATAAATATTAATAAATAATAAATTATATTAAGTTTATAAAACACCACATATATGAGTTTGCAAAATCAAAAGCTTATTAATAAGGGAAAGTCTAATATTATTAATAGATATATTCTATTTAAATATTATTAAATTTTTACTAAATTATATTTATATATTATTAAATTTTATTTATATAAATATATTATTAATTATATATAAATAGATTATTACAATAATATTATACGATATAATTTATCTCCCTTCATTCTATTATATATTACACTTACTTTAATTATAGCTTTATTTGAGATCTAGTGTTGTCACCTTTCTTGGAATCCGTTAGTTTTTATTATTTATACTATTTTTCAATTCGATAATTTTATAATTTTATAATTTTATAATTTTCATTTTAATCTCAAAAAAGTAAGTTATAATTTATTAGAAAATTTTAATTTATTTCAATATATTTTTTAATTTTTTATTATATCTATGTTATTTTTCTTTAGATAATGTAAATACTTTTCTTTTTTTAAACATAATTATTCAATTTAGTATAAATTAGTTAAATATTAGCATAATTTTTTCTTTATTTTTTAATAAATTTATATTTTTATATTAATAGTGTTCTACTTATTCTATAAATATATTTCTCATTTAAAAATTTTCTAATATTTAATATTTACATCCTAATTATAATATTTCTATTAAAATTCATATCAATTTTTTTAAACATTAACGAAAGATAGTTTATACCTATATATATTATTTATCTAACTATCTTAATTCATTTTTTACATTTAATTCATTCTAATTTAAATGGATTTATTTATCTTTTTTTATTAAATATATTTAATAATAAATTATATATTAATTATTCAATTATTTTATTTATATCCAATTTAAAATTTTATTTGCTTAATCTTGTCGAGTAACACTTGATATGCCTATTCTATTATTTAGTGTAGAAATACGTGAATAACAATGATAGATTTTTATAATATTTTATTTACATATTATTATATTATATTAATATAAATATTATAAATATATAAACGGATAAGATAAGATTGTTAATATTTAAAATTAAATATTACAATAATATTATACAAATATTATCTATATATTCTTTTTCAATTATTTATTTCCCATTTCTTTGTTATTTAAATATAATTTGTGAAAGATAGATCACATGAGGAATTGAGTGGATCCAACGTACTTTTGGAGAATGAATAGGAGTTCCATTGGTTATTGGGCTATACCACATCAGCGATATTTTTGCTTTAGGAGGGACAACGTTTTAGTTTTAGTGCATTGGGAGCACATAAAAATATGGCCAAATGACCAAAATATCTTCCACTGCATTTTCAGTGATTGTCTCATCATTTAGAAATGTAAAAAAATTATTTTTTTGGCCATAAGAACCAAAAAAAAGTGTTTGGTACTTCGGACAAAAAAAAGGAGCCGGGACGAAAAAACACATCCTACACGTGATAAAAAGAAGAAAATAACAAGATTGGTCGAATGGGTTGCAGGCAACCAGCGCCCCCCCGCTTTTGGTTTCTTTTTATTTTTATTTTTATATTATATTATTTCATTGCATTGCATTGAATTGCATCTATTCTATACATTTTGATCGGCTAGCTTTGAATGCCCTTGAGACAGAATTGACTGAGGAGCTCAAATTGCCAACTTTTATTGTCCTTTCCTTATTATTTTATTGTTTTTTAATGATACCCTTTTACAAAAGACAATACGCCGCCACCAGATTTCCGGGTTTGATTGGGATAAGATATTTCGTGCTATTAGCCTAAAATATCTCAATGCTTAGTTGGCTCTATCCTATGGGCCCTAATACGTGTAAAAGCGTTGGAATGGCGGTCGCTCTTCTTCTTCCTATTCTTCCGCCTCCTCTTTAAAGTTTCATTTTTTCTCCATCTATCTCACTTTTCATAAATGGATAATAATTCGCCTGGTAATCAGCTGGGTACCACTTCGAGATCCACGGCAGAGCTGGAGCTGAGCCGGGCTCCGGTATGTGCTTCTTGGGATCATCTCTCCCCCATGTATTTACTCTTGATTCTCCCCCATGTATCTACTCTTGATCAGCTTGTTCGTAAGTGGTCTGTAGATCGACCTTTCTTTTCGCATAAAAGTATAATTTATTTTCTTTTTTCCTTCTGTTTGATCCATGAGAGGTGATTGCAGTACCTATTATTTCTAATATTTGCTTCAAGTTTTTTTTTCAGATCAAAATTGACACAGAAAATAGTTGAAATTTGTGATGGAGGGTCACTAAACCTAACATTAGTCATTGGCATCCCAGAGCTGAATTCATTACTGGGTGATTAGTAGTGAATGTAGTGTTGATGACCCTTAGATCTAGTGAATTGGACGTACCTATACTACCTGAATTTCCTACTTTTTGACCTCCAAAAAAAGGAATTTCCTACTTACTACTGATGCATGTGTTTTTGGGTGTTTATATATCAAGAGAGAGTAATTAAGAAATGTTGCTACTAATATGGGAGTGTCCCACTTCTGTAACACTGAAGTCTGAAGGAGATGCTTAGACAAAGGTACTTTTAGTTAGTTCTCTTGCTCATCATTGTAACAATGTATGGTATTGGATATGTGTGCTGTTTCCTTCACCATAATGAACTTTTTTTATGTTTCTACCAGTCATTGGAGAGTTTTTAGGAGACATTCATTGACAATATTTTAGCATCTAGCAAAGAGAAACCTTTAGAACTGAACCTCAGAAGTTTTTTCTTTTTTTCAGAAATTTACGGGGACAGACTCCATGCCCATGGAATGGACAGATGAAAAGCACAGTCTCTACCTCAAATCCATTGAAGCTTCCTTTGTAAACCAACTGTATGATTCCCTTGATTGCCATCAGAAACACAGGCAATCTCCATCATCCTCTAAAACACTGTTTAAACCCAATTGTTCTCCTTCTGGCCAGGTTTGAAAACATTTCTACCTTACTGTGCTAATCTCTCTGGCTCTGCTTCTTCATGTTATGTTATGGCCGTGATTCATTTTCATTCTCTATTTTCCAGTTCAAAGTTCTACGGGATGGTTTTTGGCATGAGGTCAATTTCTCGAGGCCCAGGCTTCAGAGAAATCAGGCCGATGAATGCCATTGTTTTCTTGCTAGCCCCTGGATAAAACACTTCAAATCAGTAAATAGCCTCCAGGGTGAAACAGCAAGCTTAAAGAACAATGGCAAAATGTCATGTGCACCTGCTGCTGATATACACAAGCGTTCACAATGTTGGCCTTATGCTAAGTTTGATGGAGGCAATTCCGATTCTGCTGTAGGTAAAATAAGCTGCATATTCACTTTGTGTTTATTATGTTACAACCAAGCTTAGTATTTTAGGCCATTTTTGTTATGGACCCAATAATGAGATTAAGGAAGCTTAATAGTGATGTAAAGTCGTATGTTGTCCAATCTATGGCTCAGTTCTGAGAATTGCTGCTGTAGTTACTTGAGCAGTCAGCTCCCTTTTCCATTGAAGTTGGTGAATGGGAAAATTGAAATGTTTATCATATATTGTTTATGGAATTGATACGGACAACATGTTCTTTAGGCTCTTATCATTGTTTTATATGTGTTCAAGCATTCAGTTTCATATCAGTAGTCTCAACTCTTTACTGAGTTGCATCCTTCATATTTTCCACAACAATAGCTGTATGAATTTGCCTCATTCACTCAACTGGTATATGGTTCGAATCTTCTTCAAAGTTTCTGAATCGTTGAAACAAGGATTGAAAAAAAATCAGTCGATACCATTTTGGCTAATGAATTGGGAAATTCTGGTTTCTGCAGAGGTTTCTGATCAGAATTTTGTCAATGAAGATGAAGAAGGTGAATTTTCTGGTGAAAGCAGCACAAATGGTGCCAAAAGGATGAAGACTGTGAAAGGTGGAACTTCAAACGCAGATCAGGTGATCAATGCGTGCCGAGAATTGGTCTTGGTCTTACTAGACTAAATAAAGCTCCCAGTGAAAGAACCGTCGAATTGACATTCATATTATCAGGTTGTTCCATTTGATGGGCCTCGTTTGAATGATGTTCCAAAGAATTCTGCTTCCCCAGGTGGATAGGAGTTGTTGGACCTGCAGATGCCAACTAGAGGAGCCCATGACCAGCCCCGCTAACAGAATTGACAAGGTAATCTGACATGACAAGAATTGGGTTGCTCTCAGCCCCTCCTGAAACTGAAACTGGAAGTGAAAGAGAGCATCGTAGGTAGGTAGTCACGACTCATCATCGATGGTGGGAAGCCCTCCTCCTTCTCCTTCTCCGGGTAACTACCATCATTAGAGTCATGTCATAATCTCGGTGCAGTCTCGTGCTTGGGCTTTATGAATTAGGCAACTTAGCTTTGAAACGGGTACTATTAATAGTTTTGCTGCTCTTGTGAAGATGATAAATTCTTGATATTTTGTGCTTCTATCTGTATGCAAATCGAATCAAGTGAGTTGTGGAAATCTTCCTGTGTCTCAAGAATGAACATTCCAGCTGGGGCTATACTATTGAATTCCCACGGTCAAAGCCGATCTATGCTATGTAGACTGAAGTCCACCTTAGAAGAAGTTAGAAGGCCTTTCTTGGACCGACACGTGTCACCTGTGCGTGTCCTATTTTTAGCGGTTGAAGAGGCAACCGAAAAAGGAAAGCGTCACTTTTTTTCTGCGTAAAGAGAATTTCAATTTCCGTCCTCTTTTCTCCGAAAGCTAACATCTTCGAAGACTCTCAGGATTAGGGCAACATTTCTCGCATAATTCCGCAATGCCGTCACCCCCCTGCAACGAAGGTGTTAGGATCCTTTCTGAGGCGCAGGACGAGTCCAGGACGCTTGATTAGGCGCCACGCAAGTCCCAGTCCAATTGGCAGGTGCGGCGGCGTATGAGTCGTTCCGATGTTGCCGGAATCAGGAGGTCATTCGGCATTAGACAATCTTCCCCGCACAAGGACGCCGGAATCCTCTCCGGATGTCTGTGGAATGCTAATATTTCACGAAGGAGACAGTTTTTGGGTTGCAGAGATGGTGAGGAGGGCGGTGTTCTGTCCAAAGTTTACGAGGAAAGACGCGTGTTAGGGTAATTTTATTGAATAATCCAGCTGTTTGATGTGGTTGCTGCTGTTGATATGCACCAGGATTTCCTCCCGTGGTGTCAGCGTCTGAGATACTCAGAAGCTATCCTGATGGATCCTTGGATGCTGAACTCGACATTGGTTTCAACTTTCTAGTTGAGAGCTACATTTCACACGTTGAGATGAAGAAACCCCGCTATGTAAAGGTGATTTTGGCCCGCGGGCATGAGCCTGAGAGCTGTTAGATAAGTTATGATGAATTTAGTTTACCTCTAGTGTAGGTTGTTTTGTGCATCTGATGATTTTAGTAGATGGGTAGAGGTTATGCAAAGATCAATTATTTGATTTCATGCTTTGTTGAATTTGGATAATTTCATTTAATTAATAGCCTGTCCATGATTTGCATATAAAATGTGCTTCACTTGCATATCAACGATGGCTTGATCCTGCTATGGTATATTTATTGAATTACTCAGTAATTAGTGCACTTTTATTCTAGCTATACTGAAGAAATTCGTGTATCAATTTGGTTTGAAGATGTCTATCCAACCTCTTCCTCATAGTTGTATCCAGCCTAAATATAATTTGCTGATATCCCATCTTGCATGGCACTGAGAAGTGATTTCTATAAGATAGAAATGTAGGTGAAAATCTTTAACTGACAGTGCTAAGCCATCCTCGACCTGATTACTGTTGAATATCTGGGGAGTATGGTTCTTATTCTTTATGCATCACCGTGTAATGTTCATCCTTGTTCTCAATCCAGAGTTTTGTTTTGTGATCCTTGTTCTCAATAAGTGGTGTTGTTTTGTGATTATATCTCTATTTCCTTGCAGTCAACAGCATGGGACAGTACACTTTTTGAACACAGGATAAATGTTTGGGAATTTAGTCCTGGACCATCTCCAGGATCCTGTGAACTTCAGTTTTTGGTTGATTTCAAGTTTCAGTCGCCTTTGTATAGCCAGGTACGGAACCCTGTGTTCCTTTTATTGTGGGTCCAGCTCGTCCTTTGCTTGTCTGGAACTAAAATGTACTTTGCAGTGCAATTTTTTCCTATTTGCATACTCAGTTGTTGGTATATTGGAGCGATCAAAAACTGAAAAATTTGCATACTCAGTTGTTGGTATATCTGGAACTAAAATGTACTCTGCAGTGCCATTATTTTCTTCATTCCCCCTTTTCATCTGCAGAAAAATGGGTTGGACGATGTGATCTATATCGTTGATCTCAAGAAGGGACAGCTCATGAAAGGTCTGTGCTACCCCCACTGCTTCACCCGGTTTAATCATCTGTGTTAGTGCCTTATTTCTTGCTATGATCTCTGTTCGATTTGGGTTCTTCTACTGTGCTTGGGAATCATAATTGCTAGGCTGAGATTTTGGGATTCTTGGATGTTTCCTGTTTTCACCTGTCAGCTATTATTGTCTTGTGTGAATTTCTGTTTGCATGGAACAGGATGCTCGTGCTTCGTCCTATTGCTGCTTTGGTTCCATTTCTCCAACAATTTCCGTGTTCTTGTAATGGCAATTGTTCATGATGTGATGTGCTTGGTATACTGTGTTATGTACTTCTTCAATTGTTAAGTGATTTACCTATTAGATTCATTCAAAACGGCATTCCTGCTATAGGGCTCATCCAGCATGTGACATGTCTATAAGGGCATTCAGCCACCATCTCATTCAAAGATGAAGATTTCATTAAGGTCACTACAGGAAAATTGAATCCTCGTATTGCCTTCATGAGGTATATCTACCCTCTTCTGTCATGTTCCTCACCTTATCATTGTATGCCCTCACTCATTTTTTCTTGTTTCCATTAGGGGAGCAGTGAAGATAGAGGGCAGTTTTGGTACAGCACAGAAGTTCACAGACATTTTCCCGGAACCATCCAAGCTCTGAGTAGGAAAAGATAAGGAATTCTATTCCACTCTAGGACTTTTTCTCCTTCTCATGTTGAAAATAAATTTTTTGGATGTTTAGAGGTTACATTAGATATTCACTATATTGTCAAATCTGTCGGCAGCCCATATAAGATTTCACTTGTTTGCCTTGCTGAAATGATCTATCTTTATCTGAATTGTCTATCTTACTCGGGCTGGCTCTTTCATGCAAAAAAGCTCTGGGTGAATGAACTTCATAGCAGATTCCTGTATGACTGGATTCTGGCGTAGCTTTCCTCAGAGCATATCTGTTGGGTGCTCTTGTAACTGAAATAAGGTCTATGCTATGAAGATATGCTGTCTTGTGCAACCGTACGTGATCATTAGCGCTTGAATGATTCATATGATACTTGAGAGAGGTGGGCCTTGGAGATGATGTTCTGTCTTGTTGATCCATAATAAAATAAATTATAAGTTATAATTGCCCGTTCTCAAAATAACAATAAATTCCCAGAACAAATTTGTGCAATACATGGGACGAATCTGGTTCATTAAATATTAATGTGGTATGGTATTTGAGATATTTCGGTCTCTCAAATTTTAGTATTTGTATTTATTTCTTACCTAAAATTGTGTGATAAGTTAGAATTTTATATAAATTTCATTAATAAATGTTTATCGCAAAATATTCAAGTCCCAAACTTTGCTATAATCCAAAAATAAAATAAATTACAAGCAATTTACCTAAAATTGTGTGATGAAAAAATATTTTGATTATACTTTAAATAATGTAAAAATAATATGTTAATTAAATAGGAAATGAGTCTAGTATAGATAAATGTTCTCCTTATTTTCATCCAAACTTTCAAGTTATTTAATATTGAAAAAACCTTTTAATATAATTTAAATTGTACAAAATTAATTAAATTATGTTTATATAATTTAAAGTCTAAATGAGAACTATAGTCACTCCACTAATTATTCACATATTATTTTTTAAACTCAAATATTTGATGACATATATCTTATATACCTCATTATGACTGACAACATGTGGATTACAAAAACATTTGGATATTGGTTTACTCGACCCGAATTAAATAATTTATATAATATTTCACTAAATAAGTGGAACACTCCCAAGTTTTTTTTTTACAAAATAGGCTAAACTAAGTGTAGTTAAACAAGTATATTAAATAAGTTTGTACTATAAATATTATTTAGCACGTAGTAAAATATGGTTAGTGTTTTGCTAGCATAATTATTTTTAATATATATTTAGTTGAATTTATTTATTATTTAAATTGAATTGATAATATTGATACATGTGTGATAGTAGAATAATACAATGTCACTTGCATGTTTAATTCTTAATTAATATAACTTTCTTTTAATTAATTAATTATTTATTTAGATACATTAAATCTAAATTGAAAAAATAATTTTGTAAAAAAACAAAATGGGGCCCGATATCTGAATCTGGCCCGACCCGGTCCAAATATGAGATTTCAATAACTATTTTCTATATCCGGACCGGATCTGCCCCGGACGCGGGCTTGCGAGGGGCAGGTCCGGACCAGCGCCTCCAAAGTTCAAACCCATTGCGGGTCGGGACCTGGTGCGGGGTCGGTCCTCCGCATTCATCATTCCACCTTCCACCACCAGAGTTGATTGCTTTTGGAATTGAATTGCACAGGACAAGAACAGGCAGACAGTCTCGGGGGTACATACAGTTTGAATCCATCAATGTCTCAAAAAAAAGGTTCATAGCTCAACCTCATTATGCATGTTCTGAATTTCAAGCATATATTTGAACGGCCATGTCATGCACATCCTTTCCAGATTTACCAACCCAACAAACAATGCGACCGACATATTTCAATTTGATCGCTTAAGTGAAACCATTACCATTACCATTACAAAACCATTGCAACAAAGTGGGAGGTGAGCTGGGATACGTAAATCATTGTTGAATGAACATATTCATGTTGTCTTTGAGTTGGATGAATGAGTCTTTTTCCTGGACAAGAAGAATAGGAAGCGCGGGAAAAATGGCTTCTTCTTCTTCTTCTTCACATTCTTGATGTCAGGGGATGAAGGTTCTGTCTCAGTAGGACTCATGCAATTACTTGATTGGCTAGAGTTTCTCTGGGTAGGGCCAACCGGGCTGAGTACACTTGCTGAGTTATTTGATTCATTCCATTCGGTGGCATTGCTGGGTTCATCTTGGTCAAGTCTAGAATCTGCTCTTAGGCTGGGAACTGATTTAGATGGCTCAGGGGCAGCCCCAGTGGAGGATTTGCGCCGCTGCTGCTCGTGTTCAGCTCTCCACTTTCTCAACTCCTGCTCCACCCTGAGCTTACCTTCGTTGGCCCTCTCAGCCTTCTCCAAGGCCTCTTGTAGTGCTTCCTTCCGCCGGGCCATTTCATTGCTCGCTTCCTCAAGTGTCTCCAAGCTCACGAGCTCTGATTCCTTGGCACAGTCAATTTGGCAAAAGACTGCAGCCACCCTCATGTTGGCTTGCTCCTCGGCTTCATGGGCCTGCTTGCTAAGGTCATAGTACTCCTCCAGAGACAGAGCCACCACAGAAGAGGGCGAATCCGCCTCACTAGCAGGCTGAGCCAATTCACTCTCATGCAGAGCCTTGATGGCCGCCAAGGCAAGTTTCTCTGAGGCCTGTGCAGCCTCAATCTCCTTCCGGGCTGCATGCAGTTGGCTCTCGAGGGTACTCACTCCAGCTCTTGCTTGTTCAGCTTCTTCTTTTACTCTACGAAGCTCCTCACCAGCTGATTGGACCATTGCTTTAGCCCCATCTGCCTCTTGAGCTACTTCCTGCAACAGCTTTGGAATCTCCACCATCTTCTCTTTGGCCCCCTTCTCCTTCGCCTGGGCATCAGCAATCCCGGTCCTTGTTTGTTCCAGATCAGCCACAAGAGAAGCCATGGCAATTGAAGCCATCCCTTCCCTCTGCCTTACTGTCTCCAGGGCCGATTTCTCCATATTCAATTCAGACATCAACAAGTTGGCAGCAACCTTCAGGCAGGCAACTTCTGCAGTTGCTTTCTCTATGTTGAGCTTCACCTCCTCAAGCTCCTTTTTGGCAGAATCAACTGCTGCCTGCAGATCTTTGTGAGCTGTTTTCTCAGGATCATCCAACTCTTTGTCATCCGCTTCATTCAAATTTGATTCCATATATGCTGCCAGCTCCGCCTTTAGATCAGCAAGCAAGGCTGAAGCACAATCTAACTTTGATCTAAGATCCCTAGATAGCTGAACTTGCTGGTTCAGCTTCTGGAGCTCTTCTTCTGCCCGCTTCAACTCCTTCTCCCAATTGAAACAATCCTGATCACGGGCCATAGCTGCCCCAATCTGCTGCTCCTCAGCTTGAAAATGGGCTGCCTGCGCTGACTCCAGGGCCTCCTTGCTGGAGATCAACTCAATAGTGAGTTCCTCAACTGTCTTCTCCACTTCCTTGGATGCAGCCACTACTTCTTCGGCCTTATGCACTGCACTCCACTTTTCCTCCACCAAGGATGCATACTCTTTCCTCAATGATTTGAGCTCCTCTTTCACTGAATTCAGTTCCGAAAGGGCTGTTGTATAGCGAGCCCTGGCAACCTCAAGCTGGGCCTTGGCTGCCACGCTGGCATCATCGGCAACCCCTTGCTCCATCTCCTCCACCCTCAGCTTAGCCAGCTCAGAATCTTGCCTGGCCTGGTGTTCCTCTGTCTGGACCTTTTCAAGATTGAGCTTTAGCTCCTCAATGAGCCTCTTCCTACTATCAAGCTCCTTCACTACCTGAAGCTTCTGCATCTCAGCAGTCTCAGATCGCCTCTTGTACTCAAGAATCTCCTTTTGCACCTTCTCGAGCTCATCATCAATGACTTTCCGTCTCTGTAATGTACAGAAATAAAAATATATTGTTATAAATGCAGGAAGAGATAGAAACAAAATGGAGATGTATTATGAGTTGCCATGGAAGCATCAAACAGTTAAGGAACCTTTCATTTCCAAATTTGTAAAAAGGTTGACTATAAGAAATTTCAAGGTCAGCAAATTTGTAAAATAATGTATTTGATTAGCCAATATAAATAAAATAAGCATTGGAAACTAACAGTAGCAAGATATTAGTTACCTCCACCGTTTCAATTCTATGAGCTTTCCAATCCACTATCCCTCCAAACTTGGAGACTGCCTCTTTCACTGACTCAAAGGGTGCTGCTGTATCCACCAGCCCTCTTCCTTCAATGAGTTCTCTGCCACTTGCAGTCCTAGGTGACTCTGTCCTTGGTGACCCAAGAACTGGACTCCCACCATTTCTATATGGTGTTCCAGTGACAGCAGAAGATGCTGAATTCTTCACTTCGGTGTTAATTGGGCATAATTTCACAGTCCCGTCACCAACATTAGCTGCGGAAATTGAAGGCTCATCTTTCCCTGCTTCCATTTTAGACTCCTCCAAAACTGTACTAGGAGTTTGAGGGTATGTTTTCTGTGAAGTAACAGGCGCTTCTGGGACAGTTCTGGTAGGAATTGGACTCTCTTCTCTTTTTTTATCATCTTCCAGGGAAACCTGGAGATTAGCTGGGAAGGCTCCATTATCAGAGGTATCAGTAACAACATATTCCTTTTGATCCTCAGTTTCTTCAACAGGTAGTAGGGAGGTTGAGGAGGAATTTTCCCCCAGGGTTTGATCATGCCCAGATGGGACACTGTAAGTATCTTCAACTGCCACAACTTCAGAAGAATTTTCCTGTGATGATGATGACAAAGTCCTGGAGTCAAGGTCTCCACTTACGTTAGAGATGACATGAGCCAGAGGGCTTGGAGGTTCATTATGATAGGATGGAGAGGATTCAGGTGGGGCCGTGGTTCCACGAGTGCTCTTCACCTCTTCCATAGATGGAGATGAGGAACAAGGTGGCAGACCACCTGGGCAAAGAAGAAAACAATGTGAACAGTTATGTAAGTTGGAGAAGCCTAACATGGGATTTATTTTTCCAAAGCAAAAGATTTAAAAAAGCAAAGAGCATATTAGTTGCAATTCCCATCACTTGAATGACATCACCTTGAGCTCCAATATCGACTAACATGAAAAAAAATGAAGAAAATCAATAGCCCTAAAATGTGAAGCTAGATTATCTTTTTCTTTTTCTGATAAGGTTGAACTAAATTAGTTATTGGATAGGCTCAAATGAGGCTCAACTAATTCCAAGACAAGCCAACTTGTAAGAGTAATCACCTTTGAATTTTATTTTTGGAAATTGATTACCTTTAAAAGTTCATTAGTACATTAGCAAAGATCCCATTTTGACTCTTCATCAATTAAGAGTGATTGTTCATATTACACAAATAATGGCATGTAGATGTGTTCACAACTAGAAATGTGTTCTTTTATCGCCTGAGGAGAGCTCATCCTCTAATTTTTATGGCCAGCAAAATTGAATGGTTAGAACACCATAAGAATTATAGGTTGAGAGGTTCAATAGGTGAAGAATGACTTCATTCATGACACCTTAAACCATCTTGTAAACTCATAGCTGAAAAGTTCAAGGTTCAGCAGACCATCTTCAATTCTATTAATTTGGAACACAAATTAGAATAAGGAAAGGTTGAAAATTGGATTGTCAAAGTGGCCCTGCCAAACCACCATCATCATCCATCAGATAATCGCGCCACATTATTTGAGAAAACAATGCAGAAAGCTTATCAATGACAGAGGAAACCCAATACAGACCCACATTTCAAGAGACCCAAATACAAAGGCTACATCAATAAACTCGGAATGGCCATTTTTTAATCTTTAAACAATCATGGTTATGAGAAATCCTTGTAAGCCTATATTTCTTTTATTGAACATGCTATCAAAATCTCTGAAAAATCATCCCCTTACTGGAACTAACAATATAATCAGACATCCAATTGAATACAATACAATTACCTGATTCAATCGCAGAATTCTTCAGCACAGACCAATGAAGATGTATGTGAAAGGAAAAGGAGGAGAGGATGGGTTCTCTGGGGAGCAAAATCGGGACAAGGGAACCCCGGGGCCAAATCTGAGGGGTGGAGCATAAATATTGAAAAGGGGCTTGCGTAAAAATGAATCTGGAGCGCTTATTATAGTAAATGGGGAGGAGGAGGAGGAGGAGGAAGCAACCGTTCGTCAAGGGTAGCTATACAGACAAGATCCACCTGTAATGTACTTTCTCCACAACATCTATTTCAAGATGGAAGCTTTGAACTGTCGTCAGAAATTAAGCAGCATAGAACTGAAAAAGATTAGATTTTGGGGATGTGGGAGAATTTGGGGCCATGTGGGTAGAAGGAAAACATAGCTTTTTTCTCCTTTTTTAGCAATAAGGAATTTGAGACAAAGGGTGCTGCTGGTGTTCTGTTGATCACAATTTGTCTAGCCATGTAGGTCACGAGGGCCGGCAGTTCTCATCATCATCCTCCGCGTCTCTCTCTTTACCAATGATACTTTTCCAACTAATCGGAATTTGATGCCTAACTAATTGTTGCTATTTTTTTTGTATAAATAAACTTTATTAAAAAAATAATAATATATAACAAATGAATCACATAAAATCTAAGAATGGGAGTCTAATATAAATTAATTTTCCTTATAAGATTAAATTTTAGTTTATTTGGATAATACTCTGTATTATCTCTAATGGTAGATTTTCATGGGTGGGGAGGGAGAGTTAATGTCCCTTTATTGTATAGAAGATCTTATTTATACCAAAATTATTTTTGTTTTCTTAATATTGATTAGGGCAATGATATAATTAATTATTTTGAGTGAGTGTTGGCAAAATATTCAGAAGTATTATTATACGTTACAATATATTATTTAAATCGAATTTTATTTGTATTCGATTCTAATGGAATTATCAAATGTATTGTACTCCGAATAAAATTTGTTCTCCCATAACCTAATTGGAGTTATCTACCTAATTAAAGTTATTTTCGCTTAAAACTTATTTTAATCCCATTTGACTTCCACTTCCCCAATTCCAAATATACTCGTTCAAGATTGATTCTAATATTGAACAAATTATTGTTTCAATAAATTATTTTAAAATTACATGGATATATATAATTTACCATAATTATTTTATATTTTTATAATATAAATTTTTATATATAACTTTATAATAGGTTTTATATTTTTGTATGTATAATTTTATAAATTATATAATTAATAAATTTCATGAATAAAATCTCATTATTTTGATGTAAATTTTAATAAATAGTAATTTATAACATTATAATTTTATATATCTTATTATATAAATAATAATTTGTAGAAAAATAATTTATGTAAATAAAATAATTTAATATAATTATGTATAGTTAAATAGTGATAAAATAGTATCAAGTTATATATAATAAATATTTTATATAATTATAAATTTTAAAATTTATGTACAACATATTTTATTTATAATAATATCATTTATATATAATATTTTATTATAATTATTTTTTAATTTTATATACCATAGTTATTTTAGTAAAATTAATTTAGGTAAATTAAATAATATAATATAATTATATACCATGTATCAACTTACATAAAAAATATATAAATTTATTTATTTACAATATATGTACAAATAATTTAAAATCATTATGTACCATATTATAATATAACAACTAAAAAATATGTATAGTACATATTTTATATAATTATTTTTTTAATTTTATGTAAATATATTATATATATAATAATAAATAATTTAATATAATTAAAAATTTTAATTTTGTATAATGATGTACAGCTAGATATATAATTTTATATAATTAAAAATTTTAAAATTTATATAAAAGTTAGGTATAAAAATATCAATTTATGTAAATAAAATAATGTATTATAATTAAAATTTTTAATTTTATATATAATAGTAAATTTATATGATGTAAAATTAATTTATTTAAATTAAATAATTTAATGTAATTATGTATAATTTATCAATTTAAAATCCATTAAATATTTTATAAGTAGAAAATTATAATTTTATATAAAACTTATTTTATTTACAATAATATTAATTTATCTAGTGTAAATAATTTAGTATAATATTTTTTTAAAATTTTATGTATAATAGTCATTTAGTGCAGTAAAATTAATTTATATAAATTAAATAATTTAAAATAATTATTTATCGTACTATAATATAAAGTTATTTACTATATATTTTTTCTATAATTAAAAAAATATAATTTTATGTATAATAATATCTATGTATATAAAATACTTTACTATTATTATTATTTTTCAAAATTATTTATATTAGTAAATTTATTTTTAGTAAAATTAATTTATTTAAACTAAATTATTTAGTATGATTATGTACAATATATTAATTTATAATACAATAAATAATTATAATATAATATAAGTATAAATATTATATTATGCACATAAAAAAATTTACTATAATTAAAATTTATCAATTTTATATACATAAAATAATTTAATATAACAATTTTTTATTTTAATTAAAAAATATTTTAGGTACACAAAATAATATATTATTTTTAAAATCTTTTAATTTTATATATGATATAATTAAGTGTAAATATTAATTAAAATTTTTTCATTTTCAAATAAAAAATGATATTATTTTCTATTAATTTAATTAAAAAATTTTACAACGACTCGGTTAGACGACCACTGGGTCTGGTACTTGGATCCCAATCTACCCATATAGGTAATAAATTGGATATAATTGATATATTATAATATTATATATTTCTACTTTATATTATTATTAGCTTATAAAAAAAAACATATTAATTCAATTCAAAATATCATTCCTAAGGTATTCAGCATGGGATGTGGTGGCAGGTTGGTGCTTAAGTTTTTGACTGACTGATTTGAACAGCAAACAAGACTGCTTTTAACATATAAATAGATACATACACTTACAAAAATTTAGTAAAAACAGAGAAAAAAGAGAGAGAATAAGACCTATACCCGAGCCGAACCGAGCCGAGGAAGGAATGGCTAGACAACTGTTTTCAAGCAATGTGGGTTGGGTTAGTAAACACTACATTACTGACAAGCAAGTACATGGAATCAATGACAAAATATTCCGTTGAGCTCTCCGGCATATAAATTACTACTAGTCACTAGTCACTCCATAAAAGAACAGAAGAGGCTGGCTGTATATTGAGTAATAACAGGAAGCAATAAGACCAAAAAAAGTTGTTGATGTATCACTTAGTGCTGCTGATATTACACTAAAATGAAATCTCAATTCCAATTTTAAAAAATCCCATCATCTATTTGAATTGAATCAAAATTATATTAATTAGAATTTCGCTTAAACTTCACTACCTTATGTGAGATTTTTTAGCCTTCTATTTTCTTCTTTCATTTTTGTAAAATAATTTATATAATTTTATATTTTATGATCAATATTGACATAAAATGTTATTCTTAATTTGAGACTACTAACAAAATTAGGCACTTTACAGCTAATAATATATCATTTAATATTTTATTTTATTTTATTTTAGGGGCTCATTAAATATGGATTCACAGTTTCTGGTTGAAGCTAAATTTTTTTTTATATTTAAGACCTATTCACATTGACAATAGTTCTAATCATTTGACCATATTAATAGATAGGAAATTCAGGAATACTATTTTTCATACTCTCTATTTGTCTGCACATCTTATCTATGTTCAGCATTTTCTATTCATGTTCAACTAAAAAAATGGAATGGGCTTTATCGGGAGTAAATAGTAAACCCAAAACCCATAAAATAAAAATCTACTCATGGACAGATTCCCATAGACAGTATTATTAATTGATAATTTCTGGACAATGATTTAAGAAATTTGTGAAAATAAATCTCGACTATGTAGGGTTCAGACCATAAGTAGGGTAGAGTCTAGTTCCAATATGTAGGAAGCTCTTGAGACTAACAAATTTATAGAATACCCATCCATACCATGCAATTTTTTGTATAGTAATTTCAGGCAAGGCTAACATCGGCTTGGGTTGGCAAACTTATTTACAATTCTAGAACAATTTATAGCCAAATTATAGAAATGAGGATAAAAATACTAAACCAAACAAAAAATGGCCATTCGTTTCTGCACTTTCCCATTCACTCCATTACACCATACACAATGGGGTCTTAATACATATTTGGATGACTAAGCAGGTTCACATGCCTTTGATCTTGGCTGCTGTAATAAGCAATCAGTTCTGTTATGCTGCAGACTTGGTGCTGACTGCTGTGCATTCAAACAGCTAAGAAAATGTCAGTGCAAGTCAGTCCACAAGGACAGGTGGATACAGGTATAGTTCTTCTTAGCTGTTACTTCTAAAGCAGGACAAGTGCTCAAATGGAGTTCCTCATCCATGCACCAAATATCTGTTTAAACAGCAGAGTGCATATAAAAGCTAGCATACTACAAAACTCTGACACATCTCAAAATTTAATCCAATAATGATCTCATCTTCCCATAGTTAATCCACTATTCCATCAGAAATCTAAATCACAACTTCCATACTTAGGAGACCTGTGCATATTGTAGCTGAGAAGCACTTACATTGGTGTCATTCACCTACATATTGCACAATAGAATACCAAAGATTGGAAAATTTGTTTTCACCAGGGAGGTCTATTAGGAGTCTCTATCCTCTATCTAAATGTAAAAAAAAAAAAAACAAGACATAGAGCTCGATTAATCTAGTGTATTATCTACTATGTGATATCTACTATTATTACTGGAGGAAATTTTGTTGGAATAACAATATTGCATAGCAGTGAATATATTAAATTATTAAAGGAGTAAAACATGGCAAGTGTGCATGTTATTAATACCTTAGTTGATTTCGGATAGCAGTTTCTCTAGAGCCTCCTTTGGAAGAGGGATATATAAGCAATCCGCTCCATCAGAATTCTTTCTGATCTTAACCAACTCGTGATCTTTAAATTCTGTCAGATGGGAGTTCAGTGTAACCTGACTGCTGACTAGGAAACACTCTCTGCATGCAGTATAAAGGCTGCTGATTGGTATACCTGTCAAAAGATGCAAAACATCATGAAACCATTGTGCAAGATGGATTAAATCATCATTTTGAAGTATAAGATACACGCTTTTGGTAAAGTAAATTTCCTAAGAAAGTGGACCATCACTTGGTAGCAAATCTTTTCCACCATAATGGGTTAAATTATGAAACACAAAATGATGCTTGCCTTCTTCATCAGGGTGAGACAACTGATGTTCTGCAACAACTCGGAACACACTTTGGGCATTTGCTGTCAAACTTTGCAGAACAATTGTGGCTGTTTTGGCACTTTGGTTTGTGTTTCCATGTTCTAGAATCAAAGGGAAGGACATTCCTTCAATCTTGTAAGGTTCAAAAGTTGGAGTATGAAGCCAATACCAGTTGAACTGTGTATTGACCATCTTCTTGTCCCACACTGCAATAATCCAGACTTGATATTAAGTTCCATATGAGACTATCAAAATTTAAAGTATGGAAATAGCAGCATTTCCCTACAAAGTGCTCCAATGAATTATTTTTCTTGTGATTTAATGGAGATGCATAATGTATGTGAAACACTGTTGCTATGTCTAAGAAGATTCTTCTAGCCCCTACAGTATTGATGAAATAGAATCTTCCAGCCACACCCACACTTTGGAGTGAAAACATGAATCAAGTCCCAAGTTAAGTGAACAGAAAATGGGTTATAACATGAATCAAGTCCCAAGTTAAGTGAACAAAAAATGGGTTATAACATGAATCAGAACACTTTCACTGGGAACATCATTTCAGAAACTTCTATTTTTTGAATTTGAAAGTCTAACTAGTCATAAAAAGAGAGCAATATAGAGGAAGAAATCAACTAGCAGTTATGTGCACATGTAGATAGCCATTACAAAAGAAAAGGCATTGATAATCAGTACTTACACAAAGGTGAATTCACATGGTCAGTAGAAGCAATGATGCGTACATTGGAACAAGCTGCTAGTTGTGCGAGACATTGCTGTGTTTCAGAGTCCCTTAGACCAGGTCCATCAATATTATGAATAACAACACCAACAAAGCAATCATTTTCTTCCGTCCATGATCCATCCAAGAAAGCAAAATGATCTTCCATGGATTGAGAGCTCAAAGGTTGCTGTAATATAGACATGTTTTCCCTAGGGATCTTCCTCCTAGGATTTAAAGAATCCCATAGAACTTCTGCTATGCAAGCAACAACCTAAAACCACGGGATTTGCAATGCACAGGACATTAAGCCATATGCATTCTCCAGATAATTACTTCTGAAATTATAGGAAATAAGATAGTTCAAAAGTTAATGAACAACTAAAAGAGTCTACAGACAGACTAATGCAAGTACCTGTTTGATATTAACAGACTGGAGGTATCCATTGACCACCACAACAGAATATTCAGTTAGTGATGTTGATGCAAAATCTTCAATAAGGGCTCTCTTAGATCCGAATCCATAAAATAGCAAGCCAAAGCCGCACCTACCAATTGATGGATGATAAAAGTAAGAACAAAATGCAACGAAGCTTTCCATATTAAAGCTATGGAAAGAGACATACTACAATGACACAACAAACGACGAGGAAATAAAGTTCTTATATGCCAAAAAGATAGAAACTCAACATAAATCAGTGACAATTAGAACTATTAATCTGGAATAGACTTTAGAAATTCAAACTACTCAAGAGACATTTTCCTGACAAAGATAAATATTCCACCTCAGTGCCAACCATCTCTTTTATTAAGCTAAGAGAAATCCATACAATTTTATATCTATGAACAAACCACTGAAACCAAATATTTTTATTATCTAACCGAGTGCATCTCTAGAATAAAGGAATAGAATAAAATTCAGAAAATTTAAAAGTTTATAAAACCCACAAAATCAATTAGCCAATAGAAATACCAATAAACAAATTTACAGGAAAATGCCTAATAAAAAGGAACAACAAATCCATTATCTCATGGATCACACAGCAATTGGTCATGAAACAATCCAAAGTAAGCAAACGGACTTCCAAAAGCTACACAGAAGAAACATCAAAACTCCTGCAGAATGCAGAAGCATGATGCAGTACCTAAGCTTGAAAACCCATTCAGAATACGAACTTTTGTAACTGTCCTTGAGTGCAGAAATCTCCTTCTGGTGTTTAGGTTCAATATTAGCCACTGCTGCTTCCAACTCCTTCATACATGAATATCGAACATAAAGTGTACGTCAATTTTCAGACCGAGCTCCGAACCCCCACTAAGTAAACAGATATCCAAGTGCGTAATAGCAGAAAACAACTCAAACCTTTTCGTTGAGGACCTCGATGTCAGAGAGCTTGTTGACGGATTTTTTCGAGGAAGAGCTGCGTGATTCCTTGGCCAAGAAATAGTTCCTGGATAATCCGAACTCCTCCATATCAAAATCGTCAATCTCCATGAAGATTTGCTCTGATTTCAACCGATCCTGTAGATCAAATGATTCAAGGTTGCAGATGGATCAAAGTTGTGGAGAGTGAATGGATTGGCCAAAAAAGAGGTTGGCTTGTGAGAAGCCGTTGTGCCCTAGGGCTAAAAGAAAGTTGTTTTCCCGCCAATTTCCTTGCGTTTTTTAACCTTAATTTCCTTGAAATTGCAACGATGTAATTTGCAAGCCAATGCAGAAGAGGCCCAGCTCTATTAATGAGGCTCGGCCCATTTGCTATTTCTTTCTCACCTCTGCGCGCATATTCATCCTGCAGCTACCTTCTTCTCCGACCACGTTCGTCAGCTCCCACCTCTCTCTATGATCTGCCAAGCCGCTTTGTTTTCTTCCGTGCAGTTACTGTCGATCTGAAGCCTGAGAAAGAGGTGATGATGATTCTTCTTTTAGGTTCATAATCTGTTAGCAAGTGGATTGATTTTCGTCGTTTCTATTGCTTGGCGGTAACCTCTTTTCTCGTGAATCGGGACTCCGAAATCTATCGATGAATTTGAGGACGTAATGGATTTAAATTTCCATGTGAAAGAACGATGCTCTAGTCGGAAATTCGATGTCATGACCGTTGGGTTATCTTACAATCTGATTGCTGCCAGCTCCAGCCCTATTGGGATTTGCAATTTGCATCACATCTCTTTTAACTAGGCTGTGAAGCAGAATTCGAGAGTACGATAGGTAAGAGACTTGGTGAGAGATCTTGCCTCAGTTATTGCATACACCATGGGTTCTAAAGGTAGGAGACACCACTGGAGCGTCTTTGATGGGGTGAAGTCATTCCCTTCAAAGCCTGAAGCTCTTATGGCAGATATTAACACGGCAACGGCCAATCTGGAGTACGCACGCGCCACTGCCATCTTCAATTCTCCGCCGTCTTCTGTCCCAGGGAATAGGGGCTATGACTCTGTGGAAGCATCTAGGTATGATGTTCGAGTTGCTGATGAAGCCTATAGGGCAGGGTGTGCTGCACTGGCAGCTGGGAAGCTCGATGAGGCTCTCCATTCATTGAATATCTCCCTCTCTAAGTGCCCGCCTGATAAGAACTCCGCCGTTTCCAAGCTCCAGTCCCTTATATCATTAACTTCTCAGCAGCTCCAGAAGCCTCCTCTCTGAATTCATGACAGGTTCCGCTCTCTCTCTCCCTCCCCTTCTGTTACTGTTGCTAGTACAATCTTGGGATCAGTCTGTCCTCTTATAAGCAGGCATCATGATAAGAGATTCATTTCCATTTGTGCCACACTGAATGTAGCCTTAAACTGTTATGCAATGAGCTTCCTAAATCATGATGACTTTGAGGGATCCATCAATCTGTTTCCTTTGTTGAGATTGAAAGCCCATTAGCTGGTAGATTGGTTGGACAGGCAATGCAGTTCTGGAAAGAAGTCTGAAGTGTGTGCAGCTGAACATCTTAAGATCCATTGTGTAGATTCTACAGTAAAAGTGTACCTTTTGTGGCCAGCAGGTTCAAGCACTATAAAATCTCAAGATCTTCAGCAGGAATAATCAGAGTTCTCAGCAGGGATATGCTACCTGACATTACAGCGTTTGGCAGAGTCGGTGTCCCTTGGCCTCCAAAATTTTTCACTCAGTGGGTTTAGCATGGACATAACAACTATTATGCGTCATCCTGAAGATGATAATTGAACCTACGAAGCAGCACACTCAATGAGCAGTGCATCTGTAAGCTTAAGCTCTTTGCTCAAAATATGATCCTGAAAGTCCAGCCCCGGAGACTGATGTGCAATGCAAACATGGATTCATTGAGGATGAAGAAACAAATTTCCATACAGTTTTTGAGAACATTTCGTGGGACATTCTGATGTGGCATTTTCTGATTCCAAAGTGGACTAATGACTCCCCTTCCATCAATTCAGACCAAACGTCGATTTCATAATCACTGAAACTCCTCCGGCCGTTTTGGCAAGAGAACTTTCACAAGGATTTCCCAGTCAGCCTGTAGATCCATACCTCCGTTTAATCTCAAAATTATCAATAGATTGGCTATCGAGTTAATGTCTTAGATGAAGTTATGATTGTTAGTATAACATCACCACTGTGGAAGTGCATGGACACCATGTCTAGCCGTGAGCGCTGGTTGAAGGTATAACCATAGTTGTATGCTGTGTCTGGAATAAGAACTGTCTCCTCAAGCTACAGGGTCAGCTTTTATTTAAGAAAAGGAACTACGAAACCTTGCCTCATCAAGCAACTGCAACAACGGCAGGCATGCTGATAAAAAATTGCAGCTATTTTTTCATAGACCAGAAAGCCACTGGTCTGAACTGGGCAAAAGGACTATCTGCAATTCTGGGCTATTACAACAAGTATTTCTCCACCACAGTGCGTCCAAACTTTTCTTGTACGTCCTTGGGAGTTTCAATCTATGAAAACAGTCATGTCCAGTCAGCGATGGGAGAAATAGTAGTACAGTTTCAATGAGCAAAAGATTGGAAGAGCCAGTAGAACTTACTGCATTCAAGGCTTTGAAAAGGGCTTTCACTGTGTTGTGAGGATTCCTCGAACCAACCACCTATGGGGAACAAAGTTGGAGACTTTATCACTCACCAAACAGGAGAATGACTCTACCACCAAATCAGTCTCAGGCAACGACAATATGTTTTACCTTGGATTTCACATTCTTGAAACCAGCCAAATTCAAAATCGTCTGTACTGTCCTCCCAGCTTTCATCCCTGTCCTAGTGGAGGCAGGCCACAGGTACACCTAAAAGGAACAATTTCTGATACTATGGAAACTTTGAAGGAGCATTTCCGAAAGAAGAGTCCATGATAAATAATAGAAGCATAATATCATCTAAATAATATACACTCAAATACAGGTGCTACAAAGCAATTACCTTGGTTTTCTTGTATGATGTTTGCACAGCATGGGCAATTGTATGCTCCTCGTGTCGTTCCACATAATGGAGGTTCTGAAAGCATTTTTCGTATGCCTGACCAACCAAAAAATGCGATGCATCATTGAAGCTGTCCACTAAATAAAGATGATATTAACCAGGCATTCAAATCCAAAATAGTTTTTCTTAACCAAACTTGAAATATACAAATCAGGAGAATATACCAAATGATGTAATGGAGAATATGAGAGTATGTCATCATTTGCCTCCAAAGGTTAGAGAAAAGCTTAACTGTTATGTTGAATCATTTACAGCCTTGTAAACTCCAGCTGGGTAAATAAATTTATTGCCATGAACTATAGTCAATTCCCATGCGTACCACAAACTATTTTTGATGCAAAACTCTATTTTTGAGCCAAACGGAGAAATTTAATATGTGACAGATATCGTTTTTTTTTGCAGCAATCAATAGAAAAATTAAATATCTAGGAAATGCAAATATTACCCACTACATCCATGGTGAGTATATTAACATGAAAGAGTACCATCAAGATAAAAGTCTTCAAACTAAAAAAGAAAAAGGGGGAAAACCAAACCTATACCTTCTGGAGGGCAATTGGAACCGCTGGGCCTTTAGCTTTTGCAAAGCCAACAACACCATGATAATTTCCACAAGCTAACATAGCAGTGTACTTGATAACTTGACCGCCCTAACAAAAAAAAGAATCAAATAAAATAAAATTCATGTTTGTCAAAATCAAATAAATAAGCAACCCATTTTTAGTAGATTCATAAGGCTCAATACCTTGGTAACTTTGCAAGTCCTGTTTACATCTATCAGTTTCACATCGAAACCCTGGCATCAAACATCAGAGACCATTCATTATGTTGAAAAAAACCAACTCGAATAACCACATTCAAAAGATAATTACTTTATGGGTCCAACATAGGGAAGAGATATATCAGATGAGCACATACAACCAAATATCAGATAGGAGAAAGTTTAAGTGTATGTGACAGGTAATGCCAAATTTTAGGCCAGCATTCCAAAACTGTAAGAATAAAATCAGAAACTGTGTACTTGGATGTTTTGAAGATTCAAATGAGAATGGTATAATCATATACCTTTCGATATAATGGCTTTCGTTTCTTTTCTATCAAAGCATTTCTTTCTTCAGCAAGGTCCCTAATTTCCTCCTCTAATGCTTTTCCCTTTCTTCCAAAAGTATGGTCCAGATCTGCCAACTTCTCTTCCAGTTTCTTGTCAATCTCATTAATTTGTGCTATCAGCATGTCATCCTTCTCTTTCATATCATCAAACTCCTCTTCATCATCCTGATTGGCTCGTACAGATTGTACACCCTCCTCTACATTTTCAGCATCAGCATCTTCTATAACATCAGCAGAGGGGCCAGATTGTTCATTTTGAATAACTCCGTAATTAGCTGGGTTATTTGGATCATAAGCTTCCTTCCACTGCACTAATCTCATAGCTCTGTTCAATTTATGCTGAAGAATAAACTTGTCTTTTCCTTCTGCCACTTTTAATCTGTTTATCAACTCGCCAATTACTCGATATTCAGGACGAAGGCAAAAATGTTTCTGCTCAAATTTGTCGATTTTGCTCATCCATTTGAAAGCATCATCAAATGTCTCTGATTAAGAAGGGAAATAAACCATAAGGAAAAATTTATCTGACACCACACATCAAGAAACGCTTGTGTCCAACTCTGAGTCACAACACAATAAAAATACTTATATTTACAAAGGAAATTACCATATTCATGCCTACATTTTAATTTAACATTATCTGCAAGTATAAATAAATTTTGTTCAATCACCAGAATGATATGTACACCCTTTTATCCATCCCGTTTATTTAATTTTTAGCTAATACTTTTGTGAAGGGTGTAAATTGAATTGCTAGTTTCTTAAATTTATGAAACAAGACATTAGACTATTGTGGCTTGCGACAGAAAATGTCATCCAAAAATCCCACCAGTAGCTAACTAATGATAATGCATCACAATAATTGCATTGCTTGATCCGAATATAAGAAATGAAAACAAAAGGTGATAATGAAGAGAAAGGGAAGTACCGCTCTCAGCGAAGTTATTAAGCAACTCGTCATGGCGTTTAATCTTCTTCTCAAATGTTTCAAAATTCTTCCTCATATTTTCAGGATTGAGCCTCTCATCATCCTCATCCTCATCAGAGTCAGTGGGCTCCTCATACGCAAAAAGATCATTTGAAGAAGATTCCTTAAGCTTCTCCTTCTCAAGCTTCTCAATCAGCAGGCCCACACCCATGAAATCCTCTTCTTCCTCAGCATCAATGTCCTTGGTATCAAGTCCAGCTCTTTTCCTGACTTCTCTTTCTCTCTGTCTCTCCATCTCTAACTCCCCTAATAGTTCTTGAACTGCTGCAGCTGTTTCATCTGAAGGGAATGTGGAAAAATGGGACCTATGAATCAAAGGGGTAAAGGAGAATCTCCCGTGTGAATAGTGACTAGCAGAGCAAATCAAGGGCCAATTGTTGGTAGATTTTCGGAGCAGGTTTATGTGCTTGAAGATAAGATTGGAACATGAGAATGACACGTTCCGAGAAATCCTCCAAATACTCATAATTTGTCTGCTTTCACTACTTCTACAGCATCAGCTGCTCAAAAAAATCAAGAAATTGATTTCAACCTATAGACATATATAATCAAGGAACAAACAAACATGATTAATCCAATCTCCAAACTGTAATTGGAGTTTATATATTCTAGCAAAAGCATCTCACAGGCGTGAAGCAATAGTCAAATCTGATAACTTATAACACTTTCCGAGCAGCAACAAAGGATTAATTAAATCAAACAAAATATCATAATCACTATATAAGATCCTAAAATGAAGTCTTCATTTGAAAAGAATAGAACAAGCGGGCATATCAATGTGTTGAAGACAAAGCTAAAAAAACAACAATAACAATAAAAGGAAGAAGAAAGCAGCATGGATCGCAAAATGAAGCCTCGCTGATGAAAAATGAGGCCAAAAAATTCAATTTGAACTAAATCTCAAGTCAAAATCCTCACTCTGAACATGGTGGTACTTTATGTTGCTATCTTTTTTTCTCCAGACACTCCTGAATTTGATGCTATGGATGATATAAAAGAGATAGAGTCGCCAGGGCATTCACAACTTCAACATTCATGATAGCGAAAATACATTCAATCAATCATCATGTTTAGAAACATTCTAATGTTCCTCACCCTGCGAGTCGAAAGAAAATTACACAGAAGAACAGGAAAATTATCGCACTGATAGGATGAAAGGGCGTAGGCGGTAGCGGTGCCGGTGAAAACGGCGGCGGTGGCCAGTCAAAGCACGGGATGAGCAGCAGCGTGTATAAACCTGGACAAACCACCAGAGGGGAGTGAACAAGCGTGGGGAAAGAAAGTGCGCGCGTGATTAGGGCCATATGAATGGGCCAGGACCTTAGTGAAATACGAAAGCCCGATAATATGCCTAATTTGAAGCCAATTTAAAAGTAACTGAGGGCCTGTAATCTCCATTGGACGTTGTTCTCGCATACCCCGGCCATCTCCAATTGTGTGCGGAATCATCAAACCGAACCGGGAGTTTCGGACCAAACCACAATGAGTTTCGGACCCGGTCCAATTGGGCCGGGACGAGGCTTCTTTCCGACGTTAATTGGAATCTTCGCAGAATATAATCCCTCTACTATATTGACCATCCACCTTCTCTGTCTATCGCCCCTCCGACGATGATTTCGGGTCTCTCTCCGTTCAAATCCCGAAATCATCTCCAGCCTCTGTCACACTGTGCACGTCTCACCGCCTCTGCTTCTGCCCCTTTTAATCCGCAATCAAGAATCATCATTTTCTTCTTCTCTCTCAGAATATCGTCTTCTGGAAAAGTATGCTTGGCCTATGCCTCCGAAGAAGCCGCCATCTCTGCTTCCCCACCTTTCGCTCTCTCTCATCATCTTCTCCCTCCTCCAAAATCCTTTTTGGCCCAGGGAATCACCACCATGTCCCACCGCCGCCGCCGATCCTCGATCGCACCCTTCTGTCGCCACTCTCCCTTGCCACCTCAGCCTCCTCACCATTCCTCAAACGCACATCTACCTTCGCCTTCCTGGCTGCAATACTCGCAACCTCCGCGGTCCTCTATAAATACGACGGTGAAGTCGATCGCCCTACCAGTAACCCTCTCTACAACGCTGTTGAGACTACCGCCCAGAGATCGAACGACTCCGTGAAGAGAATTTACCACCACATCAAACAGACCGGGGTTGCCGCCTCCGTCCTCTGGCAGTCCCTCAGGTCGGTCCTCTCCTCGGCCAACCATGACTTCCGCACAGGTTTCGAGCTCAGAGTCGCTGCACTGCTCGCCGACATTGCGGCTGCCAACCCCGGACGGCGGACTGCCATAGTTGGCGCTGGTGGCGGTGCTGTCGTGGACTGGTTGCTGGACACTGTAGCAACCCCGCGTGATGGGTGCGGTACCCAGGCAGAGTGTGCGAGGGCCCTCGCCTTCCTAATCGCTGATCACAAAGTGTGCGAGACCGTTCTTGGGAGGCCTCATGCTGTGCCCAGTTTGCTAAGGTTTATTTTTTCTTGTCAGCCTCAGCGATCAAAAACGGCAAGTACCAACCTTAGTTTGTTTTGTTATTGATCTTATTTGAGCTCCTGTGGGGGACTTTTAGGGTTTGAATTAGAGCATTTTGGAATTCTTTTATATTTATTTTAGGGGGTAGTAATCCTGTTTTTTTGGAGGATTCACTTTGAACTTTGCTAATCTCTGTAGCAAGCTCTTGAATTGCTTGCCTGCAGTTTGGAACAAGATTTAGGGGGATATAATATCCTCAGCTTTGCCGACCAACTTGCTTGGGCAGATTTTGCTCATAGAATATGTGCTATGAAGTTTTGATGGTGACCAGTGATCACTGGATACCAATTAACCCTTGACTTATTAAGTAGGAAGTAAGAGGAAGGCATTGTGATTCCCCACCATAAAACGTGATTAGTTTCAAATAAGTTACCTAGGCAATAGAATCGAGGTCCTTTAGCTGAAATTTGAGTTTTAATATTGATTTATCTTGATTTCGGAGGAAGTGCATTAGACTGGCTTGTTGTCAATTCTTACCATATAACAGTTTTGATCAGCCACATTTTGACTGTCATACATTTTTCTTCTGATTTCTCAATAATGCCATTTTTTTCTTTTCATTTTTGGCCGTGTTATTTGGAGTTTTTTCTTTTCTTGGGATAGAATGCATTGTTTGAGGAAGTTTTTATGCTAGCACTTGCTTTCAATCATTTAAAGTTTCTGGATTCATGATTTGCCATTGATAAAGTATATTGCATTTTCTGGGAACAGCACACGAGACGTAGTTCATTCAATCTTTCTGATTCTTTGAAAGGCAGGAGCATGCTTATTGCTGCAATCATGGAAATTGTTACATCCAACTGTGATGATGTGGACAAAGCATTGCTTAAGCCTCTATTGCCAAAAAATGCTGAAACTAGAGATATAGCTGCAGCTATTGAAGTTATTGAGGAAGGTGGATTGCATATGGATTTGAGTTCAGAGAACAAAGATGATGACGATGGAGATAAGGGTATAAAGGGCATTGGAATCAAGATACTTGATGGTGCTACTGTTCTAGGACTTGCAAGAAGTAGCGACCTAAGTGATTTGGATCATTCAGATGTTGGCAATAATGAAATAGCAAGACATGTCCCCCGAAGTCCATTACTTCAGAATAGTTGTGATAGTTCATTAACACAGGCAAGCTTGTCATCTGCTGTTATTCCTGGCCTCTGGGATGATCTACATTGCGAACATGTTGCTGTACCTTTTGCTGCATGGGCATTGGCAAACTGGGCAATGGTATCTCAGGAGAATAGATGTTGCATTCAAGATCTGGATCAGGATGGAAATGCCATCATGACTACTTTGCTGGCACCTGAGAGGTCTGTCAAGTGGCATGGGAGTCTGGTTGCTCGATTGCTCTTGGAGGACCATCACTTGCCTTTAAATGATTCAGTTCCAGATTGGAGTTCTAGCCTTCTTTCTACTATATTTCATGCAACTAAAAATGAAGATATATCTTTGGCCTTGGTTGCTCTCTCTGCATTTCTAGTATCTGTTGAGAGAAGCACCAAGGCACAGAAGGTTGTGATGGACAAAGGTCTTAATCTTTTGAGAGATGCTGCCAAGCACACAGTAAAGCACAAACAGGTGCAAGAAATGTTAGCCAAGGCACTTGAGTTGCTTTGTACAGGTGATATGCAATTGTCTCTTGAAGAAAGTCAAAGATGGTCAGGAATATTACTTCAGTGGGCCTGTGGAAGAACTTCCTCTGATACAGTGAGATCTTCGGCGATAAAAATTCTCTCGCATGTCCTTGAAAGCCATGGGCCATCATCTGTGGCAATCTCTCAGGCATGGTTAGCTATTCTACTCACAGAAATATTAGGTTCCAACAAGATATCAGTCAAGAATAATGGCCAGAAGAAAAGTGAAATAGTAAAGGTTTGTACAAGTTGTTCTTCAATTTAAATATCTGTATCTTCCTCAATTTTCTGGCCCATTAGATGATTGTCCATAAAATTAATACGCACGTTTCTTTCTGTGGGTGGCTTTTTTTCAGGCTCAAGTAGATCAGTCAAACATGCATTCTGCAGGACAAATTGCTAATCAGTTGGCTGGTGCTGTCATTTGTCTCGCTGGCAGTCAATCAGGGACAAGTACAAGGAATATTGATACATCTCCTTTGGCAGATCTTCTCTCTCTTAACCCCTTTGTTACACCTTATAAAAACCAAAAGAAAGATGGTATGCCTAAAATTGATGCTGCTGATTCAGCAATAGCAACATTAAGAGGAATAAAAGCATTGGCCCACTTATGCTCCCAGGATACCTCCTCCCTAGAAAAAATATCTGATTTTGGCATCTTATGTTTGCTAAGGCGCTTTCTGTTGTGTGATGATTATGAAAAACTAGCGGCTATGGAAGCATATGATGCATCAAGAGTGTTTGAAGCACAAGAGATGGTTCAAAGTACTCCATCAGAATCATCTACTCCAGATCACAAAGATCAGTCTAGTATTCGGGTCCCACCTACTGCACATGTAAGGAGGCATGCGGCTCACCTGTTATCTATCCTTTCCCTTCTCCCAAATGTCAAGAAAGCCATTATGAAGGATGAAACCTGGTGTGAATGGCTCGAAGAATGTGCTTGTGGGAAATTACCAGGTTGCAATGACCTTAAAATACAGAGTTATGCCAGGGCAACTCTGTTAAACATATTCTGCAAGGGGAATAGTAGTGGAGACTTGGAGTCTGGTGATGCAAGTGGAACTGCAGAATGCCCTCGATATAATGATGTGATCTTCTTTATAAATCCCGAATTACCTCATTGGAAATGTAAGCAGAGTGAGAAATCATCTACAAGGAAGGGTGGCTCTGAAGGAAGTTCTGCAGAAATGGATTCAAACAGAGAGAGCTTGTCTGACAAGTCTCAGCAGAGCTCAGAACTGCAGGATCCTATATTGGATGTGGTTTTTGTTCATGGACTTAGAGGTGGTCCTTACAAGACGTGGCGCATATCAGAGGATAAATCTTCAACCAAAAGTGGCCTTGTTGAGAAAATTGATCAGGAGGCAGGGAAACAAGGAACGTTCTGGCCAAGTGAATGGCTTTCAGTTGATTTCCCTGAAGCTCGTCTGTTTACTCTCAAATATAAGGTTTGTCTAAGATGAATCTGTAGTTTCACAAAGACTTTATAACTCTATGTTGTTTCCTTTTGTTGGTTTCAATGCACTGACCATACTATATCATTTGATTGAACTCTAAAATCTATCTTTTCTTTGCAGACCAATCTCACACAATGGTCTGGAGCTAGTCTGCCTCTTCAGGTTTTGTGTCTGCTATGCATGATCTTTATACTTCATGTCTTTTGAGAATGATTCTGGAGTTTCTCGTATCAAAACATTATCCTTAATTTTTATATCCATGCATATATTTCTTAAGAGCAACCTCACTAAATAATTGTAGTTGTTATAATAAGTGGATTTCTAGATTGTAATTCTTATATTAGTTTAGTTTCAGGATATATTAAAATCTAGGGGGTTCATTAATCTAATGCCTAAAAAGTTTTTATGTATAGGAAGTTAGTTCATTGCTGCTACATAAGCTGGTTGAGGCTGGCATTGGGAATCGACCTGTGGTGTTTGTGACTCATAGGTAAATCAAGCCGAAAGCTCTCAAGGCATTCGGTCTATTCGAGTGAGGATTGTAGATAAAATCAAAACATATTTATCACTTAAATTATCTCTGCAACTATTGAAGAGTTAACACCATTAATCAGTTAATCTCCTATTCTTTTTGGCAGCATGGGAGGTCTGGTTGTTAAGCAGCTTCTTCACAAAGCGAAATTAGAGAATATTGACAGCCTCGTGAAGAACACGGTTGGAGTCGTATGTTCCTCAAACTGAATGTCCTTTCTTGTTGAACCTTGTATTTGTAGTTTCTTTTGCTGTCAAATGGGAATTTGATCACCGTATCCTAGCTGATTTCTGCAACTTTGTGTTTCAGGTGTTTTATAGCTGTCCACATTTTGGCAGCAAACTTGCAGATGTGCCTTGGCGTATGGGTCTTGTCTTACGCCCAGCCCCATCTGTCAGTGCACTCACTTGTCCAATCACTTGCATTCTAGTCATTCATGGATACATTTCTTTTCATTATGCTCATACTTGTAACAGATAGGAGAGCTTAGAAGTGGGTCTCCTAGATTGGTTGAGCTGAATGACTTCATCCGCAATCTTCACAAAAAGGGAATGCTTGATGTGCTTAGTTTCTGTGAGGTAAACTGAAATACAATCCACCTACTCTCTTGAATGCTTATTGTGCTCTTGTGGAATTGAATTGCCTTGTCTGCAGACGAAAGTAACCCCAATCGTTGAGGGTTATGGTGGGTGGGCCTTCCGAATGGAAATTGTGCCACTTGAGTCTGCATATCCTGGATTTGGTGAGCTTGTGGTATGTATCATAATCCTCATGCCTCCGGTTTTTGTGATGGAGATGCAATTTGGTTTTAAAAACAATGTAGTTCTCAATGATAAATGGAGGAAGAAAGTTCACATAATTATGGGAAGATATAAAAAGAAAAAAAATAAAAGATAATAAATGAAAGTCATCCATGAGAGAAGATGGAAATGGAAAATGGGTTCAAATTCTTTTTTTGGCCATTTATATCAAAATCATCTTATTTATTGGAGTTCCAATTTTGATATCATTGCCTAGCTTATTGGGTTCCAATTATAATCCAAGTAGAATGCTGTCTGCCTCTAGTTCCACCATCATAAGGAGTCCTGATCGGTTTGGTCTAATATGTAATGGGAAGGCGTTATTGTTTTTGTCTGGCCTGAACGTCTCAAAACTAGCAGTTTAGGATCTTTGTCTAGCCACTGTCTCTGCCAGTTGATCATCCCTTTTGCACCTTTCTTTGACGCAGGTGCTGGAATCCACGGATCACATAAATTCATGCAAACCCCTGAGCCGAGCCGATCCTTCGTACACAGAGATACTGGAATTCTTACAAAAGCTTAAGGCCCGATACGCTTAATGATGTTTCTTTAAAACTGCACAGTCGGACGGAGGAGCTAGCAAGACACCAGAAGGGCTGTTTACATATCAACTGTATATTATATTTTTTGCTAGCTAGCATCTACATGTACAGTTATAATATAATAGTTAATAGTTATTCGTTAGCTGTATTAATTATTTCGGAACATACTGTACATGTAGATGCTAGCTAGCAAAAAAATATAATATAGTGTCTTGCTAGCTAAAGCAAAGCTGACACTAATCCTTTTGTGAATATGTTAAAACTATGTATGGATGAATTTGTAGGGATACATTTCACTTAAAAAACAGTCGCTCTTCATTTTTTTTGCTATTTGGAGAGCTTTTTATTTTTTTTAAATTAATTTATTAATCTTTTATATACTTATGTTATTTGTTTTTTATTTATTTTAATTTATTTTTTTTGTATATTTTAAATAAATTTATATATTAATAATATTCTATATATAGTTATATAATAAAATATTATATATAAAAAATATATGTTGTGTATATATAATATAATTTATTATATATATATATATTATTTTTATACTCTAATTATACAATATATATATAATTAATATTAGTTTATTTTTATTATAATAATAATTCAATTATATTAAATAATTTAATTATATGATAAAATTTGATAAATATAATTATATTTATTTTATATTAATATTTTTTATTATATAAATATATTATTATGCGAAAAAATTATATAATATAATTTAATATATATTACTTAATAAATTATTAAATTTAATTAAAATAGGTAAAATTATCTTTATAATTTTTAATTAATAAACCCTTCCATCCAAACCATAAATTTAAAATTATTTATAATACATTCAAACCCTATGAAAATAATTGAGAAATCACTTATTTATTAAAATAAAGTGTATTGTTTATAGCTGTTGATTGATGAGTCCATCAAAAACTCTTCTTTCGTACTAAAAAACAATTATCTATTTTTTCTGATTCGGTGTAATTGTTATTTTTATTTAAATTACTTTAGTATTTTTATATAAAATTGTATGATATAATTATATAATAAAAAGATTATAAATGCAAAATGATTATATATAATATAATTATATAGTATATTATTTAATAAATTATTATATTTAATTATAAATAATAAATTAAATTTTAAATTTTAAATTTTTTATTAACAAAACTTTCAATTCGAGTTTTGTTCTCTTGCGGCCGAATGATTGTTTATGGGCCACCTGTGAATTGTGAAGCCATTTATGCGTTTTATTTAGCCCATCATAAATTGGTACTTCCACCTCCCTCTCCCTCTCCCTCTCCCTCTCAAATTGGGATGGGGGAATTGGATATAATAGCTTGAGCTTTGTCTGCAACAATGGCGTCTTATTCTTCTTTTCCTGCTGCTGCAGCAGCCGTAATCCCGTCTTATGCTTCTTCCTCGTGTCTCTTTGCTCCGCAGTTTTTTCTGCCAATGCCTTGCTCAGTTCAACCCAGCAGGCCTGCCTCGGCTTTGCGCTGCTCAAGTTCTGGCCCCGGGATCTCGGTGAGCGCCCCTCTGGTGATAAAGAAGAAGAGGAAGAGGTACAGGAAGCTTTACCCGGGGGAGGCCGAGGGAATTACGGAGGAGATGAGGTTCATCGCCATGCGGCTACGCAACATCAAAGGCAAGTACACTCACAAGCTCGACCGGAGCAGCGCCGGTGGATCCAGCGGCAGTGACAGCGACAGCGAGGTGAGGGGTTCCACCGCCGAAGACAGTGATAGAGGCGTGGGAGGAGATGAGGAAGATGGATGCGATGAGGACGGGGAGACATGGAGCCCGAGCATGGAAGGATTCGTGAAGTACTTAGTAGACAGTAAGCTCGTGTTCGACACAATTGAGCGGATCGTTGATGAGTCGAGCGATGTTGCCTGTGAGTTCTGATCTCTTCCTTATCATTCAAATTCAATCTTTCTTTAACAATGCTTGATTTCCTAGCTAGGTGGTCGAGATGCATTACTGCTTCGGAACTTCAATGAAAATCGTTCCCTAGAGTTGATATTTAGCTTCAAATCAGAGTACATGACCAATGAAAAACTCATGGGGCCACGACTTTTTGTGATTGAGTCTATGACATGATTTACTTTCAGGATTACCTTAATTCAAAGTTGTCTCATTGACATTGCTGATACATGCATTTCCATACCAACAGATGCATACTTCAGGAAAACGGGGTTGGAACGTTCAGGAAGCCTCTCAAAGGATCTCGAATGGTTCAGCCAGCAAGAAGTTGCAATACCGCCAGCTAGCGACCCGGGTGTTACTTATTCCAAGTATATCGAGGAACTGGCAGAGAAGAGTGCTCCTCTGTTCCTCTCTCATTTCTATAACATATACTTCTCCCATATAGCTGGTGGACAAGTGATTGTGAATCAGGTAAGGTGACTGTTTATGCCTATAAAGAGAAACATCGTTTTTTATCTGCAAAATTTGGAGATTTAGGGTCTTCTTGATGAAGCTCAATAGATAGAGTAACAAAGAGTTTGGGAGAATTATTTTGCCAGAAGGAAGTGAATGGAAAATTCTTGGGAGAAAAAAAGCATGGGTGAAACTTGCTGTACTCTTGGACCTTGTAGGAAATACTATTTCACTGTAGTTGTAACTTCAGTTTCCAGGGATTTCTTGAAGATTTACTTTTGTGGAGAATGATAATCATCTGCCAAAAGGCTTACTCTTTTGAGATCATGAGAGTTATATCTCTGAAAAGTTTGATCATAAAAAATTCTTCAGAGTTGTTTCTTTCTATTACAAGGTATCTGAGAAAATGCTGAAGGGAAGGCAAATGGAGTTCTGCAGGTGGGATGGGGATGTGCTTATTTCATTCCAGGATGTGAGGAAGAAGCTCAACATGCTCGGAGAGGTTGGTCACATAAACCACTTTCAAAGATTACTCTTCTCATTTTCGGATGGTTGACATGATAGTTGAGCCTGATGCCTATTGTCTCCCTCGATGCAGCATTGGTCTCGTGACGAGAGGAACAAGTGCTTGAAAGAGACGACTAAAGCATTCCGCTACATGGGTCAGATAGTGAGGCTGATCATCTTGTAATGACCAGCCCATTTGTTGGAGTAACAGCTAAAGACTGATCAAGATTCTTCCAGTCCCAGTGGTCTGAGCACTGAAACTTCATGCCATCATCACCCAATTGATGGACAGATATGAAGGTGTGGGACTGATGGCCATTGCTTGTCATACACGGTTTTGATTGGTATCACAATGCTGCTGTTCTTACTGAACACTACTAATACATCTATCTATGCTGAACATAACTCATTGCCACTTAAGCAGCTAGAGATTCCAGATTTGCCCATGGATTGATTGCATTTATTGAATAGAAATGCTTGCAAGGTACTAGTACAAAGCAATTCTCAGGATAAGAAAATAAATTCCCTTTTCTACCTTAAGTGGATGATGAATTTCTTTTGGTGAAGCCTGAGGGACTTGCGCTGCCCCGAACAAGCTGAGCCTTATCTGTTACACTTCCTCTCTGGGCAACCTTCATAAGAAGATGATTCCTTGCTAAGTAACTGTGTGTTCATAAGAGGAACAAAGGCCAATTTCCTTGGAATACAGGTTTAAAATCGCCTTGGTGTACGGTATTAACAAGGGGTGTCCTTCAACCAACCATGGATCATTGTGGGAAGAACGATCCAGCTCCATAACCAGAAAAGAAAGTGACCTTGCTGTGAACTAGCCACTACTATGATGCTGACTGGCAAGTTATGAATGCGGGGGGCCCAATAAGCCTACCCCTTAGGAGCAATGAACAACAGCTACGTGTCATGCTCAATAGCCATTTAATTAAATATTTATTTATTTTAGTAGATATAATATAATATTTAATTATTTATCATTAAATTATAAAAATATTATCGTTATAAGATGAATAAAAGTATATATAAAAAATTGTTTGAGCATATAGTAATATAACCCGGTGTTGGTACGGGTGAGCGGGGTACGGTAGGTTGGAATCAACAGGCAAGCGTGGAGAAGAGGGCAATGGAAATCCCCGTCAACCATGAGGATGGATAAAAGGAGGAGATGGCATGGGACCGTCCCTTTCGAATTGGCCATCATTTTGTTTTCAGTGTTCCAAGTTTGGCTCTGTTAGCACTCCGGTAAGCATTCAATCAATCTTTTTCATTTCTCTGTTTCTCGATGATCTATCTGCACGGAAAAAGCATTTTCAGGAGTCCGAGAATATGCCATTGTTATGTTCCTTTGGGGGCAAAATCTAAAGATGCCAACTTGTACAGGAATTCCTTTCTCTCTCTCTCTCTCTCCAACTTCCAATTTCTCTCGTTTATATTGCGTAGTACTACATTTCTGCCATTTTCTCTCGCCTGCCACCGCCACAGGCACGATTGATTTCTTCTCCCCATCTATCCTCTGTCTTAGACAGGTTCCTTTTCTCTGTTTTCTGCCCTTTTGCGATTAGCTTGCTTATTCGTTCTGCAGATATATTGCGGGCGTGTTGTCTGAATGAGCGTGCTGTTTTCTGCTGGTCATCGGTGTGGTACGCACTGCTTTGTTTCCGATCGACGTTTTAAAGCTCATTCGACCCTGGCTATGGGTTGCAACTTTAGGTTCCCCCTCACTTGGGTGAACCCTAATAATGGTTTTTTTTTAAAGAGAAATGGATGAATGAGATTGGCATCTCTCTGAATCATTTACGGGCATTCTTTAGTGTTTCCTGTTTTCATCACCTATATATTACCTGTTTTCTATTGGATTCTTCCTTTAATGGTCGATCACTTGTCCAAACCCCACCTCAGTTTTATGTCTTGGAGCAACATCCCTTTTTGTCTTATTTTCTTCTTATACCTTTCTTCCACATGCTCGTTTTTAGGTTGGCAGCTTCGTGTAGGATTTGGGATTGATGGTTTTTGTAACTTGTAAATTAGACACTTTTATGATGACTTCATCTTGTATCTTATGACTCAGGAATCAACCTCAAGTGTGTGATGGTTTTGTCTCAAAGGCTTTTCTCCCCCGGCCTCCAAATTGAGTGAATTTCAAGACATTATTACGTGATGCGTTCTAGTAGGCATTCTGCTGGCTTTCTAGGGAATCTCAGGATGGAGAGTGTCCGGACTATCCTAACTCACCGTTATCCCTACCCGCACGAGCATTCTCGGCATGCCATCATTGCTGTTGTGGTTGGCTGTCTATTCTTCATCTCTTCTGATAACATGCACACCCTTGTAGAAAAGTTGGAGGACAACATTAAATGGTGGTCTATGTATGCTTGCTTGCTTGGTTTTTTCTACTTCTTTTCCTCTCCATTCATAGGAAAGACCATTAAGCCAAGTTATTCAAATTTCAGCCGCTGGTGAGTAGTGCGGATGTCTTTCCATTTGTTAATATTTAACTGCACCATGAAGCACGGTGTCCCGTTGGTGAGTTTGAGGATTCTGCCTGTGCAGGTACATAGCGTGGATCCTGGTGGCAGCTTTGTATCATCTTCCTAGTTTTCAATCAATGGGAGTGGATATGCGGATGAATCTATCATTGTTTCTGACAATTTACCTCTCTTCCATACTATTCCTTCTTGTCTTCCACGTCATTTTTCTCGGCCTTTGGTATGTTGGGCTTGTCTCTCGTGTGGCTAAAAGAAGGCCAGAGATTTGGACCATCTTCCAAAATTGTGCTGTAGGTTCTTAATGACCCTGTGATTCTTGGTTTTTTGAGTTTTATGTAGTTTCATTTCTTTGGATTGATGTATTTTGTTGAATTTATAGGTTCTAAGCGTTGCCTGCTGTGTATTTTATAGCCACTGTGGCAATCGCGCTATTTTGAAGCAAAGGCCATATGAACGGAAAACTTCTGGTTGGTTTCATCTTTGGAGAAAAATGGAAATGAACTCATGGCTTGCCAAATTCATTCGGATGAATGAGTTGAAGGATCAGGTGTGTTCTTCTTGGTTTGCACCCGTGGGATCTGCAAGCGACTATCCACTTTTGTCAAAATGGGTCATATATGGAGAGGTAAATTGGAGCAGCTCAACATGTCGTATTGTAATTCCTTTAAATTATGCGGTTCATTCATCTTTCATCAATTCGCATTTTCTCTCTTTTCCCCCTCTATAGGGCGCAGGATCCTCAGATGAAATTTCTCCCATATACTCCATGTGGGCCACATTCATAGGCCTTTACATTGCCAATTATGTGGTAGAAAGGTCCACTGGGTGAGTTGTGGCACATGCTGTCTGTCTGTCTGCTGTGGTAATAGAAATCATAAAGGCAATAAAATCTTGTCTCATCTCCAGCTATCAAGTTTCCTCCTAATTGATTGTTCTGTCTGAATTGAAGTACAAAGTTATACCTTAATAGCTCTAGTGCATGTATACTGAAGTATGAAATCACCATTTTTTAATAATGTGATAGGGGCACTCCACTCAACATATGCACTGTAATTTTTTCTGTTATTATCATTTGTTGTACTACACAATTTACTGATCCTTGAATCGAACAGGTGGGCTCTTTCTCACCCTTTGCCAGTAGAAGAATACGAAGAACTGAAGAAGAAGCAATTGAAGCCTGATTTTCTGGACATGGTTCCTTGGTATTCAGGGTCTGTTCAAACTTTTACAGTTGCACTTTATTGTGTATTAGTCCATTCAAATTTTTAGGAGCTGAGAGTGATGCATGTAACTTCCTCATGTTTCTTCTATTTTATGTGACAGAACATCTGCTGATCTATTCAAGACAGTTTTTGACCTTCTGGTGTCAGTAACTGTCTTTGTCGGTCGGTTTGACATGCGCATGATGCAGGTAAATTTTGTCTAAGAAAAGTAGGAACCTCTTCATGTTAAAACTCATCGCAGATCATCATTCTTGTTTTGAAACAAGTTATATTTAGAGTGAAAGTCATACATATTCACTATTTGAACAAATGCCGTCAGAAATATTTGTGCGCCACAGTTTCTGAATTTGCATAAAATGCTGGCTAGAGGAAAATTTTCTTTGCTGCCCCTTGATTCTATGTATGATCAACTTGTCTGACTTGAATGAAGTATTCAATGTCATATTTCAAGTGTGATTTATTCAGGTTTACTACTGTGTGAAATCACATCTTGCAAGTTCCAAAATAATTGATAAAGAATACTACTTTTTACATTATCTTACTTCTCCAACACTTCAGATTGTTGTTGTACTTTCATTGGCAAATACAAGGCTGTTTTCTGATGGAATCTAGAAACAAGAACCTCTAAATGCATATACCCCGTATGAGTTTTGTTCCTTTAATCTAGTAATTGGTATCTTACCTTCTGAATTTCATTTTTCTGCTATTTCAGGCATCGATGAGTAAGAATGGAAAGGATGGATATATGCAAGATCTATTTTATGATCAGTTCCGTGAAAAAGATGACTTTTGGTTTGATTTCATGGCTGATACAGGTGATGGTGGTAACTCATCCTATAGTGTTGCACGTTTACTGGCTCAACCTTTCCTCCGACTCCCAACTAATGATTCATTAGTTTTCTTACCGCGGGGAGATTTGCTTCTTATTGGAGGAGATCTTGCGTAAGTTGAAAATTTTTATTTTTCATATCCAAGGCGGAAGCAAATTGAATTAAGTTAGCTTTTTGATAGTGATGCATAGTCATCCATTTACCTGATGAATACGTGATGTAGTTTTTTTCCTGCAATTCAGACAGCTGCCCATTGGATTTCTCTTTTGCTGCCCTTGCTGTGATGTCTTATGTTGACCTTCTGCCCTTGTCTTTTATCTGTCTATAATTTAGTGTGCTTTAACAATAAATCTTATAACTTCCCTACTCTTACTATGCTACTTATCTTTAGTATTCCTTTGATGACTATTAAGTCATTTCTTCAGGCATCTGGTGATTTTGAATACTTTTCCAATTTCTCAAGTAGCCTAATGCCGTCATGGGGTGATTTTGTACAACATTATTTTGCATCTCATTTGTTGTAATCTTACATCCGAACCTAAACCAGACAACTGTATTTCAATTTTCAAATGTTTAAACTTGTCAATGCATTCAGCGTAGTTGGTTTAGTGGTTTGTAACTAGCTGGTTTAGATGTTTAACTTTCTGGGCAGTCATAATATGTAACTTTATGACTTGCCCAGATACCTTTTATTTTTGTTTTCTCAATGGACTATTGCTCTTTTTTTTTTACAGGTACCCAAATCCTTCGTCATTCACTTATGAAAGGAGACTCTTTTGTCCTTTTGAATATGCTCTTCAGCCACCTTCATGGTACAAACCTGAGCAGATTGCTGTAAACAAGCCTGAAGTGCCATTTGAGGCAAGTTTAAAGCAGTATGATGGGCCTCAAACTTTTGTTATTCCTGGAAATCATGGTTAGTAAATTATGTTCATATTACTGTGTGCCTCCTTTTATTTGTCAGAGGAATGTGAGATATAAATCTAGTGTGCAGAATTTTATTCTTAAAATCATTGCATATTGTACCATTTTTATCTTGCGCTCCTCATTGTGAGCCCTTGTTCTTTGAATATTTGTGACAGATTGGTTTGATGGCCTTCATACTTTCATGAGATATATATGTCATAAAAACTGGTTGGGTGGCTGGCTTATGCCTCAAAAGAAGAGTTACTTTGCTTTGCAACTGCCTAAAGGGTGGTGGATTTTTGGCCTTGATTTAGCACTTCATGGGGATATTGATGTATATCAGTTTAAATTCTTCTCGGAACTAGTGAATACCAAGGTATCTTGCTTATATTCTCAACACTTGCATCTATTTGTGCAAATAAGAGTTTTCTTCCTAGTGTTTGCCTTGCTTTTTCCTCTTTCAGGTTGGGCCTGAGGATGCTGTGATTATCATGACACACGAACCAAGTTGGCTTCTTGATTGGTACTGGAATGATGTCTCTGGAAAGAATGTCTCTCACTTGATTTGTGATTATCTTAGAGGACGATGTAAGCTTAGAATAGCAGGGGATTTGCATCACTATATGCGGCACTCCTATGTTCCATCAGATCAACCAGTATATATCCAGCATCTACTCGTGAATGGTTGTGGTGGGGCATTTTTACATCCAACTCATGTCTTCAGCAACTTCAATGAATTTTGTGGAGCGAAATATGAAAACAAGGCAGCTTATCCCTCAATTGATGACTCAAGCAGGGTAACAGCTGGTTTGTTTTGATAATAATTTTTTTTCAGTTGCTTGTTTTCATGATTTATGCTTTATGAGTGTCCTGGTATTTCTTTTGTTTTAATTTGCAGATTGCTTTGGGGAATATTTTGAAATTTCGCAAGAAAAATTGGCAATTTGACTTCATTGGTGGCATTATCTACTTTGTGTTGGTCTTTTCATTATTTCCGCAGGTGTGCATTCAATACACTGCTTATAACTACTTTAGATTATATATATTTGTCCAGTGAGGATTAGGTGGTATGTTGCCAAACTAAAAAAGTACTACTAGGAGGTGGTCAAGAAGGAAATTGACCAACTCTTGACTTCCATTGACCCTAAATTTCATCCCTGTTAACTTGTGTACCCTTCTCTTAAATGAGATATTCGCTCCTTTGTTTACTCATTTGCCAAATAATAGGAAGCTTCTTTGACTTTAATTCACAGTGCTCTTTGATTAAATGACCTAATAACTGCCTTAACACGATTATTGGCTACATTAATGCAACTTCTCTTTCTTTTGTCACGTGTTCCAGTGTAACCTCAATCACATTCTACAAGATGATTCATTTTCTGGCCACTTGAGCAGTTTCTTTGCCACTGTATGGGCTTCTTTTATATATATTCTTGAACACTCCTACACATCTTTTCTGGGTGCTCTGCTACTGTTAGTTGTTGCAATTGCATTTGTGCCATCAAAAATTTCTCGGAAGAAACGAGTATTCATTGGGATTCTGCATGTCTCTGCGCACTTATCTGCAGCTCTGATTCTTATGTTGCTGTTAGAATTGGGTATTGAGACATGCATCAGACATAAACTACTTGCAACTTCAGGTGACAATTTTGACACTGCTCTTTCATGTTCAATACCCTTATTTATCGGTATTCAACTGGAAACATGCTATTCAGAAAAAAAGAAAACTAGAAACATGCTAGGAAACTTATCAATTTCATTTGCTTAAACAAATCTTCTTCCTCAGTTTAGCAATTGAATCCGTTCTTTGATGTCGTGAAGATGGAAACTTCTCCACTGTTTATAGAAGACTAGGGTGTGGTATTGGAAACTGCATTTTTCAATATTAGCCTGTAACACGACGCCAATCAATTATTGTCCTCCCAGATTTTTCATCATACTGGTTTTTACCGAGCTTAGTTTGTTCATTCATATCAGGTTATCACACTCTGTACCAGTGGTACCAAACAGTTGAGAGTGAGCACTTTCCAGATCCAACAGGTCTCCGATCTCGCATAGAGCAATGGACGTTTGGCCTCTACCCGGCATGCATCAAATATCTCATGTCTGCTTTTGATATACCCGAGGTTCTTTTACCCTTCTATCTTTTATCTACTCACCTCCCGTGATGTTTATGCTAGTATCCTGCACCTCTTGATACATTCAAGTAATTATTGTCAGGTCATGGCCGTGACAAGGAGTAATATATGCAGGAGCGGTATGCATTCATTGTCCCGAGGAGGTGCTGCCATATATTATGCTTCGGTCTTCCTCTACTTCTGGGTGTTCTCAACTCCCGTAGTTTCCCTAGTGTTTGGGAGCTACTTATATATTTGTATCAACTGGCTTCACATCCATTTTGATGAAGCTTTCTCCTCGCTACGAATTGCCAATTACAAGTCATTTACAAGATTTCATATCACCTGTGAAGGAGATCTGGAAGTGTACACTCTTGCAGTTGATAAGGTACCGGACACACTGTTTTCCGATAATTATAGGGTGTCATTTCTATTAGCAACCTTGATAGATATGGAATGGCAGTATTTATTTGCTTTAACATCTAGTGAATCTATTGACATCCCAATATTCCAGGTCCCGAAGGAATGGAAGCTTGATCCAGATTGGGATAGAGAAGCTAAACATCCACAGCAGTTAAGCCACCTCCGGGAGTACCCCAGTAAATGGAGTGCTGCTTCTCCACTACAGGACCCCGTGAACACCGTAAAGATTGTTGATCGCTTTGTCATCCACCGTACTGACAGACCCAATTCAGGAGCCTTGAATGGGCCAGTTACCCGCTGACCTCCCTGGTTGCTGCTGCTCCCATCCCATGATCATAGCTTTTGTAATCCTCATCTGGAAAGGGGGCATGGATAGCAAATTCCTGTTCAATGTACATCCCTTTTCTGTCACTTCTAGATCCAAATAGCGTTTTCATCACCAAGTTTCAAGGGCCCAAGGGCAAAGGCAGATTGCCAGTTTTGGGTCGGGATGTGGCTGCGGACCGCCAGAATGGAAGCAGAAGAATGGATAAAGTCACCTCTGCTACCAGGTAATTAGGACTGCTTATCTGATGTTAGATTTTCTCTAGCATATTAGACATACATGCGGCTGCTGTGTTAAGCTCTTGGTATAAGTGATGGATAAATTGCAAAAATAATCTTAACTTAATTTAGTTTATAATAGAATTATAACCAGCAAAGTAGAAGGTGCCCTTTTGATCAGTCTGAGAACGATGTTTGTACGTTAATGGCTGCTGCCTACAAAGTCCCACGTGGGATCATCTTGTGTCTACTAATACCGGCTAAGAGCGAAGAAACACGGGGGTTTGCTAAGCCATCTGAATGCCCGTGGATACGTGGTATTTGTCTGCACTGTTTGAGTTGACTTTTGGACGGTTCAGATTTTGTCCCAGCTCAACTAATTCTCCGCCCAACGTGCCAGAGAGATCAATTTCCCACCGCCCGATCTCGGTCATAGGAAGAATATTCTTTTATCAATGCAGTCAACGATCATCAGAGCATTACAACGATGACCTTGGAATCCGAGCCGTAGATTTACGCGCAGAATTAGAAGCCTGCCAGCTTACAGCACCCTCTCTCCTTGGATAGAGAAATAGAGAGAGAGAGAGAGAGTACCCTGTAGAAGAAGACATGCCCATTGCCCTGTAATGCATCTCCATAACCGTGAAGACATGTTGTGAACAGTTTTCATGAGAGAGATGCCAAGAAAGGTGGAATGTAAGATGACAATTGAGCCCTGCATGATATAATTACTTACAATATTTACCTAATTAATAGGATATTTAAAATAGCTAATTTTATATGTTAAAAAAGAACAAAAATAGGTAAAATCCTCGGCGGCGGCGGGTCCAGCTGTTACATCCCCACAAATATATGCCCTCTTAGATCCTACGGCTGGAACAGCCTCTCCGAGATCCAACGGTCAGCTCGAAAGCCGCGTTTATACTGCCAACCCCAATCTTTTTCAGTTCATCTCCACCTGCCTTCCCCTAAATAACCAAACCAAATCTTCTCTTCTTTCTGTCCCCTCTCCCCCTCTCTTCCCTTCCCGCGGCTCTTCTGCATATAGATAGATAGATATACCTTATGCAGTTCAACGGAAGTAGTGGCGGCGGCTCCCCTGGCTCGGAGACATCGTCGTCCCATGAGCAGCGGCAGCAGAGGCCGCCGCCGCCGCCTCCATCACCCCAGCAGCAGAGGTGGATGGCAATGCAGTACCCGGCGGCTATGATGATGCCGCACGGCCACCAGGTGGTCCATCCTCATCACTACAACCCTCGCCAGTACATGGCTTATGCCCAGTACCAGGTGGCGGCACCCTTGCCGCCTCAGCATAAGCAGCAGAGGCCTCACCACGGCCAGCAGCTGCCCCATGGCGGTGACGATAACCGAACGATTTGGGTCGGGGACTTGCACCACTGGATGGAAGAGAGTTACCTGCACACCTGCTTTGCCTCCACTGGCGAGGTTATCTCTGTTCTTTTTAACTCTTTATCGTCTGATTTGCTTTCCTTATTGTTATTCTCGCATCACAGCATTGTGAAGTGTTCAATATCATGAACGTGTATATCTGCTTTTACGATGAGAAAGAGCGCAGTAGTGGTATGGCAAAGTAGTAATATGATTTCTGGAAATACTGAAGGTTCATTTAGAATACAAATATTTTTATGTACAGAGTGAAGCATTTATGATTTCTGATATACCTGTACAGAGTGAAGCATTTAGACCTGCTGTCTTGACGAGGGAAAGAAGGGTGATTCTTAGTTTTGTGTGCTATTTTCCAGCGAAAGAGACGTTTGGAATTATGTTACCCAAACAAAAAAAAAAGCATATTTGGATACTGGTTTTTGACTGGCTCTTGAATGATTCTATATTTGTTCCTACAGATTGCATCCATTAAGGTGATCCGAAACAAGCAGACAGGTCTCTCTGAGGGATACGGGTTTGTGGAATTCTTCTCACATGATACAGCTGATAAAGTATTGCAGAATTATTCAGGCATTTTGATGCCCAACACTGAACAGCCCTTTCGTCTCAACTGGGCAACGTTCGGCAATGGTGACAAGCGCCCAGATAATGGTTCAGACTTATCAATTTTCGTAGGGGACTTAGCTGCAGATGTTACGGACATCTTATTGCACGAGACATTTGTCAGTAAATATCCATCAGTTAAGGCTGCAAAAGTCGTATTTGATATTAATACAGGGCGTTCGAAAGGATATGGCTTTGTGAGGTTTGGGGATGATGGTGAGAGAATGCAGGCAATGACTGAGATGAATGGTGTATACTGCTCAAGCAGGCCAATGCGAATTGGAGCTGCAACCCCTAGGAAATCATCTGGTTATCAGCAACAACACTCTTCTCAAGGTAATGTCCCTCCAATTTTTAGTGGATAATGACAAATTGAATACTTCATCTTGATCTTCCTTTCAGTGCACCTGTTGTTTTCACTAGATGTAGAAGGGCAATAGGAAAATCGTCCTAATAACATATTCTTTTATGTTTACCGACAAACAACTGTGAATCTTAAGGGGGGCAATGATCTTCTGTTGTCGTAAACTCAAACTAAAATAACCTATATAGCATTTGGCATGTGCAAGAGTCTTTTCAATGTCTGACAAACTTTAGTTTGATGAGGAACCTGCTAAAGTTCTGGTCTAAGATTTGATACTTATAATGATATATCATAGTGAGCTCATGTTATACCTACTTTCTTGTTTGAGCCCTTTTTATCCCCTGGATAGACATTGTGTGATGGTGTGATCGTGTTTAACCATTTTTGTTTGCCTACAATGTCATTGAGATGACTTTAGCTAGTCCTGAAAAACAAAATTTTTAGTGATTATGATTAACATTGATACT